>JAVGVS010000011.1:2689122-3337230 GCA_032718565.1 Distichodus sexfasciatus | reverse complement strand
CTGTTGATTTTGTAAGTTTGCTCACTTATAAAGAAATGAATAGTCTCTACTTTTTATGGTAGATTTATTTTAATGAATAGAGACAGAATATCAACCAAAAATCCAGAAAAAAAAACAAAGCATAAAAGTTATACATTGATTTGCATTTTATTAAGAGAAATAAGTATTTGATCCCCACGCAAAACACAACTTAGTACTTGGTGGAGAAACCCTTGTTGGCAAGCACAGCAGTAAGATGTTTCTTGTAGTTGGTCACCAGGTCTGCAGACATCTCAGGAGGCATTCCTCCACTCCTCTTTACAGAAACTCTCTAAGTCCTTTATGTTTCTTGGTTGCCGCTTGGCAACTTGAAGCTTCAGCTCCATCCACAGATTTTCGATAGGATTATGGTCTGAAAACTAACTAGGCCATTCAATAACCTTAATGTGCTTCTCCTTTACCCACTCCTTTGTTGCCTTGGCTGTATGTTTTGGGTCACTGTCATGCTGAAAAACCCATCCATGACCCATCTTAGGTGTTCTGGCAGAGGGAAGGAGGTTCTCATCCAAAATTTTATGGTACATGGCCCCATCCATTGGCCCCTCAATGCGGTGTAGTCGTCCTGTACTTTTAGCTGAAAAACGCCAGAGAGCTCGATTTTGGTCTCATCTAACCACAGCACTTTCTCCCATGCCTTCTCTGACTCATCTAGATGTTCACTGGCAAACTTAAGATGGGCCTGTACATGTGCCTTCTTGAGCAGGGTGACCTTGCGGGCACTGCAAGACTTCAATCCATTACAGCGTAGTGTGTTACCAATGGTGTTCTTGATGACTGTGGTCCCAGCTGCCTTCAGATCATTAACAAGCTCCTTCCAAGTAGTTGTGGGCTGATCCCTCGCCTTTCTCATAATCTTCCTCACCTCATGAGGCAAGATCTTGCAGAACCAGGTCGTAGGCACAGGGGAAATTGACAAAACATAGTGAGTTTATTCAAACAAAGGTCAGAACCAGAAAACACAGTCCACGGATCAAACGAATCCAAATCACCAGAGGCAAAAGGGTACGGTAAGTCGCACTAGGCATAACGGTACTTTGCGCGGAACGGTTGCACATGAAGGTCTTTAAATATAGGTGAAATGAATGTGATAGGCTAAAATTCTGGTGATGTTGATCTGGTAAGCTGAGGTCGTTGTGAAGCTCTGGAACTGGAGCCCTAGTCCGAGGGCCTTTCGGATGAGATGGAGTCCTCCCTTGGTCTGGGCTGAGACCTCACATCAGGCTGGGTTGTAGGGGATCAAATACTTATTTCACTCAATAAAATACAAATAAATTTATAACTTTTATGTAGTGTTTTTTCTGGGTTTTTGGTTGATATCCTGTCTCTCTTACAAAATCAGCAGGGGATCAAATGTGACCCTCCATGGCAAAACCAGTTGTTTGTCGCAAATCTTCAAAAATTAGTTATTATGTTTTCATGAAAGGACATAAATCAACCTTCAAAACGATACCTATATCGAATGAATCGGACGACATATGACTGAGATATCAACATTTAAAGAAGTCGGGTTTCTCCTGTCACGCCAAGTGAGAAACGGAGAAATCTGCCTTTGAAGTTGACTATCGCTGTAGCACTGACAGACGCTTGGTGCGGTCGCGGCTATGATTGTATTTACAGTAGCCTATGCTGCATTGAACTCGGGAGATGAAGATGGATTCTGCAGAAATATCTTCACGCTAGTCAACGAGTGGATTTACCATAAATATTGGAGTAGAGCGGTCAAAACAGAAACTTTTAACATTCTGCTGGAATTGAATTCCTCACCTCAAGAAAGTCACGTTTTTAGGATGGAAAGGGTAAGTTTTTCAGCAAAATTTATTCACAACAGTACAGTATAGACCTTCCACTGTTTCAAAACACTAAAAACAAAAAATCCAAAATTTGACCCCGCGCAACATAAATGGTCGTTTTTTCTCGGAAACCTCCGTTGCGACAAGTGACTGGTTTCACCGTGCAGCGTCACATATTCCTTTCTAAACCTAGCCATGGCGAAGCACTGAAAAGTCATGAAAATGAGCTTAAAATGCATAAACATTATTGTTTTAGGTCCCCCTAAATGAAAGAAGCAGAACGACAGTACACGTTGTACTGGGGATTGATCTTGAGAGACCCCCCTTTCTATTTTGCAAGGAAAATTAGACAATAGGTATGGTGTTTTATTGCAGCATGTGCAAACATATATGTGAATATAATTCCTCAAGACTACATTAGAAAAACACGAGAAATTCCGGCTCTTTGGAAGACAAACATGAAATGAGGCTGGCGCAAGACTTTTGCACAATATCCTATATCCTTGGGTTATGTGGCAAATCCTTTGAGATTAATTAATCCGACACAGTAATAAATTACACATTGAGCGTTCCTGGCTGGAAAGCATTAAGCTGTTATCTTATCTGTCCGGGCCGATTTGGCTCAACGTTTGCAGCCCTGCATTAAAGCTAATCTATGGAACTCGAAATGATGGATCTGATGAGTGAACATTTTCAGACCGTTTCGTCTGAACGATAAAACAATCAGAAAAGAACATTACGTTTTAGGTCTGCATCGTACACACGCGTTCCGTTCTGCACATACTCAAATAGGCCTTTTGTACATGTGAAATAGTGCTTGCCCTACGAATGTAAAATTGAAATCTTTTATATAAGCTTCCTGAAAACACAATATCCAACTGTTTCAGTGACTGTGGTTTTCTATTAATGTTGTTTTTGAGACACATTAGGATCATTAAATGGAAATTGTAGACCAGCACAGACACATGGCAGATTGGTCTTTTATAACTGAATAATAAATGTCACACGATCTGTTTACGGCATATACAGCATTGCCCAGATTTTTTGTGTCTCCCTCCCTCCCTTTCTGTCTTATTTCTCTTTCGCGCTTCCTCTCTCTCTCTCTGTCTCACATACATACAGGCACACATGCATGTAAACACACTCATGTGCATGCACAAGCTAACACACACATACACATGCAGACACATGCACATGCAAACACACATCATGTATAGCATTTTACATCACTCACAGACACAAAACTTCATAGCTATGGGTGAATATGTGTGTTTGCATGCATAAGAGTGCTTATGAGTGTTTGTGTGTGTGTTTGCATTTATCTGCATGGGTGTGTTTCTGCATGCACAAACATACCTACATGCATGTATATACCACAAAGAATCTGAACAGCCATGCAAATAAAGCACAGTTAAATCCCTGCATGAGCACACACACACATGCATAGACACATATAGTTATGATGTATTGTGGCTGTGTGTTGTAAAGTATTAATATCCACAGTGCATATCTCATGCGTTTTTTTTTCACAGTGGAACCTCCCTTTTGCCTTCAGAAAGACTTCTTGCACATCTGCAAGTCCTGAACTTTGTCTAGAAGAACATTCTTCAAAAAGAAAAGCCTACAGCAAAAAAAGAGCAAATATTTAGCAAGCTATACTAGGACATATTTGCAACATTATCTTTAGGAACTTTGCTTTAAAGCAAAATGCTACTTTCCCTTTCTGTTGAAATTTGTAAAAGCAAAAATTCATGACATGCAAAAAGCGAGCTTATAGCGTCACATCAATGCCAAAACTAGAGTGCGCAAAATAGCTTGCCGCAAAAAATTTCGCGGGCGTAAATTTTAAAGACGCGAGCGCAAATGTGAAACTCGAGAGCACACAATTAAGAATCAAGTGCGTGGTTGTGATAATATTGCACACAAACTGTATTTTTCCTCTCGAATGTCTTTTTTCCTCTCGATGTGTTAAATGTCCTCGCGCGCAAAGTAGATTACCAACGAGCAGCTTTTTTGCTCGAGTGAGATTTCTACATGCGCGGTTTGAAAGGGGCGGGTTTTGGCAGTTTGGGGGCAGGGTATTGGCTGTTTCTGCCTGCAAATCCTATTGGCCGATGGCTCCTGGTTTTGTAATTGCTAAAGAAAGTTCCTACAGAAAAACCAAAGATGCCGGAGGAAGAGGAACGGCAACAGGTAGGTTAAACGCAAGTTATACTTTATCGACCTTATAATAATAATTTAATAGTTAGGTCTTATACGTTTAATAAGCACACAAAACGGTAAAGTAACCAACGTCTTTGTCACTTGCTCATAAATGTTATAATCAGTCTTGTATAAAGTACTCGAAAGTCACATTTAAGTGTAAGTACAGACACCCTCCCAAAAATTTACTTTGATAAAAGTTGAAGTCACCAACTAGAATTCCACTCAAGTAAAAGTCTTAAAGTATCTAGTATTTTTCTGTACTTAAGGATTACAAGTAATGTATGACTAACTGTACTTGAGTAATGAAAGTACAAGTGCAGGTAAATGTTAATAACAACAGAACGCTGTCATGGATTAAAGCAAAAAAAAAATCTGACTGAAAATTTTATTATTATTATTTTTTAAACAAAAATACTCCATAATGTGGGCCCTCGACCATGCTGTTATTTATTTATTTTTAATGGAATATAAGCTCTCGCAGCAATGGCGACACCGGAGCCACTGTCCTGAATCTTGAGCCTTGGAGGTTTGGCTTTTTTATCTATTTAAGCAGTGGGTTTTCTCCACTGTTCTGACCTTTTTAAGCTACTATTAGCGAATGAGACACTTCATGATACACCACTGACTTCCAGTCATAAATACTGTGGTGGAGCTCAGGAAAAGACTCCAAGGCAGGCATTTTATCTGGCGCAGGCTTTTTATTGGCAGCCAAATTAGCCTTGAGTAAGGCTGTTGGGTTAGCATTTAAGAAAGCTGTTGGGGTCATTAATGAGCTTTCCATGTTCTACACAAATGCGCATGAGTGTGGCACTACATACAGCTCTTCACACGTCTACTCTATCTCCCCATTCACATTATTGGTCTGCTCCTCACTACTCCCGACCCTTATCGCGATTATGGGAACGGGCACATCAGCTACTCAAACTAGTGCCCGAAATAAAGACATAAATTAGATAAACATAGGGACTAACTTTTAACATCACTAGACAGCTTAATAAACATGAGAGGAGACATTTTAACACAGTTAAACACCAGGGCATGCTGGGGCAATCCTGATGTCACACACCGGCTTATGGGGAAAATACACACAACGCCCACAGTGCGGTTTTCGACCTTGCTTGGATCACCACATTGCCCCCCCTCAAGGGGACAGCCTTCCCCGGCCATCCCAACTGACCCAGACGTAGTCCCTCAGGCGATCCGGTCTCCAGCGTTGTCTTCGGGGGGAAGTGGTGCAGCTCCTGGGGCAGAAATAATACCCTCACCACTTGCCCCTCCAGCAGTCCCACCTGGGCTAGCAACCTCCAACCTAGGGGCTTGCAATGGTGTGGTTCCAGCCATTGGGGCACCCGCTCCCACCACCAGGGAGCCTGGTACAGCTGGGTCGCTGCGCTGCGTGGCCCCAGGTAGTGGGGGTCGGGTGGGCATGAGGTCAGTATGGTGCCAGCCGATCCCGATGAACCACCATAGTCACCATCCACCATCTGCAATCTGGCTGGCGCATCTGGTAGATAACCTCTGTCACTTTGTCCAAAACCTTGCCCGGACCCTTCCGGTGACTGTCCAGCTTGGGATTCCACCCCTTTTTCCGGGTGGGGCAGTAAACCCAGACTTGGTCCCCAGGGTCAAAGTCTCACCCTCGGCTGCACATGTAGTACGCCCTTTTCTGCCGCAGAGTGGTGGCACCTTGCCCTGGCGAGGACGTGGATGGTGTGCAACCACTCCTGCAGCTGCTGGAGGTACCTGAGCCCGGCCTCCCTGGTACTTCTGGCTCCAGGGGGGGCTCCGAAGACCAAACTGGTGGGGGTGCGGAGCCCCCCTCCCGAACATCAGTGCAGCTGGTGGTTTTCTGCACTGCTGTCCAGTATGCCCACAGGATCAGGGGCAGGTGGCAGTCCTAGTCACATTGGTGATGGGCTACAACAATGGCCAGCTGGGTGGCCAGGGTCTGATTGAACCATTCAACAAGCCCGTCACTCAGAGGGTGCAGGGAGGTGGTGCACATCTTATGCACACTGATTAGCTGGCCCTTGAATCAAAGTTCTGCCCCTGGTTGCTGTGGAGCTCTTCTGGTACACCAAACCGGCTGAAGAACTCCTCTACCAGCTTGGTTGCGGTGGTAAGTGCACTCTGATCTGGAACCACATACGCCTTGGGCCACTTGGTGAAGTAGTCCATGGCCACGAGCACGTACTGGTTTCCCGCTTCCATTGGCAGGAAGGAGCCAAGTATGTCCACCCTGACTCTCGCCATGGGGCGCCCACCACATAGGGCTGCATGGGGGCTCTTGACTGCTGACCTGGCCTCTTTTTGGATGCGCAGGCATTGCACAAATTGAGGTATTGTTCCACATCCTGCTTGCACCCTGGCCAGTAGAACCAGGCCCACAGCTTCCCCAAGGTTTTGGTAACTCTGAAGTGTCCGGCCCCACAGCCCCATGCACTGACTGCAGTACCTCCTGCTGAAGTGCTTGGGGTATGCTTGCCACTTCTGGTATGTGAGTCCCCCCTTAAGCTCCAGTGACCACCAGTGGGACCAGTAGATGATGATGATGATGATGATGATGCCTTTGTCAAATACACTGTTACATGCAGTGAAATTTGGATCTCTCCGACCATACATACACAAACATCACACTTTGGGGGGACAGGTCAGTCGAGAGGGAGCAGAGGAAATAAGGAAATATAGAATACATGAGGAGAGAGGAGGAGAGAAAAAGAGCCCTGCCCAGACTGTCCTTCAGTAGGGCAGTGTGGGAACAGGGAAAAAACACCTTAGCAACAAAGCACATAAACACATGAAGACATGACTAGCAACAGGGGAGGGGGAGGGGGATGTGGAGGTAGTCCAACATAGGCAACAGCCATCTGGTCCTGCAGCTGAAAAAGCACTGGTCACAGACCTGCCTACCCACACTGGGGGTATAAAGCACCAAAGGCGTGGGATGGGGGAAGGTGCAGTGATTGTTAATCTGTAGCTGTGTATGTATGTATGTGTGTGTGTATGATGTATAAGCCTGTGTAGCCTGAGAACCAGTCTGCAGCAGGTGTCCTAGGAACAAGCGTTATCTTGCTCTCTGGGGAAAGTTGTTTATCTCCAGCGATGGCCTTGGCCGAGACCTTTCTTGTCTGTAAAACCTTGAATTGTAGTAAAGAAAAGACGACGAAAGACAACCCAAGACTACAAAGATACTTTACGTAACGCCACGTAAAGTATCTTTGTAGTCTTAGGGATTCTTTTCTTGTCTGTAAAACCTTGAATTGTAGTAAAGAAAAGACGACGAAAGACAACCCAAGACTCAAGACTCTTTTTTGGTACGTGTCACGTACAAAGACAACTCAAGAGCTCTTAGCAAATGAGAAAGCAAGGATTTGCTCTCACAATATCTGTCTTCCAATTTCACAGATATCTAATGTCCATCACTGGTCTCCAGGTCTGTCCAAATCCCATTGCAGAGCTGCAAACTTCTTCAAGATGTGATCCAACTTGTGGTCCATAACCACAGTCTGAGTGTTAACAGCTCTGCTCACCACCATTTCAGGGAAGCGTGGTCAGTGCGCAACTTAAAGTGCCACCCACAGAGGTATGGATGGAAGTGCCTCACACCCCGTACCACCGCCAACAGCTCCTTATGGGTGACACAGTAGTTGGCTGAAGGCCTGGCTGTAGTATGCGACCACCCGCTCCCCCAGCTCTGTTGGTTGTGACAGGACAGCCTCGAGGCCCTTGTGCCTGGCGTCAGTGTCCAAGATGAAGGGTAGGGCTGGATCCGAATACATGAGCACTGGGCCTCTCCCAGCACCTCCCGGAGCTGCTGAAATGCTGCATTGCACTCCTCTGTCCACTCGAACTGCCGCCTCAGCTCTGTCAAGCGGTGGAGTGGCTGGACGATTGCGTCAAAGTCCTTCACGAATTGTCGGTAGTACGAGGCCAGCCCTAGTAAACTTCAGACCTCCTTAGCATTGGCCAGAGCAGGCCAACCTTGCATTACCGCAATTTTGTCGGGGTTGGTGGCTACACCTTGTCCGCTGACCACATGCCCCAGGAATTGGGTTTCATTCCTGAAAAACATGCACTTCCTGGAGTTAAGGCATAGTCTCATCTGCCTAATGACCCCCAGCACAGTCTTTAAGTTCTCCAGCACCTGAGGGAAGGTTGGTGAGTGTACCAATATGTCATCCAGGTACACCATGCACCAACTTTAGAGAATGTCCACCAGTACCTGCTCCATTAGGTGCTCGAAAGTGGCTGGGCTGTTACAGAGCCCAAAAGGCATCACATGGAACTGCCACAGTCCCTGACCCACGGAGAAGGTGGTCTTGGTTTTGGAGTCCTCATCCATCTCAACCTGCCAGTAGCCACTCTGCAGATCCAGGGCCGAACCATGCCGACCCAGAGATCCAGTCCAGCGCATCATCAACTCGCAACAATGGGTAGGAGTCCTTGCAAGTAATGTCGTTCAGCTGGCAGTAATCGACACAAATGCCAGCTCCCATCCTTCTTTTTCACCAGCATGGCCAGTGCCACCCACGGACTGTTGGAAGGAGAGATCACACCAGCAGCAGCCATTTCCTTCACTTTTTGCTCCAGGATCTCCCTCTTGGCCAGGGCCAGGCGGTGGGATGGGGGTAGCATTTCCCATGTCAATGCGGTGCCTGAGGAGAGAAGTTTGGGTACAATCCAGGTCGGTGGATGCAAATAAATCCACATTCTCATCCAGCGGCACCTGTAACAGCTGGCGCTGCTTCTCGGTTGTCCTACTCTGTCACACGCCGCAAACTCATGGACTGCCTCCCGGGTCTCCTCTGACGGGTCTCTCGCTCCAGGGTGCAGCTGTCTTTGTCCGGGGCTGTGACAGCTGCTTGGTGGTCTTGCCACTCCAGAGAGTGACAGTGTGCTCACTGAGGTGCAGCTCACCTCCTGACATGTCCACCATCGCTCCCCAATGAGACAGCATGTCCAGCCCTACAATGCAGTCGTCCATGATGTCCGCTAACTAGTGATGTGCGGGTCAACTCGTGACCCGCAGGTAACCACGGGTGACCCGTGGGTGCGGGCAGTTTTAGGGCAGACATTTTTTAAATATCGTGGGTGCGGGCGGGCAGGTCAAAAAGTTACAAAACGCATTTCATTATCGATCAAAACGTGTAAATAGGGTTTGAATTACCACAAGGATCTCCTAGTTCCACTCGCACTCACAATCAGGGAGGCCCTCGCAATTCATTGATGCATTGAGCATGAGACATATAAGAGACATGCATTCTCCAATTCATAATATTAATAAATAGGCCTACATATTCTCGCTCATAACCTGCGATATTAGCACCATTTTAAGATGCAATGGTCCTCTGTATCAACAAGAGTGCATGCAAATTCAGCATGTTGTTTTTTTTTAATAGAGTGCGGATGTACAACGGCAATTTTCGAGATTAAAGACGTAAATTCATGAGAAAAAACTCAGAGATTCTCTGACATTGTAAAGTCATAAATTTGTGAGAAAGAAAACTCCAAAATCCTCTGAGATGTAAGTAGTAAATTTACGAGAAGAAAATCTCGGATATTCTCTGAGTTTAAAGTAGTAAATATACGAGAAAAAACTCACAAATTTGCAAGGAAAAAGTTTTAAAGTCACAAAAAAGGAGGAAATTACAGAACCACAATACCTGTGTGAAACTTTGCCACCGGATGCTTCACACTTTAAAATCTCAGAGAATCTCTGCCTTTTTTCTCGCAAATTTGTGAGTTTTTTCTCATATATTTACCACTTTAAACTCAGAGAATATCCGAGTTTTTCTTCTCGTAAATTTACTACTTACATCCCTCACTGCGCAGCCCCGTCGTCATTTTCCGCCTGCTCACCCCGTCTTCTCAGCAGCATCGAAGCGGGACAATTCCGAGCGAGGTGTCCCATGACGCCACCTCAAAAACAGGCTCGCCTCTCCGGCTTCCTCGCTGCCTTGCCTCCATCTGCTCTGCCGACTCCTCCTCCTCGCAGCCCCGAACTGGAAGTCGCTGCTGCCTCACCGGAGCCGCCCTCACCGCCGACAACAGGATCCCCTCGGTTCTCTTGGTGTCTTGTAGAGCTGCTGCCAATGTGAAGGAAGCCTGCAGCCTGACGTGCTGCTGCAGCCGCTTGGGCGTTACCGCCTTTACAAAGGCGTGAAGCGCTAACTGCTCCTGCGCCACCTGTGGTAGCCGTCCCTGGCAGTGGTCAGCAGATCCCCCGCCATCACTCCCCACACCTCTCCAGGTCTCCGTCAGCAATTTGTCAATGCTTCGCGAGCCACCTCATCACTCGCCAGCTCGACCTGGAGAAAAAGACAAATTTTGCCAAATCACACACTTCAAAAACAGGGCTTTAAAAACTTAAACAGAAGTAGGCTATTGCTGTTATAAAAATCTGTCAGAATTTTTGAATAATCTATGAAGTTTATCTGGCACCTCAAAACATAAACAATGTCTTCAAAGCCTTAAGAATTTACAGAACACCAACATCATATGTGTGCACGTCATGTTATGTGTTTCATAGACCATTGACAAGTCAGCTTCCTCAAGCTTTTGTTGCGGTCACCTAAACTAAGAGCGGCAGAGAATACACCAAATCTAATTTGATTTTTGTAACGAGTAACGACTCTCCACGCTGAAAATGTATCGGAGTAAAAGTATGCAATTAAATTAGGAAATATAGTGAAGTAAAAGTGAACGTTGACAAAATTATTTTAAAAAAACTCAAGTAAAGCATGGATACTCCCAAAACATACTTGAGTACAGTAGTGAAGTATTATTACTTTGTTACTATACAACACTGGTTATAATGGTATGTCACCATTTTCTCAGTACCATCACAAAACCAGGAGCCATCGGCCAATAGGATTCGCAGGCAGAAACAGCCAATACCCCGCCCCCAAACTGCCAAAAGCCGCCCCTTTCAAACCTCGCGCGTAGAAATCTCACTTGAGCAAAAAAGCCGCTCATCGGTAATCTACTTTGCGCGCGAGGACATTTAACTCATCGAGAGAAAAAAGACATTTGAGAGAGGAAAAATACAGTTTGTGCACAATATTATCACAAAATTTTTGCGGCAAGCTATTTTGTGCGCTCTAGTTTTGGCATTGATGTGATGCCATACGAGCTCTACTTTCACTCTAACCGTGCGTTCACACTGCCGGCGGCGAGAGTGTCAAAATTCGCCCTGGCCGCCCTGCCAACGACGCTGTACAGAGATTTTTGGACGCTCTGATGCTCTGACGTAGATTGAATGCTTGTCTTGTATTTAAAGGGGCCGCAAATCAAACAAGCTTGTTAATCTTGTGCAGACTGACCACAAGGAGGGTATAAGTTAACCTCATGAAATATATTGAATGTTAAAGTAATAATGCAACAAGCAGCTGAAACATCCAACAATCAATTAAATGGGTGAAACTGATTTTAATTGTGAAAAAAATTGCTGCAGCTCTCTACAACACCTATTTTTCCATTGCCGGAACCCCAACAATCTCGGACACCTTGGTCCATGCATCGTTTTTTTAATTTATGTCCCTGTACGCAAACAGGGACACGTCGTAAATTACTGGGAAACCCGCCACAGCAATTATTAACCTCTCCTCCATTCTGCATGGGATCTTCTTCTTCTTTTTCTTTGTTGCTTAATGGTGGTCGGCCATGGTAACTAATGTGGTCGGAACCAAAGTTTACAGGACTGCGTTATCTGGAATCTGCTCAAGCGGTGGACTTCTACATTTCGATTGGTTGCCGCCGAACCGCGTCATAGCTCATTACCATAAAGTTGACCTGATTTCAACTCTCCTTGATGCTCTCGCTGTCCAAGACGCGCTGCGCCGCTGCTCGCCGCTGCTCGCCGCTGCTCGCCGCCTCTTGCCGCCTCTCGCCACCGCCTCACATTGAAAATGAATGACTTCCGGCCACTTTGACGCTCTCGCCGCCGGCGGTGTGAACGCACGGTAACACTCCTTCTAATGTTCCAGGGCTGCCAACTCTCACGCATCCGGCGTGACAGTCACACATTTAGCCTCTATCTCACACTCTCACACTCAAGAAATCTCACGCCAAATCTGAAATTCTTCTGTGTTGTAGTTTTTTTCACTCATGTGCACTCATTTCCGAATGACTATAAACATTTCTCTGACTGATGATTCGCTGATTCGCCCCGCCACCCCCCACCCAGGATGATTCGCTGATTCGCCCCCCACCCCGCGCTTAACGATTCTGATATCGGCCACAGACACACCCACAATCTCACTCCGAGGTTTTTGGAAAAGTTGGCAACCCTGATGTTCCCAGCGCTCAACCCTAATAAAACCTTATGTCTTCATGTTTCATTACGACGCAATGCCATGAATACGATAACTCCAGTTGAATATGATGATCCAGTTGTGTGGAGAAAATGTATTTGAGATGAACTCTTGCATGTCTGTGGTGGTATGAGTCTCTCTCTCTCTGTCTGCCTTGAGCTTGTGGGAAGGCTGGGTTAGGAGACTCTAATGAGAAAACTTAAGCATCAATACATCAATCATGCATTGCACAGAATATTTGAAGTGGTACAAAAGATTGTTTTCTCCAAAGCCGCAACTAACCACAAATAATCTGAACAGCCTGTGGGAACTTGGCAAATAGAGTTGTCCTCTTCAATGACTGTTTAGCTTTCATGCCCACTCTCCCGACAGTGCTTTGTCAGGCTGGATTTGCTGTTTACAGGTTCGAATAAGTAACGCTGAGAGTGAGAAACTGACTGAAGAAGTGGTGGTGGAAATATGCTCACCATGTTTCTCTCTGCTTCATTAATGTGAGTTTTATGAAAAATGAAATGAATGACTTCACTCTGAATAATAATTCAGAATGTCACAATCTATGTTTGTATGCTTTTACTACAGGTCTTGGTTAAATGGGAATGTGTGTGTAAGTTGGGGGAGAATGTGGGTGGGGAGGGTGTGTGTGTTGGGGGATTTAGGCGCTTAGATATTTAGGTACTTGTGAGGACCTGTTTGGCTCTTAACCCTTCTGTTCATTTCTCAGGAGTACCAATGATGTTCCTGGGTTAGTTTGACCTGGGGCATGTTAATATTCCAAAAGTGTCAGAACTCAAATAATACCAATAAACTTTGTTTATATCTCATTATTAACTCCATTACTAACCATTTCAATCAATATTTGGTGTAATGGTGTTATTTACCTCTCACAGATCATTGTTTAATGAGGATAATTCACTTATCTTTCATAAAAAATGAATTCTAAATTTTTTTAATGTACATTGGAAAGACCTACATATAAAACTCATTAGTTTTACATGACATTGATTATTTTAAATTCAGATTAACCCGAACAGTGCCTATGTAATATAAACATGCAGAAGAGGGGTTCCACATATGTGAAATGAACCATTCTAATTTTATATGTTGATTATCCTTATTAAACTAAGCACAAGAAGTTTCATACTGAAAAAATACTTTAAACTATTTTTTAAAAGATTTTGTGCCTTTAAAAAGGGGTCAGTTTGACCCGCAACATAACAGGAGGGTTAAAAACTAGAAAAACCTGAGATTTGTCAAATTTTTTGAGGTTTAGAGCACATTTTTTTGGTATGAAAGGAAAAGGGAAATGCTTTTGGTTATGCATTTTATTGTTTGACATTCACGCTAATTTGTATATATTGATGTGACAATGAGCAGATAAAGCAACGCAACACACTACAAACTCAAAAGCAAATTGCGTGATTATACTGTTTAATTTCCTTAACAACACGAGCTCTCACTCGCAATCTCTATGTTCCTGATCATTTTAGCACTGCAGAATTATGGCCCGTAACAAAATTACACAACTGTGTTTAAATAAATAATTTCTGAGATATTTTTTTTTATTATTATTTATTTTTTTTTATTTTATTTTTTTGGGGGGGGGGGTTCTATGCAGTTAATTTATATATTTAGATGAATTAAAGACCACAAAACAGCAGAAAAATTGTGTCTAAACCCTCCTCCTAACATCTTATTTGCCATTCCCAACATTGGTGGATTGATTATAGCGATTCCCGTTCACTGGGATGAAAAGATCAATATCGTGTCCCTGCAGCTTGTACTGATTAACCTCAGTATTGAACACGGGGTGTTCCCATGGCAACTGAAATTATTGACGACCTGCAAACGTTAACAGTCAAGACCACATCTCTCTATTAAAAATCTGGATAGCAATTGTAAAGATCTTACAAGTTACAAGCATGTTGCTGTGTTCAACATTAATATATTTCTAAAGGGTTTTTATTTCTATTTTTTTTGACTCTTTATTTATACATTTTTGATAGTTCAAATTAAAAATAACAACACCACCAAAGAAAGCCAAAAGAAAGGAAAACATATACCCCACAAGGGGGACGGGTCACTGCTTATGTCACACAGTTATGTAATCTAGTTATACCTGAGATGTTACTTTAATAATAAATAACTTAGCATATACATATGGGTGTGTAATTATTACATTGTTTTAGTAAGGAACACAGTATTTAAGTCAAGTATTTCCTTAAGTATAACAGAACAATCTCAGTCATGTATTCAGACATTTTTAAAGCATTAAAGCATTAAACCCATCTTTTCACCCTGGCTTTTGACACCTTGTGAGGTGTTTTAATGTATTTTATTGGTTTGTCTGTTGTTCTTATTTATTCTTTTTACAGTACTTTGGTCCTGTATTGGTTTGTTTTAAAGTGCTTTATAAATAAAGTTGGATTGGATTGGTTGGCATTATTACGGCTGTAGCTTAGGTTTATTTAATCAGCTTGAAAAGCTACTATTTAAAAGTACCTTCCCAAGATTGTGTGTGTGTGTGATTGTGTGTGGGTGTTTTTTAACAACATCCCACCATTCCAGTGGCTGCCCCTGGTTTGTCCTGGAGCCTTGCCAAATTCTTCGACACACCTTCAAGATAAACTATTCATTTTCTTTCTGTGGAACTTCACATGAACCTCGGGTGGTTAAATATGTAGATATGGAAGCGTGCACAGATTTTGCAAGTTTACGATGCATGGCTAAAGTACAAGGATACTTCCATAAACCTTGTCATTATCTTTTACTGAATCTATAATAAGTGGCACTCTGCTAATAGCTTCCACTGCGACTTCTGCTTTAGTGACCTCTGTTTGGTCATTTCACTTTTCCTTTTTTGTTTTTTGCATTGACAGCATGAACTCCAGTATTTTCTCATGTAGTAGACAAATGTGCTGCTGGTAATAAGGGTTATTCTTCATCTGGACAGATTGGGGCAGATTTTGTGTTTGGATAAACTTTTATGAGGCCCATGCTGGGACGACCCACTAGGATTCACTCCATTTAATTAAACATTTCACCTCTGCCTCTTCTTTTCTTCATAATTATTTTCCACGTTCGGACGCAGATGCATGAAGCCCTTCATTTGGTTTAAACTGTACAGTACACATTATTCAGTGATATATATATCATGCAGCATTATTATTGTCTCATGGTCTGTCTCTACAATCAACCAATATGCTACGTTGATTTTATTACTCATGTTAGATTCTCATGTTACATAACTGTATAAGCTGATGCTAAATCAACACTAGAACTGCCTAGCAAATGAAGAAACAGTTGAACTCATTAAAGTGTGTTGATTAAAGGCCCACTGGCATTTGAGATTGAGGGTGAAGATTTGCTAGAGGGTGTTTATCGTTTGTTTCACACACTGCTAACTAGGAAGTGAGCTGGAAAACATTTACAGCTGTTTTTTCTAAGGCACCCTCATACACAGCATAAAGTGGCAGGGGGTTCCTTTTGAGCATTTTCAAAGCTTTATTTTTAGGAAACCTAATGTTCTATTGCAACGAGACTTTACGAGACTTGTGAAGGATGCCAAGATGGTTATGCACAAATGATATACACTTATGGGGGACGTTTAGTCGGTGAGTTTAAAGTCTCTATTATCATCAGTTTATAGCCTCAAGAGCATCTGTGAGCTTATTGAAGCCATGTTTTAGAAATAACTTTTATTTTTGTCCCTCAGAGAACAAAAATGTTTTACAAAGACTCATGTCCACCATGTTTGTGTTGTCGATTTGTTTTTTTGTCTGATAGTCTTCTACCATTACAGACAACAAAATTACTAATAAATTAATAGTAGAAAATGAGTAGCAAAAGTGGCACGAACAACTCAAGGCTTTAAACGTGACTGAGTCACACCAAACCTCAATTTCAAGAAGAACGACCTTGGTGCCCTGTTAATACTGTCACTCTCTAAACATGACATGGCATGACACAATGAACGCTGCCAAAGAGAGAGTGGACTGGTGCCAGGTGAATAAATAGTTAAGGGAATATTCATGCAGTCACGGTAAGTCTTCTACCTACTGAGAGCATGGCGATGTAGTGTTTATATCATCTACTATAACACTCCCAGAGACGAGGCTGGGAAACTGGCAATGGCTTTAAAACCTGAACCAACATGTTTTGATGACTACACTCATTCCCACATGATGGGTATCAATCAACGACATTAAATGCTCATGACATTTTTTTCCTGACTGCTAATGTTTTTTACTCATTATTTTAATATTTTTCATATAAAGAATAAACAACATTTCCCAATAAATAGAATAAAAAATATACACTTTAAACCAGAAGTAGACAGAGAGACAATTAGGTTACATGCAGTATTCAGCCTGCAATTATGGTCTAAGAGCTGTCTTTTAAATGTATGCCAGATCAGCAGCAGTTTGGAGTGACAATACTGTACAATCTGTAAACTTAAACAAATGTTTACTGCACAAATGTCAAACTCATAGTAATTGTAATACAGTTTTTAATTCTGTCTGCTAGTGTTGTTGTCACTGACATTTTTGCACCATAATTAGCTTGAAAATTCACTATGTTCTGTATATGAACAGTTCAGTATATAAATATGAATATATTTATGTCATGTTCATTAGTTAAAATTTACTATGTTTACATATATATTCTGCCTTTCAGCTCTTCTGTGGGTAGTGAACCACTATCAGTTTTTTATGTAGTGAATTTGTGTAAAGTGTAAAGAGTAAAGAGTTTTGAGATTAAATAAATTCTAATTATGTTGGAGTTATGTATAATAAAAGGGAGTCCATTTAAAAACATATAATAATATTAATTATATTAATTATTATTATATTATTTGCTTTCTGTGGGGCGTAGCAGGTCTTCTCTGCTTTTTTGGCTGCTGTGACAGTCTGAATCAGGCACAACTCCAGGATTATCTGCCTCCAGGAGAACCACGCTAAGTGAACCCCAACCTCTGGTTTGGCAGCTCCTGTACACATGCAGTCAGAATTGTGGGTGAAAGACGTGTATTTAGCTCTTTGTCACAGCGACCAGAGACCTTCACCATGAAGCTACTAGGATGTCAGAGAACTGCTGAGTGATAAGGACCTAATATTACTTACTTACATAATTTTCTAGGGAGCACTGGCCAAGCGGTTCAGAAAAAAGCCTACAGGGTGATTGGCATCGATGCGAAAGTATGCCGTATAATTGGCCACTTAGTCATATAGAATAATTGCTTGCCGGTCTATCCACCAAGACGCCCATTGACGAATATCCCATTTAAATCTCAATGCAGCTGAACTGGAGTGAACTGAAGTCCTTTGTGCTATGCTCTCAAGACTAAGACGCCGGTGTCTGGTGTGCCCCAAACCCCACCAAGTAGAACCACCTGAGAGAGAGCACCTCAGTCACAAAATAATAATAATAATAATAATAATAATAATAATAATAATAATAATAATAATAATAATAATATTAATTCTTTCTTTCTTCTTGTTAATAATATTAATAATAATGATAATAATAATAATATACAACAATATTAGTAATAATTTTTCTTCTTCTTCTTCTTCTTCTTCTTCTTCTTCTTCTTCTTATTAAAGCACCTTTCCTACATAAAAAACAAACAAAAAAGATGCAACTAGCAGTTGGGATTGGAATGTAAATAAGTGTATGATGATCAAAAATAATAAATTAAGACAGGACAATGAGAGAAATAAAACAATAAAATAAATAATAAATCAGTTTAAACACAGTTACAAGGAGCAATTATATATATCATGGTAATGATTATTCAGAAATGTATTATCAGTCATTTCTCGATCTGGAGCTCCATGCAAGATCTTGCCTCATGGGGTGAGGAGGATTACGGTAGAAAGGTGAGGATCAGCCCACAACTACCAGAAGGAGCTGTTAATGATCTGGAAGTAAGATGGGGACCATAGTCACCAAGAATCATTCAGTGTGTTACCAATGACACTACGCTTAATGGATTGAAGTTTGGCAGTGCCCGCAAGGTCACCCTGCCTCACATGCACATGATAGGCCCATCTTGTTTCCAAGTGAACATCTAGATGATCCTAGAGAAGGCATGGGAGAAAAATGCTGTGGCCAGATGAGACCAAAATCGAACTCTTCAGCATCAACTCTAACCGCTGTGTTTAGAGGAAGGGAAATGCTGAGTATGACCCAAAGCACACCATCTCTACAGTCAAGCACGGAGGTGGGTGATTATGCTTTGGGGGGTTGTTGTGCTGAAGGCTACAGGATTTACTCTGACCGGCATTGAGGGGCCAATGGATAGCTATAAATTATAAAATTTTGGATGAGAACCTCCTACACTCAGCCAGAACACTGAAGATGGGTCATGGATGGGTTTTCCAGCATGACAGTGACCCAAAACATACAGCCAAGGCAACAAAGGAGTGGGTAAAGGAGAAGCACATTAAGGTTATTCAATGGCCTAGTCAGTTTTCAGACCATAATCCTATCGAAAATCTGTGGATGGAGCTGAAGCTTGAGTTGCCAAGGGCAGCCAAGAAACATAAGGGACTTTCTGGAAAGAGGAGTGGGCCAAAATGCCTCCTGAGATGTCTGCAAACCTGGTGACCAACTACAAGAAACATCTTACTGCTTTGCTTGCCAACAAGGGTTTCTCCACCAAGTACTAAGTTGTGTTTTGTTTCAGATCAAATACTTTGAATAAAATGCAAATCACGTATAACTTTTATGCTTTGTGTTTTTTCTGGATTTTTGGTTGATTTTCTGTTTCTCTTCATTAAAATTAAAATAAGTCTACCATACAAACTAGTGACTGTTCAATTCTTGTAAGTCGGCAAACTTATAAAAATCATAGGATGAAATAATTATTTCCTCTACTATATATATATATATATATATATATATATATATATATATATATATATATATATATATATATATATATATATATATATATATATATAGATAGATAGATAGATACATACATAGATACATACATACATACATACATACATACATATATTATAGAGATTGAAATTAATTGAAACAATGAATTGAAATGATTAAACATAAAAGTCTGGGTAAGTTTTTATCTCTAATTGCTGCTGGTAATGTGTTCCATATTTTAGGCTGCCTCCCCATAAGAAGAAGAATAAGACTGTGGAAGACTTTTTTGGTCCCCTGACTCCCACCTCCACCTCCACCTCTGACTCATTCCACCTTTTCACTCTGTCACGCCTACGCAGTGCTTTCTCTCTCTTTTCACTCTTCGCTCTCTCCTGACGTGTCTTCGCTCTCTCAGGATGGCCCTCTGGTTCTCTGTCTTACTTCATCTCTCTCTCTCTCTTTCATTTTCTCTCTCCCTTCCTTGCCTCTCCCCGCTCCGCCTTTTTCTTCTGCGTAGGCTGCGCAGGGGCTGCGGCTTTTTCTTTCCGTTTGAGCCTCGCGTCCAGAGAGGAGGCTATTTGGGAGGCGATGGAGGAGGCCTTTCACAGGAGTATTAGAGAACAGCGCCGGGCTCTGATAAGCCTCTGGTTACGGCCTCCGGGGAACGGGCCTGTCCGCCTACGCTCCCCACCTGGGGGCGAGGGCTTTCTCTGCCATGCCGGGGAAAGGCCTTTT
Organism: Distichodus sexfasciatus; assembly: GCA_032718565.1. NCBI lineage: Eukaryota > Metazoa > Chordata > Actinopteri > Characiformes > Distichodontidae > Distichodus > Distichodus sexfasciatus. Next base: position 3,317,261 of record JAVGVS010000011.1, on the reverse strand, counting down.
GTTAAAAAAAAAAAAAAAAAAAGGGGGGCAGAAAGCAGGCAACACAAGGCAATTGGTGGGAGCTATTAGTAACCTTAAACCACATGACCTGCGACTAAGGTCCTGTGCCCATTCCCACTGGCGAGGGAAGAGGGGGCGGGAGAAAAAATGTGCGCAGTTGAAATTTATAAAGACCTTTGTCACACGTTCAAAAGTGAGGGGATAATGCCCTTTTTCCCCCTTAATGTATGCACTGTCACAAGAGAGGGACGCATTCACAGCACAAGCTTTTAGCCTCATCTGCCTCAGCCTCTCTCTCTCTCTCTTCACCTGCCCACACAGACACTCACACGGTACTCTGACTAATGCTAGGAGCCTGAGCAAACGAGAGAGAGGGGAGACCGAGAGAAAGAGACACAGCAAAGAGAAAGCACAGTGTCAAGAGGTCTGAGACACTGACGATTATGTGTGCTCCATTTACGTTTTCCGGCACGCTGTTCGCCGGAATCCGACAACGACACCTGAAAAAGGCGATGAGAGTTAATGCATTCTGGGGGCAGAACACCGGCGACCTGTGTATTATATTTGCAAATCTGTGACTAGGATGAATGCTAATTTGGAGTGATGCATTAAATCCATTAGGCCCTGTTCCGTGTGTGTGTGTGTGTGTAAGAGAGAGAGAGCATCTCCTACAGACAAAGGAGTTGTTGAGTTCATCTCGAAGCTCATATCAGTGCTGAAAATGGACATTTACGGTCATTACTAACTAATGCTTAGAAATTACACATACAGTCTTCCAGGAGCTACTTGGGTCTGAATGGTGATAATGCTTTGAAGGAGAATAGAGCCATACTTCAACACACAACTTCTTGGTCAGTTACCGAGTATCCTGCCATTAGAGCACTACAACATGTGTCTTAGCCTTGAAGCAATCTATAATTATCAACATTTAATCAACTTAAATCATTTTTAGTCACAAAGCTACTTTTAAAACACTGTAGCTTCTCCAGTAACGAATAGCGATGTAGTGTGGGAAAACACAACACTGTCACTAAAATCTCTGTATAAAGATGAGAATATTCAACTAGATGTTTCTGATTGGTGTTTAAATGGCAGTACTGTCATCTGATAGGTTACTGTGCCTTTGCATCACATCACGCTCTTGGCAACTGTGAGATGGAGCCAGAGGATGGCATCCTAACGCAGTTGGTGGCGTAATGGTTGGGCGTTTGCCCTGTGATCAGAAGGTCGCTTGTTCGAATCCCAGACCAGTAAAGTTGCTGCTGAGGTACTCATTAGAAAGGTACTCTCACCAAGCACTGCCCCCTGCTCCTTCATGGATAGGTCAAATGCAGAGGTCACATTTTGTTGTGGTGCACTGTGTGCTGTGTTGTGGTGTGTTCACAATGACAAATAATCACTCACTTCCCACCTTGGCAAAGACAGAAGCAACAATGCAGGTCCATATTTTTCATATTTTATTACTCTGAACTCCTGGGTTCAATTTCCGGGTCATCCATAGGGCCCTTCTGTGTGGAGATTGCATACTCTCCCCGTGTTTGCGTGGGTTTCCTCCGGGTGCTCCGGTTTCCTCCCACAGTCCTAGGCATGCACTATAGGTTAATTGGTGACTCTAAATTGGCCCCATAAGGTGTGAATGTGAGTGTGATTGTGTGAGTGTGTGTGCCCTGTGGTGTGTTGGCACCTGCTCAGGGTTGGTCCCCACCTTGCACCCGTAAGTTCTCGGGATAGGCTCCAGTTCCCCTGCGACTCCAGTTGGGATTAAGCGGTTCAGATGGTGGTGTATTACTTTGAACGACGAAAGAGATATAACTTACACATTTGAGTGTAACTTGTAAACACTTTCTACCACCAATCTTTTATCATATTTCACATTTTTAAAATTAATTTACTTTTATAGCATCCTAACACACAAACAGTAAATATTACTGGAAGAAACAGCTTCAATCTAACAACTTTTTTCTCCATAACATGTAGTGTATCTAACTACTATATTACTAGGTTGCTTACTCTCCTTTTTCCTCATAGAATGAGGAAAGCCCAAACAAGGTCGGTTGACTCACGCAGGGATGTTTATAGAAGTTAGGAGTTAGATCCACAAAGCAGGTGGGGATCTCATCCAACCCTGATTACAGCGTTTGACAGCGCAGCAGTTGGAGAGCGGTCAGGGAGACTCTGGGTCTGTTAACACGGTGACAGCAACAGATAGCATTTTGACATGGGTGTGCAGTTGTCAAAAGTTACGAGACCTTATCCCATTACATTCATTAATTTTTAATGCCACATGCAATAATGGTATTAGGATGACAGTTAGACTCATCGCAGCACCACTATCAGTTCCAACACATCAATAAAATATGACTGTGGCAGGTGGGTGGAGGCTGTATTGCTGCGATGGGTAATTAAGAAATGACTTTTGGTTCAACCAAGCAGGCCCAGGAGGGCTGGAGAGCATCAGGAGTATTAGCCAGCCGAGTTATATAGCACATTTTATTATATAGACTGTAAAAAATATATTTGATCAATAAATTAAAACACTTCTATCATTTATTCCATCAATCATTTATGCAATGTCAACAAACTTTTATTAGTTTTCAGTCTTACTGCTGTGGCTATGATTAAGAGTGATTGCATTAATATGTCACGCAGGAAATTTATGTATTGCAAAATTAAAAAGACAATATATTGTGACTCTTTACAGTGATATACAACAGATTACAGCTAAATCTGATATAACATTCACATAGAATGTTAAGTGAAACACCAATTAGAGCAACACAGAGCTAAAACTACACTTAAAACAATGAATAATTAGTATATCCTATTTGTTTTTACTTGAAACTTTAAAGCAGCAAGCAAATTTAACTCATTACAGTATGTGTGGCATATAAACACACTCTTAATCATAACTGTAGTTTCAACCTGCAGTTTTGGCATCTTCAATGTTCCTTTTCATTAACTGACTTAAAAACACAAGTTGTAAAACTAACATGGAATGGCATAAATTATTCTTTTAAGTTGAAGTAAATAAAAGACGTATATTAACATAACTAAGTGATGTACACATTCAGATCATCTTGATGTCTTATCAGATCAATTCCAGCTTTCTGTCTCAACTCAAGGCATCCAGGCAAACAGACAGACAACTGCATTTAATGTCATCACCCAATAATGGAGGTCCTTAGTTGGTGTGTACAATGAATTTTGACTTCAGCTTTGGATCAGCTTTGGTTCAGATAATAAATGACTGACTGTAGTCACTGACTGGTCAAGGTGTGGTCCACATATGAACTTCAAGACGTGTAACTGGATGCTCAGCTGGCCAAAGAGCTGTAGGTAAAGGAGCTACAGTTAGATGAGTGCTTCAAGCAGAACTCAACAACTATAATGGCAAGAAAACTGAATGTGCTGAAATAAAAATTCAGTGTCATAAGCTCAGGCATCATACGTTTTCAAAGGCTGTGGTAAAATACAGAATAGGAAAAAACAAAACATAAACTGTGACGTTTACTAGGGCGCCACATAAGTACTACAAGTACTACAAATAACATCTCTTCTGTGTGTGAAGTAGAAAGAAATGGGCAAGAGTCAAAACACACGTACTGATTATTTAATCACTATTTACATGTGGCTACTTCAATTATTTAATTAATATTTTTATTGAACACCAATCTCACAGAAAGAGGAGTCCTTAAAACCCTGGGTTTCTCATGTCACCCTGGTTCCTGTTATGTGCTCTGTTATTGTTGGGACCCAGTCAGCTCCTGGAGGAATTTGTGTTTGTAATAAAAAGTTCGTGTCTGTTCGTCCCTCCATTTGAAACATATCTGTGGACTGAAATGTTATGCAGAGAGCCATAACAAATGGCATCCATATTTACACACACACAAGTAAGAAATACACAATAAGTTCATACGAAAACAACATTTCTAAATGGCTTCAAGTGTGAAGCAACATAGTAAATCTCTAAGAAAACTGAGAAAGTCCCAGTTAGGCCAACAACGACAACATCTTTTAGGAGACATTAAATCCTCAAGACACATTTTCTCAGATGCTGCCAAATGTGCAGAAGTTGTATAAGATGGAAAATGTTGATTGTATCTGTTGTCAAGACTAAATAGCTTTGGGAGCTCTTTGCTCTGTTCATTTTGGGCTTTTCAAAACAGTATGTTAACAGCATTTGATATGGAGTAGATTAATGTTCTGGTGTGACTCGGTTGTGAGAACGCAATTGATGTGTGTATTTGGGTGTGTCTCTTTCTCCCTCTCTAACACACAGAGTATGGTTTAGCACGTTCCAGAAATGTAATTTTAATGAAAATGAGTTGTTCTCAAAAACCTTTAAACTTTTTTAAAACAGGCGCTGAGATCACACCTCTATTTAAAGTAATACTGCAAAAATGAGCAAACTGTGTGTAGATCTGGGAAATAAAGGACATGAACCATTATGTAAAGTCACAAATTTAGAATGAAGGCAAGCCTCCTTTTTTAACAGTTTCCATTAATGCTGTTTTCCTCTGGAACATGTATTGGAACGTCAATGTTATGTTAACATATAATGCAACTGGAAATTATTGCCAGGAGTCCTTTAGGGGAAAAAAAATGAAGCTTTGACTTCATTTTCAGATTTGCTTTCAAGAATCATGTGACACGACACTAACTTTTCACACTAACATTCATATTAGTCACGCTCAAATTCCGATTAGCCCAGATTCTCATGCTGTCTACTGCAAACACGAGCCACCCAAGCCGTCTCCGTGTTGGATAAATGTACTTTATTCACATCTCATACATATATTTTCATTATATGCATAAATTCATATAAAAATACAGAATACAGTAGACTGTCACCCAGACATCAACTGGGCCACAATTACATATTTGCTTTTTTTTGGCACCCTGACTATCTTCCTAAGAGCCTTGTTTATGTGACCATTGGACATGTAGGACCAGGAATCTGCAGGTTGGACATGAAAAACCATGTCCAGGTTTTGTTTCCCTCCTCCTTCCTGGGCTTGTACGTGCCAAACTTCTCGTTCCGTTTTAGGCTTGCCCTTACATCCATGTAGACTGCAACGTCGAACAATGGGCCTTTCACGTTAGATATACGCAAGATCCTGAAATTAGCCCTTCCATGAAAACATGATAAGTTCAGGTGGGGCCAATTGCAATATTTTATGCGTTTGTTGAAGGAAAGTGGTTATGATTCTACGGCTTGACACATGCTGTCCGTAGGTCTGAATACAGAGGCTCTTAGGCGGCTGAAAACAATGGGGATGCCACCGAAAAACGTTTCACAGCTCCAACCTTCTTTTTTCTCCATGTAAAGTCTCAAATAGCCACGTATGAGTTTTACTTGTATAAGGTCTATGAAATATTCTTTTTTTGTTCTATTACCCCGAGGTTTATCTGGTCACTGGCAAAAGATAGTAATTTTTTTCCAAACACATTTTACCGCACATGCACTCTACTTTTATGCCTCAAATCCAAGCTGACAAAATTTTTTCCACCTCCAAAAACCGGAGAGGAGCACACAGAGGCTAACATGAAAACTACACCATCTTAAAGCTTTAACACAACATAACACTTGACCACATACGCACTGTAACAAGTTTTTTTGTCCCAACATCCAAACGTGGTGCTGCTGTATTTCTGGTGGATAAACAGTTCTAACTTGATTGGCTGACCAGTCCACTATTATTACAGAGATCAATAAATGGATTACTTGATGTTGTTTTAATGCTTTAATAGCACTGCAAAAGTACAGAATTAAAGCAGGAAGGGCCTTCGAGTCACTGCCATACTGATTATAAGGCTGTAAACATTCATAACTGGCAGTCTTCACCAACTAGTGCCCCAGTGGATTTTCAGGCAGCAAATCACTCATATTGATACATTGTTTTTGGCTTAGCAGGAAGTTTATGGATACGTAGGATGTGGGGCGGCGGCTTTATATCAGGGTTATTATATTGATAAAATGCAGAAAAGCAGGCAAAAGGTCATTCCCATATAGATCATTACAACCGCGGTTTAGGGTATTAACTAAAAAAATATAATGGTCTCGGTTTCATCTGAAATGTATTATTACCTGCCTATAGTGAGAGTAGCTATAACAAAGTCAATATGTACAGATTAGTTTTCAGCAGCAGAAGAGGAAAGGTAGCATGCAGATTACACACTTATATTCAGGACGAGACTGACTGAAATGTATTTCTTACGTAACGAGTGCAACACTTTGTATAATTACGCTCTAAAAATTACAGATCTTTCTGGAATAAATATATGGCTGCTTATTCAAGAACATTGCAGTGGAAACGGCATTTTACAAAAGGCACGAAGCGATGAAAGTAAAAGCCTAATGTAACATCCGTGTTACGCTGTGCTCCGCGGGAAAAAAGAACGAAAAACGCAAACCTCGGAGCGCTCACAGCGACCAACGCGAGACACGAGATTCGGGGATACGATACGCAGATCTGTCATGAAAGTACAAAAGATCTCGCTGTTGATTAGATGGGGGTAAACACCAGATCCTCGGTGTTGTGTAGAACTAGACAAGATGCTTTTGTTACACTACGCTAATGCCGGAGTTCATTAATACGTAGCTAGCAGCTGCAGCAAGCGTTCAACATGCTCATCTCCACCTTCCCTCCCGAAGCAATCTTCTCGTTTTTATGGAACCTACAAGTGCAGTCGTGAACTGATACAAAACAAAATGCTGGTTGGCCTTAAAAGTAGGCAGTCGTTAAAGCTTTTCCGTGACTAAATTCGCTTAAAACACTGAACACAGACCACGATGTCCACAACACAGAACTTGATGGCGATTTGGAGCCTACAGCTGGGGCGGTTAAAAGACTCCCGACTCCACAACGAAAATTGGAAAAGACAACCCCAAGCAAACCCATCGCATTTTACCGCTGGAATAAAATATGTTGGGTCTTTTATTTAGTGTTTAACATTTTTCAGACTGCTTCTTACCCAAATCTAATATCCATTATTCCAAAATGTGTAAATTAAATGATTTTCTAGTATCTTTTCAAACATTTTGCACTCGGTGTGATGTAAAAGTTGGAATATGGTGACAAATGACAGGAGAATCCCCAAAATGGCCTCTCTAGAGCCCTACTGATTTAATAAGACATATTTTATTACCTTATACAGGATATCATTTTAATATTTTTATTTTTAGGTTCTTGTGAATCCATTGCTGTTAAGTATTAGCGTTTAAGTACCTCTTGGTTCCACTTGCTGTTTCATTTTCAGCTTAATTTACAGGTAAAAAATTAAAGTTCATTTTCATATTTTTTTTAGAATTGGAAACCCAAATCTATGCAATCCATTTTCCGATTTTTCATTTCAGAGTTGGGAATCCGCCCAACACAAGGTACACGGACTCTTCAGATAAATGTGACACGGCGTTTAAGTTACTTTAATGATTGGCTGATTCCACAAAAGGTATGATGAATAGAAGGTTCAGAGGATAAGCTGTAAATTACAAGGCCCAGGGTTATGGCTAGTGGCAGGGTTAGCTGGAGCAGTTAAGGATAACGGCATACAAACACAGCATATTTTCAAGACCATCTCGATCACTGTTCATTTCCATGCAGGAGCAGCAAATCTTGTTGCCGTCGTATCATATTTCAGAAAATAAATAAATTAAGTCCACACCACCAGCGACAATAGAGCGACAATAAAAAAAACAATACACAATTTCAGATGACACAATTGAAGAAGCTTTACTGATTAAAACCACGAGGAAGGTGTCTAGTTGGACGCACCCCAAAACCAGAGAGAGCTCTACCAAACAGGAAGCAGGAGGGAAGAGGAAAAATGCAACTGGAGGTAGTCAATTCTGTTTTCGCAGCCTCCCTCCCTCCAGCTTACTCAGGAACCCCTCGGCCGCTCCCGAACCAAACCCGACCTGGCAGGGCTGGTGCAGGTCCGGCGCGCAGTGCTCATTTCCGGATGAAACCAAAAAAGCCGCCGTTCCTGTGTCGCGGCCGTCCTCAGCAAATCTCCAGGAGGAAAAGAAAATCTTTGCTGACTGTAAAGTAGACCATGAGGAGTCTTTCAAGCATCTGTCCTCCAGTTCAACAACCTCAACCCAAAAAAAGCCCACCCCGAAAAACCCACCCAAAATCAGCCACCCTCCCCCACCCCAACTCTGCCCAACCCGCCCCTATGGAAAAGGTCCCACAATTGTTCTTAGAAAGAGCAAAGTAACACAGTGGGCAGTCCTTTGTCTGAGGCTGATACATGTCCCCCACAGCTGAGAGGATAGGAAGAGATGCGTGTGGATTTTTTGCAGAGGTCTCTCACCAGGCTGAGTTTCATTTTTGCTGTCTGCCGATCTGCGGATCACGAATTGGAAAATTTTGATTTTTTTTGTGCATATTGTATGTTTGTAGGAATCCAACAACATGCAAGAATAAATGTCTGGAAACCAGGCTTACCGGTAGTGATAAGGACGGATTAGGTTTAGACTGCCCCAATAATGTTTAATCTGTTCCTGCACAAGGTAAAAATAAAGGTTAACCCAAATTACACCTGATAAGGCGTTGCTTAAAAAATAACACATTATTTGCAGCAATTGCCCTGCCATTGCCCATAAAGTCATCTTTTTCCCAAGGTTCCACTTTTTAAATCATGAGACTTCTCCTCATGGACCGGCTTATTTGTGACTTTCAGTCAGTCAAGTCTTCTGTACAACCTTTCTTTCATGTGCAAGTTACTTTTTCTTTGTAATAAACTTTATAGGCATGTATGAAGTATAAATGTCAAGTATAAACCAGGCTTCAGTCAGATAAACATCTGTGTCAAAGCTGCCTGTGGAACTTTGGTCAGAAGATTTATTGGCATTGGCAAAGTTTCCAGATTAATCACATACATTGATGCGTTCCCAACACTTTTCACTTTAAGTTAAGGAATAAGCCTGACTAATCATCTCAAACCACTTTTTTGTCATCTACATTTACTATTTAGGTGTATTTACTTTTCAGATATTTCATCTAAAGGCGGTGCACTGGCATCCACTCCATCAAACAGTGGTGGAGCTTCGATGTTCCTCTGCTCCGGAGGTGAGTTTCTCCTGGATTTTACCTAAAAATATAAGAAAGACTTTTGGAGTACATATTTATCATCATATAATCATGCATTTAATGGTAATCTCTGACTAGGAATGTGTTCATCTGACTTCCATATTTTACATCATCTCCAATATGGCTGCACATAAACACATAATATAGCTGCGCTAATCCTAGCTAACCTTAACCGAAAATTGAAAATCTCACTCCTGCCAACTGACCAAAGTGGGAACCCTGCCGTTTAGATTTCTCCCCTACTTCTACGTCACATTAGAGGATATTTCAATAACTCCACCCTCCTATCTGAGAAGCTCCGCCCACCAGGTAGAACTGCTAGCGCTTCCTGATCCACCACATTTTCTCACAAGTGCTAGTGTAATCACAATGAAGAAGTCTACCGGCGGAGTGTTGTGTTGAACACGTTTGGCTGTATGGATGGTCTGTTAGTAGCAGCCATGTTGATTATTTTCACGTGAGGTAAACTCTGTGTTGTCTACACCCCAGTTCCAGAGTGGGACATGGGCAGCAGCGGCTGATTTGCATTTAGGAATACTAATGAGAAACAGCCTGTTCTGAAAGGGACTGAATCAGAGCGGTAAAAGCAGGTGAAAATGCCTAATCTGAACGGTATCTTCAGCAAACTACTTCAGAGACATGTTTAGTGGAGCTGAAAGACCTATTTTAACTTGTTGAAACAATTTATAATATGGGACTTTTAAGTTTTTCAGATGAACCAGATGGAATTTGGATTTTTTACAGTGTGTAATGTATTTACACATTCACTTTTTAAACATAGTCGTAGTCGAGTTTTAAGTTAGTCTGGCATATTTTCACTTCTGTGAACTGACTTAACAACCTAAGCTGAAAATTCATTAAAAACTTGTTAGCTGGAATTGCATAAATTATTATTTTAAGTTTACGTTTAAGTTAACATGACAAATTGATCAAATCATCTTTATTGAACTGTATTGCATAACCTATGTGTTCACCCTTACAGTCTACACAGGTAAGAATATGAACTTGTTCTTCAATGCTTTCAGGAGAAAACCTTCAACTATCAGCAAAAAACACAACAGAAAACTGGAGGCATCCACTCTGTACATCTAATGTGAAAAAATCATAAATTACATAATTTTTTCTTGCAACTTCCCACTTCTCAGGTCCAAGGAACTCAGCACAAGAGAGTAAAAAAGAGAACTGCAGAAAACCCACACCTTCCAAAGGAGCAGGACCACCATGGCGATGAGAGGGACGAAAAGAAGCGATAGCAGGCTCCTCTCCAGAACCTCCGGAAGGATCCGCTGGTTCTTGTCCCCTGCAGGGGAAAGGAGACATGCGTCAGTGTTGGTGGTTGTGGCAGGCCAGATTCTCTCACCTGTCTCTCCGAATCTTAGCTTGATGAGTTTGGCGCAGGGCACTGTGACAGACAAATCGACTTTCCTTTAAAAGTCTAAAGGGATTGACCTTGAAGCGAGTTGGGTAAACAGAATAAATCTGCAGGGATTCTGCCAGAAGAGCCGCCGCATTGGCACTTGACTCGTCCCAAACCCTCTTACTGTAGTCGGAGAAAACATGCAGAACGGGGTGTGCAAGGCTTTCTGTCTTTTGTGTCATTTTTTTTAAATGTTTTTCAACCACAATGTAACTGTCTTGTGACCACAAATTTTTATATTATAGAGAAGTTTTCAAAACTCATAGCAACACGATACGAGAGAAGTAAACTGTGTGGCATTCTGGTTTGGGAGGTTTCCCCCAAACACAATAAACTGTGGTTACAAGTTACAAAAAAAACTAACCACAGCTTACTTTTAAAGGAATTACTATGTCCAGTGATGGCTTTGTGTAAGATCTCACCTTCAGATGCACGGCTTTCCCGATCAGTTGGGTGAACTGCAGAGAAAGAGAAAGAGAGAAAGATAGAAGGAGAAAAGAAAGGGTGGAGCATTAACACACTAAAATGAAAACATTGTGGGAAGGTAAGCAGTCCGTCATGGCCCCCTTCTTTTTTTCCCAGCCCTACAAAAGAGCCGATATGTGTGCTCCCAGGGAGAAAGAGACAGTGCTTGGGAAGATCTGACGAAGGCTCTGTAATCAACACATTGACCATTGTGTGTCGGCTTCTTTCTTCTTTTCACCCGAGCCACCAGGGAGCGCATCCAGCTTTTCATGTTCGGCTGAGTGCTGCCATAATGGGTCCTGACAAAAACCATGTTACATTTCATGTTTTGTCGGACGGGTTTGTCTGAAAAGGTGCTGTACAGGACAGCTACAGGACACACACAGACATACAGACACACAGCACTCTTCTAGTCTCTTCTAGTCAGGGATATTATAGTTTATGGCCACTGATCCACTGAATCTTGCTATAGATGAAGGTAATTCATGAATTGAATGAATTAATGCATTGTATAGTTACATCTTACAACAAAACAAAATCTATGACTTTTAAAAAAAGAATTGCAAATATATCTCACAATGTCAAAAGTGGGGTGGCACAGTGGTTAGTGCTACCACCTGACAGCAAGAAGGTCCTGGGTTTGATCCCCGAGTTAGCCACTGGGCCTTTCTGTGTGGAGTTTGCATGCTCTCCCTGTGTTCGTGTGGGTTTTCTCCCACGGTACAAAAGCATGCTATATAGGTTCTAAATTGACTCTAATAGGTTCTAATAGACTCTAAATTGGCCTGTAAGGTGTAAGTGAGAGTGTGATTGTGTGAGCGTGTGCCCTGTGGTGTGTTGGCCCAGGGTTGGTCCCTGCCTTGTGCCCGTAAGTTCCTGGGATACACTCCGGCCCCTCTGTAACTTTCAAATTCAAATTCAAATTCAAATTTATTTATATAGTGCTCTTAATAGTCATTGTCACAAAGCACTTTACATATAACTGGCCTAAACTGCACTTATTGTTGCTACAAAGCATTTTGATGAAGGTGGTCTGTGGAAACGCAGCAAACATTTTAAAGGAAACGTTAATCATCTCAAAAATCTCATACACGGACCTCAAATAATACCATGGGTTCTCTGAGTTTAGCTAGATCTTCTGCAGAAGTCACATATCTCTGCATTTTTATAACTGCCAACTCGGCTGTTTTAACACAGCTCACACTGTGAATTTGAGTTGTGAATTTGACTAATGGGTGTAGGAGAACTCCTGGGATTGGATGTTTTCATATGACCAAAACAACATGGGCTGTTGCATTCTAGAGTAGAACATTTGTCCATTGACTTCAAAGCTGTGCATTGAAGTAATGAATCATGAGAGCCTTTATAGAAATGGAGAGAAGTAAAAAAATAGATAAAATGTGTCTTTCAAATGTTATGGAAAACTCCCATGTTCTCAAAATGTATATACTAAAATAAAGCAAACATACCTGAAAAAACTACTGTTAACAGTTATATATCATATCTCAGATTATAAACTACCTGTAAGCATAACCCTTTAATAACTGAGCACCTCTCACCTTCTGGATGATGTGTTGACAACGTTGTTGGTATCGTTGTCGTGATTGTCGTTTTTACTGTTGTGGGACACGGAGGAGGTTCACAATCTACATCTGCTCTCGACGAATTGGCAGTATTGAAAAAGTCTTCCACAAATTCAAAGTAGCGCTCCGTGAGCCAATTTTCATCTCTGTAGTGGCACAAAAACTCCAGCATGGCGTAATCCTACAGCGCAACAGACAGAGAAAGCAAGTGACGCCATTTTCAGTTGGCAAAGAAACTATTTTACCATTCATGCAGAAATATCACACCAGGAGCAGTGACTCATGTGAAACCCGATGCTATTTTGCTCTGAATAAACCTGTAATATCTGTGTTTTTATTGCCATTACAATCAATGAAAATGACCAAATATGGCATTCTGCAAAAACATAAACAGCAGTATAAATCCATTTATTATAACTCCGGCAGTGTGTGCATTACAGCTCAGTCTGTGAAAATAATATAATAATAAAATGTTATAGTGTTCATTAGTACCCACAAATATATTATGATCCACAATGTGATTTTTAAAGTTTGGTGCATGTTAGAGGGAAAACAGTTCTCAGGACAACAAATGGCAGACAATTTTAATATTCAAAATAAATAATTTCCTGTTGAAGTTTTCTCTGTCAACTTACACATATTTAACTTTCTTCCTTGTAGTCTGATACGTCTATAATTTAACCAACTGAGGACTTTGTAGGTCCTTCTGAACAAAAGCAGTTAATAGCAGCTGTCAACTATTAATGATTTAATAGTTAGCTAATGAATTAACTCTTTAACGTTTTACCAAATCATGGCCTACATTTACTCTGGAAACCTGCTCACTTTCCTGGTTACCCAAAGTGAGTTTATTTTGTGCCTTTTATGTGTTCCAAATACACTGTATTCAAATACACTTGCAATTATATATATTTACAGGGGAAAAATGATGAAATCTGTCTATTTTCTACTCTGTTCATAATTCCGTAATTAAGGTTAATTAAGGCTGGTTTACAGTAGTGTTAATTTTGTCGCCCATTTTTTAATTTAGTCTTAGTCTTAGTCTTGTGTCAAAGTTCCTTATTAGTCTTAGTCATATTTAGTCATTCACATATCAGTTTTTGTTAGTCATGTTTTAGTCGACTAAAAGTCTTAACACTTTAGTCTAGTGGGGTCTGGTGGTCTCTTGTGTAGACGAAAACGAGGAGGAAGTTTTTGTTTCGTTTTTATTTCATGCAAAACATTTTAGTCTCGTTTTTATTTGTAAACAATAAGGCACATTAACACAGTCTTAGTCAGTATTTTTAGAACATTGGTGCAGTCTCGTCATCGTCTCGTCTTAGTCGTGGGAAAGAGGGACGCTAACGAACACATTTTGTCTCGTCTCGTCTGACGAAATTAACACTAGTTTACAGTTGATGTGAAGAATTTGAGCACAGCTGAAAACCAAACCAGCGTTTTGCTCCAAAAAATGTGAAACCCATAATATAGACTCATAACTGACCTTGTTTAAGATACTAATGTGGCTAACAATAAACAAGCGTTAAATGGCATTTCAAAGCTGTGCGTACAACTTGTTCTAGTTTACATTTTGCCCCTAGAGCTTTTTACTCATCGTCAGTTACATTCATTGATTGTTAGTCAACCTTAGAACTTTCAAATAAATAGGAATGCTAACAGGTCACTTTATCCACATGACTTCAAAAGACAATGGGGAAAATTATGAAATCTGTTCATTTGCTACTCTGTTCATAATTCCGTAATTAAGGTTAATTAAGGCTGGTTTACAGTTGAGGTGGAGAATTTGAGCAGAGCTGAGAACCAATCCAGTGCATTGCTCCGAAAAATAAGAAACCCATAATATAGACCCATAACTGATGTTGTTTAAGATACTAATGTGGCTAACAATAAACAAACGTTAAGTGGCATTTTAAGGTTGTGCATACAACTCGTTCCAGTTTACATTTTGCTCCTAGAGCTTTTTACTCATCGTCAGTTAATTGTTAGTCAACCTTAGAACTTTCAAACAAATAGGAATGCTAACAGGTCACTTTATGCACATGACTTCAAAAGACAAGAAGGCATTACGACAAATGACTTTCAAAACCAGAGGTAATTACAGGGCGGTTTAAAATCGCTGCCAGTAGAAATGTTCTTTAACGCATTACAGTTTGCAGTATGTAGGTCACTCAGTACTACTACGTGCTTTAGTTTCACCAACCACGTTAAAGCGCATCACCAGGCCTTTCTGATCTTTAAAAATCCCATTTCACTTGTGACCAGCCTCAAGTCTAGTTCTGGACACAGTTGTTTTTGGTGCTAAATAAGCGAGACAAACCTGTTCTCAACCCTTGACCCTTTGTTGTCTTACTCTTGGTCTTAAAAGTAATTACATCCCATAAATAATAACATTCCATTGCAGGGTATCCCAGGTCTTTTATTTAATGCTTTTCACATGATAGCCAAAGCTGCATGTGTAGTCCTGGTTGTGCATCTTAACCCAGAACAAATCCCTACAAATTCTCCTTGCACTCTTTTATATACATGCCTATACAAGTATAATAATAATAATAATAATAATAATAATAATAATAATAATAATAATAATAATAATAATAATAATTATTTATTTTGCATTTTTTTCAATCACATTTATACAGTATATCGTGAAGTGGAAAATACAATCTTCAGGGACAAAAGGTATACGTGTGTTGGGATAAAATGACATTCGTACAGAATGGCAACTCGACATATTAAAGCTTAACATTTGATTTCATTCATTGTTATCCACATTAGCTTTTTTTTGGCAGATTGCCCCTTTGAAGTCAGGGGAACATGTTACACCCACTTTTCATAGTAATACCAGTTGTTTGTTATGTTAAAAAAGAACATCTGTATTTACTCCCAGGAACAATGAAAAATACACTCACCAAGTTATGCCCAACATGATACTGCATCTCTCGCAACATTTCGACAAATGTTTCTATATTGTCTTTGTTGGAGGAAATGTTCCCAAACTGCTGGGCCAGCGATAATAAGCTCTTCTGCAAGTAGAACACATTTAACTTCACCCAGCACATACCACTCTGGAGGGAGAGAAGTTTTAAAAATTTTAGTCAGTTAATTTGTATTTCTTTTTCTTTTTCAAAATCAGGCACAATCAAAATATTTTTGGATAAAATATGTAATGGCTTACCACTTCTTTAGGTAAGTAACGCACAGTAATATTGTAATCTTTTGGTATATTCTGCTTCTGATGAAGAAAGACAGAAAAACAATGTTAAAAACAACTTTTGACAGCAGTAATAACAGCCTCTGGATCTTTGGACATATGGGTTAGGGTAGCATGCACATCCAAGTTCCTTACAAAAGGTTATTATTAAGGAACCGCATAACTGCTAAAAGTTTTTCCCCACCACATTCAGGCCTTGATACTGTGGTGAACTGAGAACCACAGGCATGTTGCCTATTAACTAACTGCTTCCATCAACTCAAGGCATTATGCACTTTCAAGTAATTTTTCCAGCATTTCCAGCTACAAGGCCTATTTGCACTTGTTCAAAGTGCCCTGCATTTAATTATGTCAGGATGCTTTTAACCATCAAAACATACAGTAGCTCTGGAACAAAGCCCTGGCCACTACTAGGAGATCCAACCTTAAATTTAACTGGCCCAACTTGTGCTGCACCTCACAGAGATGCTGTTGATGAATCTGACCACAATCTGGACTTATGAACAGCGCTATTAATTTTCGCTGCTCCCCCACAGACATCTTTCCCATTAGTTTCCTGTGAGTTTTCTACCCCACAACGCCAACACGTGTGGAGGAAAACATGTCGTGGGGCGTCGCTGAGGTTCAGGTTCTCAAGCAATGCGAGAACCCTGATTGAGATCTAAGATCAGATCAGGTTAGATATTATATAATGGTGGAGGGAGATGAATATTTATGATATTTAGCCAATGTTAACAAGAGCAGGACTTAAATTAAAAGCATATTTAGCTAATAAGATTCTGATTTTCAAGTGTTAGTGTTGTAGCATATCATAAATGTTGCATATTTTTTGTAGAACGTCAAAAATAATACTTAATCTCATGCAGTACAGTAGCTAACAGTCCTTTTTGCTAATGCTGATTTCTGTTATGTAAGTAAGGAGGAGCCAAAAATAGCAATGCTATACTTTGTAGTAGCTTATTATTAGTAAAGCTACTTTTAAAACTGTAACTTTTCAATAGTGATGTAGTGTGTGTAAGAACAAAACAAGATACATTTCACTGCTTACCTGTATAACTTGCACGTGACAAATAAAGAATCTTGAATCTTGAATCTTGAATCTGTGGCTTTAAAATGGCTCTGATGTAGTTAGCCACTTTTTCTCTACAGCTTGTAGTGTAACTAGGCTGAAAAGCTACAAGCTACAGCCAAACTACTGCTTTCATATAGTAATTAGCAACACTACAAGCTGTAGAGTTAAATTGGCTAACTGCATCAGAGCTACTTTAACTCTACAGCTTGTAGTGTTGCTAATTACTCTATGAAAACTGTAGCTTAGCTTTTTAATCATTAGTAGCTTGTAGGCTGAAAAGCTACAAGTTGAAAGAAACTTCCCCAACACTGAAGATAGGACACCTTCAGAAATTACAATGTCATGTTAGCATCAAACATTAGTTGAAATCGGTATTAGACAGATTTATTTAGTGTTAGTTAGCGACCTTGTGACTGCTTGCATTTCTTTGTAAATGTTCAAAACCATCATGGAACATTGTTAAACCGCCCTGACATAATTGACTTTTTACTCTATCTGATTACTGATTACAAAATTCAAAAAGACTTAAAATGGAACCCTGTTGTTTTCTACTACTTGTATAAATGCAAATATACAAGAAGTGACACTGCTCCTCACAAATTTAATAGCTTTCTTGCACACTTAAGAACTAATTTTCAGTAAACCATATATCTCTCTGAGACACTAAATACAACAGCATAAGAAACATATTTAGAGAGAAGACCGACCATGCCAATGAACATCAAAGGCAAAACCAAAACGTTATTAGAAGGCCTCTAACAATCTGAAAAGCACTGAAAAGCACTCGCTGTGTCTAACCATGGACATAATGAAACAAATGGACAACTATGCTCATAAAAATTCTGCATGTTAGAGTGCTAATGATCTTTTAGTATTGCCAGTTTTAACTGCACTCAAATAAATGAAAAAGATACAAATGAACAGATCATTATTACATAAATGGAGCCATAGCAAGATATGAAGAATGCAACTGAATCCAAGGCTTAGCTCTTACCAGCAATGAGATTTTCTTGATGTCATCTGTTATGGGGTTTCCGATTTCACTGAATAGCAGCAACTGTGATATAAAGCAATAAAATGGACACAGGTGCGATCCAACCTGCAAACAAACAAACACAACGCCAGAGCTGACATTTCCACCAAAGCCTGCAAGCGAGTTCATTAAGCTTCAAAGATCTGGCAAAAAAAAAGTTGGAAACCAACTATTATTTCACAAAGACCTCCCTGTTATTTAATTCTAACCCAGCAAGTCATGGACTGTGGAAGACCCTGGCTTCAGAAAGAAAAAGGTCTGCCAGCTTTTCCCTTTAACTGTTTCTGTTATGCTCCTTAAATGATATTTGAGCTCACCCAGACAATAAAAGCTAATGTGACTAATAATAAGTGAAAGCTAAAAGGGCCATAGCCACGTTAGCACACAAATAAGTTTCAGTATGTCTTTTAGATGTGGAGAATAACTAATGTCTTAACTGTTTCTGAATCCAACTAACCACAACTAACACAACAGGAAAGAGATACTATATTTACAGTGTAATAGTAGCTACACAAGTGGCTCATTTGTGTGTGCTTCTCAGTGCTAAAGCTTGGATCAGAGCAGCTTGTGTCTAATTCTTTTCCTCTGTTACGACTACTCATGGTTCTTTACAAATCCTGGCATTGGTTACATAACACGCCCACAGACATTTACCTCAAATCACGAGAGGAGCATCTCAATCTGACTTCACAGGAGCTCTTTACAACAGTAGGTGGTAAAGGACTTTCTCATTGTGAGGGAGACAACAGGCCAGGTGTGGCTTACGGCCTGCAGGGACCGTCGGAGCAAAAAAAAAGCTGTTTTAGCCAAAAGGGTCAATAGGCAAAGCTCCATGGGATTTTGTTTGAGAACATATTCACACAAGCACTTGCAACACACCAAAATTCTTCACATAACAACAATGCAGACCGCACAACAGTGAGTATGCATATTTATTCCACTGCAAGAAAAAACTGAAGTTATTGTATAAATCCAATATTTATTGTATATTGTAACCCTAATAGTATTATACAAAATCCAATAGTATTACATTATTTGTAGTTTTCTATCTCAATATTATTGTTATAAACAAAGTATCCCTGTTATAACTTATAGAATCTCTGAACTTGCATTGTCAGATCCTTGTCTAAGCAAAATAACAGCAGTAATTAAGAAACTGTTATTTACAGTGGAAGTATATACAGTATGTATTTTATTAGTTATACTACAGATCATTTTATTTTGACTTGTTTCCGCCTCAGGAGTCTAACAACAGTGCCTTTTGAAAAATATTACCATTAATTTAATTGTCAGTAATTATAAGACTGTTTAGTTTCAGTAAGATCGTTCACAATGGAAGTCCACCGGCTTTTTTAGCTTCACATGTCAGTAATCAGTGACTAATCTGAAGATTTAAATGCTAATCAAACGCTTAACATAATATAAAACAGAAATAATTTCCTGTGTTACTGTAAAATTATTCATAACAATTAGTACAGTCCAATCACCACAGTCATAGAGACTATTAGATGTAATAAGGAACATACTGTTTGAAACGCTCAGACCAGCAGCAAATTAATTATATGCTCATAACTGGCACAAGTCAACAAATCTAAATATATCAACCGGGTGTTGTTGACACAGGATAATTGATTGCAATTTTCAATAGATTCCGACATTTTATTTTTTCTAAGTGTGATCAACATACCGATTTTTTTCCCAGATAACAGAAAAATTAGAGCTACCGCAGTAGTCGCATTTACATTGACACAAAATAACTATTAAAATTATAATGGTAAGGTTGGATAAACTGCAATTGGTGTTTAATCTACCTGTCGCCGTTCCTCTTTCTACGTCATCTTAGGTTTTTCTGTAAAAACTGTCTGTAGTGCAGTCAATCACAAGACCAGGAGCCATCGGTCAATAGGATTCGCAGACAGAAACCGCCAAAACCCCGCCCCCAAACTGCCAAAACCCCGCCCCCAAACTGCCAAAACCCCGCCCCCAAACTGCCAAAACCTACCTTAAACTGCCAAAAACCCTGCCCCCAAACTGCCAAAACCCCGCCCCAAATCTGCCAAAACCCGCCCCTTTCAAACCACGAGGACATTTAACGCATCGAGAGGAAAAAACGCATTCGCGAGAGGAAAAGTACAGTTCGCTCGCAATATTATCGCGCGACTTTGAAATTTATATTACCATGAATTTTTTTTTTTTATGTGTCATTTTAAGGCCATTTAAAGGTTTTGGCGCTTGATGGACGCCATACTCACGCACCCAAAATTATTTCGGTCAACAAGACGATGTCACCCCATTCAAAGTAACAGAAACGCCAATACGTCAGCAATACGTAGAGTGATCGGTCGATCACCGATCATCAGGCCAAAAATCGGCCGATTCGATCAAGCACGATCGACGGTGCATCCTTGCTGATAATTTCCAGTGTGACAACAAATGACTCATGTCGAGGCAAGAGATTTGCTCACAGCTTCAAGTGTTTTCCAAATGACCAGCTGTGAAGCACTTTCCTCTGAAGAAAGGTCACGATGCGGAGAAATTGATGACTTAAAAAATCACAGGCGCAACATGGAAGTAAGATATCAATTAATATGAGCCAAACCGGTATGAACGGCATGAAATATGGAAATTATATTATTATTAATGCCATTGACCTTTTTGGGCAGTCCACATTGCTTGCCATTAAAGTTTATCATAAGAAAACTCATTAAGTTTAGTAGAGTTTTCAAGTGTGTTGGCAAATGAAGTACAATTTTAAATATACTATAGTAAACAGTTTTTGAACACAGCATAAATCAAGGCAGTAGTATCTAAAATTTGCATTCTACAGTGCTGCAAACATGACATTTTGAACGAATCATCTAGTTTTTCTTGAACGTCACATTTGGAGCATTTTACATTGCACACTTTAGCTTTCAAACCAAAGACATACTGTAAAAGCTCTGAATGAACAGATCCACCATCTGAAAGTATTTGCTTAAGGGTTAGTATAAACTCTTTCCAGATGAAAATTTCACTACTTTTAGATCCTTTTCCCCATTAATTCCAATTGTGGTGACTAGAACTACAAGTGTACCATGATCCTGCCTGCTAGTAAAAAAGCTTGTTTCTAAATGCCAGGAGAGTTGCAATGTAGCCCAAGTCCGTGAAGTCCTGCAAGGCGGCGCACTCTCACCACACTTAAGGAGTGTTCCTGCCCAGTAAACCACAGTGATGTGTAAGTAAGGTCAGCAGTATTGCCCACACTGAGCACGCTGTCGCAACCGTGCTAAGAGGTTTCAATCTAAACAGTGAATAAATGAATAACGAAAGATCATATATTTCTGCATGTTGCTGAGAAGCCCTTTAGATGGTTTCAAGATGCTGTTTATAAATCAACACAATTGGGCCAAGTGTAGAGAGACTTGTTTAATTTCAAATCTTGTTCTGTCAAATGTATTATCGGCCAGACTGTTTCAGATGGGCGCATCTTCCGCAAATAAATAACCCATAGTGGGTATTATCAATCGTTACCACTTCTTTATTGTTCATGGCCTCATATCCCCTGCT
Source organism: Distichodus sexfasciatus (assembly GCA_032718565.1). NCBI lineage: Eukaryota > Metazoa > Chordata > Actinopteri > Characiformes > Distichodontidae > Distichodus > Distichodus sexfasciatus. The sequence continues at coordinate 3,295,839 of JAVGVS010000011.1, read as the reverse complement.
GCATAATAAACTAAAAAACTTGACAAACATTAACAACAAAGAAAGGCGACAGAGAGAGAGAGGTGAAAGGAGAGAGACAGAGAGAGATGCAAAGACAGAGACGGAACCAGGACTAGGACCACATGAGAAACAGATGTTTGCTTGCTGAATGCGTAAACATTAACTATGATGACTGACTCTTTTATACATTTTCTAATCTGGGACCAGCAATAAGTTGTCTAATTTCATCTGCCTTTGGATTTAGCAACTTCTAAATCTGTCAAGAATTCTACAGGACACTGTGGAGGCCTGCGTGTCCAGCACTTTTAGTTTGCTTTCATGCAACTCATCACGCACAACGGTTAATCTCAGACGAATCACGGATCCTGCGCCAAGCGCCTCCTGGGAGACTTATTAGAAAGCTTCATGTTTAGGATCATATTAGGAGGGTGACAGAAGTGAGGCTAAGAGGGTCAGGGGTGAACAAACTGTGTCTGTCAGCCGATTAACCACAGCAGGAGCAGCTCGGCTTTAGTTCCTCTGGAAAGCTCTAACAGCTACAATCGGGTTGGAGGCCAACCGCTTAAACACAGCCACAGACAGGACCAACACACTCCAACAAAAAGGCTACAGGAAAGACAAAAAGTCTCTGTAAAAATGCCGTCTTCACAAGGCAAAACATATAACATTAAGAGATTTTGATTAATATTTTTATGATTGGAGGCTTTCAAGGTTTCATGAATTTATTTTTTAGACAATTTTGACAGCTTAGGCAATCTTCAAGGGCTGCTCCAAACAGTCAGTGCAAATCACCTTAATTAAAAAAGCTAATTTATTTGCAAACAAAAGTTAAAACAGTCAACAGGAAAAACAATTAAATTAGTATTTAATATTAAATATATGTCACAGATAATTTTAGAATTTTAGAGGTTTGCTTCAACATCATTTTGGCGGTAAGGATAAAAAGAAATGGCTCCTGAACAAACCAACCGCTCTGTAAAGTTGATGGGTAAATGATTAGTGCATTATGCTTGTTACAGGCATGTTAACCTTTTCACATAAGAATCCTAAATTATAGTGATCTACAGCTCATTCACCTTTACATGCAAAATCCAAATTCGAGCTTTTAAGCTTGTAATGTAAAACATGAGAACAGCTGCTGATTCTGGACGACCTCTCAACCAAACGTCATGACGATTGTGCTAAGAAAGCCACAGACACAAGGAATATGGATTCTTTGAAGTATTCATCAGTCACACAAGACCTTTCATCTGCTGGAAATGAGATATAATGTCTGTAAAAGAGCAGCCAGTTAAAAGAATGCCTCACGGACAAACAAAACCTAGAAAAATTTCAGAGGCTCCATGCAAATTCAACCATGACTAAGGCTCACAACATTATCTCGCCAAGTAGCCGGAACGTGGTTAAGTATGGCGTGATGAGATAACATGGGGAAGCAGAAGAGTTTCACTTTTTTCAGCCTTTTGTCCAGCTAAAGAGTGATGTTCAGCAGGACTATGTGAGCAACGACCAGATAAACACTTAATTCATGCAATTACAGTGGCTTTGATCGCTTCGGGATCATTAACTAGCAAGTGCCCAGACACTGCCTTGGATTCATGGCGCAATGCTCCATTCACTGCCTAATCTCATTGACAAAGGCAGAGCCGAGCATCACGCCACTGCCAAATAGCCATCCATGTTCCATTTGTCTTATGAGGAAGAGCCTTTGGAGCCAGTCACATTTGACAGAGAAACTGTTGTGAATCCCCCGGCCGCAAACAGCATCCTCATGGACAATGCGCTTACCGGCACCACCCAGACGCCGAAGTTTGATCTTTATCTTCAAGATTGACGTCAAGTCAAACATTTTTGTTGATTCCATTAATAATAAAGTCTTTTAGTCTCAAGGCGGCGAGGTTTCGGGCTCTTGGACAAAAAAAAATCAGACTCTGGAAAGAAATATCGCTGGCCGGTAATTCCCAGCGCGTTCCCGACGGCCTTCGAAACGTCCAGAGACCAGAGTCCACTCAAAAAGTGCTCAAATCGAATTTGACTCTGCAAATTGCACTCAGACTCTCTGTTTCCATTCAGGCACTTAAAGGGCCTCAACTAATCATCGGATAAACACTGCCAAGAACGGGATCACGGTTCCGAGGTACGCGCATGCAATACCGTCGGCGTGGTAGCGCCACAAAAAACTACACTGATTCCTTCAGATCCGGCCCATATGACGTATAAATGTAAAAATACAACTTCCTTTATCGTGTTTTTTTTTCTTAGATGTTAATGCAATAGTTGGGAACGAACATGGAAGACCTCTAAATAAAGTCAAATCTGTGTGTGGTCACAGCATGGGGAGGACATTTTAAACGAAACCACATTGAGTCATAAAGAACCTAATGAAGAAAAGACAAATGCTGCTTTTTTCAGGGACATATGGAAAATCTCGCTATGCTCCACAGCCCAACATTTTGAAGCATTTTCAATTATTTGTATGAATTCATCAGTGTACGGTGGATTACATGAAAAAAAGAGTTCAGGACAGGCCAATTTTTTTCATACCTCAAATTCATATTTCTCAGTACCAACTCAGTGTCTCCTTTCCAGGTATTTCTCCACATCCACTTCTGGTTTGAATAGAACTGAGAAAATCTTGCATTGATCCAAGTAGAATGGTAAGTAATGTTTATAAATAGTTTGCTGTTCTATTTCTAAAGATTAAAAAACAACCCTAGTATATGTATTGGAAAGTGCCAACTAGTCACTTGAGTCCAATGAAACTTGACCTGGCTACTGGATAGCTCATTAGCTCATTTAGAGGAACGCTACAACTGGGTGGGGACAAAAAAGGCATCAACAATGGCCTAATGCATCTGCTTCTGATGTAGAAAGAGAGAGAGAGAGAGAAAGAGAAGGCCTTTCTGTTGCTGTGTAACCAAAAAGTAAACAATCACACATGGCAGAAGACCAAAGCTCTAAGGCAGTTGCAAAGAATTCAGCAATGAAGGAAAAAACTGAAACTTATAAAACACACAACTTTGGAAAGTGGCAAGGCTTATATGTGTTGCCAACAGCAAAATCAGATTCACCATCTTTGTGTTCTCCATGATGCTCTTGTTAACATGATGCTCTAATTTACTGGGTGTGTATTGATGAGTTGCAAACAAAAAATCTGTGTAGCGATCAACTCAAACAATAACTTAAGAAAACTTTTAGCAGCTAATTATTACCGGGTGCAAAAGCGGGTTGGCATTGTTTTTTCCACGCTGCTGTGCGGCCACACACACAGTCTTTGCATTTCTCATCTCGATAACAGGGAAAAAACTCACAACAAACAAAACTTATAGGTGCGTGTCATTCCAGTTGAAGCATTACACAACACCTTGTAATTCTGAAACCATAATGGGCTGAAATCAGTGGAACTAGTCTAGCTAATTAGTCAATAATTCACATCATAAATATCTCCAATGCTATTAAACTTTTAAATATCACCTTCTCAACATAACAGAAATCTTTTACTTGGAAAGTTTTTTGTATTTCAAGACACATTTAAGACAACCAGCTAACACGTTATGCTAAACAAAATCTGAAAACGTTCTATCAATAGACTATATTTGGAGTAAAGGTATGTTTCTGCTGCAGCCAAAGTGCAAAATGCATCTTGGTGAATAACCTTCGGAACAACGGTTTAGCACAGCCCAAAGTTTAACTTTGTCTTTGCAAAACAGGAACTCTAAGACTTCCATACTGGAGAATGCTTTTTTCATTCATAAGTAAAATGTTTACACAATTTCTATATTTCCTGCTCCACCTGTTTGGTGTGAATGCTGACTTGGTTACATGTGGTCAAACAGCGGGGAATTACAGGAGCCATTGATTTCACTGGACTAAAACAATTTAAGAGTATATGGAAATATTTCGTCAGTAATTCTGATACAGCTGACTGAAGGCAGCACAGACTCCTAGAGAAAAAGATGCTGTTATAACACAGGTGACATTTCATGTGTGCATTTCCATATAAAAAATCTTTTTTTACTTAAATTAAGCATTTTCACTGAAAGGTGTAAAGTCACGAAATAATAAGCATAGTATACATAATGATAAAAGTAAAACTTATACTATATACTATAACTTACTATACTATATAAATAAATATAATGCCCAATCATACTGTTGAACTCATAAGAAAAATGTGATTTTGTTCACATTCCAGGAACATGCAATCAAATTCCTCAGAGCTTTTATCATAATGGAGAATATCTTAAATATTATGTCCATTGTAGCTTCTTCCTTTTTTCGCACTGATCCACACCCACTCATTGGTTGCCCATGTTGGCAACCAATACCCCTTCAGACAGCCAAAGATTTATTTAAGGCTCATGGTGTTTTTGTGTTTTGTGTAATCATTTGCCTGTCACTTTTGCCCAGATAACTATCAGTGTGTTCAGAAAAAAATCTTTGATTAGTTACACATAAGGAGAGCTGCCCGTACTTCCAGGCACAGCCTATAAGCACACTTCCGCATGTTTGCACTCTAAAATTATTCATATCTCTACTCATGACCAAAATTTCATGTCCATTATATGGTGATTCTGTTTCCCCAAATGAGTCTGTTTCCGGTCGTCAGTCTAATGTCTGCTAATAAAATTTTGTTCTAATGCACTTACATACAGTATACCATTCACATGAAATTTAGTGTGCCATCTGTGAACGTCAACCTTCTGAGACACTCAAATCTATCTAAAGTATTAAAAACATTGTCTCCCAGGGGATTTCTCTTCTTGAGAATTTTGCCAATGTTTAACCTCAGTTTGCACAAGGACATTATTGATTGCAGGATTGCAGACAGCAGGAGACAATGCAATTACTTTGAAACGAGGTGGGGTCATGTCTTGCTTTGCAGACTCGAACAGAGTTCTGGCTTTTTATGCTGAATTCACGCTTGCCAGTTCCAGCGGCTCAGTCCAGGTTGGAATGCTCAGGTAACTGGTTAATTGGAGATCAATAAATCTATCAGCACGCACTGAGGGATAATGAGTTAATGTCGTTTTAAAGTGGATGTGAATTTACATAACTAGCTGAACAGCAGCCGCAAAGAAGCCATGTATTTCTCAGATTTCCACGATAATGTTTAGGAAATCTCATTAAGTCTCCAATATTTTCCAGACTCAAGGTGCACCAGCCTCTAAACTCGAGACCCTAGTTAATCTTTTGCTATCTCCAAATAAAGTCTCATAACCTCTTTTTCTAATCTCACGGTAATTGCACCGTTCTTCGTAAAGGGACGTCAAAAACCAATAAATTTTTGGAACTAGCCCTTATATTGGGCAGGTTACATGCACACCACCATTTAATCATCTTTACTGGGCCTGGTCTTTCTTGTGAGACGAGAGTGAGAAACTATGACAGTCCCTGTAGCTCATGCGTGATCACATCTTTTGTCTGTGCCTAAAGATCAATCCAGAAATAAGGCAAAACTACTGTCAAAATAAACTCGAGGGCTAAGAACAAGGAAACAGGGTGAATAAAACTACATTCCCATGTCTGTGATTTAAGCAGTGGTCTGGAAAGTGCAAGTACTTACTCAAAACAGATCATAATCTTGCACAATCAGGAGCCCTGCTGCTACTCTTTCTTATGTTAAATCCTAGTTGGGGAGTAAACTGCTCTCTGTTCTAACAGCCTTTTAACAACTCCTTAGAGAAAGAATATGTGTGATTTCCCTGAGCTTCTGGAGACAAACTCATTCTTTTACCCAGATATATTGCATGTCTGCTTAGTGACAGTCAACTGCCGGCTGTTTATCATCAAATATTCAGGCTTTTTCAAAACTATGTCTGAGGAAGGGTAATTCCAATATTACAAAGCTTCTGCAAATGTCTATTGTTGTAAAATAGACTGCTGATATTATAATTTATGCATTTCATGTTCCCCTCGCTGGACAGTTTATTTCTATTCTTAGCAAATCCTTAAAGAGTAATAAATTACATAATGAAATAACTAGGTCAAGTGGATAAGCATCAAGTGCTGAGATTTAAAAAAAATCTGTAACTATTTTATATCAGTTTGCCATTTTATTTTTATACATTATTATTAATATTATTATTGCATGTTTTATCTGATTTCTCTTCACATATATCTGCACCATTTATTTGAAAAGCTACGTTTCTGGTTCCTCTGTTATTTAATGAAAACAAATGCTTGTCCTGCATTATAAAACATATCTCCAGCTTAATAATCAAGCAATTCCAGCACAATCATAAATTGTCCAGTTACAGCAATCGCTTTATGTGCTCCAAAGTATCCCTAGACTTACTGAACTGATAACATAAGACAGAAAGACAATCAGAGCTCCATAATGAACTGGACATGGGTCAAGACAATAAAAGTGACTTAAAATGAGCTAGAAATAGGCAAAATAAATCTGATGCCAGGTCACATTTTTTAAATAGCGCCAAGTTAAGTCAGTTTGAAAATGTATCAGCCAATTAGGAATGGAATAATGTGTGCATACGGTGCCTACATAATAATAAAGATCTACTCCAAGAGAATATATGTTATATATATATATATATATATATATATATATATATATATATATATATATATATATATATATATATATACATATATACATATGTATATATATTTTACTTGTTTTATCTCTACAGAAAAGTTCTTGGAGTTTCTAGAGTTTTTTTTTTCCATCCAATTCAGAGCTCTCTGGAAAAGCTGGAAAGGGGTCCAGTATTTCTATGGCATAGATTGGTGGCATCTTTTCTTGGAAGTTTAACGCACAAAAAGTGTTCAGTGTAAAAAGTATTAAAAGTAATTAAATTAAAAACAAAAGGGGTCAACAGCTCACAGAAAACATTTCTAGTTATACGATAGGAAATTTCACATTGCATTAATTAATTGCAATTATTTTCGATGCACACAGCTCATTCCCGAATAGCGCTCTCAGATCAACTTTCTCACACGTTAGAAACTATAAAAGATGCGAAGAACAAAATACTCACTTTTGACTTCTTCATAGGGAACGAGATGATTAAGTCCAATGTAAACGAAACCCTATTTTATCTTACTTCGGCGGGCAGGAAAGGGCTTCTCTTCATCCCGTTTGCGCATATCCAAAACCATTATAGGTAAAATCCAAGTTAACGGGAAGAAAGACACTTCAGCGGCGGATTTGCGGTAATTATCCAGACGCACGCTTCATACCGCACACACTCGCGGGGAGACTCGCAGTGAGAGTGACCGACTGAGTGCGTGAGTGTGGGCGTGCACGGGTGTGTTGGCGTGTGTGTGTTATGTGTGTGCGTTTCAGCCTTTTTATTGCGTGACTCTCGAGCTCCCGCCCACTTGCACCGCGCGGGTTTTTACTACGCGCTCCGACTCAGTCAAACGCGCATTTCACAATAACGAGTGGGAGTGTTCGAGTACGTGGGTGTGTGCGGGTGTGCGTGAGTGTGTGTTTTATGCAATAGCTGTTTTCTCTCTCGTTTTAACCTTAACGCAAATTACTGCGGTTTAGTGAAAAATTGTATTTACAAAGGATGAATACAATAAAGTTAATTAATTGATTATTAAGGGAAAACGAGTCTTACAAATATGTGATTTTATTATATATGTGCATAATTAACTTGATTTTATATTAATTGATGTAGTTTAATAGATTATATAATAGATTATTATATATAATATAGATTAATTGATTAGGAATAGGGAAAGCCATGGAAAATCAGTCAATAACATTTAAGCGTTTTTTGTTTGTTGTAATAACGGACCGATCTGTCTGTAAGTGATGTTCTGCCTGGAGGCGTGGAAAGAAGAAGTGCAGATGCAGGACTGGGGAAAACAGTGACCTCTACAGAAATAATTTACACTAGTGTAAGTCCAGTTTCTGACCCCATAACACTGCCTCTAAAAATCTGAATGTCGCTCTTAAAAATCAGAGGAATAATGTCTATAATAATGTGAATTGGCTGCAGTCTCATCTCGCTGGAGGAACAAGGCTGACGAAGCTGATGAAATACTAACTGGCATATAAATATATTTTCAGAATGTGAAGAAAGCAATGAAACCTACACGCTTGTTTCACTCACGAAAGTTCAAATCTGGGTTTAGAGCTAAGCTCTCAAATGTGTAGACAGATATAAACAATGATTTGTGTCTATGTTAGAAGCAACTTTATTTTAACACTAACACTGACGTGCACAATAGGGGAGACCGGGTATGGTCGTAACGCGTTACTAAGTAACGTTACTGTAATTAAATTACTTTTCCACTGAAGAAGTAGAGTGATTACTGTTCATTTTTAGGTATTTTAATTACAGTTACTTATAATGTACTTGCGTTAAATTGTACAATAATTAAACTCGCTGAATATCATTATTTAATTTTATTAATTTATCTTCTAAAGGTAAAAGTAAACTCTGCCGCTTTAAAATCGTTGTAGTGCAGGTGCACGTGATTTCGCGCCAGTTTGCTGCATAGTCGTATTCTAAAGCGGAAGATGTCGGACTCGGCTGAACGAAATGGAAATATTCCCATCACTTCACTTTTCTGAAGCAAGCAGACAAGAACATTACAGTAATATGTAAACTATGTCCTGGGGAGAAAAAACTATCGGCCGCTGTCAATAGCACGAGTAATCTACTGAAGCACCTGACAGCATAGACGAGTTACGCTTTTTTGTTATTCAGACATGTTGCAGAATAATATTTTTTTGTAACCTAAAGAAGGTTACATTTCTTACTAAAAAATTTAATTATTATAGAATGTTTTTTATAGAATGTAATAAAGATGATTCAGAAAGCTAAAAGGCTAAACTATTTCATGTTTGACTCATGTTTTTTTTTTTTTTTTTTAATTATTTGTTATTTAAAGAGTTTAATTTCTATTGTTTGTCCATTCAAGGTTTATAGGGATTTTAATAAGTATTTAGTTAAATTACTTATTGAGTAATTAAGTTACTTTTCAGACACAGTAATTAGATAAGTATTTTAAATACAACATTGATTAAGTAATTAGTAATTAGTAATTAATTACTTTTTAAAAGTATCTTACCCAACACTGGTTGTAACACGGGGGGAGTTGTAACACCAATTCCAGCATTCAGGGATAAGATACGAGTCATGTGACCGTTTCAGTCTCCTCAAACTTCCTTTACGATCACACATGGACATTTTCAAGTCGTTGGTGCAATTTCTCCCGGAGCAAGGAGAAAAATTCAAAGTCTGAGCTAAGAAAGTAACTTTAAAAACAAAACAAAACATTTTTTTCTAGTGCTTTTACCGTTGTGGATAACGTTGTATGAGTTATATCAGGTCAAACTACAGTTTCTCTAGTAAAGAATGGTGTAGCTCTCCCTTGCTAATGTCAAAGCACCATGCTAATACAGCTAGCTAAGCAATGGATGACAGTGGTGGGGTAGGTTGTAACAAGTAGAGAACAAAGCCACGTTCTCTAAAAAAAAATGTTCTGTGGTACGGGGCTAGTAGACATATCCATGTTCATTCATTTCATCTTCGTGTGTGTGACTCTTCAGCTCTCTCTCTCCCCCCGAGAGACACAAATACACACACACACAAAGTATAAACGTTATGCTTTTTTATATTTTGCTTAAAACATTAATATGATCTTCATTCTTTATGTGAAGAATGGATTGTATGTTATACAACATATGTTGGTGAATCTATTTTCAAACCTACCCTGTTTATCACATGGAGTTCCATTGTTTTTCTGCATTTTCTCTACCTGTTACAACCTACCCCAATAGGTGTTACAACCTACCCCAGTAGTGGAGTAGGTTGTAACAAAGGTACACTCTGTATTTGTCATAATCTTACAAATTCTGTGATATAGTTGAGGAGATTTAAATGGTTGCCAGTTGTAGTAGACAAATGTGGGTACTTTGCCTAAAAGTTTCAGAACTGTAGCTTTAAAAAATGGTAGTTTTAGGTGCTGAAGAAAAATGTGTTACAACCATACCCGGTCTCCCCTACTTATTTATTTCTATCACTGTACGATATGATTAGTTTGGATTTTGTTTAGGGCAAATTCTAAGATCTTTAAAATAAAAGCAACTGGCATGTAGCAGTTGTTAATTTCCTTGATACATGCCTTAGGACTGTGGGAGGAAACCGGAGTAGCCAGAGAAAACCCCCGCGAACACGGGGAGAGCATATTTAAGTGTATTTCAGAACATAGATAAAAGAATGAGAAAGAGAGTTACATACTGTAATTGGGGCAGTTGATAGCGTAAAAGTTGGGGCGTTCGACCTGTTATCGGAAGGTCGCCGGTTTGAATCCCAGGACCGGTAAAAGTATCACTGAGGTACTCGTGAGCAAGGTAACGTTCCTGGGCGCTGCCGATGTTAGCCACCCAGTGCTCCTTCACGGATGGGTCAAATGCAAGGGTCACTTTTCGTGTGTGCTGTGTTGTGGTGTATTCACAATGACAAATAATCACTCACTTTGATAATAATGAATGAATGCTATACCACTGCTTATTTCTCTAAATGTTTAGAAAAACAATAATGTTACTTAATCACCATTTTTGATAAATGTCTAGTTAAAATCTGTAGAGCTCATGTATGACCCAGCATTTGAATATGTTTATTTGAATATTCCACCAACAGATAGCTTTTATTTTTGTTTTATAGCCTTTAATGACATGGCCACTATTTGTTCCACCTTGACTGCACCTTGAATTATAGCAGATTCCATCACCTTTAAACCTTCTGCCTCTTTAGTCATTTAACCCTAGAAAGAGATGGAGGCTTTCAGGCCAAGTTGTTTTTAAATTGATATGTCCTCCCAGAGAGTTTTATAAGCTTTCTCAGAAGAAAGGAAAACACAGAGATTAGATTTGGTGCAATGACAGTTTAATTGGTTGCTTGGCTAATATTATTTTAGAGGAATGTCTTATTATCTTACAGGTGAGCTATGAGTTTGCCATATCAAATTTTAATGATATATGACTTTCTAATAAATGTTACAGCAAAACTATGCCAAAATGAGGAGAAACGTAACAGAGAGGATCTGGCCATAATTAATGGGTTCTGGCATGCACACTGGAAAACAAGTCAACAAGTGATAAGAGAAAAAGATGTTTTTTGCTTAAATATAGGACTGGCATTTCAGTCCTGTATTTAAGCAAAAATAAAAAAAAAGTTCTCAAGAAACTGCTAGTTCTCAAGAAAAATCAGATGGATGTAGGTGACACAAAACAAGCAACATGGTACTAAAAGAGTGATAGCATCATAATAACTTGAGACATAACATTTTCTGAACATGATGAGCCACCTGAAGACATTTTGATTAACATATTATTAATGCTTCTGATTATATAACATAATAAGAAGTACTGTCAGTTAGTCATCCTTTACTAATCAATTATTAATCACTATCATTTCCCATAACTGCTTTGGCAAAAACACATGAGAATCATTGTAGTTTTATTCTGTCGGTGCATTTTTTCTATTTACTAACAAACAAAGAGCTTGTCCATATCCAAAGCTTCTGTTCTTTATAATGGTGCATACCAGGCATTTTACTGCCACATCCCAGCTTACTACTCATTGTGAATTATTTTCCATTTATAATAACATGAGACATGTGGTTGATAAGTGACATGACATCATAATCAATTTAATGCATTTTAAATCATGGTCATAATTACAGGGCCAACATTCCATAACATTTTAGGCTTTTGGAAAAGAAGCATGAAGCATGAACCACTTTAGTTTGACCAATGCCACAACCACAGGGAGGAGATAATTTTACACAATCCCTGGCAAAAATGATGGAAGCACCATATTTAGAGCTTGTTCACCCAACTTTTTTACTCCATGCTGTTTAAATAAATCACAAATATGGCACTGTTGACTAATACATAAACATTCTGACTCCATGAACCATTCCTCAAACAAATGATGATTCAATATTATTTCCACAACAGAGTGATTTACTTAAAGTTTCTCTCTAGTTGATGTGGACCAAAGTGTGCCATTAATTAACGTAATTTAATGTAATTAGCATGATGTATTTTTCATGAAGCCAGAATGTTCATCTATTAAACAGCAATTGTTTTATGTTATATCTTTTTTTAGATGCTGGGTGAACATCCTCTAAGTTTGGTGATTCCCTTTTGCCAGGACTTGTAGTTACAGAAGTCTTGGCATCTGTTGCTGCACATATGGGTTTAGACGCAACACAAATTCCATGTTTTTACTTTCGCATGACAATGCAAGAGATCTTCGATCATGTTGCCTTACATTTTTTTATTTTGTCTTGGTACAGCACAGTATGTACGTAAAAGATAGATATAAAAATGCTGGCATTTCAGAATACAATCTGCACTTCTCAAGTGTGCTGTGAGGTTGAGGAAATGCTGTCCTCAGCGTCTCGCTCATCCATGACCTCTGCAGATAAGACAAAGATCTGGAAATATAACTGTAGTTGTATAAACCTGTTTGTCATGTGGCGATGAGGTCAGTAAATGTCAATGTAGTTTGCATCTGGTCCCAATCTTGAAAAATGCTTGTCTTATTTGTAGGAAATCTATAGACACAAAACATTTTTAAATCAGATATTTATATTTAAAAAATAGTTATGATGTCAGCATTGCATGCTTGTTATGACTGGTAGGTTCTAAAGTAACTGTCCAAAAGTTCTTACAGTATCTCTCAGTTTTGTTTTGTTTTTCAGAAAAAGGTTTGTGTATATGGGATACAATCAGTATTGTTAGGACTGTACTCGTATTTAAATTGGGTGAACAAATTGCAACTTAAAAAGCAATACAGTTTTTTAAGTGCAAATCTGTGCAGTTGGACCAAAACTCAGTTCAGGTGGACCGCTAGGGCCTGCTCCACAGATATAAGATGATTCATCTGATTTAACTGGTTAATTCAGAAAAAACAAAGCAGATTTTTACCCCTAAAACTAATTATTAATTCAGAACAACAACAGATTTAGGGGTGAAACTTGGCTCCTCGCAGGCCCTGGAGGTCGTGGCGGTTGCGCTACACGTGCCCGCTGGAGGAGCACCTCACTGGGGGTGAATTTTGGGATTGTTTGGGGGCTTGGAAGTCTGGGTGCCCGGGGTCCAACTTGGCTCCTCGCAGGCCCTGGAGGTGGCGGCGGTTGCACTACACGTGCCCGCTGACGGCGCACCGTGCTGGGTGTGAATTTTGGGATCGTTTGGGGGCTTGGAAGTCTGGGTGCAAGGGGTCAAACTTGGCTCCTCGCAGGCCCTGGAACAAACCAGACTTTCTGTTTATGTACTTAGTAAATGTATCACAGACTCGTGGTCCAAACACGAGTCAGGTGTAGTCCAGTTTATAATGGATCTTTAAACATCACATTTCTCTCTTCTAAATCACTGCAAACATCTGGGTGATCTTTTGCCCTGTGGTAATAAAAGCCATAAACAGTAGCGTGCTATCTTCCTCCACCATCTATTTGGCATTAAGTAAGAGTGACCTCCAGAAGGGTGGGACTCCCGGCCTTTTTCTGACTTAAGAGTGGTGCAGGAAGCAAGTTGATCCAATGATGTGCTGCATAGTCGATTAATCATGGCTATACCCATAAGTAAAATTTTGAAACAGGGTAATAGAAATGATATAGAAATACGCCTTAAATAATAAAATGTGACAAAAAGAAGGTCTTATTGCTGTAATACTCCCTGATGAAATCAGACATCTTCAAGACAGAATCACTACAGTCTCTTCCTCGGATCATCAGAATGATATTATGAATCATAGAACAAATCTTTTAGTTTTAGGAAACTGAGCCAAGGTCAGTATATTGAATGGGAATCACATCTGGCACATCAAAAAAAAAAGCGTGCTTTCTTCCTTGATGAAATGGTGAAAACTGAGTTTACGCTGCTTCATTTTTTCTGCGCGGTGTCCCCTTTATGAACTTATGCTTTGTCATATCTCTCCGATCGCTATTCCATTTATTGTTTCAGTTCCCTCTGCATTCCCCCCATCACAACAGGTCGCGATGAGTTACACCTTTCCTGATGGGAGTGTGGGGTTAAGAGTGAGAGACAGACAAACCTCGCATAGAGGAACCCTACCCTCCTGTAGGTCTTAATGATATAGTTTCTTTCAATAGCACACTTAACAAGTTGTACATAAATGTATAGGTTCTAAAAAAGCTTAGTATGCTTGCCTTGAATTTTACTATTGAAAAGAGGAAATATACTAAACTCTTTGTAATATTAAATTATTAATCCCTTAACATTCAGAATTATTCAGAAATTGGGCCGGCACAGTGACGCAGTGGTTAGCGCTGCCACCTCACTGTGAGAAGGTCCTGAGTTCTGAGGCCTTTCTATGTGGATTTTACATGCTCTCCCTGTGTTCGCATGGGTTTCCGCCAGGGGCTCCGGTTTCCTCCCAGTCCAAACGCACGCGCTATAGGTTAAGTGGCGACTCTAAATTGGCCCCGTAAGGTGTGTCTGAGAGTGTGAATGTGTGAGTGTCTGTGCCCTGCAGTGTGTTGGTGCACTGCGACCCTGGTTGGGATTAAGTGGTTCAGATAATGAATGAATGAATGAATGAATGAATGTTCAGAACTGTTCATTTGTTTTTTATGCTTATGTTATTGCAGAGTGGGGACAGTTAGGGTTGGGATAACAATTTCAACCATCCCATGATAAACCCTGCCATGCTAGCTTGACACAATAGCTTTGACACATGCTAGGTATGCTTGTTAGAAGCTAAGAAAACTCTGATTAATAAAATATGACTTTAAAATTATTTGTGTAACAATTTAGACACTATGACAAGAACTATGATCATGAAAAATACTTTTAATCTCAAAAGTTTTGTTTTGTTTTTCAGATGAAACGGTCACGTGCCGCTGCGTTCCTCCAGGAAGGAGGAAAGGCTAACTGAGCATGTGCAGTGTGGAAATCATCACTGTAGCTTATTCCTGATCAGAGGAATAATACATGATGCGACATCTGACTGTATATTCAAAATAAAATCTACACATATCATATGCACACATGCCACAGTAGTGAGGGTGGGAGGGTGTAATGTCTTTACAAATCAAACACTCTCTGAAAAACTGTGAGAAAAAAAAATGTGTGGAAAACACATTCTCCCCTTAAATGATATTAAAACATAATGCACAAATGCAGGATGGCAGTTTGCTGCAGGCACAAAATTACCTTAATTTCAAAAGTAAATTCATGATAATTAAAGAAATATAAGTGGACACACAGCTTAACAAATGGAAAGACAAGTCTAGGGATAGAGGATGGTGTCACATTTTGGTTTTATCCATCAGAAAGATCAACATTCTCACAATTACATACATACAATATTACAATATGAAATCTTAAGTTTTCTTGTGTATGTAATGGTGAGAATGTTGGTCTTTCTGATGGATAAACAAGAAACCTTAAGATTTCATATTCTTAAGGTTTCTTGTGTATGTGAGGTTGAGGATTACACCATTCTCATCATTACATACACAACATTGTTTACGTCTTGAATAAAAGCATCTGTTCTAGTGTTGCGTTGCTGTTGAAAAGGCATCTCATTTTGAACTGCAGTAAGCTCAGAAGCGCTGACCAATATCTCACCTTTAAAATATATTTTTTAACAGTCATTTCACAGCTTTAGCGTAAAAACATGTTTCCGCCAGTGAACTGAGGGTAGCATTTTCTAGTCCAGTAATAAGTACCTGCTGGACCAGAGGGAGGCCAACAGATTGCAAGAGGTGAAGGAGACAAACAGATGATGGGCAGATCAGACTGTAATCCTGAACATTACATCCCATGAGACATGATAGATGCCCCCAAAGGTAAGGAAGAAGTCCTGTAATGTAAGAGGCCTGCAGTAATGGGACGTATCCATGTCTTTAACAGTGTCTTATTGCCTATGGACTCATGCGTATGCTGTCACTGAAAGAAAAGCAATGTGTTGACAATGGAACAGTCTGTCTTAACTGTTCATTCTGCAACGGTCCCAATAACACGCATGCAGAACTGAAAGGGATGGTGGTGCATCATCAATGCACATAAAATTCTTTCAATCACAATTTGTATCAAACTATGACTTGACAAAGACAAAGTTTGGCTAAAAGATCATATGCATGTTTAACACCCCGCTAACCCTTTCACCCCCGACAGTTGCGCTGTACGTATAGACGTGCATGAGTGAAGGACATTTTTGAGCCTTCAATATCTATCCATTGACCTGTCATTCCTGTAAGGGTTGGAGGAAGACTCCTCCCAGAAACGGTAATGTGGCTAACCAGGAATGAGAGCCAAGTATCCAGTTACTCGCCTTTCTGCCATTTGTTAGCCATATTATTACACGAACATTCCTTTAATAGATTGCTTATACAATAAGTTAGACAGCATCAAATTATAAAGTTCAGATAAATTATGCATGAAAAATTAATGTGCATCCATTTTAGCTCCAGTCTTCATACTGTATGTTTAAAATTGCATGAATGAGTCTCTGTCAAGCCATAATTTGTTACAAAATACTAATGTGACACAGTTACAGTTACAAAAAGGTAGGTAGTTGCAGTTGGAGGGAATCGAAAACTGCAACTCAGTTCCAACTGAACAATACCATTGGAATTAAACACCTCCAACATTATAGATTCTACTTATTTCCCAGCACGACGTTTTCCGGTTTTCCACAAGTTTTGCGTTGCGGTACATTACGTCACAATCTCCGAACCTTCAACCACGAGGAATCATGATGCATAAATGATTTTTCTCGCGATGTAAACACTCACTGCGTTTGTTAACGCGCACAACTCTCACAGGGAAGACCAACATTCACTAAAACCTTCCAGTTCAGTTAAATCTTCCCATTTATTAAAGACGAAACTTATATTTTAGCTGATAAATTACAAAAACAACCAGCGTTCTACTCACAATATAGCTTTTTACTTGATATATAATATATTTAATTCTGATGCGTGTTCACGGCGCTATTGTGCCTCGGCTCTCATATGGAACCCCCTCAGGGCAAAATGTACTTCCCTCTCAGAAATGAGTCAAAAATGAGTTATAGGCCAAAATGAGTCCAATGTTCAAAAACTGCCAAGACTTAAGTATTTCTTCATTTTCAATTATTCATTTTTTTTCCCAGTCAATAATGTGAGATAGTAACAATAAATATAAAAACATATTTATCCAGATGGAGTCCAAATGAATAAAGATGTGTTTCCACCTGCACTCACCTTATTTTTCTTCATAGTGCTAAGCCATAGACTGTCTCTGCATAATAAAAACTCAAAATTTGAATGTTAATATGAACATGAATGTGTTCATATTGGTAAGAGAATGGAAAAGGAATTGGATTGATAGGCAGAATCGACATTGACGTTGATATTGATATTGATACTGATCAAATCAATTTGATCAATTCCTACTCCTAGCAGTTGTGTTACTTGACTAATTATCTCTCACTCCTTGTTTGCCACTTTTTGAGGATCTTTTTGGTGAAGTATTCATAAAAGTCAGTTGGGGCAGTTGGGAGTGTAATGGTTAGGGAATTGGCCACAAGCTCATCAGTACAAGTCCCGAACCGATAAAAGTACCGTACACATGAGCAGGGCACCCTTCCTGGGCACTGCAAAAACCCATAATGACAAAACTTCACTCACTTAAATTCACTTAAAGTTCAAGAGAATGTATATTTTAATAAACATAATTTGATCTATCTAACTTGCTGGAGTGGCTAATGTCTATTAATGGAGTATTCTGCAAATGACAGAGAGTAAGCTTGTTGTTTTCCTTGATTCATAAGCTGTCATTCCCAGTTAGTGACATTAGTATTTTTGGGTGGAGTACTCTAAAGTTAGTATTCTACAACTATTGTTAGAATGTACAGGTCAGTAGATACACAGCAACTGATGACTGGAGAATGTCACTTAACATGCAGTACAAATGCTGAAGGTGAAATGGAAGGCGGGGCACCAAACATGCACACAAATTTTTACAGCCACAGTTTATCTCCGCTGAGTGATAATCGGATGCTATCTAACTTACCATAGAAGCAGGCATTTATTAAAGGGGTGTTCTGCTAATAATATGGTTAAAAGTGGCAGAAACACATTTCCAGTAACTGTGTTACTTGCTTTTCCTATCTGTTTAGGTGCTTTTCCTATCTGTTAGAGTTTGACTCCAACTTAAATGAGCTCCAATGACAGACCAAGAGACAGCTAATGAAGGCTAGAGAGCATATCCCACTGATGCAATTGTAAACATACAATACAAAAAATGTAGGTAAAGGGATGGAGAAATATTTTTTAGCCAGAATTAGTATATGTCAAGTCACAGTCACAGTGATCTAAATCAATCAAGAGAGCAAAATGCAAGTTGCTACAAAGAGGCGGGTGACTAAACTATACATCACGGAAAACAGGTGGTACCTCTTGTTTTTTGTTGTCCATCCATTTTGAAGCTGGTTTTGCTGAGTCGTATAATTTCTTCAATTATAAATTCTCACATAAACGTTTCATGACATACTGTTGTTGTACAGACCAGAAGGACCAGTCGTGGCACATAATCTGAAATTGCGTAGTGAGAGCAAAGCATTACTGGACTGTTAGGCATGTATTAAATGTCACGTGCACTCCACTCCGTGGCCGGTAGTTGGATTGGGACGCGGCCGGTCGCGGTTCAAAGGGTATTTAAGGAGTCATTTCCTCGCGGCGAATCACTCTGCCATAGAGTCGACCTGGCCCTTTCCAATTTATTTCGGCTTACTGTGAGTACTCCAGTATTTTGGGTCTTCTCTTTGTTAGAGTTTGTGAAGCTAGAACTAGGATTATTTGTGGTAGTCCTAACTCTTTGTGTAGAGAGTTCTTAGATCAACTCGCTTGGCCATCTTACCTACTCACACTCTCAGCCACGTTTGGGCTAACCACCATGCTACAAGGGCTACCGGCTAACGGGCTAACCCGGCCGCTGTAGGTTTGTAAGCATCTGTCTATTCTCGTCAAATCCTCACCAGATCCCTGACATTAAAGGAGTGTTCAACTTCTACTGTGACTAACAATGGCAGAAATGTAGCTAGTTGAGCCACTTGACCCAGCATTTTTGAGTGAAGTCTTCCACCAACAATTACTGGAATGTATTGGTCAACGGATAATGATGACTGGAGGATGTCGCCCATGTAGCTCTACATGTAGAAATTAAAGGTGGGGTGTCATGCAAGAATGTTTTTTTTTCAGGTCATAATTTGTCACTATCTACCTTCTAAATTGAGGATAGGCTTCTTGTTTCATGATAAATTGAGCTTCTTTAAGAGAGTGCAGCCTTTCTTGCATGCTACTGGTGCATGTTCTTAATAATGCAGTCTGATTTATTGCAATAAGCGATACCACATGTCGAGAGGAGAAAGAGTGGGGTGCTCTAGAAATGGAGAGAGTGGAGAGCACCTAGGTGAAATCTGGTTCAGTAGATAACCAAGAAGACTACAAAACTCATCCTCAGTGTGAGAGACATTCTATGGAGTTCCTTATGTTTTTTGTTTTTGGAAGCTGTCCAAATTACCATTATCATTTTTCAATTGGTAGCTTGTCTTTCTCTTTGCAGTATCAATAGGACACTGTCTTACTTGATGACTTTGGCTCAAGTTCCAGGTTTCAAACTCTTAGAAAGCAAGAGGACACAAAGATTCAAGAGGATACAACAAAACATGTCTGATTCATCTCATAAAAGGAAAGGAAAAATCTAAAATCAAAGGTTGAGAACAAGATTCACCCAATTTCCTAGAACAGTCACAAATTTATTTTTCAGGGTCAGAGGGAGACAGCTGATGGGTCAGATAACACTTCAGATAAGAACAAAGCTGAGAAGTTCTTTGTCAAACATCCAACAGATTTGTTAGTTTTGTCATGCTTAGGGCAAGAGTACCTTGAAATGTCAATGAATGGTCAATGAATGTGAGATTAGATCCAGGGTACCGTTTGGTAGTCTGGCGACATTTGCTAATCAGTGCCGGCGTCTCTCTATAAGCTCTATCTTGTACAAATATTGTCAATTTGCTGCAGATGTGACGATTAAGACGAGATGTTCATCCTCTCCATCATATAGCCCCCATATTTCAGCCATATTTTTGCTTTTCAGCTTTGGCATTCCCTATTATTTTATATGGCTGGAAAAAAGCCAAATGATCTAGAAAAGGAGTGTATACATAACATACACTGTGCAGACACAGAATGATTAAATGATTAAATTTGGCAGAAGTGCCTCCACCTTTCATGTGCAAATTACTTCAGGCATTCATTTATGGCTGATCCTAAAATCTTTCCGTGTTTTCTTTTCTGACAGTTATAATTTGATTCACATGGACAAGTAATAACTCCACATAAGATTTGTTGGAGTAGTGAGATGGCAGAGACATTTTGGTTTCCAAATTCTAACATTTAACGGGAAACGCTGCTTCGCGCATTAGCATTTATTTCTTCGGTAGCATTTTAAGGTGGAGCATTGTTGTAACTGCAAACACTTTTAACACTTACTGGCAGTAGATCCATGACAAATGCACAGATCCCTCTCGGGATGCTAAACACCAGCTGGCAGGCCACAGCTCCACTGGCAGTAATGCAATACAATGTACCCTGGGCTAAAGCTGGATAAAGGTTCTTATTAGTCCTGAGACCGAAGCGCTGGTGGCAATGTTCCAGCTTGGAGCTTTCAACTCCCAAGACACTGAGACGGTCGAGGTAGTGACCCTAAGGTGAAGCATGGGGAAATGCTTGTTATCACTGTGAACTCCTGCAGAGAGAAAGAGAGAGTCAGTGCTCAAACTGTGCCAGTGAGGTTGGCGGAAAAAAGACAAAGATATCACAAGGGGCCAAAGGGCAGACGGCAGCAATCAACATAATGCTTGCCTTTGTTTAGAACCTTCTTATCTCTCCTCAGAACCATGGTACAGTAACATGTTCAAAGCAATATTACTGCAACATGAGTTTAAAGTGGAGTTATCTCAAGTAAAAATAAGTTTGTGTGATGTGTGGTCTGCTTATGTTGGCTATGGTAGTGTATAGTAAGACCTAAACATTGGATATGTTGATTTAACATTTTTATTCAGCTCAAAAAAAGAAATTTTGATCTTACAATAACTGACTCACTTCTTGTCAGAATGTTGATTAACACTACTTTCCTCACGCGAGTCGGAGAGTGGAAGTTCTGCTCAGCGGCACGTTTCGGGACGACACAAAGCTCCTGGCAACTCAGGTCAGACAGACTTTCACTAATGCCTCACGTTCTGCACACAGCATAAACGTCACACTGGGAGATCTGTTGCTTAAGTGGCCTACACATCTGCTAATGTCTGATCCTGTCAATCCAATTCAGATTAGGAGAGTGAAGCAGAATGCTGTTACTTTTACACCATCACTGCATATGAGATGTATGAAATGTTTTTTTTTTTTTAAAACATAGGTTAACATATGCTAGGGAGAATATGGTCAAATAAAATACCTGTTTTGCATTCTGTTTTAAATTACAACTTTAATCATAAGTACAACATCTTGATTTCTGTAATTAATTCCAGATTCTTTTAGTATTTGCTTTTTCCCACATAACATTCATTATGAAATTTTTACTAAGAAAATGATGGTGCTCATAAGACTGGTCTCATCGGGTGGCACGGTGGTGCGGTGGTTAGTGCTGCCGCCTTACAGCACGAAGGTCCCGGGTTCGAAACCCACACAGAAAGGGTCTTTCTGTGTGGAGTTTGCATGCTCTTTCTTTGCGGGTTTCCACCGAGTGCTCCGGTTTCCTCGCACGGTCCAAAGGCATGCAATATAGGTTAATTGGTGACTCTAAATTGGCCTCCGTAAGGTGTGAATGTGTGTGTGATTGTGTGTGTATGTGCTCTGTGGTGTGGTGGCGCCTGCCCAGGGTTGTTCTGCGCCTGCAAATTCCTGGGATAGGCGCCGGTTCCCCCGTGACCCCGGTTGGGATTAAGCGGTTCAGATAATGACTGACTGGTCTCATCTTTAGGTGATTCAATAGAAACAGTTTAATCTCACCACTGAAAAGCCTCGTTTAGCTGTGAGACGACGTGATGGGCGAGATCAGGTCGACTCTTAGGCCCTGAGCTTTTGCCTTCTCACTTTCCACAGGATCAAAAGAACCATTACTTCGCTGAACGCATTCCCCTGCTAATATGATATTCATTCATTCCTGCCACAGCGTTTCTGGGAAAAAGGCTGTATCTTAACAAGGAAAAGTATTTAATAACGCTGACGTCTGATTGGGTCCGTCATTCGTCAGCTGAGAGAGCATGCGAGGGACTGAATCAAGAATTGAGAACTGCAGAATATGTTTGCTTCCCAGAAGAAACACTGATCAAAGTCTGTTTTTACAAAGACTGTAAACTCGATAATAGCCATAACCTCTGATGAAGATTTGCATGAATGCACGCATGAAAAAAACATAAAGCAATGCTTTGCAGCAATTTACTGCATGAAAAGTTATCTGCCATCTTGTACAAGCCACACACACACACACACATACACAAAAAGACCCTTTGATCAAGCCTGCGGTTTGACTTTGTCACAAATACTTTTCAGGAGCAACAAGCAAAAGATGACCAAAGATATTCCCATATGGCCGTAAAGCAAATGTTATTGCAGAAATTCTTTTAAGGGGAATCTGAACTGGCACAGTCCTAATTTCATTTGGCATCAGCGAAATGTCACGGCACTCCCTGGCCCCTGCGTGCTGATGCTTTGACGCAAATGCTTGAGGAAAACAGAGCAGACTTAGGTAAGAGAAATAACCGTATCAGAAGCTAGGAGCCCTGCCTCGGCCCGCACCATCCAGCACAATAGCATCACTCTTCTATTCAGTCTCTAAAATGGATTAAGGTTAGTATTATTTTTAGACGTGTATTTATAGCTGTAGCAGTTTATCTTAACCTCATTTGTAGAGTCTGGGCCACGGCACAGTTGTAATGTGTCAGATTCGTCAGGGATCTGGTAAGGATTTGACGAGAAAGGCAGACGCGAGCAAACTTCCAGCGGCCGGGTTAGGCGGCTGTGGGAATGCTCTCCGATTCGGACAGGGATCTGATTAGGATATGAACCGAATGCCACACTTTCACAATTCGAAAGTGATCTGGTTAGGATGTAACGAATTGCTACTCATTAGCCCTTGTAGCGTGCTGGTTAGCCCAAACGCGGCTGAGAGCGTGAGTAGGCAGGAAAGCCATGCAAGTTGATATAAGAACTCTCTTACGCGAAGAGTAAGGATTACCACAATAATCCGCGTTCTAGCGACACACACTCTAACAAAGAGATGAACCCAATAACTGGAGTACACACAGTTGATGCTGATGAGAATCGGAAGAGGGCCGGGTGGACTCTAATGGCAGAGCGGCGCGCCGTGAGGAAGTAAAGCTTTAAATACCCTTTGAACCACAACCGGCCGCGTCCCATTCCAACTACCGGCCGCGGAGTGGAGTGTGCGTGACATAATGTGGTATTAGAACTATCAAATTTGCATGTAGTTAAACATGTCTGTGGATGGAGGTTAAAGAGTATTGGAAGAATACATATGCTTATGTGCTTTTGAATATATAATTTGTCTCATAAATGTACATGTTCATCTTTGGAAGCAAGCAACACACTTCTGTCTGAAATTTCCTTTATTATTACAAATGTAAGAGTAGCTACATATTATGTAAAATATAAATCTGTTTGTAACAAGTGATAACTGGGCTTATTTTGAACATTTTTTCAGTGCATGTTTGGCACTGTTAGGTCCATGCCCATTTATAAATGAAACATAAGCATGAAACACTTTATTTTATGTTTGCCATGGTGAAATATTTTGGGGTGGTGGTGGCCTAGTGGTAGGCTATTCGACTATAAAAAAAGAGGTTGAAGGTTGAAATCCAGTTTAGTCTAACTGCCGAAACACCACAGGTGTCCCTTAACCTTAAGTTGTTCCAGGCAAACTGCAATCAGAAAATGGAAGTTGATCTGGATAAGAGCATCTGATAAAACAAATACATATAAAATTCCCCATTTGGCAAATAGCACACTTGAGGTGAATCTGATGAATTCTTTTGGCATGAAACAACTGTTAGAAGGAAACGTCTAATAATTCTTTATCTCTGGAAAAATTGTAGAAATGATATCAACCCTGTCATGCACAGATTTTCATTCCCACTTCTGCTCAAGTGGTCCCCATGCACATACAGCAGCCTTAACATTTTTCTACTGCAGTAACCATTGTTGTTATAGCAAATGTCTGTACAAATGGGCTAGTAAATTAAGTCTCAGATAAAAAAAAAAAGAAGAAGAACATGGTGAATTGTTAAAGGTTTTACAGTGAACTCGTGAAGAACGTAATGCTGCTTAATGCCACCTTTAAGGGAGGGGGTGGAGGTATTAAAGGTGTGTTGCCTGTTCCTGAGATTTCACATGAGGGAGGAATGGGAAAAAACGCAGGAAGCTGCGTCTCTGAAGGAAGTCAGCGCAGAAGGGCAGATCGTAGCAGGACTGATCACTGAAATACGCCACCGCACCTCCGTGGACTGCCTTCCTCCAGCTTTTTATCCCTCGCTCCTCATCTGTCCCTACCCAAAGACACGCACGTGGATCATTTATAGACGTCATCTAAATGGTGTTAATTTAATATTTATTAAATCATTTAATTTTACCTGGAATAGTGTTGTCCAGAATAAATCCGAAGAAGCCACCAATAAACATGTGGGTGGTGAAGAGCACCATGATGAGCTGGTCTAGTTCTGTTATACCTGTTAAACACACACGTACACACACACATTAGTGAGTGCATGCATACATGTGTGAATGTGATTGTGTGAGGATGTGTGTGTGTGTGAATGTGTGTATATATCTATGTTTGGGCACATGTGTGCCCATGTGTGTATATTTATGAGTATGTGTGTGTGTGTGCTTGTGCATGTATGTCTGTGAGTGTGTATTTGTTAGATAGTGTGTGTGTGTGTATGAATGTTTGAGTTTGTGGGAATACATGAGTGTATGCATGTGCGTGTGTACGTATAGTATGTGTGTAGCTGAGTGTTTGTGCACACATGTGCCTGTGTGTGTATGTATGAGTGTGTCTGAGGGAATGCATAAGAGTGTGCGTCTGTATTCATGTGTATGTGATTGTGTGAGCATGCATGTGAGTGTACAGTGTGTGTGTGTGCACATGTGCCTGTATGTCTAAGAGTGTATGCTATGTGTATATATTGTATGTGAGTGATTGTGTCAGAAGGTGTGTATGTGTGTGTACCGTTGTGTACATGTGCCTGCGTAAATCAGAGCCAGAAGCCCTGTATAAGTGTGTGTGGATGTTCCCTGGCTGATTACTGTCCATCTGACCAGTGCTTCCAGGCTCAGCTGGTCAGGAGTTCAATGTGTCAGATTAGAGCTCTAAGGCCAAAAGACTGACCGTAATATGCTTAAGGAGCTGGTATATATACACTGCAAATTTGTTATTGCTCAGCTTCTCGATCTTAACATTGTTTACTAAGCAAGAAAGATTAGGCCAAAGGTCAGTGTGGGGGCAACTGAGAAATGTTGTCCGAAAAAAAGGACTATTCAGAGGAAGGTTATCTCCTTAATGAAGTGAGAAGATTACAGTCAAACAGAGACTTCTGAAGAGGATTGGCAGATAAAGAGGCCTGACCTCAAGTGCCCAGACAATGCTCTGTGTGCTATGGCTAAGCCAGAGTAGCATGAGCCAGATGCACTGAATGACCCATCATCTTTATAGTTATGATTTTACCACCATCTCTCAGGGCTCGCAGCTAAATGCTAACCTGATTTACCCTAAAAAGGGGGCAGTTGGTAGCATAACGTTTAGTGTTCACCCCAAGATCGGAATGATGCTGGCTTGAACCCAGACCAGTAAGCGACCATAGAAGCGTTGCTCCCCGGGGGTTGCCCATGTCAGCTGCCAATTGCTTCTTCATGGAAGGGTCAAATTTCACAATTTCAAATTTCATTGTGCACTGTGTACTATGCTGTGGTGTGTTCACACTGACAAATAATCACTCATAAAAAGAAGAAAAAGGGCATCATGCATTCCCAAGTGAGTCGTTGTGATACATGTACATTTCCAGTGTTGGGGAGTATCTAACTGCAAGTAGCAATGTTTCCAACTTAACTACTTTTTTTATCAGTAGCTCCTCTCAAAAATGCTGTAGGCTACCATGCCCAAGTGTCACACACTCATTGGATCACAGCACACTCTTGGCAGCTGCGAGATGGAGTCAGAGGATGGAGTTCACCTTGGCAAAGATGGAAGTAAGATTGCGTAGCCATGAAAAAAACTCAATGTAGTTAGATACCTACTTTTTCTCCGTTGCTTGTAGCGTAGCTAACTACTATATTTAAATAGTTGCTTGGTTTGAAGAAAGAGCTTGAAAAAAGTCAATGTTTAAAAGTAGCTTCCCCAACATTCCATGTACATTCCCCATGCACATTCCCAAACTGATATTACGCTGACAGTTAAAGAATGAGAGGATGATTTTCTACTTCAAACTGTGTATAAGTAAATGACAAATAAATATGGCACAAGCGGTGTGCTGGCGCCTGCCTATAGGGTTGATCCCCACCTTGCAGATAAGTCTGTGCTTATGCTGACTATCACTAGACAGATGAGATAAGTCTAAGATTAATAATTGAAGGGTTTGACTGATTAACAGTGCATGCCAGATGTAACATATTGGTATCATAGACCT
This sequence comes from Distichodus sexfasciatus, assembly GCA_032718565.1. NCBI lineage: Eukaryota > Metazoa > Chordata > Actinopteri > Characiformes > Distichodontidae > Distichodus > Distichodus sexfasciatus. The sequence goes on along the minus strand of JAVGVS010000011.1, from coordinate 3,269,131 downwards.
AAACATTCTCTTTAATTGCAGATTGTGGTGTAACGGTTAGGGTGTTCGCCCCGTGATCAAAAGGTCGCCGGTTCGAGTCCCAGGCCGCTAAATTTACCACTGAGGTATTCATGAGCAGGGTACCGTTCCCAGGCTCTGCCCATGTTAGCTGCCCACTGCTTCTTCACAGATGGGTCAAATGCAGAGGTCACATTTCGTTGTGATGCACTGTGTGCTATGCTGCGGTGTGTTCACAATGACAAATAATCACTCACTTTCAGATTTTTTACCTGTGTTAATCATGTCTGGGTTTGAATGAAACCATGTTGGCAGCACCAGCCCACTGAAGGTTGAGAATCCCAGGATCACTAGATTCCTGGAAGAGTTCAAGTCTACATACTGCAAGAGAACACACAATTTTACAAATGTGAACATAATCTTAACACAGCAAGGCAGCTGAAATATTAGAGAAAGTCACTCAGTTGGTTAGATGCTAGAACTTGATTCTGATTATTCAATTGTTTGAATAAATGAAATCATGGTCGCCTTTCCACTTGCCTTAACATGATCACTGCGTTTAAGCATGTTGGTTTTCCAATGAGAGCCAATGCCCTGCAGTCCGTTTTCTGCTACTAGTTCAGTTCCTGAAGGCATTGTTAACCAGTTGATAAAGTTCTTAGGATTTGGGGCCAACAGTTTTGGCAATATGGAGGCAAGCAGGGCTTTGGAAAGTAATTGCACAAAACAAACCCGGAATGAAAACGTGTTTTACACCCAATTAGTTGTCAATCGTCATACTAATAAAACATCCTTGTGTTACGGCACTGTACAGTCTTGCGACTCAGCCCTAGTTTTTGCAACAAGGTTGAAGATTGCTGTTTGCAAAAATGGAATGCACTGAATTGTTTTTTATCTCCACTCAAACTGGAGACAGGTGGTTTCAAATGTGTCTGGAATGGTTTGGAAAAGGAGATTGCTGTAAGCATTATCTTTCTATGACCATCTTTCAGTGAAATACAATAAACAAAGGAGAGTTTCCTGAAAAAAATACGGCACAATACATCCTAAGACCCTAAGGTCAGACACAAGACCCTAAGACGTAAGCATGTGCAAGAAGGCTGCGTTCAATAAGAGGTGACTTACCAGAAGTTCAAAGGGTCAGCGTAGGTCAGTTAGGGTCAACCTTATGGCTATAATATGCTTAACGGGAATTATATAAGATCCTTGTGATAATGGTGAAGCCCCTCACTCTAAACAGGGGTTCAACAAATGTGATTAGATTGTACAGGATCACTGCAGCCTATTCTGGATGAATGGGTCAAAAGGTGACACTTAAGACTAACGAGGAGGACACTAAAATAAAAATTAAATAAATTGAACTTTTTAAGGAAGTAATAAAGATATAATGTTGCTTATTTCCCCTACAAAATGGCAGCAGGATTCAAATCTTTGAACCATAAAATCTATATTTTGCTACATTTTTTGAACCCTAAATCTTTGCAGGTTTAGTAGGTGCTTTAAGTTTAATAAAGAATGCAAAAATTGTGAACATCAAATTGACATGAAATTCCAGTGTTTGAGTATTGTCTTGTAAATGGTCCCTAATGGTATTGGTAAAATCCAAATGGTATTGCTTCCATTCTTTGTCATGGATTTTAAAATACAGTTTTGTAATTACTATTGTCAAAACTTGTTTATCATTTGTTTTTATGACCTTGTGGTATTTTTCTTTTCACATTTAATCACTGACAAGGAAAATATTTGATAACTATCTCCTCAAGTGTTTTTTCTTCATTCAGTGTTCTCCTGAAAGATACTTATCAGTTATAAGTGTATGCTGTTGCCCAATGCTGAAAATCAGCGAGGTGGAGTGCTGGCAAGCGGTTCTCCTGAGACAGATGAAGCCAGCTGCTACATCTTTCCTAATAATAACTGTGTAATAGCACAGTAACAACAGACTTTACAAAAAAGGTTTTTCTATGCTCAAAAATGTTTATAAAACAGGTTAATAATCAGATCAGGTTTTAAGAATACAATCGTTATGATGTAATATAGAATAGCAAAGCTGATGGACATTTTATGCTACCTTTGTTACAACAGGGTATTGGTGGCCTACTCTTGACACTCGCCTCTTGACCAAGAGGTCATGCGTTCAAGTCCAACCTCTGGCATTACCATCATTGAGTCCCTAAGCAAGACCTTTAACCCCAAGTTGCTCCAGGGAGACTCTCCTTGAAATTAGAAAAATGGAAGTTGTTCTGTATAAGAGCGTCTGCTAAAATGGCTTAAAATGTAAAAATGTAGAAATGTAAAAATCTAAAATGTAAATATATATATATATATATGTAGCTTTACTGTACAGTTCACCTGACAGATCCTTGTGTGGATTGTTTAGTAGAATTAAATCATTATTCCCACTCTAACAGCAGGAACAATGTTGCTTTCATTGACGGCTCTGGATTCTGGCTAAACAAGTTATGCTGATAGGAAACCATACAAATATCATCAGGGGAACAAATTATCTTAATTCAACATGTTCTGTGTGTGACAGCAAAATTAGTTTTTTCCATGATCTTGGGTGTTTCAATACAGCAGCAACTGCTTAATGATACTTCTCTAATAAAACACAGTGAGTTTTCAACATTTACCTGAAGATTTGATATTCCCACAGCAGCAATCATTCCAAACATGACCAGAAACATGCCCCCAATGACTGGGTCTGGGATTGTGATGAACACAGCACTGAACTTCCCAAAGAGTCCCAGGATGACCATGAGGATGCCGGCTGTCTGAAGGACCAACCTGCTGCCAACCTGATACAAAGGACAGGGGTCAACTGTCATTAATCATGTCACATTTCCAGATCAATTTTTGTTGAAGGATTTTTGGATGATGATCTGATACATATGGAGATCAAATAAGTAACGGAAAAACGAAGGATAGGATTATGTGACATGACTATGCTATGCAATATAATATGGTCAGGTAATATAATTATTATGTGGTAGTATATATATATAATTACCTAATCATATCATGTTGCATAGTTTAAAAAAGCAGTTTTTAAAAAGAAATGTTATTGTAAGACTATACTGTATAGATTAATAGGAGCATGACATTATATGTAACACCATATGTAGAGACCAGGAGCAGTGGGTAGCGTAATGGTTATCCCAGTGATCACCGGTTGAAGTCCCAGACCAGTAAAAGTACCACTAAGATACTCATGAGCGTCCCCATGCACTGCTCCCCTACTACTGCCAAAAAGCTGCCCACTGCTCCTACATGAATGGGTCAAATGCAGAGATCACATTTCATTGTGGTGCACCGTGTGGCATATTCACAATGACAATCATTCACTCAAACTGAACTCGAACCCTGTAATTTCATTAACATGTTACAAAGTTTTGTGCTGAATACTGTTGCTAACTTTCTTGCACAGCACCAGCAAAGTGGTATACAGTTATGAAAGAGGTTGTGAATATGCGGTTTGAATAGGTGTAAAGCATTTGTCATGACTTAATTTCAGAGCAGTAATGCCATCTTAGATAATTATGATATAGCACGATTGCCAACTGCTAAAAAATTCAGCTGGCATGAGCATACAGCATCATTTACTTGATGGGAAATGGCTGCTTACCAACCAGCGAGATGTCTGACAAGGTGAGAGTATCTGTTAATATTTCTTCTGATGAAAAGCTATTTTATTGCAAGGCACGTGTCAATATTTTTACTTCTCACATCACATACACATACTGTAGTTCACTGCTATTGATCAAATGTTTTCCTGGTTCAATATTCCATAAATAAAACTATCAGAGACAATATTTTTTTGGTTTAGAGTCTAAAGATAATGAGTAAATATGTTGGATCCACTGTTGGAAACTGCTACGTAAAAAGATTATTTTAATTCCATGAAATGTTTGTAACCTCTGTCTTTAATCGAGATCTCTGTCTTGCCATCAGTAGTTGACAGTGGTTTTCTTTTCATTTTTCAAACTGTTATCTGACACTTAACCCCGCATTCCCATCATACCTGAGGTTTTTCTTGTCACGGCAGTATCTGCTGTATTTTTTCCAGTTGTAAAGTCAATCATTCACCTGCCTGAGAACTTCACACCCTTGTTTTTACAGTAGTCAGAAACTCTTCATCTGAATAAATGTTTTGTCTTTACCTGATCAATTATTTTAAGACATGAGGTTCAATAAAAAGAGAAGGTTTTCATCTGGGTTTTGTAACACACGTTTGAATCCACTGAATAAAGTTATTCTCCGCTTTAGAGCAGCATGTAATATGAAATTATCTTCCGAATTCACCATCGGCTTGGCTTCCAAACGAACGTAAACCAACACAGTTTTTGACACTGAGCTGTGCATAAACCTGTCATGGATCAGATACTTAATAAAAACCACATTTATTATACAACGATGTAGATGTGTCTGAACATGTAGTAGCATTGTAGTCAAAGAGAGAGAAGCGTGCCACCTACCCGGGTGATGCCTAGGGCTGCAATGTTTTGACTGTAGGAGGTGGTTCCATTACCGCTGCCCCAGAGTGCGGCCAGGATGCAGCCCAGGCCCTCGACAGCGATGCCACGATTAATGGCATGGGTGGGTGGAGGAGGAGCGCCCGAAAGTCGAGCACAAGCATAATAATCCCCTATAGACTCCATGGTGGAGGCCAAAACGCCTGCCACCATGCCCAGCACGGAGGAGAAACTCACTGTGGGAAGACCCCACTGCCCTAGGACATTTGGGGAGGAAACACAAGATCATGTCCATCAAAGTGGTGATCATACACTTATTCTTTTCACCAGGCAATGGCCATCTTCTTTGCATTTTCTAATGCATGCCTTCTCATTGGGCAGCATTTGCTAATATTGTTGTTTAAGTTTTTCTTTACCTCAATTACATATTTTAATATAGCTGCAAGCGGCAACTGGAGGTCCAAGCACAAGTCACAAAAGCCAGCACAAAGTGGTCAGTACTGACCATCAGCAGTGTCTGTGTATGTGTGTAGAACAATAAAGTGAAATGATATAAGTTAAAAACCACATAACTACATGAATCATAATAAGAACATAAGGAGACTGAATGTAGAAAGTATAAAATAAAGTGAAATGACATACTGAGTTATGTATCCATGCCATTAATTAATGATGTCACCTGTCAATAAGAGTGCTCTCTATATAAATAATGTTTTTATACAACAAAATGAGCTAATAAGATCCCCATCTTAAAGTCTGGTATGAGGTTTCTGATCATTTCTGATGAATTGTGCAAATCAGCATAAGAGCAATGACCTTAGTACAGAACAAATAAAGCAATTGAAATAAATCGACTTCAGCACTTTAATATATTTATGATGGTTATTATAACAACTGATAAGTTTGGTATGCAACCCGCTGAATCACAGGTGGATTTGTGATGGATTTGTCCTCCTGGGGAACGAAGGGTCATAAGTCAAAGGTAGCAATGAGGTGACACAAGTAAAAATGTGAACAAAATTAGTAAAAATACAGATGGGGATTACTGCAGTACTCACAACATTTAAAAAAAATGATATCTGTTTTTTGATCAACAGGGATCTACAAGCTAAAGATGTATTTCTTGCTTATTGATAATTGTGTAGTAGTGAAGGTCAGAGTTTCCCAGCTGATCTGCATAGATTTGGTATCTCCTGCAGCAGCACACCAGGACCTACATTGTTAATTAGCTAATCAGTTGAATCATGTGCTGTGAATAGAAAAATATCAGTTGAAGGAGTCATTGTATTGAGAAGTCTGAGCACTTTTACTTTATGTTAATTTTTCCAGTCCAAGATTTTGTGATAATAAACACAAATCTGTTTCATTCCTTCATTTATGAAATTCAATGTCCCATTGTTAACAAACCTATGAGTTAAACATAGCTTTTTTGTCAGAAAATGATCCTAGTGCAGAGGCGACATGTATGGACAAGCAAATCACCTTTGTGGGTGAAGGAACAACGGAATAAGGAAATGTTTGGGTGAAACTAGAAGACATCAAGAAATACCATCAGAAAAACCTGAAGTTCCACTGAACTGTCTAAAGGAATCTGGCTTTTGTGTCAGGTGTGGGCTACAGGAAAGAACATGCAAACATAACAAGACAAATTGCACCTGGTGTAGATATGTGTACATTACAGGAAGTTAGATTCTAAATCACAGTAACAATATCTAAAGAAGTTTGAATGTTAGTGGCACTTTTGTCACTTTTATTTTGTTCTGCAATTCTTTTTGTGCCAGTTCAAATGTGAAACACCATTTAAATAATTTTGCTCATTCTATGCTTAGGGATGAATAATTATTAGTGTAGCAAAAACCTGCATGATCTGCATGATCCGCATGCCGATAAGCTTTTCAAGGCACTGTTTCCTTCTTTGTAAATAATTATATCTAAAAAAACATTTCGGCAAATTTTTGTCTCTATAAAAAATACCTCAAAACTTACAGAAATGGCAAGAAATCAATGGAGCACAATTCTGAACAATATTAGATTATGATGCATGTGTGAATCTTTAAACGCCTGCACTTGTTGCTTACACGCACCTGGATATGTAAGGACAAACCAGGAGGCACTAGCAATGGCATCCAGATTGATGTCTGTTCTTGCCTTGTAGCCATACTCATCAGGGGAAGTCGGCAGAGCATTGAAATATGTCATCAGAAAGCACACTAGCCAGGCCCCGCACATCCCGAACAGAGCCTGCCAAAGACACGAAAACAAAAACAGCTGTTTGCATTCTCTGGATCTTTCCATCAAACCATCAAAGAGTCAACAGGAAGTTTTTCGACGTTTTCCAGTCCACTATGGCACCCCAAATAGTGTTTAGCATTGTTGCGACATCTACCTCCATTTACTTGAAATCATCTTCCAATTTTTTTGGTAGATAGGACAAATTAGAGCAGAGGCTATCCAATATTTCTACAGTGCAAACCAGAAACATCAGTCTCTCTAATGTAAACTGTAACATGTAAAATGTGTCATGCATAGACAAGTCCATGCCCTGGAGCATTGGGATCTTCAGTCAACACTTTTACTAACAACTTCCTGAAAGAGTCAAAAGAGGTCGGCGAAAGCTCCTCCGAAGCTGCATAACACATGGGTTGAGTTATACATGCATTGTAGGAGAATTCTGTTCTCAATGCGAATTCTTCTTTCCCAGATAGTTAAAATCCAAGCTTCCATTGCATACAATGCTTTCTGGATGGCTTTTATCTGTATCTAATAAGATTTAACATGCCAGTAAAAAAAGAAATCCATCTGAAACTCCTTTTTTGCTGTCACCATGATCTCTTACTGACTTCATGCCCTGACGTTGCTGGAATAAAAACTTTCGTATTCGTGTCAGCATCAGAACTGACTGAAAAAAGACAAAAAGGGACAGTGTTACTGCCAAAAGCACACACACATTATTCGCTCTGACAACACTTACTCCTGTTTGTTACTGCAAAATGAAATAATACAATAGTAAATAAGAAAAGTCCTCACCGAAAACAGCTTAAAGAGAGGATAATGAAAGACCTTCCACTTCTTGTCCTTGTAAGCAATTAGAGGCACGTTGACTTTACTCAAATACTGGGAGAACAGAAGAATCAGACACACTGTCCTGTAGAAAAATGGTCAAAGATGCAAGTCAATAAGAGGCTGTCAATGGCTTAATGTTCTCTTTTTTCATAAAGCACCATTCAGAAAGATTACTGTCGTTTGCTATCAGAAAATTTTCAAGAATATAAAACATTTTAAACCATCAGCCATGTTATTGTGTTTAACCTGAGCAACCTACATCAAGGTAACTATAGCGTAACATAGAAAATGTGATTAAATCCCTACATAATCAGACCTAGTTCTTCAAAAAACATTTGATTATGCATTTTGATAAATGCATGTTTGCAGCCTCACACAAACCCTAATGATAATTTGGACGATCATTGATGAAAAGCAGCTCTTCTTGGCATCAATTTTCCCTTCTGTGTTATAACTTGTATAAATAAAATAAGATTTATTGCCATTTTTGTCACATATCCAAACCTACACCTCCTCTAGACACTCAGCAAACAAGCATGTAGACAGACATCAAAGACAGTGAGTGTGAGTGAACGTGAGTAATTATTTGTCATTGTGAACACACCATAGCACAACACACAGTGCATCACAATGAAATGTGACCTCTGCATTTGATCCATCCGTAGAAGAGCAGTGGGGAGGTGACATGGGCAGTGCCAGGGAGCAGTGCTTAGGGAGGGTCATCAGTACCTCAGTGGTAACTTTACCAACTGCCCCATGCCATGCCATGAGGAAATGGAGATCATGGCAGAATCAGCTAGAAGTATCCAACAACTGAACTGAAACTAGCCAAGACTGTTTTAAGATTTACCTTTACATTTAGCATAAGATCTTATCCAGAGCGACAATGATTGATTCCAGAGACACTCTGCCTGGGATTAAGGGTCTTGTTCTGACAGTTGAATAGAACTGGCTTAGAACCTAAGGCTTCTTGATCAGTAAGTGAGTGTCTGAACTAGGACTGTGTGAATTCCCAACTGGTCTGGTGGTGATCACAGCCTTGGTAGAACATAGGAAGCCTGAGTTTGATTTCCAGCCATCGCAAGCAAACCTTTGAAACAGTGGTGGCTTAGTAGGCTATTAGTCTATTGCTGTCTTTATTAAGAGTATTTCTAATAGTCTATTAGGGGTCTGTACCCCAGAAGACACTAAAACCACCATTGGGTTAGGGTTAGCAAGAACCTTAACCCCAAGTTGCTCCAGGAAGACTGTTCCAAAAGCTCTAGATCAGAGCATCTCGTAATGCCACTGGTTTGCAGATTCCTCCCAGTCCATTATGATTTGTAAAAGGCATACTTCATGAACTCAGCCTTACAGCTACTGCCTACAGCTCCTGTCAGCATGGCATTTAAGGCATTAAAGCCTTCCACTCAGTGACACATGTATTTCTAGGTACTCAGTCATCCAAAGCAATGTAATCTTGAGGGCTTGAATCAAAAGCAAGTTTCTGAAGATTTGAAGAAGCCTTTACTTACTACAATTTAAAAGAAATTACAGGCTACAATGACACAATGCTCTGAATACGTTAAGCTTAAACACCGACCACAAACAACAATACATGTTCATGCCTATTCCAGTTCCTAAAAAGAAAAACTCTTTTCAATGCCTGTCTTAACCACACTAACCAACCAGCAGGCCGGGACAATAATCTGAGCATTTAGTCAAAAGAATGGAACTGATGAGCCTCAGGCCTTATCAAACAGACAGCCTTCACTTGCCAAAATACACTCCAAATACACACCATACATACTCTATATAGGCAAACCAGCACCAGCCTGCTATCATCAGTAGCACATACATGCATGAATTCACCTTTAAAAGGACGTTAAAAAGAGTTCAAAAAGGCACATGTACGAGTTTCAAGCACATAAGTCCACACAAAACACAAGAACACCCACAAAGGCGCTGACTTTTATAAGCTAATGGACTGGAAATGTAGACGTGAGAGTTGCAACTGCACCCTGTCACTAGGAATGATACACAAACATAGATGGATACGCACATTGACATGAACGAGATATGTACAAACCCATCTACACAAATGCTCATAAGCGTTCAAGTTTATCCAAACACAAACGTAAGAACACACAAAGGGGCTCTGACTTATCAGCTAATGGAAAGTGAGACGTGAGGGTTGCAATTGCACCGTGTCACTAGGTATGATACACCCGGCTGGCATCTGAATGCTCTCTTGAGGCTGGATAATGGAACAGGACTGACTGGATTCACAAGATCATCCTCTCTATCTGCCTCACTGTGCTTCACATAAACAATGTGGTCACAACATCAGAGTTATCTTCTATCAGAGCTGACCTGAGGGAATTGTGCAATGTTTTTGGCCAATCTGTAATTTGCCATGCTAACAAATAACCAAATGTAAAATGTAGAATAGCTATTAAAGGAATATTCATAGGTCATGTAGCAGTGGTGTATAGGGTACTTCAAGCTCATTTCTTACAAAAAACAGACTACAATTAAAGCTAAAATGGGTCATTAGAGGACAACTTGAGTAAAAGTGCAACATATTTGATATTAACAGTATTTAGGAATTAAAAGTACTTTACAGGTGTTATTATTCAATCTTAGCCATTAAAAGAAATACGTGACCAGAAGTGTTAATTTTTAAGTGCTTTATTTAGCTTATATTTTTTAAATGATATCAGTTATCAAATTCCTTTACTAAAGTGGTGTGAATTCAAACTACAGATAACATTTCACACCGTCAGCTACAAAAAAAGGATTACTGGTAGTGATATCACCTCTTCAGGATCAGTTTACAAAGGAAACAAAGCCACTGCGGACAAAATTACACAGCAAAACGGAAGGAAACAAATAAAACCGATAAAAATGTACTGGAGAAAAAAATGCTAAAACGCTCCAGTATAATTGTAGTCAAGGAGAACGTGAAGTTGCAATATTAAAGTTGTAATATAATACTCAGTTAAAGTGAAATGTGTTCTAAATAATACATAGGTACAGTAACAAAGTACAAGAGCTCAAGTATTCAGATATGCAACTAGAAGAACTTTGGGGTCTTAAAGGAAAATACTGTATGTCCACGAGTGTTGCTATTCTACATACACACTGAAATCACTGATACTGAACATAGGGAACTGAAGCCATGGATCCTTCTGCAGACTTTGTCTCTGCTTTATCTAAAATAAGCTCAATACAGCCTCAGCTTGGGTTACAGTAAGTGGTGACTCAGCTGCACGGTCACTCACAGAGCCGAAATGCCCCAGTGCGCTCCTGACTTCTCGCCTGCCTGGACGAAGAGTGAGAGGCCGATAAGGTTGATGGTGGGCGCGATGGCCAGCGGCCCGATGAACTTCAGCACCAGCCCCACGAATCCCGACAGGCCGAGCAGCAACTGGAGCACCGACGCAACCAGGATCGCCCCCTGAATCTGAGAGACGAGGAAACGGACCATACATTTCGTGTGTCGTTCATAGTTATACTGTTTTCCAGAGAAATCCAGATAGACTAAGCTCCATATCAGTTAAAGTTCCATGATAGACTTTTACAATTCTGGTCTTTCAAGAAATAGATCAGATTAAAGGCGATATATGATGTTGCACAAACAGTTGAAAGTTCATCAGCTTTGTTTTCACGCAAGATCTGTTTATTAAAGGGATGCAATCTCGAAATAACATTGCATCAGTGATGCTTTAGTTTCAACTAAAAGTAGACAATTACATAACTGATGAACTTTAATGGAAATTAGATTGAGAGACGCTTCTAATAAGGTTTTATTTATTTATTTATTTATTCTTGTCCTCTTGCCATACATAAATAAATAAATAAATATTAAATTGTAAAAATGTCAGTACAGGCTCTGTACAATGTCAGCATATGGGATGGATTTGTACCTGAAATCCACAGATTAACAATGGACATGAGCACAAATTATTTTTGGTTGTGATATTATGTACATTTGATTCCATTTAAAATTTCTGAACTGATTTGCTGAATGTATTTTGAAAGGGTTGTTTGGGTAATACTGTTGTACTCTTGTTTTAACTCCAAATGTTGTTGTTTCATCATCTCTGCATCAATGTTAATTTCGTTAATGAAAAATATGATGGCAAAGGTTTGTTAGTAACCTGACTAAGACTAAATGTTAAGGAGCTTAAAACAGACCCGTGAGAATAAACCACTGCCAATATGTATTTGTGTTTTTGGGACAAGATGAGACAGGACTAGCCTATGGACTGACAGATATTCAAGCTATGTCTACATATATCTAGTTTCTCTGTCAACGTTTTTAAACAACGCAGCCCTGTCATTGATCGGACTGGTCGTAAACTGACAACTGATATTAATACTGAATGACAGCACAGCTTCAATGCAAACAAGCTCACTTGGATGAAAGACACTTATGAACACACAGTCTTTATAATTTTATGACAGACTCCATTTGGCATCAAGTGAAGTGGAAAGGACACAATCAGCCTCAAAAGGCACTGCTGTGCAATTTATGCTACTGCAAAAAGAAATGATAAGTAGTGCATTATGAATAATTGTAAAACATAATCATGTTTTAGAGATTCTACAAGTTTCTAGAATGCACTACCATTTAGATGTGAAGCTCTAGAAATTCATTTATTGCATTTAGCAAACTTTATCCATTTCCTAATTACAGTGTCCCTGGAGCAACCCAAGGTGGATTCCTGAGCTTCGAACCCACAATTTTATGACTAAAAACACAAGTTCATGTCACTCTGACTACTGCACTGGCACATTCATACACTTTTATCCTAGTAAATAAACTATTGTCCTTACCTCACGCATGCGCACTTTCCACACCTCCTCAGCATCCACAAGCGAGGGCGATGCTGCAGTGGCATTAAGGTCAGAGGTCACTCCCACCTCTGGACACTTCCACTTAGGTAGAGCCAAGATGGCCAGCGTTGGTGTGATGAAGGTGAACGTCCCACCTTGTAGGATCGGCAACCTGTGACAGTAAATCTTTCACTTTATATTAGCACAAACACTGGATCCTGATTATGTGTAATGTTTCTTGAGTGTAGGAGTGTCTGTCTTACACCAAAAAAGCATTTTTTTCAACACAGTTATTCTTCTGTGATTTTTTTTCACCTCATCAATTGTACAAAATTTAGAAAAAAATCACTTAAAGTTCATAATAGTCATATGCAAAAGGATTAGCATTGTAATCCTATTGGCATCGTAATCCCATGAAGTAGGCATTGTTCATGTAAAGAACAACTTCTTTTCATGAATGTTCTTTACATGAACCATGCCCACTTCATAGGGTTACGATGCCAATAGGATTACTTAGTTCATATTCATTCATTCATTATCCGAACCACTGAATCCCAACTGGGGTCACGGGGGGACCGGAGCCTATCCCGGGAACTATGGGCATAACAACCCTGGTCAGGTGCCAACACACCGCGGAGCACACTTAGTTCATATTACTTTTTTCAAAGAGAAAATGGAAATTTCAGTTATTTAATGTATTGTCCCTTTCAAACCGGTGAAAATCACAAATCTCTCTTTATACCTAACTGACATTAAAACAACACATTAAACTAAAGATGAGCAATCTCAGATTTTTATTATAAACTATTATTTTGACCATAAGAAAGGACATTTTACACTTAAGACTGCTTTCTTTTATTTACTGTCACTAAAATAGATATGAGATGTAAAAGCATTTAAATGTTTTAAGTATTTAAAGTAAAGATGGCACCAGTCCTATATGTGGATCAGGAATCGGTGGCATTGGGCCAATGGTTTTAACACCGCAGGATTAGGGACTGTCACAAAATTACAGAAATGTGTTTAAAAAAATAATTTTTGAGATGTTATTTTAATAATAAATGTTTAAGCATATACATATGGGTGTGTAATTATTACATTGTTTTAGTTAGCAAAACAGTATTTAAGTCAAGTATTTCCTTAAGCATAAGAGAATGATTTCAGTCATGAATTCAGACATTTTTTAAAGCATTATTTTCTGTTTAAAAAAGACTCAGAGACTGTATCAGATTTGTATCGTATTGGCAGATATCCAAATTTACAATGTCGCTATTGTATTGCACATGAAAAGTGGTATCATGCCATGTTTAATTTAAAGTATATAACACATGATGCAAGAATTTCACTCTCAAAAGTTGCTGCATTGTCTTAAGCAGGAGCAAGGACTTAACAGGGACCGTATCATTGTGATTTATTTAAAACACGTTGAAGGTGTGACATAAACATTAATATTTAAATATGCCACTACTAGGAGAATCAGTAGATCAGCATTTTTTAGATTAGGTTTGCAATTTGTAAAGTAGCAAATTCCCCAAGAAACCTTAATATTATAATAAGGGAGCAGGTAAGTGATGACGGCATGTCATTAACTTCAATCTGTTACAGTGAGCAAGGTGTTTGAGCTACCTGGTCCCAAAGGAGGTCTGAAGAATGGTGCAAATGCCCGACACGAAGAAGATGGTGGAGATGAGTTGGCTCTTGGCGGCGTTGTTGTCCTTAATGCACAGCGGCTCAGCCAAGATGAGAGGAATGGCCAAGATGCCACCAAATGCCAGAATGTAATGCTTAAAGGAGGAGGCAGACAAAGAACATGAAAGGAAGAAACAGTGATGAAAACAAGCAGACGCTTGTTGAAAAACACCCTAAGACTAGGCCACACCAGCAGACAGATGATCACAAAAAGATGTAGCCAAGACTTAAATGCTACTCGGCTGAGCCAGAGAGACGTGAAGCAATCAAAGACAGATGTTGGGTGATCTGTTGTGAATTGATGGTCCTTTTTCTCCCGACAACAAGCTTCATAAATTTCTTCAGCAGGTTGGAGAAAATAAAGGAAACCTTTGACTGGGGCCTCAACAGGTTGGACATGGGGTCACGGTGAGGAAAATCTGATGATAAAACCAAGAGCTTTGGAAAGTTTAGGTACCAAGCATGGGTGGAATGCACTCATACCCTTCGCCTCCAGTTGGCTGCCACTACCCTTGTGGTTGTTTTTTTTTTTTTGCTTTAACCCATTAAGTCTGTGTCATTTTGGGATGGCATTTCACACATTTTTACGTAAAAACTGCAATCTGTTTCTACCCCTTTTGATGATGTTAGTTAGTTATGCCATGACACAAAAAGCTAAAGAGAAACTGCCATAATGTAAGGCCTTTTGGGAATTCTTGATGACATGAAATACCTTCGCTCTTCCTCCCTTATCCTCCCCTCTGCGCTGACGGTGAGATAAAAGAGAGGGTCTTTTGGAGGAGTGTGCCACCTCGTTTCTTCACACGGCCAGCACATATTCTTACCTCACAAGGGAATTCCTGTGTTTCTCTCTCTCCCTTCTTTGCATTTTATTTGAACTCATCGACTTCAGCGATGAGAGAAGGGAGAAGCTCTAGTTCATGTTCTATTCCCCCCAGACTGGAGAAATAATATATAACAACGTGCCTTATGATGGACCGATAGGATCCGCTTTTATCTCTTTTTCAAAGCAGACAAGCGTTAAGTGGAGTTATGACAAGACCAGAAATGTCTTGTTAAGGTACAGAAGCCACAGATTTTAAACCCGCCTTTCCTTTGTTTCCTCAGCCAATGCCATAATTTTATTTGCAATGATCAGACATAACATAACACCTAATATCAAGAACTTCTGCAGCTACGCAATCCCGTATGCAACAAACTGCAATACACTGTGTGGTCTGACACCTTTCTGTTGGAACCAGGATTAACATTTTCAGCAGTCTGACAACACAGGCCAGCCTTCACTGCCCATGTGCTGTGCATCACTGAGCACTGGATGCACATGACGCTGTTGCCAGTTCACCAGTTTTCCTTCCTTGAACCACTTTTGCTAGGTCCTGACCACTGCAAACAGGGAACATCCCACAAAAGCTGCAGATTTGGAGATGTTCATACCTAGTCATCTAGCAATCACAATTAGACCCTGTCAAAGTTGCTCAAATTATTATTCTTTCAGTGGAGATGGGGACAAGACCACCAAAACCAAGGCCGAGACAAGACCAATACCAGAGTGAGTCGAGACCGAGACTAGACCAAGACTCTAAAGGGCAGAGACAGAGACCAGACGAGACCAAGGCGGGGCAAACTGGGTCGAGACTGAGACTGAACCAATGCATCTTTTCACACCACATGACAAAAAAGTAAAACAGGTAAACACTAAGCAATATTAAACAAGTTTATTCAATATTTCTCTCATTACATATCTATAATGAGAAAATCACTTTAGAAAAATAAGGTTAGTGTCATTACAAATAATAACAATGATATAAACAGTGATAACAAATTATACGTTTTTATATTTATATTTCTTTTTTTTTTATAATGTTACTCTGTAAAAATCTTATCCGTTTAGGTAATTTTGAGCCGATTTGGACTCATTTTAGCCTATAAAATGAGCCGCTTTCTGGCAGAGAACTACATTTTTGTGCATGATGGCGTTCCATATGCGAGCCGCGGGCTAACGTGTGTGTTTACATCGTGAATAATATAATTAATGCATTTTCACAAATACCGAAATGATTTCACATACAGAGAAATTAATATAATGTCCACTAGGTTTAAAGTTGTGATTGTGATGCTATGTGTATGATTTCTGTAAGTTAAAGTAATTTTAAGTCATTAAAACACTAATTAATAAACAATGCAAATGCCTGCGTCGGTCTAAAAGAGTTTTAATAGTAATATTCTCAGAGTTGTGGTCTCGGCTGATCTCGAAATAAAGTCCTGAGCCCTCTTTGTCCGAGTCCATGAAAAGACCAAGGACAAATACGGCCGAGTCCGAGACAAGACTGGTTTAGAGCCTTTCAATACTATCATCCAGCACATTAACTTCAAGAACAAAAAGTTGACTTGTTGCTTAAAGTTGTCACTGACAGCCACCTGCAACATGGTAATCAATGGTATTCACTTCAACTGCCAGTAGTCATAATGTTATGATGACTGATGTTATGATGTGATTTCTCCACACTACCAAATACCAAAAACCTGAAAACTGGCATCTGGTATCGCAGCTTGCTCAATCTTGCACTGGCCACAGCCCACAACCTTTACGTCTAAAACTACCACATTCGCTCAAACAGCCTGCAGTACTGATCATCACCTTCATCCTTTATGTCCAAAACTACACAATCAGAATCATAGATGAAAAGAGAAGGTAAAAGCTGGGTTGTGCCAGGTTCTATGGGAGTACACATTACCACCTCAGTCAGTTCAACTCCAACCTCCATTCTGACTGATCACTAGGGCTATAAATAAAAAGTTTCAGATGACAGTACGGACCAACACCCTGACTGACCAGGCCAGCACACCTCACATCAAATTCTTAAGGTCAAAATCATCAAAGAATCAAAACTGAGTTAGTAATTTAACAGTTTTAATGGGCATAGTACTGAGCCCAGCCACATCTCCCACATTCAAAACTACATGTTCAAATGCTGCAGATCAAAATCAGCAAGACAAAAGCAGAGTCTGTACCTGAATGCTGAGCCTCACATGACAGAAGATCAAAAACAGAGGACGGAGAGGGAGAACGAGTCTAAAGTGAAATTCATTTTTGCACTAACATACTTTCAACAGATGTTTTGCTTCAGTTCGAGAGCTAATACTGTTTCCCTGGTAGCCTACAGACAAATAAGAAACATTCGAGCGGGCACAAGGCATCTCCTCGGCAGAGAAAAGTCGGCAGCGTTTTGTTTAAAACGCAGAGCAGTAATCCATCAGATGTCAATGTAACGATCGAAAATGAAATGACGTTGCACTCTGACTAAACCAAAACATGTCACGAGTCCAGTGAATCTTCCTCTTGAAGAAATTGGCTAGTGAACTTTTGGATGGACTGAAAGGTCGACACTTAATCTCTGATGTTCTGTAACCGGATGAATTTAGTTATTATGCAAAAGCTCCCACAGAAACAATGCTGCAAAGTTACAAGATGACATTGCCAATTAGCTCATACGTTATCTATTATAAAAAAAGGCTTATATTTTCTTTTTTCTTCTTCTTCTTTTCTTTTCTTTTTTTTAACTCTATGCACACTGGGCAGCTTGTTGCACATTGAGGTGAGTGTGAAAAATGCAGCTTTGAGGGTTAATATAATATTTCTGTCAAATCAAACTGTTTATTGTCAAAGTCAAAGTCACACACAACACAACAAGAAAAGCTGCGGGTGTTTTTCATGTACACTGGGTGTGCACATGGTACTGTAGTGTATTCTCAGATGTTTGTGGTGGAATTTCTTCTATACATGTTTTTTTGTTAATTGGACCTGTTTATTTTTTATATATGTTTTTATATCAAAGACATTTTGCCTACAAAACAGAGCGTATAGTTATAGCACTAAAATATAGTCCAAAAGACTGAAATATGAGTGTTTTTGTGTGTAGTTTTGTGTGTGTGTGTGTGTGTGTGTGTGAGAGAGAGAGAGAGAGAGAGAGGGAGAGAGGGAGAGGAGCACATTTAAAGAATCATCTTTTATTTGCTGTGTTAAAAGGTTAACTGTCTATCTGATCTGTTCTGAATAAATTCTAAAGGTTTCCATAATAAAGGTTGTCCCCCAAAATAAAATGCAATAAAAGTCAATCATGCCTTGATAAATGAACGCTGTGGTTTTACAATAAAAGCCTTGAGTGAAAGAATTAAATGCCTTATAGTATGAATGGCAAACCTTCACTTTCAATAAAACTGTTAGGAAGCTGTAGTTAATATTTATTGGTCATAGTACCTGCACTTATCCTTATAAAAACGAAATTATTTTTTATTTTTTTAACTTGTGCATCTGAAGCTAAGTGCTTGTATGGGAGACCTAGTTGGACAGCTGAGTTGCGGCTGTTGAAGATGTCGGTGGGACCAACAAGGGGCACTATTGCGTGCTTTGTAAATGAAAGTGAGTGATTATTTGTCATAGTGAACACCCCATACCACAGTACACAGTGCACCACAACAAACTGTGAACTGTGACCACAACAAACTGTGACCCATTCAGGAGCAGGTGATAGCTAACATTGGCAGCTCCTTGGGAGCAGTGATATGGGACGGTTGCTCATGAGCAGCAATCACAGGGCGGACTCCCTATCGGTCACTCTACCAACTGCCCCACAGGGATCTCTGTGTGGATCCCACCGAACAGATGAAGACTCTGCACAGTTAAAAATGGCAGCATTCTTGAGATAAGATATAAAAGTGAGGGCTTTTTTCTGAAAAATAGGTGTGGAGCCCAGATGTCCTGCTAAAATCACACACCATCACCCCCAAAACTGGCCTCTTAATCCACCGGCATCTATCCTGGGAACTTACGGGCGCAAGATGGGGAACAACCCTGGGCAGGCGCCAACACATCGCAGGGCACACACTCACCCGATCGCACTCACATTCACACCTTATGTGGGCCAATTTAGAGTCGCCAATTAACCTATATTGCACACTTTGGACTGTGGGAGGAAACTGGAGTACCCGGAGACAACTCATGCAAACACGGGGAGAGCATCCACGCAGTAAGGCACATGGCCGAACCAGGACTCGAACCCAGGACCTTCTCGCTGTGAGGCAGCAGCGCTAACCACTGTGCCACCGTGCCGCCCCTTTAAATACATCTATTCCATTATTCATTATCCGAAATGATTAGTCCCTACTGCGGTTGCGGGGACTGGTGCATATCCCGAGAAATATGGGCACAAAGCAGAGACCAATCCTGGGCAGGCACCAACACATCTATTGCATTATACATTGTTAAATATTTTTTTATTGATAGATCATTGCCTATTATTCATATTCTTATATGTGAATGCATTTAGCAATAACTCAATTTAAGAAAAAGTTTAAGAAAATACTGGTGAATTAGTCCCACTGACTAGAAATGCTTTGGATTTCTAGGAAATAGCTGTATAAATGCAACAAAGCCTGTTACTTCAACAGAACATACATTATGCTTTTCGGTGCATCATGTTGCAATGTTTTTCTTTTGAAGCCTTAGACGTGATAATTGGACAAGGACTTAACACATTCAATGGCATTGAACTAAAATGAAACAATCGCAACAAAGATAAAAAGGTTGACACACACCTCTAAATTGCATTCTGAAATGTCTTTTTCACAAATGTCACTGCTTCATTCAAACCAGACCAACCAGTATTTTAAGGTGGACCACATCTGGAATTAGGCCAAATTCACAGTGCTTCACTAGCTTCAGAGGCTACCATTCAAATGCAATCAGCTTTTTAAAGCCCCAGGCCTCTCATGAGAACATTCCTTACTTTCAGACATGCATTCCTTTGATGTTCACCAGGTAAAGAAGCAACAATTCTGTTCAGAGTTTGTCGGCTGAACGAAACACTGCAGTAAGCCAGATAGAGGTCGGGGAGTGAGTATCTCTCAACGCATTCCTGTAGAGCGGCCCTTCCTCGGTTCAACGTTCCGCTCATAATCTTAAACACCTTGCACAAACATTCAGATGCTCCTGACGATCTGGTTTAGCTTCAGGTGTGTTAGATCAGGCATGGAAGCAAAGTCTGAGAGCGAGGAAGCAAAGTTTTCATGGTAAAAATACTGTTAGAATGAACTTGCGCCCTCTTTAGGCAAGGTTGGGGAAAAGGTGTTTGAGGGGTTGTAGTCTTCCCTGCAGAAATAAACAAAGCTGTTATTACACAATTTTTTCTCAAGACTTTCTTACCTGGAAGCCCAGGAGGATGCAGAGATACCAGGGTGGTCGGTCGTTGATGGAGTAAATGAGGCTGCTGCCAGGTCTGTTGTCTAGACCCTCCTCCAAGCTGTCAGAATGAGGCTGGGCCACACCAACATGGTCGGCCTTCTGACCGCCATCTGAAATCTGGCCAAGGAATATTAAGCATAATGTTTAAAAGACTGCAACCTTTAAAATGCTGGTGATGGTTAAACAGACGTGAAGAATAAATAAATAAAGATTTTCAGCATAATGCCTGCATGTCACGAGAACAAGGAAAAACCACTGAGACTCAAAGTTCCAAGATTCTTAATTTGCAAGTTTAACTTGTAGGGAAAATTTAAACTGAATAAAATATATTTAATTTAAGCAGGTAGACTGAATCAAAGAATGAAAAATATGAAACAATGGGCCTTATTTGCCAATATTTTATTGTATTCGTATGAATGTTAATATATAAAAATAGAATAATATTTTACACTTGTAGAATTGAAGAAAACGCAATAATCTATAGCTTTCCACAAACATGCATGCAATTACATTTGTGTAAGTGTGCTCTTCAACAGTTGTGTCTTAGTACTTAGGAACTAATCGTTAATAAGAAAACATTGGTGAACGTCAAAGCCTTTGTGAATAAGGCACAATATTCCTAGAAATAAATATTTGAATTCTAAACAATTGCTATGCAAAATAAGGGCACCTTCAGTGTGACCACATTCCTGAATTTCTAATTTCTTTTCTTTTGAGCTTTTTCTTTTGACTGATTCTACTTATTACTGATTTGAGCTGCTGTGTCCACTTCTACATGCAGACATCCGAACCTGCAGAAACTCATATGCGGGAGACTCCCGAAACTTGGGATGTCTGTACATGTGATCACAAGGACAGTCTTCCACACACAAGACAGCAGTGGCTAAAGGCTATGCAGTCTTTTAACCGCAATAGTTCATTGAATAATCTGCCATGATGCTAAAGTAGGACAGCAGGGCGCTCTGGGAACACATGATAACTTACCAGAAACTGGTGAATCATTTTAACACTGAGAGGTCAAGCACGAAAGTCCAGGTCCCTACAGACAGCATTTAAGACAGTATGTGCATGTTCTGTTCTCCCTCCCCTACATCAATAGGATGAGTGCCTTTTGACAGTGACAGACATCCGATAAGAGCATGACTACATTATTGCTTTAGAGTTCTATAGAGAAGATTTATGACATATGAGGTGAAAGTTACTTTATGTGAGGCTTAGCATATACCTTCATGTCATCTCACAGCCCACTACTTTGAGACTAGTGATAGTGGTGTGTTTGTAGAAGGGTTTTTACAAGTGATTTGTGTTGTGAGACCCTCTTTATTAGGTGCCAAACCCGTTGCACATTTTGTAGCTCAAGTGGTGTTTACTGGCCACATAATGAACTGCTGAAAACTATATAAAAAAAGGTTTCGTCCGTCCTTTAACAGTCATGCAGCGCGTCAACACGTCACGTAAGTCGTGACAAATAACCGCCTAGAATATACTGGCACCTAGTGGTAAAAATCCAAAATCTCCGAGACCCACACGAGACCCAGAGCTCCCTCAGACCTCCCCAGAATGTAACTGTAGATGGTATGTGATATTATTAAAATCACATCTTTTTATTAACACTACCTTTCAATAAAAAGAATCTGGCTGAGTGAGTATCATGCAGTTGTTACCAGTTTTCAGAGGTGGGCATAGTACCTAACTTCATTACTTAAGTGCAAGTGCAGATACCCCTAGTCAAATGTTATTCCAATACAAGTGAAAGTTTTACAGTAATTATTTTATGTACTTCAGTTAAAGTACTGATGTTTTAAAAAATACTTTTAATAAAAAGTATTAAAAGTACATCTTCTTTCACTGCACTGTTGCATTATTGTCACAACATTTGCAATAATCCCAGACAGCAAAATCTTTCTGGCCCGGATGTGGCCCTCATCCCGCATTTTCATCTGGCCCACATACCGCATGGAATGATGGCGACTGAGCGGACCGCTCTCGGTTGCCGCACCTGGGCCAGAACAGGGCCACTTGTGGCAAACGTTTTATTTTATTTTATTTATTTATTTTTTTTGCACTGAAGGCGTTTAGCGTTCTGGATTTATATTAAAAATATGTGCTGCCAGCGTTTGGTGGACGACCCCCCTAAATCTCTACATCATATCGATTATTTTTATGTGAGGTAAACATTTAAATAATGTAATGTGCTCTGTTCAAATAGCACACCAATCTAGAAAACATTTCATTTTCCATAAGCACAAGGGCACATTTGCCATACCTTTGCCAGAAGTGGGCCAGAGCTATATAACTATTTTTGAATAAAGTATGTAACATGTGGCCCATATCTGTTTTGTGACATTTGGGCCACATTTGTCTAATCACAAGTGGGCCACTTTTGGCATACATCCGTTTGCCAGTGCTGGTGCTGGAACCGGGCAGCAGTGCCACACATTTGCCACAAGTGGGCCACATCCGCATGCTATCTGGTTTGTGACGTTTGAGCCACATTTGTCTAATCACAAGTGGGCCACTTTTGGCATACATCCCTTTGCCAGTGCCGGAACCGGGCCAGCAGTGCCACACATTTGCCACAAGTGGGCCACATCCGCGTGCTATCTGGGAATTAATGCCTCTGACTAGCTTGTAGAACCTGTAGAATAAGGATCTGGTAAAATGTTTCAGTATGAGACACAACCCGAACTGACTGACAAATAAAACCAGTTACTTGTTTATTTATTAAATTAATTGTAAGACTAAACATCCCCATAAAACAGCAGGGCAGACGGTGCAATAACTGTAAATGCAGCCTGCTCAGAAAGTAAAATGAACATTCCAACCTGCTTAAAACCCAGGTCTACACCTCTAGCTTCATGACTTTCCAACAGCAACAATGTTTTAAATAAGACAAAAAAAAGGCAGAAATGTGAGTGAAAGTGAGTGATTATTCGTCATTGTGAACACAACACACCACAGCACAGCACATGGTGCACCACAACCCTACTGATTACTGATAGGCAGTTACCTGCAAAAACCAATAAATCACATTTCCCAAACGGGGGAATAACATCCACTTTATCCATAGATTTGAAATAGAGCTGTAATATTCGGTTCTTTTTAGGATTTGACTCCCTCTAAGTCACTCACTAAACTGGATGTCACTTGAGTCACTTGAGTCAGTATTGCCAAATCACCAGCTGAATCGTTTGTTTTGCATTTTTTCATAGAAGAAAGTATACGTGGCTTGTGATGAGAATAAATGCACTTACAAATAAATGACAAAGTATTGACACAAGGCTACCAGAGTGGCAAATATTTATTTTCAAGTAGAGCAAGTTAATCGGCAGATTTGCTCATGACTGTATGTGCTTCGTGGAGCGCAAACCCACTCGTGTGTGCGATTCAGATTCAGCTGTACAGTATGTTTCCGGCATTAGGAAGTTAACCGGCGGATTCACTCATGACAGTGACAAGCGCTAACCCGCAATTCTGGCTAATGGAGACCTCGGATTCGTGACCCATGAGTTATTTATTAGATCCAGGTGTTTAACCCGGGTTAGCCATGAATTTGAAAGTAATGTGTAAGGAGAACCTTGACAGAAATGTAGTGAAGTGCAAGTTATACATCCCCCCCCCAAAAAAATACTATTCAAGTGAAGTACAGATACTCAAAAACAGTACTTAAGTACAGTACTGAAGTAAATGTACTTTGTTACTGTTCACCTCTGCCAATGTTAATCTGACACAATCTAATGAGTCTCTCTGAATGAGTGTTAATCTAGGAAACAAATGAGTCAAAGTCAAAGAAGAACTGATCTCTTTCTAAAGCTCTGCTTTAATCAAACACAAGTGTCTTCCAATTTTAAAGTAGTTGAAGTAGCTGAAAGTGTCTTCACTGACATGGCTTCTGTCACCACTCTAATTTACATAGCACACAAAAAGTCAACAAAAAAGCAATGAAGAGTATTTCAGATTAAATAAAACAGCTAAAACATCTGAAACGGCATTAAAAGCGAAAAGCAGAAAGCAGAAGAAAAAGGACAGGTCTACAAAAATAAGGCCTTTAACCCTTAAAAAGACCCTTAAAGTTGATTGTCAGTTATCAGAGACGAAACAGGATTTAGGTGCAAGACTTATTATGAACTAATAATAAATAAACAAGAATAACCCAACTTAAAACAGCCACAAACACCTCTTCGAAAGACAACAGGCCAAGATCAAGACACAGCGGAGAGTCCGTTTTAAGTCTCAGACACAGGTGCAACACGTCAGTATTGACTGACTTAAATCTTGAGGGCAGGCAACAAGGAGAACATCCTTTGATTAGGAAATACAAAATCTTCAGATTAATAAATTACACAAAAGAAAATATACATTTTCTATGAGTGATTAATATAAATAACATGTTCATGAAGCAACTTTGTTTCAAGTCAGTAAACTGTTCACACCTTATTTTCAGTAGCAGACTAAAAAGCACATCTCCCTAATACATAAGAGTCTAAGAGTCATAGTGCTGTGGAAGGCTGGTAATGTTGGCTTAAACATTGGCCTGTGTTTTAGTTACTGCAGAGGTGTAATAACAGAGAAGCCAAAAAAAATGCTTGGCCAGGCAAATTTGTTTTGGATGATCACCTGCTTAAGTTGGACCACAAAAACCCATTTTAACAGTTTTTGGACCCTACAAGCCTGTTTTGGTACCAAACTGGGTTAAGTTGTATTTTTGACTATTTACAAGTACATCCAAATTTGTGACTGAAATGTGTGATCCTAACATACTAGAGCAGATTGATACGACTTAATCCAAAGCTTTTGGCACAATAGGCACTGTTGGAGCCATTTTGTGTGCATGAACGTATGAATATTTGGATTTAATATTTCATAACTATTTGCAATAGAAAGTAGAGATATAATGTTTCTGTAGCTTTTCATAACTTTTCATGTACAGTGTTATGTAATAGAATTATATTAATACGTATACACGTTAAATGTACTAGTACGTAACAATAGAAGTCATACGTGCCTTACATGTCGTAATCTGATTGGATCCTGAAATATATACGAAGATGCAAGAATGTATAGAACTAGAATTGTGTTAGAGCTGAGAACTGTTCGTTACAGTCTTTTGACCATCACATAAAGTATCTTTGTAGTCCTAGGAATTCATCTTTTGCTTATAAAACTCTAAGTTATAGTAAAGAAACAAAACATCAAAAGAATAGATTGAACTCAAGACACTTTTTTGGATACGTGTCGCGTGCAAAGAATCTTCAGAGCTTGAGGCTAGTGAGACAGCGGAAGCTGCACCCACAGCCACTATCATGACATAACCTTTGGATTGACATGTTTTGATTGGTTGTTTAAAACTGACCGGGGCTATGAAACATAACGGATACTTATTATATAGCAGTACTCTGGAATGTAATGCATCCACTTGACAAAAAAGTCGAGTTTTTCTTAATTAATGAGAAAAAAGTTTCCATATAGAAAAAATGCTGCTGTTTTTCTGAATTGACAAGATACATCAGATGCATCATCTTAAATCCCTGAGGCATGCCATACTAGTTCAGATCTAAGGTGGATGTGTTTGCAAGTTGACTAAATGAGAGCTTCTTGTGGGATTTTCATGTATCTCAAGTGAATGCATTATCCTTGCAAACAGTGAGTAAACATCAATGGGTTTGCTGGTTGCCCAAATGACTTTCAGTCATTATTAATCATTAGTTTGTTATTTTCCCTCATTTTTGTGTGTGAAAACCATATTTAAATGATTTATTGTTTATTTTAGGTAGATTATCTTTAAGTTACCTTAATCCTTTCATACATGTTGTGCATTTGAGTGTACAACCATCCATATGTTTTGACTTAGTGCATCATAATTCAAGCGCTAGTGGGTTAATGCATCTATTGATACACAATTAGATTCAGACACTCCCCTCTTTACACTAAAGACAGTACACTGTGTCTGGTCGTGTTAACCTTGTGTTTTTGTGTGTGTGTGTGTGTGTGTGTGTGTGTGTATGGCACAAAGTCTGCCCTCAGGGTCTGTTCTGCAGTGAAGGGCCAGCTAGACAAGGATAATTGAGAACAACTACATAAATCCTGCCAAACTTGGACCTTTACTACACACGGTGATGAGGACAGCAGCAGCAACTGTGTACTTATAATGCATGTAAAACTTATTATTCCAAACATTAAATCCCCATAAGCAAAGTGTGGGAGGAAGTGATGTGAGATCCCTGTTACTGTGATAGTCTCTGTATTTACCTTTATTAAAAATGGGCTGAAAGTGAGTGATTATTTGTCATTGTTAACACACCTCACACCACAGCACGCAGTGACCTCTGCATTTGACCCACCTGTGAAGGAGCAGTGGGCAGCCGACACGGGCAGTACCCAGGGAGCAGTGCTTGGGGACAGTACCTTGCTCATGAGCATATTTACTGGTCTGAGATTCAAACCAGAGGTCTCCCAATAACACTACCAACTGCCCAACTGCTCCTAGTTAGAAAAGTCCTTATGAGTATTGCTGCGACTGAAATCTGATTTTGAAAGCACATGCTCAAAAGGTTTCCACAGAGAAAATAGAGCAGAGCCCTGAACAGCCCTGCTGACTTACAGCTGAACTGAACATGTGATATCCCAGCACAAGAATTAAGGTTAACAATGAATACCATTTGCGTTTTGGAACATTTATGGGGTTGACCTGTTCCTTTAAGACCAAAAACCAGCCATTCTGCTGCCACATTACTCTCATTGGGCACTGGCTAATCCTTTAGATGCTACTGTGGATGAAAGTGACTTCATATTAATTGTGTGTGGCACAATAGCTTTCAGTAATTGTTAACCACTTGTACATAATGAAAGTCTTAACTTTTAAAGTCTTAAGTTTGAAAACACAAACAAAAACTTTACCATAATTAAACTTAAACCCTCAAAGTGAAATATAATAGTAAAATATTAAATATTATTAAGTTATTTAAGTACATTTGAATCAAATTTCCATGATGTGTTAACCATTACACTGTTCTCTGTGCAAGAAGATGCAATGTTTAGTCAGGTTAACTTTTAAGTTTAAAAACACACTATTCTCAAAAGAAATGCCATTTTTCAGAACAAATCATGTAGAATTTCAGGTGCAGGTTTTGACCCCTTCATACATGGTGTGCGCTTGAGTGGTGAATCATCTATAGACTAGTGAATTACCTATTATTTGCGAAAGTAATGAAGTAAATGTCATGATCATCACTGCAGTGCCAGTAGCAGGAATAATTCCTTCTGAGGCCGAAAGCTCTATTTTCCCAAATCCTAGTATTTACATGTAACCTTAGTCCCCAAATGAGGAAAATAGCCCTTATTATCCTAAAGGGACATGGCTTATCTTTTGCAGTTTGCTTTAATGTCAGGACAAGAAATGTGAGATTGTTTAATGAAATCCCAGAAAAATGGCTAAAAAAATATTAAAAATATACACTTTATTCTTCCTTTTGGTTCTGTTTTTTTCATTACAAAAAGACCAAAAGTAAGAGATATAAAAAGTAAGAGTATAAAAAATAATTCCTAAAGAACTGTACCCAACATGTTCTGCTGAGCTCCTGATTCCTCTCACGTCACTCCTGCATTAATTAGTATTTTTAAATTCTTTGCTGTTTCTTGCACTTACTTGCTCATTCAGTTCCACTTTATCACTCCTCGCCCTTCCAGGTGTATGGTTTATCAATTTTAGGCCATAACTTGTACTTATAGTGACAGATAAGAATCAGCAGTTTTAACTTTTTCTCGGTTGTCCTTTTGTTAACATTAAAAGTTAAGTGTTTTGACATGTTTTGAGAATGATTGAATTCAAGTGGAAAAAATCTTACTAGTGTATCACAATCAATTTGTTAAAGGTGATCATTTCTCTCTGACCCTCTCTTGCCTACATCAGGTTGACAAGGTAATGAATCTCTATTTTTATAATAAGCAACATTTTGATTTACTTCAAGCAGAGAAAACATAACCACAGCTTTTGGTGAACAGAGCACATGCCGAATTCCATGTGATTCAGAAACAAAAAGCAATTGATTGTAAAAATTGCATTACTTGCTCCATTGATTGCAGCAAGCAGGCATGAGTTAGCAGTTTTGTTCCAAGCATGATGAGGCCACTTACTTGGAACGTTGTTCCCGTACCTTCCTTTCCCTTCAGCACAACCTCTACCTTTTGGTCCTCCTGGGAGAGATGCATGACTCTGGCCTGAAGCAGAAACGATGAGCAGCAGCCTGTTGCAGGGAATCTACTTTAAGAAGTTCAAAAAGGCGGAACTGGCCTTTGGAGCGTACGAGAGCTACGTCAAGTCGGTTGTCAACGTTACCAGAGCTGCATATTACTGGAGGCTACGCTAAGCGTCGGCATAATCACCAGCCCCACTCTGATCCCTTGTCGTTTTGCTTTCTTCCCAGGTCATGTGCCTGGCTGCCTCCTCCCACTGTAGTTGCTCTGTGGACTGAGGGCGCACATGGGGAATGTTTGTGTTTTGTACACTTTAATCCGGCTTGGGTTGACTGGAAATAGAGCTGGGAAGAAAAAAATTAACTTAAAATCAAAAATTATATGGCTGGAGGTTGTGCCTTTCCGTGACCTGATGTGCGAGTGGCATCATGAAGTTGAGGTAGATGGTATTATTTAACAATCGACTTGCTTTTCTTAAAAATATTAGAACCAAAAGTGGTTCTTCTCAGTGATGCTATAGGGGAACCTTCTTTGGTTCTACAAAGACCATTTTACCCATTGGTTCTTTGCAGAACCATTTATCATGACGTGATCATGAAGAATTTTTAATAAACACGTGTTCATCATGTGTAATATGTAATAATTTGTTTGGTAAAACTTAACTAAGTCAATTGATCAATTACTTTATATAAATTGCAATAACTGATCTCTCTAAAAGGCAGTGACAGATATCATCTGTTACAGTTAAGAATTGCACCATAACAATAATTTCTACACACAGCCTTCGAGTATAAGACTATGCACTACTGGGTATATGACTTCTGTCATGGTATATGTCAAATGAAATGCAAAAAGGCCAAAAGATACAGTATTAGACGGTTAAGCTCCAACTCAAGACCTGCCTTTTTGGATTACATATTATGATAATATATAGAATGTCAACTGGAGAAACCTCTTATGTGTTTTTATTAATCCAACATCTTAATAGTTTTGTTGACATCTTTCTAGTGCAGTGCTTCTACAGCAGCCCAGTTACAGATCTGAAATGTGGCCATTTCACAGCACTGTATGAAAAGTTTCTCACCAAGTTCTCACCCTGCGCTGACCCAATGGTCTTTGAGTCTAACCTCAAGGTTAAACAGCATTTTGACACAACTGTAAATGAATCCAGCCACAAACCAACAAAATGCTGGCTGAAACATTTAGCATAATCTGTTGCAGACTTTGTTCAGCCTCTTGAGTTTGGTTGGTTTTAATACTAAATGTAAGCACGAATACTGTAGAATATACAATGTTCATGCCAATAATGTGTACAAATTCCCCATATATAAAATATAGATGTTTATTGATACTGTTCTGATTTCTCATTTTTACTTATGGAAAGTCAGATTCCGTCACCTGTGGTGGGTATAAGCTTGTTTTTAGAAACTTTGCAATGTTGTTTTTAAACAGCTGTTCACACTGACCACAGGGTGTCTCATCATATGAGGGAGTGTAAAGGTTGGTAAGGTGGCAAATAATGCTTAATGTTAAATATATGTATATTTTAAATCATATTGTATTGCCTACTAACATGCATATGTATGTTGT
The DNA here is from genome assembly GCA_032718565.1 of Distichodus sexfasciatus. Lineage (NCBI taxonomy): Eukaryota > Metazoa > Chordata > Actinopteri > Characiformes > Distichodontidae > Distichodus > Distichodus sexfasciatus. Next base: position 3,239,068 of record JAVGVS010000011.1, on the reverse strand, counting down.
GGTGAGGATTTTGCCATTTGAACTCTTTTAAATTATGCTATTATTATTCAATAATATATTATTATATAATATTACATATGAATTCCATGTGAATGGATGCAAAAGAAGCAATAACATGCAGACACAGTCCTCACTACTGCATCCATTTCATGTTTCAAGGCCATGAACTCCTAGAAAGTGAGGTGTTTTCAGATTTTTTTTTGTTAAAAAATTTCAAGTGCAATGAAGCTCTCACTACAAGGAAACGTAGCTCTTTTCTTCTTTAGTCAAAGTGTTGCTGTCACCCACAGGAGTGTGAGGTTGAAATTCGTACTTTATGTGCTCTTGGTTTAATTTGTGTTCTTTCCCCGTGGGAATCTGAATGTTTGTGTTTTTATTCCTTGTTTCAAGCCACTTTTGACCCATGTGAACTTACCCCCCACCATAAACATCTGATTTTAAATTAAACATGATGCATATATTTACTCACACATTGCAGTTGAGCAACACGTGGAGCAACTCTGTAACTCAGTCACACTTTCTACACATATTAACTCACCTTTACTGAAAGTGTTATAATCTGGAAGTTTAAATGTTTGTTTGTCCTGGATAACAATGTCTTCTAAATGCCTTAAAATGTAAATATAAATAGATACGAATTCTGGTTGAGCCTTTAAGTTTGAACTGAAGCAAAATCCTAAAGTACCACCACCACCATAAGACCACTAAACAAGACCCGTAACACAAATTTACACCGTCGTTGTAAAATGGGAGTCCATCTGGAAAAAAATGCTATATAACTAAAATTGCAAACAGACAAAACTGCCGCCAGTGTCTTGATGCTCCTCCATGCCCCACAATAACTGTAAAGCAGAACTAATGCTCTACTAGTGGTTGTGCATGAGATCTATGATACGCTCCTGTGAGATATTTTCAGTAAGACAGAAATAAGCAAAGCATTGACTCATTGCAGAGACCAATCGACAGACTACATTTACCGAACCAATTGCTGCAAAATTCCATCCCCATCCTGATTTAGTCATGCACATGACCATTATGAAAATAATCTCTGTAACTGTGATGTTGAGCAGGAGCCGTACTCCATATGTAAATGTCGATTAGAGCTTAGACTAAATCACATGAATCTGATTTTACACCCTGGAAATGATTGCATATTCTCCTGAAAAAGTAGCCAACCTAATATTTAGCATGTTATCCTTTTTCATGACTCAACCTCCTCATAAAACACCACCATCTACACTTCAAAAATGTAATTTGAGAGCACTTCTAATGCTAATGGCATGAGTCAGACAATCAAATCAATAGGCCAATAAATCCATTCATTGCAGGAGCAAATTTGTCTATTTAATCAACTGATACAGCACATAAGGTGACCCCAAAACTGTTGCTATTGGAAGTATCGTAAATATGAGTTGTAACTAGACAGGCAACTTCTGGCGAATTTGTGATTGCTGTGTATGGAAAAGCAGTTGGAAATCATCTTGATTATGAAAGCAATATCAAATATAATATCAAACTAACTTTGGAGGATTGTGAGCTTTACTGTATTTGGTAGAATAGCTAAAGTCACAGTGACTGCGTTTGTCTTGTTAGAAAATGTGCAATCAATATTTCTTCTCAGTCACGTCCTGACTAAAAATGATCAAAAACTGACCGTGTGGCACCTCCACATGTTTTTTGGAAATCACCAATGTTATTCATTTTCTTAGACGTCTTCTGAGAAATTAATTTTTATTTGTAGAATTAAAAGGTTTGGCTGGAGTTAAGACCTTATGAAAAAATGCCTCTGCTTGCCTTGATGTCTTCTTATCACTTTATCACTTTTTTGGTTGTGTTATGGATCTATATTTTCAACTATTTGAGTATTTGAGCTGCTAACTATCTACATCAAGGGTAATCAGTTCCGGTCCTGGAGGGAGAGAAGAGACTGAGCAGGTTGGATGGAAAACCTCCAGGACACCGGCCCTTCTATGTTATGTTTTCAGCAGCAATGAACCAGCAGTATGCTGGTGGTCCAGGTATAGTGGATACCTGCTGCTAATGCATGAGGCACTGGTTAGTTTTGCTACAAAAAGTAGTTTTTAATTAAACATATTTAATAAATTATAGTAAAATAAACGTGTATGTATATATAGGGTTATTGTATAGAGAATGAATATATATATAATAAATATAGTCAGGTGGCACGGTGGCACAGTGGTTAGCGCTGCCTCCTCACAGCAAGAGGGTCCAGGGTTCGAACCCCGGGGACGGCCATAGGGCCTTTCTGCATGCTCCCCCTGTGTTTGCGTGGGTTTCCTCTGGGCGCTCCGGTTTCCTCCCACAGTCCAAAGGCATGCACCATAGGTTAAATGGGCCCCGTAAGGTGTGAATGTGAGTGTGATTGTGTGAGTGTGCCCAGGGTTGGTCCCCGCCTTGCACCGGTAAGTTCCCGGGATAGGCTCTGGTCCCCCCGACTGGGATTCAGCGGTTTGGAAAATGAATGAAGCAATAAATGTAGTCACTATTTCATTGTCTGTTTTACACAAAGTCAACCAGTAGATGTCAGTCTTGTACAATTCATCAATTATCCTGACTTGAAGCACCAGCTCTGACTGACACCGATCAGACACACACACACACACGACTAACACATAACCAAACGTCCTACAATTCAGTTCATAAATGAGTAGTTAATAGTAGCTCGATTTGTGTTTAAAGTTTTATTTATGTTTATTTTATTTGTATTGTTTTATTTTTATCATAATGACTAGGCTAACTTTTTAAAAACATTTTTACTATAATTACATTATTGCGAATAATGCAATATCTAAAATCTGCAATATGCAATATGTAAAAATATTGCATCTGACGCAAATTTCTCTACATTACTTTTGTTATAACAATATTTCCATTATGCTCTTCTGTAAGACTGTCTCATATAAAACCCACTCCACCTCAGTTTCTATGTGGAACCCTGTGCTGTGTGAAATCTGTGTGAAAACTATCTGGCAAAGTGCTCTCAGTGTTCCATGGTAGAAATGCAATTCCCAGCAAGCCTTGCAGCGATGACATCAGCAATAATAGCACACAAAAAGCAGAGGTCAAATAAAGGGCAGCAATGGCCCATGTTGAGTTTATCATTAATGTTAGAGCAAACATCAAGGCCTCAGACTGAGGAAGACACAGGAACTTCAGGGTAAATCAGTGACTGATCAAAATAATGAAACCACATTAAATGGAATAATAATAAATATGCATCACTCTGACACAGAGAAGTGAGGGAACGTTTCAGTCTCACTGTGATATTTACACCTACAGCTACCTCACTACATCTAGTGTAAAATATTTTATCTTAATAGTGAAATGCAATGTATTTTAAAGGATTTTTTTGCTGGTCCTGAAAAGCTGGTAGTCTGGTGCACCAATTTGGGTCAGTGTAGACCTACTTCCTGTAAGCAGAGTGACCAGTCAATAGTGACTTTTAATGGATTTGGGCGGTGAGTAGAAAGAGCCAAACAGTTTACACTACACTGTGCCTAGCATTTAGAAAGCACAGTGATGTCAGAGCTACAAGAGAGCTTTCCAAAGGAATCTCTACTGACTCTGCCTCACAAACGCACCAGCAAAAAATACAAAAAGAAAGATGAAAAACACAGTGATGTAGCTTGTATTTAATGTCAGATTTCCATGTCACATTAATACACACATACTCATGCATGAACACACACACCTTTCTCTTTTATCTGGTCATTTCCTATATAAAAAATCATTATGGTACTCATGACATACAAATAAAATAAAAATAAAATCTCATGAATCTCATGTTTCAATTTTGTATAGACAGTTATGTCCTCACACAATGATCCACACACACACACACACACATTTTACTGATTGATTTAGGGGTTGTTACTAATGAAGATATCTTAAGCACTTCTTCAGCATGGCTCCTCTGAGCCTTAATTTGTGCATTTAGCCCAATATAAATGCCTGCAGAATAATCACAGTTCAGCAGTTTTCCTTGATTTCTAGGTTTGCAGGTTTTGTTCACACTGCGTCTGTTGTGACAAGGTGTAAGAACAGTGTAAAAAATGTATTTTCAGATCCCATAGAAAAGAAAGCGATGAAATGGTGCGACTTGCACCAAGTTGGTTTACTGAGACGTTCTAAAAATGAACCGTATCTAAAAATGCATCTGAAAATTCCCAGGATTCTCATGCCATGATACACATTTTGTTTCCACCGACATCTGTTTCTCAAATCACAGAAAGCAAAAAATTTCAAACCTCCCTGGAGATCATTCATTTAGAGCACATATTTTGGACTGGAATTTTCTCAGCGCTGGAAAGCGAGAGAAAAACACGAATTACATCTCATCTGAGTCACAAAGTAGAAGTAAATTCATGGTTTCTAGTCATTGCAAATAAAAGAGTCATAATAAGATTAAGATATGACTTTTACTATGTTGAGACTGGGATTGAGAGTGTAAATCTGAAGAACAGAGTCCAAGGACAGAAGAGATAATGGATGTATCTGCTGCCGCAATGTTATCCAGCTTTAACTTTTGTTGTCCGTCTCTTGAGCTCCTGTGACTTTAATGATGCCATTCAGCCTGTTCACAAGTGTATCCATGTCAAAGCCCAAGCAAAATCTCTGTGTTTTCATGAACGTGCTACAGTTTCCCAGAGTGCGTTTTTCAGTCATGCTTTTTTTCACCCATCCTTCCCTCCCCTCTGTTCTGTTCCCTCTCCTGAGCTCGCCGGAGTGCGATGCCGGAGCGGGTCACGTTGCTCTGCACGCCTCAACATCCGTGCTGCAAATTTGCATGAGTGAGCGGAGCTGTTGCCCACTCGGGCGTTTCCTGACCTGGAGAAAGGCCTACTCCTCCTCCATTTCTCAGAGGGTCTTCCACCTTTTAAAAAAAGCCTTCCTCAGACCACAGTGGCCGCTGGTTCCAGTAAGGGCCGATAGCTGCCTCATTTGTGATTACCGGGGGGAGGATATTCCACGTGCCTCTGCGTGTACATTAGTGGGGAAAAGGTCATCTGATTGACCCGATGTAATTGACGCTCACAATTCTGGCTGACTCGTTTTGTGCGTTTGTCAGTTTTTTCGCTCATTTAACACCATCCTTTTTATCATTTCCTCGCACCCCCTCAGTCTGGTTGGATCAGTAAATGAAGCCTCTTTTTATGTATCACCTCCTAAATTGCATTTAAAATCTGAGAATGAAAAGCACTCAATGTACCCTTGATACAGGATGTGCACAAGGCGTGTGATAATATGCCAGAAACCACTCTCTCTCTCTCTCTATCTCATACACACACACACACACACACACACACACACATACACACTGCAACAAAGCCCCCTCCCCTAGCCATCTCCTCTCTCAATGGATGCTGGAACGAGAGACAGGCTGAGGCTGCATGACTTCCTCTCCTTGATAGAGGGATGAGGACAGAGAGATAGGGAAAGAGAAAGAGAGAAGAAGAGAACGAGTGATGCATGGAAGCAAGTAGGGAAGGAGGGAGGTTTGGGGAGGAAAAGGGAGTATGAATGGATGCTGGAGGTATTAGTGGATGCGGTTGCTATGACATAAGCGAGTCAGAAACATCCGGTCTCCCTTTGGAAACGGAAGCAAAAGCAGATCTCTGTCATTCACATTCGCCTTTCCCGAGGATTACAGCCCATAATCTGCACGGCAACAGCCCCCACAACTCTCTCTCTCTCTCACTGTGTCTCTTGCTCTTTCTCTCTATCATGCTTTTTCCCTCTCTCTCTCGTATGCACATACACATGTCTTCACACTGTGCTGATGGGATAGGAAAGAGAGAGAGAGGGAGGGAGGGTGAGGGAAAGAGAGAGAAGGAGGGAGGGAGGGAGGGAGGGAGAAAGAGAGAGGATTAAGAATGGCTGCTGATTCATTCATAATGTTTCCCTCATTCACTTCCTCAGTCATCTTTGATTGGAGGGCAGTGAAATCACCCTTTTAGCCGACAGGGTGGGGGGAGAGGGGGGAGGAGGGAGGGGGGTAGGTTTACCCATCCGTCAACTTCACTCTCTTCCACCCCTCCACTCCCTTCATCATGGGTGAGGATGAGGAGGGTGATGACATCATCGCTGTGGTAAACGCAGCACGGTGCAGCGACTGGATTTTTCGGGCTCATGCTGCACTGTTGCACATACTGCACAATATAACACAACACAACACAACACAACGGCAAATGTATATTCTGAAACATCAGCTGCAAACAAAAATATGCACGTTCAGCTTTATGAATGAAGTTAGGGTTATGCAGTGCACAAAAAATCAAAAGTTAAAATATCAAATTGTTTACATTATATTATATATATGATGGAGTGGAAAGCAGGGCTGGGCGAGGAGGGATTTTTTATAAGCATTAGCTCTGTGAAAGCAGGACAGCACTGCTGTGTTTGGTGAGCTTTGGGCCTGACGTAAGCTGCATGATGTCATCGTTTCGGAGGAGAGAGGAGAGGATGCAGTAAGACGAGCTCCACAGGACAGAGATGCAAAGAGAGAAGAGCTTGCCTGCAAAAACATTCACAATGGAGAGACATGTGGCCGGGACTTTTCGGTTAAACACAAGATATTTAAGAATTCTTTGTAGAGCGAGTTTATGCAACTGAATGTCCCCTTTTCACACTAGACAGAGCAAACACCACACCCAAAGAATATATATCTGTATATACAGTACATAACACAATATTTCTGGGTAATTTTCTTTGCTAAACGGAAATGGACAAATTATAGGTTGTTTAAATTGAATTTTTCAAATATATGCAGCAATGTTGGTTAGTGCTAACAAGAAAGTTACTGCAAGATCATAGGCAAAAGATCAAATTATATGTTAAATTATCGTGCTAGAATTATCCATGAGGACTACTTCTAATATAAGACTAGTCATCAAATAAAATAGCTATGTAAAAAGATTTCTGGTGAATATTTTCTTCTATCTGAGCAGTCATTATTTAAGTTTCTGTTTGGATTATGGGACTTCCTTCTTTGAGCAGAATATAAGTGATGCTGCCTTCATATTTAAATGTAAATGCGAGTTAAATAAGTCTATAGTTGCTTTACAGCACAACTTTTATCACGACAACCAAAGTGGAAAGGAAAATGGAAAGGAGAGATTGGTTAATGCACTTAATAATCTTAATGAATTTAATTACATAATCAGCACAGCCTGAATGCATTCAGAACACTGCTTTTGGCAAGACATTTTTACGCAGCAAAGATATCACGATTCAAAAGGAATGGAGGAGTGCATTCAGTATGAGTTCATCAACATAAAAATCACAATGAATGAATTTGAATGAATTTCTTATGAACTAACCTGTCAGAAAAGCTACAAAAGTGGAAGGCTAGGGTTTGTACATTTTGTATACGTTTTAATGACGTTATAGAGCAGGAGTCTTCAATTAAAATTCAAAGAGGTTCAGTTGGAGAAGATTTCCTCAAGCAAAGGTCTGGAACATCTTAATCTCTAACATACATTATGACTCAGTGCCATATATTGTGAAGTAGCCTAGTAGTTGTATCAATGACTATATGTAGTCATCAACTGACTGTCAAGTAAAATGGTTATAATTAATTTTCACATTGAACTGGAGAGTACTCTAATAATGATCCATGCACTCTTTCAATATCTAAACTGCTTCATCCCAACCGGAGTCGCAGGGGAACTGGAGTCTATCCCGGGAACTTACGGGCACAAGGTGGGAACCAACCCTGTGCAGGTGCCAACACACCGCAGGGCACACACATTCACACAATGACACTCTCACTTACACCTTATGGGGCCAATTTAGAGTCGCCAATTGACCTACAGTGCATGCTTTCGGACTGTTGGAGGAAACCGGAGCCCCCGGAGGAAATCCACGCAAACACGGGGAGAGCATGCAAACTCCACACAGCAAGACCCTACAGCTGAGCCAGCACATATCGCTAACCCCTGTGCCACGGTGCCACCTCTCTAATTATGAAATAAATAATAATAGACCAAATTATGTTCTCCTTTTCGTGTTTCAAGTAAAATAAAGTTTGCATTTAAAAATAAAATGAAGAGCTTTTGAAAAGGCATCTTAAAATAAAATCAATAAAATAAATAATAAATGTGAAGTTTGACTTCTTTTTTCTTAACTACATTTCACATATAAGCAAATGGGACGAGTTACAATGTACACGGCTCGTCGGTGCATTTCCTGTGTACATACATTGACTACCATAAAGACAAAGATTTAAAATAGAGAAAAGATTTTAAAATGACTAGCGTAAATGTGAGAAAGACTAGAATAGAAACAATTCATCAAAATATAATAAAAGGTCTGGGCTGGGTTTGTATAGAATGGCTTCTGGGTCCAGACCATGGTCCACCTATTGGTGACCTAGGTTATAGATGAAATCTTCAGTGTTCAGTCATGCCTTAAGGCAAAAGATGCACATGTAGGTTATATGGATATTTATATTTATGTAGGTTACATGCATGTTCTGTATGTAGGTTATATTGCAATTCATAAACTCTGCTTCTGTACCCCCAAAGGTCACATCCATATATGATCATAATCTATATATCCTGATAGCGATTTCCTCACCATCTCATCACACACTCATTTTACTCAGACTGACTTCAAACTCTCTCTCACTCATGACCGCTGAATGGACATTTTTTTCATGCTATTCTTCTTTGACCCAAAATAGCATCTCTGCTCACTCTGGAAAAGAGGTCATCACCCTCTCCATCACCCGCTGCAGGACTGGAGGAAAACTTGGAGTAAGGGGAGGGCAGGAGGGGGAGAGAGAGAGAATAGGAGAGAAAGAGAAAGAAAGAATGATAGACAAAATGAATCATGCCAGGATGAGTAATGTCTTACATAACTGTCGAGAATCCCTCCCAGTGTTCATCAATGGGTGGCGGGCTGCCTTCGTTTCGTAACCCTCCTACTTCCGCTCCGAAAAGATCAAAAACCGTGAACGTTTGCAACCGCCAATCATTAGAAGTCATAGGTAAACACTTCAGTAAGCCCGAGAGCAGATGGCTTCTGTCTTTAGATGTGAAAACATAGAGATTAGTGTCTCCAATTGGTAACGGTATTTGTTATTGTGAACACACCACAGCACAGCACACAGTGCACCACAATCAAATGTCACCTCTGCATTTGACCCTTCCATTAAGGAGCAGAGGGCAGCTAACATGGGCAGCAACGAGGGAGAAGTGCTTGGGGGTGGTATCTTGCTCATGAGTACCTTAGTGATACCTTTACTAGTTGTGAAATTCTGATCACAGAACAAACGCCATAACCATCTTAAACTTGTTTAAAACTGTAACTTTGTCATGAAGGTTTCTGACGTGCCATAGTAAGCTTTTTTTTCATCTGAAAAGTTTGCAGCACTCATTCATTAAGTATAATCCTGAGGCCAAACAATGCTCTAAAGCAGGTACTCCAGCGTTTTTCTCACAGTAAGAAGTAAAAAGCCTTACATGGCCTTGAAGACACACTGCGATGGAAAAAATTGGCATCAGAATGTAAAATTACTGCCAGAATTTCTTCTTTTCCTTTCCTTTTGTTTATTTCTGGCACTCAGGCAACTTAGGCTAAAACTTCAGATTAGCTTTCATTTATTGTTAGTCACATTATTTTTGGCTGGCGTGCCTCTTTGATAAGGAGAGTCCATATCTGTATATATGGTGATTACAAATGAGCAAAAAATATTTTTTACTGCTCTCATTTAAGGTATTTGGCAGGTACTCTTTTCCTGAGTGACGTAAATCGGAGCTTTGTAATCCACTAAGAACATATGTATGTCCTTCATCCAAGCAAACATAGACTTTATCCAATAGCTGTTAGCTAATTGTTTGCACCAATCCATGACCATACTGAATCAACTAGTTGGTGGCGTAACGGTAGGGTGTTCGCTCCATGATCAGAAGGTCACCAGTTTGAATCCCAGGACCGCTAAAGGTACCACTGAGGTACTCATGAGCAAAGCACTGATCCGCGGGTGCTGCCCTTGTTAGATGCCCACTGCTCCTATATGGATGGGTCAAATGGAGAGGTCACATTTTGTTGTAGTGCACTGTGTGCTGTGCTGAGGTCGCAAAAAACTATCAGTGAAGAACTGCTTCTTAACTTAGATACTAATGAGAGTGCACATGAGATGTAGATAAGAGTTGTTTGGATTAATTACCTCAAATTGTGGAGGTGCATTTATCTCCTTAAGTGGTGCTAGAAGTGGTGGATCTTCATTCAGGATTTGAAAACAATAGAGGACTCATCAGTTCAATATCTAGTTAAAGATCTACAATTTTGGAGCCAGATCTGAGAATAAAGGAATATTCCATTGAGATAGCACTTTTCTAAACACTCAAGCAGTCTTTTAGTGAGTCTCTTCAACCACCTCTAATGTGCAGCTCCCCTACAAGAGTCTTCTTTGAGGTTATCCCTGACTCTGGCTTTTCCACCTCTGAAATCACACCTGCCTCTGAGCATCATCTATAAGTGACTATTCGGATGGAAAGGAGGGTAGGACGAAGGTTAATGTATTCAGAGATGGCCAGAGGCTTTCTGGGATGCACTGAGTTGAAGTGTTATGTGGGCGGAGGCTTTCTGGTCATTCAGGTGCCTCACGGGGGCGACCCTTACGCAAGCGAGTCTTGTCCTATTTCCATCGCCGCTGTTGTACTCCATTGAGCAGAGGAGACTCCAACTTACGTCACGATCCACGTCACTGCTCTCTTCTGCCTGTGCTTCCCCCCTTTCTTCCTTGCTGGACTAAAATAAATTGCCCACAGAACCAGATGATTCAGTCGTCCCCCTCATCCTCCCGTCTGTCCTCCCCTCCATGCTACGCTGCACTGCATGAGGGATGTGTCTAAAAAAATCCTTCACGCCTCATTCTCTCCAGTATTCTGTATCTTCTTTTCTGATACTTTCTCCTACTCTTCTTCACCCAGTCCTGCTCTGCAGTTGGCTTTCTGAGCCACACGTTGAGTCATAAGCAGGGATGGAAGCAGTGTTTTCAGCTTTGTTTCCAAGAGGACGTGGGGGTAACGGTGATTGGGCCAGGGTTTTGTGAATAGGAAGGCAGTAAGCCATGATGTCTGACCTAAGATAGCAATCGATTTCTGAAAACAAGCAATAGTAAATAGCAACAAAAGAGTCAGTGTTTCTCCGCCTCAACCAGCACCAATGTGCAGCCCAACCCGGATGATGCTCCAGCAACTGTTCTACATCAGCACTCTCACCACACATTGGCTAAAGGAGCAGGAGAGATCTCACCAAAGATCACTAAAGATCTGAAAGGTCATCGTTGGTCATTTTGAGAGCCTAAAGGACTTTTAGAAAGATGTCAGGATGCCTCAATTTTATGTCTTAATTTACAGCACCAACTAAACCAAATGAGATCCCAAACCTGAATCTAAGCAGACCTAGCCCGAGTTGTGATGGAGTGTGGAAAAATGCTACATTGTTACAAAAAAGATAAGGTAGACTGATTTGCTAAAACCTGTGTGGGTGACTGGAAGGTTCACATTCTAGAACCATTTTGAGGTTAAAAGCTGGAGATTATGCCCTTATTTTTTAAATCCTTTGTCTCCATGATATCTAGTTGTTCCTACTGGAATGTAAGGCTTCCTAGTGGTGTATAATGGCCTAAAAATGGTATATTTTATCAATTTGTGCTCAAAATGGGATAAAATCAGATAGAAACTATTAATGGAAATGAATTAAAATGTAAATATAACATATATAACATAACGGTTAGGGGATTCGCCCTGTAATTGGAATGTTGCCGGTTCAAGTCCTGGACCGGTAAAGGTTCCACTCATGAGAAAGATGCTGTTCCCAAGCACTGCTTCCCGGGCGCTGCCTATTGTTCCTTAATGGATCTATCAAATGCAGAGGTCACATTTCTTTGTGGTGCACTGTGTGCTGTGCTGAGGTGTGTTCACAATGACAAATATTCACTCACTTTCACTTCAAATCCTGACTGCAATTTCCATGTATAGGGCCTATGCTTTCAAGTCATTTTTTCAGTGTGTAACATTCTGGTAATCTATGGGGACAACTCTCTACTCTGCCAAAACAAGATTCGTGATTTCGTTTTGATTGGTCTACATGATGGACTACATGATGGTTTGCTTTTTGACTCCTCCAAACACACATCACTCCCACTCCACTCCCACGGGAACGGCTCAGTGCCCATAGGCAGGAGCCGGAGCTGGTGGATCGAGGCCAGCAGGAATGTGTTTGATGCAGGTTTGCAGGAGAGGTGAGATATTTCTCTCATATACCCAAACCAGGGACCAGCAGAGACTGGATGACGCCTGGCACGTCTTTCTAGCCCCAGTTCTTGGAACGAGCAGGAAGCGGGAAGTGGGACACCGAGAAGACATGCTGCATGATGACTTATGTTTCAACAGTTATTAATCCCAGCTACAAATAGCCAAGTTTATGCAAGTGTTTTGAGAGGTGTACTTGTACAATTGTTTCAAAAGATTAGAAATAATTGAATCATGGATTCAGACACTAATTGTATACTAATTAATACCACCAAAAAGACACTTATACAAGTAACAACATCATGAAGGTACGGCATAATATTAAAATGTTGTCATTTTGTACATATTGTTTGCTAATGCACTTATTTTCTATTAACTATCATTTTCAGATGTATTAGATTTTTAGATCATATTTTGGCTTCTAAAGTACATTTTACAATTATTGTAGCGTAAATTTACTTTTTAAATAGAAAGGGGTTACACAATTCCAGATTTTCTTTTGCTAGTTGCTAGTTTTGGTAAATTCAACCTTGAGATTGACATTTTAGCCAAAATACATCTCCTCAGTGGGGTGGTGTTATGGAGCTGTGGCCCAGACTTCACACATGGCATGGAAGTGGCACACATGCGCGTTGGTTATAGGCCTTCAGATCATCCAGCACAGCCTGTGACAGGAACGCAGCACCCAGGCTAATAATAACCGCTCACACTCTCCGCCTAATCTAACACATTTCAGGATGTGGGAATGTGTGTCACCCAAAATTCCCCAAAACAGATAGTTGCACAGGCTCCCATCCTGCTGTGTGTGTATGTTTGTGTGGGCAGGTTGGGAGGAGTGGATTGTCCCGTAAAAAACAATTCTTATAGCTTCATGAGAAAATTTCTGTCAGGAAGGAGAAAATGTCCATTTAACAAACTAAAAGTGTGTGTGTGTGTGTGTGTGTGCGTGCGCATATGTGCGCATATGTGCGCATATGTGTATGTTCATGTGAAATTTCATTCTTTCATTATCTCAACTGCTTAATCCCTATGAAGGTTGCGGGGACTGGAGCCTATCTCAGGATTTCGAGCGCGAGGTGAGGACCAACCCTGAGCGGGCGTCAACACAGCACAGGGGAAACACACTTACATTCACACCTATGGGGACAATTTAGAGCAATCCATCAACCTACAGCCATGCTTGTCAACTGTGGGAGGACCCGGAGAGCATGCAAAACAACACACAGAAAGACCCTACAGCTGACGCGGGGATCAAACCCAGGATCTTCTTGCTGTGCCGAGACGGTGCTACCTAGCATGCAGCCCTACATGTGAAATCTATTTTATCAGTTAAGAAACCAGTGTAATTAGATTACTTCTAAAAACAATAGAGCATTTTTTAATTTTCAAAGCCAGTATCAGCGCTGCCTATTTGCAAGGTTGCTTCTGTGTTAACAAAAAGCATTTGCATACTGTATCATTTAAGACCGTCACACAAAGTACAGTCACAATGCAGGTAATGGACTATAACAGTGCAATATGATGTCATTGGATGTTGACTCACATTGACTCATGAAACAACACAAGGTTTATTTATAATATATAGGAGGACGCCATCATTTAATTAAAGATGGATGGGGAGGCACAACTTCACCAACTGGTCTCATGCTTATGAAGTCAGATTCCTAAAAACACAAAGGGGACAGAGAGAGAGAGGCACATCATATGTAATCTGAAATATTCATCAGCGTATTACAATATTGATATGTGTGACCAAAGTGATATTTTATTCATACTGTGTGTTTTCATTGTTGACTTGTTTCCGCATTTCTGAGGCTGATATAAGCCAGAGCGAGGTGACGTGTTAAAGTTGATCTTTTTATTCATCTTTTGCCTGAATGACTAACTCTCTTCTTGCTTTTCTCCTTCTCTCTCTGTGTGCTGCAGTGTGAGCAATTCCTGAGCACAGGCAGGCTAAGCATCCGTGAGAGGTCTGGAACTGTTTAAATAAATGCATGATGCCTGGCGTTCAAGTGGAGCACTGTGGAGGCCATTAATTGATTCTCTTCTGTTTCCGGATGTTTCCCCGTTGAGTTGCAGGCAGCTTGTTCCGCCGGCTCCTGTTACTCCACCACTTACTGATGGAGTTTCAGACCAGGTTGCATAATGGCAGAGTCAAACAGCTGTCCAGTGGATCAGTGGAGATCTGCTTGACATATTAAACACACAAAAAACACAGAACCAACCTCTCACACACACACACACACACACACACGTCATGCGAGGTGCTTCCATTGACTCCCATAATGATGTCTTATAGATCCTACAGCTACACCTAACCCTAACCTCAGTTGCCAAAAGCAAAACTTTTATCTCTTTTGGATTTGCATATCAAGCCTGCATTTTTTCAATAAAAGTATTTTATGAGGAAACGTCCTCATATACATCCCCGCCTTGTGCTCGTAGTTTCCGGGAGAGGCTCTGACGCCTCTGCATTTAGGTCCTCAAAACAAGCTAAAAACATGTCTCACACACACACACAGAAACAGGCACACACAATGATACAGTATTCCATACTTCACAACCTGTCAGTCAGACACCGCAGGATGCTCCTAGGAATAAAAGGAAGAACAAATTGATGAGATAACACAGAATTCATTTTTGCATTAACTTGTAACTTGTTGACTAAAACAGTAAAATAAGAGATTTAGTTGGCCACATGACTCCAGACTTTTATTTTTTATTTATTTGTTTTGGTTAGTTTGAAAACATAAAAAACAAGTCCGGTCTTTTAGGAAGGTGAAACTACCGATTTAACATTTTATTAAGATATTCTTCTGTAACAAGTTCTGCTTGAACCCCAAAATTTTCTACAATTTCAGTGGCAAACATGTTAATTTAACAATTAAAATATGTTTACTAGGAGAAAGTTATTGTTTTGATTTATTTTTTTGAATGTTTCTAGTTCTGACCAAAAATCCTTTAAGTGCAGTTACACGGAGCAACCACATGGGATCTCCTGCTGTGGTGTGACATAGTTCAGAACCCAACTCTTTCTCCGTTTTGGTAAACGGTTCCAAAGCTCCCACTCCTCTCTCACTACGGAGTTCCACATTGCCGCCTTTCCTCACCTCTCTTGTTGGTTGTAACTCTCGCACCGTTGTTGCTGCTTTGTTGCGAAATATCGAAATATTTCAGCCACTGGATCGCTCAGCCCCTCGCAGAGCTGCATGACGACATCCAGCTGCATGAACTTTTTGCGTCTCTCACAGGAACCTTCAGCACAGGAGGCAGCGAGCGTGCAATGGAGCTGAAGCCGAACGCTGTGTGTGTCCCCAAGTGGCACCGGGAGGATGTTGAGAGAAGCAGTTTACTGAGTGTGGCACGGCTGTTTGGAGCTCATCAATATTTCAACAGCCCCCCTCCATCCCCTCATCCTCTCCATCCCCCCTTCCTCCCATCCCCCCTCCAGGCTCCAGAGGAGTGTTTCTTGCATAATTTGGCTTTAATGCAGTCTTAGCTCCTCGGCTTTAATGCATTCTTTGCTCAGTAACTGGAGAGCAGGGAGTTTTGCTGTTTTGCTCTGGCTTTGGTCGCAAGCGGCACGCAAGCTGTGTTTGTGGCGCTCGACAGGTTTCACAGGCTCAGATGTGATGCTGGAGTCTGATGCAATGACATTTCTACACTGTCTTCCCCGGGATGGTTTTAGATCGTCACACAGAGTTTAAAGTGGGCCATGCTAACTGTCTTTTGATTTTGCTTTTTAACACATTCTTATACAGTTAAAGGTTTGCCGTTTGACATGACCAGACCCTTCTAAAAACATAGCCACAACTAATGCAACTAAACCATCATTGTATCACTTCTAACGTATTTGAATAAATAAGTTAATTTATGCAAAATGCATTCATGCAAGTGATTGCAAACTTGATAATATGATTTAATCTAATTTAATATGAATGATCTATATTATAGGTTATTTATTAGAACAGTTAATTGTTAAAGTGCTTTAAAATAAGACATCCCAAATTTTAATAATGTTTCATATTATTTGCATTAGGGGTTGCACGGTAGCACAGTAGTTAGCACTGTCGCCTCACAGCAAGAAGGCTGTGCGTTCAAACCCCAGGTCGGCCGTAGGGCCTTTCTATGTGGAGTTTGCATGCTCTTCAAGTCCAAAGGCATGCATTATAGGTTAATTGGCGACTCTAAATTGACCCTGCAAGGTGTGAATATGGGTCTCGGGATAGGATCTGGTCCCCTCGACCCTGATTGGGATTAAACGGTTCGGATAATGGATGGATGGATTATTTGCATTATACATTCATAAAATATAGCTTAATGTAAGGATATGTTGCCTTAAATAAAATCATTATAAATTAACACATTTTTAAAGTAATTTTGGAACAATGTTTTGCAAAATAAACTGGCAAATAGTTTTATACTGTTGTTTATATAACATCATAAAACTATACTGTTAAAAATAAGTAATTTAATTCCATTTGGTCGTATATTTTGCAGAACATCAAACCCAGTCTTGAGCCGGTCCTCATTTCCTCTTATTTTGCTTCCAAAAACGTTTTACATTTTTTAATGTATGCGTGAGGAACTGCATTTATGTGAATCTATGAATTAATTTATTTGCAGTAAATCACTGTCCCTACTCTCTCATTTTCCAAGCAAACTACAAAGAAAATGAGGTGCGGCTCAAATCCTTTGCACAGCACCTTATTTAAGTGATTTTATGTGAATCATGGCCAAATGAATATCTGTCAGTCCTACAAAAGCTCTTTTAAGTTCATTAAGTCTTTGCTTTTCACATTTAAAAGCAGCATTGTCCCCCGTCTACATAGTTACAATGCAATTATTGCAGTCAGCTCATAAAAACCTATTCTTGGGCCTGAAACCAGCTTTATTAAAGTGAATGGTGCAGTCAAAGAGCTTCAGAGGCGCCGTTGTAACGTCTCGTCCTGTGTCACTCTGTGTGGTCGTCAAGTGCAAAATCCTCTCTCCCTCTTGTGCCGTTGAAAAGCTTGAAAGGGGCTGGCGCTCCCTGCAGGGCTCTAATCTGCATCTTATCAGGTGTGGGCTTCTTCCTGGCCCTCCACGCGACCTTTTCAACCTCCTCTCCAGAAGACAGACGTTCGGCAATCTGCCGCCAAGCACCACGCTCAGGAATTTTTATAACTTGGGATAAAGTGAGGCTGGAGGAGGGGGGGGGAATATGTGTGTGGTTGTGTGAGTTTTTTTGGGGGGGGGGAGTTCTTCTGGCCAAATGCTTTGACCCTTTTTCAAGAGGTTAGGATGGGAAACGGACAGACAGACTAACACAAACTATACATATCACAAGGGAGGCACAAAGAGACACATTTTTAAAACCTTTTTACATGAATATAAATATGTTTAAATCACTTGGCTGAGAATGATTTTATAAGGCTCCAGACTTCATAACCAGGCTTTATTCTGCTGTACCGCTACCGAGACGGACCCAATTGTGGTAAAATTCAATTGGTATATTTGTAACAAGGACAGGGTTCAGGTGAGTGCAGTACCAGAGAAGACAGTAATCAGGACATCGAGCTACAGACAAAAATATAATATAAAACACAAAACAAACAACAAATGTAGGAGTAATTCAGCAGACAGCCACAATAATCTCAGTTCAGCTATAACTCAGCTGTTCCTGATTTTGGAATCAAAGATCTTTCAGTATACCTCAAGTGGGAGTCTAGAGCAGGAGTCTGTTTTGTTAAAGGGACTTGGCCGGAGCCTCATAGCAGTGTTACATAATAAAAACCTGCAATTGCACCATAGAAATAGTGATTATTTTTTGCTGCAGAGAAAAAGTAACTAAGCTATTAATCTTTATCTATTAATCTATTAATATTTTATATGTGAAAGCGATTGATTATTTGTCATTGTGTTCACAGCACAGCACAGCACACAGCAGACCCTGCAGGATTACACAATGTTGAGATTACAACTATTAATGCAAATTCAGCCAATCCCTGCAAAGTCATTACTACTGTGCAATTTTGACCAATTAGCACAACTTTTCTCCAATTTTTGAGGAATCGCTGTCATTTCCTTGTTATATTTAGAAGGTGCAGAAAAAAAGCCTCACATTAACCTACAAAAATGACTAAATGATTAATGGTCAATAAAACTAAAAGTGGTTTTGTTCATTTCGTTTTAATCAATTGTTAAAGAATCATTATAAAGGGGGACAAAATTGCAAAATTTTCCACTACTTTGACTTGCTTTTGCAACTTTATTGGAACAAAATGCCTAAAAACACTGCAGTTTTCATCATATTTTTTTAGAAAAGCTGCCACAAAATCAGGCAGTTTAGGCGGCAACAATCTAAAAAAAAGAAAAAGGCCCACAATATCCTGGAGCGACTGACACAGTGCACCACAACGAAATGTAACCTCTGCATTTGATCAGTCTATAATGGAGCAGTCAACAGCTTTTTGGCAGCATTCAGAGATCAGTGCCTGGGGACGGTAACTTGCTCATGAGTAACTCAGAGGTCCCTTTACCGGTCCAGGATTCGAACCAGCGACCTTCCGGTCATTTTGGCCAACAACCAACTCAATTAAAAAATGTGAAATGTGGTGTTAAAAGTAATATGAAAACTATACTTTTCAATAAAATGACAAATCACACCAGGGTCTCATTGACGTTTTGGAGGGAGAGAGGGTTTTGATTTTCAGCTTGCCTACGTTATTCTTAAATGTGTAAATTCTGTCCGTTTTACCTTTCAGAATCATATATTCTCGCTTCCATCTTTGCCAAGGCGGATCATGAGGAAACGGTACCCTAAAATAACTTTGTAAAGAGAGAAAAATGATGTTTTTTGTAATGATGTAGCACTTTGCCAAGCTACATAGTTATTTGTAAAAGCAACATCAAAGTTAGATAAGGGAAAAGCTACAGCGCTACTGATACAGGCTACAGAAAGTAAGTAGCATTGCCATTTTTAGTCAGCTTTTCCCCAACAATGTTTATATAGTATTATTATTTGCTAGTAGTAATTTGTGTAGTAGCAGTGTTACAGTTAGAGGATTTTTACTGTGATCTGGACACCGGTTCAGACTTTGTAGCATTTTGTTCAATTTTTTGCTTTGTCTGCTATGACACATCATCCCTCACTTTAATCATTAATAAAACTTACAGGAGTTATCAACCCACAGTGCTACAGGATGAAGCTGAAGTAAGATCATAGCTTGTCTCTTTTCCTTCTTAGGCGATGAACCCTAACGGAGGCCAGCAGACGAGTGTGTTTTTCTCTCTTCAAACTCATGAATAGCGGTATTTGTGCAGTGGTCATGTGTTTCCAGATACAAAATAGCCCTGGTTATATCTCCTCCACCCATACACACACTCGTCTTATGACAGCTTTCGTGCAGTGGGTGAAGCCGAGTTGTCAAAGGCAACCCAGTTTCTGTGGTGCTGAGCCGTTATTTTTAGTCTGTGTCAAAAGGTTTGCAATGACCCTTCCCACTGGATAAAAAAGGGAAGTCGTGTTCAATCCTCCCTACTAATCTACAAACATTAATCACAGCTCGAACCAAAGACTTTATCTCCTCAACTTAATCAACTGATACCCAGATAAACAGACATTGATGAAAAAAGCATAATTTATGTAGACATGCTGTCACTGTGTGTTGCTTGTATAAGAGCAACACAATCATTTAAACAGACAACATTGGTGTCTAACTGTGGCATTTGCATGCTGCCATTTAAAAGTAACACTTGCAAGAAATGTAAAGTAAAAGCTCAAACTCTTTTCAGTTCCTTCTTCCTAAGTTTGTTTGTTTGGTTTTAACATTTTTAGAGGACACCCACGGAAAAAACCTGTTCACACACATTTTCTAGATCTTTCTAGAATAAAGTCCTTTAATTTGTACTTCATCACCAGCTGATACAAAGCAAGTGAATGATTATTTTTCATTGTGAACACACCACAACACCACAACGCCGGAGGAGCAGCTGGGATATACTGGTATTATTATTATTATTATTATTATTATTATTATTATTATTATTATTATTATTATTATTATTATTATTATGTTAAACTTATACATATCTTTCTGTAAGAGTAGATATTTTCACAATATAAATAAATGTGATTTTTCAAATGCTGTAAAATGTTTTCTGTTCAAATAAAGAAAAGATAACAAAAGAACAGAAGAGAAAGAAGGACATTCTGATCTCATTGTTCTCATCTATATTGCCACTTAGAACTCCGTAGAAATTCAAGCTTTTTCTAAAAATCCCAGTGACCAGGTCATTCTTTCGGTTCCTCGGACCAGGTTTGTTTGCAACGGCATGTGAAAGAGTTCACAGAGTTCACTTCCTGCTCAGAGAAGCTCTGGCTCGTGGCGTACCGTGACAGCACCTGCGAACAAACGAACAAAGGGTGTGGCTGTGAGCAATGCGATAATCCTGTTTGTGTACCTTGAGAAAGAACATTTTCATTCACACGGAAAAAACTCAATCAGCCTCGTCACATTCCACTCTCTCAACACTAAAGCCAGTCTCCGACATGACACTCGCCTGGAGTCGTTATCGACAGGCCAGTTCGCGTAAAGACTTTGACTATCGGCCTACTCGGTTAAATGATTAACTGCAAATGCTCTTTGAACGTGGTGAGATGGAAATCAGAGCTCCCTTTCCATTGTTAATGGCGTTAGGCCTTGCGTGACCGTGGTTACGCAACAGGGTTGTTTTTTTTTGTTTTTTTTGTTTTTTAAATCTGGTACGATGTTGGAGGAGCTGTGAATATTAAGCAACACTAGTCATATCAACCTAATCTTCAACACTGTAGATTCCTAAGTTCCTAAGTTTCCTAAGTCCTAAGTTTATTTATTAAAAACACTTTAATTGCCCTTACAATTTATTTATTAAAATTCATTATTACTCAATAGCAAATGCATTAACCAAATTTGTTATAACTCTCTATATAGGTTTGTAGTTTATTTGTTAATTTTATTGAACTTAATTAATCATTAAAATAGTGGATCAAGAGGTCATAGTTTCAAAAGCAAGTCCACTACTGAATGAGAGTAAAATTTAAATTTTGCCATCGTCTAGTCAAAGTCCTGATCTGAACACATTTGAGATGTTGTGGCAGAAGTTATCAAAAAAAACCTCCAGTATGGCTGGAATAAATACATTTTGTAAAGAAGAATGAGCCAAAATTTCACCACAGCAATGCAAAAGACTGATGTCCTATCAAAGAAAGCAAGTTTTTGCAGTTGTTGCTGCTAAATGTGGCCTAATCCTTGTATTACATTTACTTTTTCACATGAGAAATACATGTTTTGGGTAGCTTTTGTTCTTCAATTAGTCACATGTGACCCGATCTGCCGTAATGAGTCGGAAGTCCGCGTTCTATTTATTTAGATACGGGCCGATTATGTTGACAAACATCAAAAATATCGATTTTTCTTTTTTGGTCTTATATGAAAGAAAAGGTCTTCAAAATTAATCTGGTCTCCAAAAAAGAAAATGTTTGTCAACATAATCGGCCCGTATCTAAATAAATAGAACGCCGACTTCCGACTCATTACGGCAGATCGGGTCACATATGATCACTTGAAAATATTGTATTGTATTGTATTTTGTTTACTCAGGTTGTCCTAAATTTGGAGATCAGAAACAATAAAATGAAGAAATTCAAGAAGGTGCAAACACTTGTTTTTGGCATCTGTCAGGCTTATATAAAAGCTGTGTTATGTTCACGAATACCTCAAAGTAACTGTCCTAATATCAAGCCGAAGCAAAGTTCATTCCAATAAGCTCCGAAGGGCAGCTTCAGGTAAACAGCAGCCGTGAGAGAAGAAGAGGAAGGAGGTTCCCAGCGACATGACAAACCATCAGTTAAAAAGAAATGAGCTGTGAGGGCTCGCACCATGACCTCATCTCCTGCGCCTCCATCTCCGCTTGGAGATAACAGTGTGAGCGAAGACAGAGACACTAACGCCGCTACGCATCAATCATTCATCGGCTCTCGCTTCACTCACTCATTCACGAGCTGCCACTGTCTGGCTTGAACAAGAAGGCTGATCACTGGTTAGTACTCACTGAAAAAGAACTGTAACAGACTTTTTTCTTCAGCAGAGACCAATTTACATTTTATTGAACCCTTACATGCATTGTGTCGACTTAAGTGGACAACTTTGCCTAGCTTTTGACTGAATGGATCATAGTACAGGGTAAATCTGATTAACTCTCATTTAGCGATTAATGACTATCCATCCGTTATTTTAGCAAGCTCCCCTGTTTTTGGAAGCCTGTGGGTGCTTTTCATGAACTAAAATTTGGTTTTCTTAATCCTAAGCTTGACCAACAACAAACCAGGAAATTACTTAACTGAACTCCTCATTGAAATTCATTTTTATTTGCATACCACTATTAGCAACATAGCCAAAATCCAGCCATTGGGGATGCACAAGTCAATGGGATGTTGCAATGTCAACCAGCAGGTTGTTGGCCGTGTTAGGGAAGCTACTTATAAAACTAGGAAGAACTTCCTATGAGGACATAAGAAAGAAAGTCTTAAAAACAAGTCCTGAAAAGGAGTTCTAAAAGAGGTTGAGAACAATATTCGATGGGTGTGACCAGTTCAAATCCACATCTTCCTCAGAACAACACAAGTAGACACCTGCAGCACTCCTTTTGGAGTGTCCTAGGATTCTAACTGCTGAACCACTTTCAAATCTATACTGCCTTTCCTGAGAAATTTCCCGGCATCTTACATCTCTCAGAGCAAGTTGAGCAAACATTTTGTAGATGCCACTTTATTGCCTGTAGCCACAACACAGGTTTAGGGCAAAAATTGTTTAGACAGGCATGCCACAGCTCATACCCGTGGCTCTTCTCCACCCAGCCCAGCTCATTAGCACCAGCCCAGTCTACTCTCAAACCGACACCCCTGTGTCAGATCCGAACTCCCCCCGCCGCACTTCCTTCCTCTCGTCTGTGATTAGCGCTGGACGCTATCTTTTATAGAGCTCTCGCCGGGGCCAGTGCCAGCCAGCGGTACCTCTCTCGCTCATTAGGGCTCTTAAATGAGGTAAACATTTTCCTCAAGGCCATTCTGAACAAGCGGCCCATCGACCCCCCGCCGCTAGCCGCACTAGCTTTTTACGACAGCACTAATAAATGGAGGAAGTGCCAAGCCTGTTTCCTACACATTGCGGCTGTAAAACAGGGGAAACTTTTTTACTCTTTGTTTCTTTACGGGCCGCGTTTGTTCAGACTCCAGACGTGAGGAGGGTCGTGCAGGAGTCGCGGTGACCCCGGAGCCCTGGGTGAAGGTTGTTAGCTTCTAAGTCCCATGTCAGTGTGAGTGTGGGAGTAAGGTTGGGCAGATAATTAAAAATGTATTGAAATCGACATTCAAAAACTCTAATCAATGTAATCTTGCCCATGATAATTACTTCAATTACATTCATTTAAAATTCTGTTTAAAAAAGAATTCTGTTAATAGTTTCCCTAGTGTGTGTTCATGGACCGCTCCTTTAAAAACATGCTACTGTGTGTGTTGTCATGTGACTCCAGTCCTGCCACTACACCTTTGTGTGTTTTCTTCAATTATTTTTAAATCACAAAAATATGCACTCTTTCATTTCAAAAAATATGCCAGCTTTAATAGTGGAGCATATATTCAGGACACATCTTGTCTGTAAGGGCAAAAAATCCTAAATGAAATAAATTAATTATAATGGAGCTTCAGTTAATCGTGATATTAATTTGAGGTCATATAGCCAAGTCCTTTAATGTTCAAAGGCGTCCGATTATAAAAATAACCTCGCCGTGCCGATAGCGCTTCGCAGAAAAGGGCTCTCGTTCCTGCTCTCGTGGCTAATTATAGCACACTTACTGTAAGTGTCTTTGGAGTGTGAACAGCAAAAAAACCCTCTGAAGCTATTGTGTGAGAGATTGGAGTTGGAGGTACCATGTCAGGAAAAACACCCAGATGGCGTGGTGAAAGCCACATGCCAGCTCCATCAAAAAGAGGCACGCCACCCAAACATGCTAATGTGGTTAACAATGTAAGAATTCTAATTCAGGATGTTTTCTAAGCCTTTACGAATGGCAGGATTGCCGACAATCCCATTTTCATGCAGCAATAAAAGACCTGAAACTGTATAATGTGGCATTTAGGTGCACATGATCGCATCAAGACTAAAAATACAATCCTGTGTTTTTTCTCCACTTTTACAAAACCTGGACTCATTGTGTTCATCACAGTCTATTACATTTTAGTGTACATATGTTTCTGAGATGTGCATATTTTCAACTTTTCATTTTTATTGTTTTTCTTTTAAAAAATCAAGTAGAATTATTCTGTCAGAGATAAAGGGTTAAAATCCCCATAGCTTTCATTCAGTGCTAGCTACATTTGCATTTTTGGGCAGAATGTCCCTGACACTTTCCCTAGTGCCCTCTGCTCCACCTTGCAACAGGAAGCTTTGGCCTGTTGGAAAGGTTTAGCAGTGTAGGTGTAATGGTCTGATTTAACTTGTCCCTGAAAACAAAATAAGATAAATTCAATATTGGCACATGCTGTTCCATTGACATTTAGAGGTTAGTATTTTTTTGATCGTGTAGGAGGAGATCTGTCCAGAACATCAGAGACAAACAGGCGCAGTGGTGTTGTTTTGTGAAAGTTGGGAGGGTGCGAATCAGGGCTGGATTCGGCCTCCTCGTCTCCTCAAACTTATGGCCTCTGTGTGAACTCCTCATGGGGCAGGGCTGTGGAGGCAGCTGGCATGCCTTTCAGCAGCGCATTTACAGTGTGGACGGCCTCCGTCACATGCATTCCAGTCTTTCTTAAAATTTCCACACACACACACACACACACACACACACACACACAGAGGCACGGGTGCATAAATTGCAAAAACATGTTCGGGCACACAATAAACCTGCTCGTTTTCTTTTTTTCTGGCTCTGACACGATGTCCTGTCTGTTTGCATAACCACATAATTGCCTTTCTTTCATATGTACATGTGTATAAAAATGTTTCAGTTTCATAAGCAAATCATTTTATGCAATAAGTAATGTTAGCTCTTTGATATTTGGAAATTTGTCAAAATAGGTCCACTAATCACTTTACATGTCAAGGATGTTGTGTTCTTGACTTGTTGATTGAGAAATTCCCCAAAACTGATCCCAGGAATGACACTCCAGCATTCGTCAGACTCGTAAACTTGTTCCGTTCCAGATTTTCTCCTATAATTGGCCGCTCTGGGCTGATGGAAAACACCACTGGCACACATATTATGTGTCGAGTACTTACTGTAAGTAGTTTTTTATATTAATTGTAGTTCTTTGCAGCATCATTCTGAATTATTCCAATCATTTTGCACTTGGGCTAGGTGATATTAATCGTATCAACTTTTACTTAGTTATATTCAGTGGCTGAGTTAGGCTTGTGGATCATGAATTTGTGCTAATACAAGCCACAGTCTGGTCCTCATCACATCAGGAATTAATCAAATTGATATCAGAGAATGATCAACCTTTATTTATACATTTGGGTTTGTACTGCCACCACACACACTGTAAGTTTGATAAAAATGATCAATTGTGTTAGTTGTAATACACTAATGTCAGAAATCGTGTGAGCCGTTTGCATTTCTCCCTACTTCTACTTTACATTAGAGGACATTTGAATAACTCCACCCTCCTATTTGAGAAGCCCCATCCACCAGGTAGAACTGCTAGCGCTCCCTGATCCGCCATGTTTTCTCGCAAGCGCTAGTACAGGAATCGTAATGAAGAAGTCTACCGGCGGAGTGTTGTGTTGAACATGTATGTCTGTATGGATAGCAGCAGCCATGTAGATTATTTTCACGTGAGGTAAACTCTTGCCGTGTTGTCTACACCCCAGTTCCGGTGGAGCGTGTGTGGACAGCAGCGGCTCATCTGCATTTAGGAATACTAATGAGAAACAACCTGATCTGAAAGGGACTGAAATAGAGCGGTAAAAAGCATGTGGAAATATCTAATCTGAGAGGTATTTTCAGCAAACTACTTCAGAGACATGTTTAGTGGAGCTCATAGACCTATTTTACCTTTAATCTCTGATACATTCCAACTTCAGTACTATTCTAATGGCTAACTTTTAACTTTTTAATTTGGTGATGGTGGGTGGGTGGCTTAACTGACTTAAGCACTGTGTTGGTGACCCTGAGATTGAGTGTTTAAATCCCAGGAGAGCCTAAAACCACTATTGGGTCCTTGAGCAAGACCTTTAACCCCAAGTTGTTCCCGAAAGACTGTCCTTGTCATTACGAAATTTACTCTTGATAAAAGCATCTGCTACCTGTCATAAATGTAGATGTACCCAAGTGGCTGTGTTTGTTGTAAAATTGTGCTTCAGGTACTATATTCAACAACATGTAAGAACAAATGCATGTGTAGGTCTGAGAGATGACCAGCTCCATATGAACACACAGTGGAACTTAGCTTGGATTTTGCCCTAGTTGTAATCAATTTGTCAGGCGCTGGTTCAGCATTTCAGTACCTCATTCAGACTCTGCAGCATGGATTTGGGAGGTTTAAAAACACTCCGACTTTTCCATCATTGTCACAGTCACATCTAAGCTTTCCAAGCGTCACATGCATGTTCAACCAGAACATTCCACGCTTATCTTTGCATCGCGCCCCCTCTCTCTCTGCTTTCAAAGCTCAAAGGTGACCTCTTGACCCGCTTGTGACCCCCCCCCAGGCTGCGTCCCTCCCACCCTTTCTGTGAATGAGGGTGACAAGAAAAACAGCCTCTTACGTCCCTCAGGAAGCTCCTGACCCTTGACCTCAGTGCTGCCTTGAAGAAGGCTTCGTTTTCACACCTCTGTACTGTGCAAACATTCCAGCTGACTTCAAAACTTCACCAGCAGGAAAACACTAAATATTTGCTCGCACTTTTCCACATGAAAGTTGTCCCGACTTGACTTTAAAAAAAAAAAAGGTTTCTGTTTCCCTTGTTCAATGCCACTCTGTCTTCCTTTTTATCTCTTTCTAGCTCTTCCCTGTCACATTATGCCGTCCCCCGCGGGGTGAAAGAGAAGTGCTGGTGTTGGGGGAAGGAGTGAAAGAGAAAAAAAGGAGGAGAAAGGGATTAGTGCCCTGTATTGTCCCCCTTAATCCCACCATTTCACTATCATTTAACACCTTTCAAAGGCTGTTGCTGAAGCCCATCCTCCTCCATACATCCAATCTGCTCCTGCTTTTCCTCCTCAGACAGCGTGAAATCTGTTCTCCAGCCGGGTCAGGGGGAGGGGGCGAGGGGGCTGGAGGACGGGGTTGATGGGGGTAGCGTCCGGTCGGCCCCGTTCCTGACCTCTTGTGCCTCTGTTTCATTGCCGCCAGACGCCGGGGCCCCACAAGGCCCTTTGTGTGGATTGATGGACTCTTGCTGTAGCCTAGCAGCCTGCGTTCTGTGGGACACAAAGCATGTTCACTTCTCTAACACAACTTCACATACCTACATGCTGCAGTAACTTGTGAGGTCTTTCCATTCACTCCTTTAGTGACTACATGTAAAAAAAATACTACAGCATCACTTAATTCTACACAGTAATCTTAGCCTTTGTAACAAAAACAAACCTTTCAGTTTTGGATCTTGCCTCTAAAATAATTTTTTCCATATAAAACTGTTCTCACAAAAAATCATCGTCATTGTTCAACAATGTGAACAATGAGAAATATGAGTTATATTATGTGAGCGTGATAATATACACTCTGTCTGCTACAGGGGCAGTTGGTGGCATAATGGTTGGGTGCCCGCCCCGTGATCAGAAGGTCACCAGTTCTAATCCCTCACCCCTGAGATACTCATGAGCAAGGTACCGTCCCCATGCACTGCCCTTGTTAGCTGGCCACTGCTCCTTCACAGATGGGTCAAATGCAGAGGTCACAACTGGTTGTGGTGCACTGTGCGCTGTGCTGTGGCGTGTTCACAACGCGTTCCAATAATCACTCACTTTCACTTACTCCTCCTACAGTTTTGGGCTTAAAACATGTGGGGTGCTTATATACACATTTTTGATCTGTGCACTTGTTTGCGAGTTCTGTCCATCTTTTTGCCACTTCACTGAAAACACATCTGAATCTGTTTCGACCTGCACTTGTCTGTTTCTAACTTTTATCATGCTTTGTTGATTGATTGCTTGATTTTGTGGCAGATTTTCTAAAAAATACAGTAAAAATTGTGGTGTTTTGTTGCAATTAAGTTAGAGCAAATAAAAGTTGTGGAAAAAATGGCAATTTTGTCCATCTTTATAATGATTCTTAAACAATTAATTAAAATGAAGCAAACAAAACCACTGTTATTTTTATTAACCATTAATCATTTAGCTATTTTTTAAGGTAAATGTGAGGTGTTTTATCACACTTGTGTCACGCTTCCTGCACCTTCTAAGCGTAACATGGAAGTGAGTTCGCTGACATATGGCTCAACATTTTGCAGAAAATGACAATGATTGGTCAAAAATTGTGGAAAAGTAGCGTCAAAATTGCACGGTAGTAATGAATTCGTGGGGATTGGCTGGATTTGCATAAATAGTTGTAATCGCAACATCTTGAAATCCTGGAGGGTCTGACTCAGTTTTCATTACACAGCTCCAAAGCTTCAGCAATCACACTGACATTTTCTAGCAAAAATGCATCTCTAGTTTGTATATGTTACTGCGCGTGTAAATATATCTAAATATAATATACAGTATGTACACCATTCAGTCATACCATTATGACCACCTGCTTAGTATTGAGTAGGTTTGTGGCTACTCTCTCCCTCTCTCTCTCTCTCGCGCTCTCTCCGTCTTCTGTGATGCACTTTCTGACACCATTCTATCAGAAGCTGTGTTAACCTTTCACCAATTTTACTGCAGCAGCTCACCAATTAAATCAGACAACACAAGCCAGTCTTTGCTCTTAACATTCATCAATGAGCCACCTGTTAACTGCTTACCATCACTCTGTCACCAGTTTTCCTTCCTTAGACTACTTTTGTTAGCTCCTGACCACTGCAGACCGGGAATATACCACAAGAGCTGCAGTTTTGGAGATGCACTGACACAGTCAAGCAGCCCTAGTCTAGTTTTGGCCCTCCTCAAAGTTGCTGAAATCCTTATGTTTGACAAATTTTAGCTTCCAATACATCAGCTTTAGAGACAAAATATTCCTTTGCTGCTGAGTGCCAATGTAATGAGATAATCAAAATCAACTCTTCATCTGTGCAAAACAAGTTTAGTGACATTACATGTTGTTTTGTACACCTCTAGAAATGCACTGTGTCATCTCTCCTTATACTCATTTGTGATCGTGAGCAGTCTTTAACAGTCTAAACTTTTCTCACAAAAAAATCGTTCTCATTGTTTGAACAATGAGAAATATGAGTTATATTATGAGAGTGTGATGATACATACACTCTGTCTGCTACTGGGGCAGTTGGTGGCGCCCACCCCATGATCAGAAGGTCACCAGTTCTAATCCCTCACCACTGAGGTACTCATGAGCAAGGTACCGTCCCCAAGCACTGCTCCACGTGCACTGCCCTTGTTAGCTGCCCACTGATCCTTCACAGATGGGTCAAATGCAGCGGTCACAATTGGTTGTGGTGCACTGTGCACTGTGGTGTGTTCACAATGACCAATAGTCACTCACTTTCACTTACTCCTCATACAGTTTTGGGCCTCGAACATGTGGGGTGCTTATATACACATTTTTGATCTGTGCGCTTGTTCGCGAGTTCTGTCCATTTTTCCGACACCTCACTGAAAACACATCTGAATCTGTTTCGACCCGCACTTGTCTGTTTCTAACTTTTATCGTCCTTCTTTCACTTCAATACATTCTAACCATAGTCTTTCTACTCAGTCAGTGCCTTCAGGATAAAATGCTTGATTTTGCGGCAGCTTTTGGAGATGCACTGACACAGTCAAATAGCTCTAGTCTAGTTTTGGCCCTCCTCAAAGTTGCTGCAATCCTCCACATCTGTGCAAAACAAGTTTAGTGACATTATATGTTGTTTTGTACACCTCTAGAAATGCACTGTGTCATCTCTCCTTATACTCATTTGTGATCGTGAGCAGTCTTTAACATGATGCAAGGCTGCCTCCATACTTCCACGCAAGTGTGTTTGGTGAGGATTCACACGCTAAACGTTCCCGTGTTGGGCTGAGAGGTGCGGTGTGGGGAAGACCAACCATGAAAGCAGAGTTTTTCGTAAGATGGAGGAGACTGCGGTCCCCTCATCGGCCACCTCAAAGAAGCCTGTTACCTCCCATCCGGCCTCGTTCCCATCCGGAGCTCCGTCTTCCTGGGGCTGTACATACACAGCTGTTACCCACAGGCGTTTATTTCAACACTAGAAGAGGCTGGCTGAAGGAGGGAGAAAGGGAGGGGGAGTGGTGGATGTGGGCTGTGGATGTAGAGGGGGAGGATGGAGAGAAAGATGGGGAAGTGAGCCCAGTGAACAGGTGCTGTGTTCTCACTTTCACTCCCTCCCTCCCTCTCCTTCACTCCCTCGCTCTTTCTCTCTCAATCTCTCTCTCTTGCTCACTCGGGAGCCGATTTCTTCCTGTGTCCCTGAAGACAGGAAGTCAGGTCTGCTGCGGAGATTAAAGCTGCAGATTAGATGAATGTGACTCTCTCTGCCTCTCTCTCTGTTCTCTTACACACCATCCACAGAGGGGAAAAAGGGCTTTGGCCCCAGTTCCTAACTGGGATCCAATGCCAGCTAGGACAAAGGGCTGAAGAGAGGAACCTCACCCACAGATAAAAAAAAAATTAACAAAAACATCATCCGTAGGCATGAGAGATTAAATCGAAAGCAGCTGGACTTCTTTTAAGGTTCTTGTAAGCATCACGAATTTCACCTAAAATCATTTTCAGTTCTAAAAATCTGATGGGTAGTATTTATAGGCTTTTCTAGGAGTGCAAAGTGTGAAGTCTTCTGGATGAGAGGTGAAACGTCTTCAAGAACCTTAAAAGAAGTTCAGTTGCCTTCAATTCAAGCTCTTGAAATGACCATATGCTGGACGACTGAGAACCTACACTCACATTTATTGTTTACTTTGTTTAGAAAGTTGCAATTTCTCATTAGCTTTCATGTTTGTATTCTTGTTGACTGTTCATTAACTTCTGGGTCAGTGGTAGCGTAACGGTTAGAAAGTTTGGCCAATAATTAGAGAGTTGCTTGTTCATATCCCAGGCCAGAAAAAGTACCACTGAGGTACTGATGAGCAAGGAACTGTGCACAAGTTATCCCCAGACACTGAACATCAGCTGCCCACTGCTCCTTCATGGATGGAATCCGTGAGGTTATATTTTGTTGTGGTGCACTGTGTGCTGTGGTGTGTTCACAATGACAAAATAATCACTCAGTTTAATTCACTTTAATTGAATTAATTCTGACTTTTACAAGGTGTGTAGCAGGGTATAATTTAGCTGCCAGGAATTTAGTTGAAGGTTAGTTGAAGTGTTGGTTTCTCCATCGTCCAAGACATGGTAATCTTGAGGGCTTGAATCAAAGGCAACTGGACTTCGTTTCAAGATTCTTGAAGATGTTTCACCTGTCAACCTGAGACTCTAAGCCTTTTGAGTCAGAGGTGAAATGTCTTCAAGTATTTTGAAAAGAAGTCCACTCGTCTTCGATTCAAGCCATCAAGATGTAGTTGAAGTTGTTAATTTAAGCCTAAGGCTCTGAAGTACGTAGCTCTGGATAAGAGTGTCTGCTACAGTAAATACTGTAAATGTAAGACATTTAAGGATGGACAGTCCAACTCGGAACGCATTTGACCAACTCATCCGAATGATCTCAGAAGTTGCTCTTGTGAATTCAGTAGGGAATTGTGTTAACTGCCAAGAACTGTGACTGAGTCAGAAAGACCCACAGTCAAACAGGATTTGGTGCGCTGCGCTGACTCACACTAATGCTGAAGCGTGTCACTGACCTGCAGGTCACCCAAAGCTCTGCTCCAACTCAAAGCAGCCGTAAAGTCACAGCCATCTCCTGTCCGCTGCAATAAGGGAGCAAAAGTGTGGCAAAGCCGTCGGCGTTATCGTGGTGGCGTGAAGACTCTTCCCCTTCTCCTCCACCTCTTCGCCCCCTCCTGGTAAGATGGAGAGCGAGGTGAACGTGAGGTCAGTGCAATTTAACACTCAGAAGAGGAAGGTCAGGCCTGGCCAGGTGGTGGACACTTTACTGAGTGTCAATCTGCATTCCCTCTGTGTGTGTATGTGTGTGTCTGTGTGTGTGCGTGTGTGTGTATGTAAGGAGAGAGGGATAGACAAAGAAAAAAGGCAAGGACAGAGAAAGAGAAATGGCTCCTAAAAAGAGAGAGTGACAGATAGACAAGGAAAAAAGCAGGTAGAGAGAGAGAGAGAGAGAGAGAGCAGATAAATGAAGAGACTGAGAAACAGAAAGAGAAATGACAGATCGAAAGAAAGAGAGAGACACACAGTCAGACAGGCAAAGGGTTAAAAATAGACTTAGAAAAAGAGAGAGATAGGCAAACAGACAGACAGAGAAACACAGAGAAAAGACAGATAGAGAGAGAAAGGACAGAGAGAAATAGACAAACAGACAGAAAGAGGAGGGGAGGGGATGGGAGGGAGAGAGAGATGGAGACAGGAAGTAGCTGTGTTATGGTGGCAAATACCAGGACACAAAGGTATGCCAAGATGGTGATGGTCTCAGTGTGTGTGTGTGTGTGTGTGTGTGTGTGTGTGTGTGTGTGTGTGTGGGTATGCCAAGATGGTGATGGTCTCAGTGTGAGTGTGTGTGTGTGTGTGTGGGTATGCCAAGATGGTGATGGTCTCAGTGTGTGTGTGTGTGTGTGTGTGTGCGCGTGAGTGTGTGTTTACGCTCCCAATATGGGCACTCTGACTGATAGCGCACTAAGGTGGGGACATGTGTAACTGTGGGGACATAAAAAAGTTAGTTATTTCTTCAAACTGAAACCCCCCTTAAAATCTTGTCAGGATGCAGTGTGCTCATAAGCTTGTGTTAGTATGTGTGTGTGTGTGTGTGTGTGTGTGTTGTGTGTGTGTGTGTGTGAATGACTGCTTAGCTGAACTAAAGCTGACTGCTGGCTTCAATCCTTTGGCATGTAGATGGGTGGAGGTTAAAACAGTGTTAGGTTTCACAATGACATACATCTTGAATGGAAAAAAAAGTTCTGACTGTGTGTGAGTGTGTGTGTGTGTGTGGTGTGTGTGTGTGAGTGTGTGGTCTGTGTGTGTGAGTGTGTGGTATGTGTGAGTGTTTGGGCTTTATTTACTGCTGTGTCGCTATGACAGCAGGCCAGTGTGAGTCACTTCAGGCCTGTGAGATTTGGCACAAGGTTCACTCTATTGATGTGTGTGTTGCAATGTTGACCCCATTAGGCTGATAAAGGACGTTTGATACCAGAGCTGTTTTAATGCAGGATCCAAAAGGTCGCTGCTCACTCACTCACTTCCCGTCCAGCGGAAATCCTTTGGAACTTGGAAGCAATTTGAGATTTTTTTAACCACCTGATACATTTATGGTGCATTTATGAATGATCGTCTCTTACCTTTACGTAACTCTTTTTCCTAGCATAGAGAATGTGGAACTAATTCAGCCAACACCAGCGATCAGTGTGTCGTACTGGAGGCAGAGCATCACCAGATGAAATCCTTTGAGGTCAACTCCAATTGTACCTAAGAGGAAATCGCCATAAAGTGATGGTCAGCAAGGGATTTTAATACCTAGTCCTAGTATATATATTTATCTAAATTAATTCTGACTTTTACAAGGTGTGTAGCAGGGTATAATTTAGCTGCCAGGAATTTAGTTGAAGTTTTGTTGAAGCGTTGGTTTCTCCGTCATCCAAGACATGGTAATCTTGAGGGCTTGAATCAAAGGCAGCTGGACTTCATTTCAAGATTCTTGAAGATGTTTCACCTGTCAGCGATCAGTGTTGTGGAGTAGCTAGCTAAAATTAGTGACGCTACTTACTTTGCTATTTTCAGTAGCTTATCAGTAGCAAATTTACTTTTCAAATGTTGTAGCTTTCCAATAACTAACTTCTATTTTAGCAGATAGCACTGTAGCATGGCAAAGTAGCATGAAGTCCACCTTGGTGAAGAATGAAGCAAGAACCTGACTGTATTTATCAAAACTTATAATTGTGAAATTCAAAATGAACAGAACTTACATATTTGAATGTAACTTATGCTAGCCATAAAACAAAAACACTCCCTACCTCAAAAATGTCATTGTATCCATATTATGATTTGACATTACATTGTTAAATAATAGATTTTCTTACTCAAAACTTCACATTTCACATTTTCTAAATTAATTTGCTTCAAAAGTGTCCTTCAGTCCAAATATTTAGCATTATTTTATGACATGGCTTTGATGTAGTAAGCTACTTTTGCTCTGTAGCTTGTATTGTAGCTAACCACTATATTAAAACTGTAGCTTGGCACTACCTTAGCTACTTTTAATCATGAACTGCTTGAAGTTTGAAACAACGAATTAAAAGACGCTTCCGCAACACTGCCAATGGGAATTGCCCACAATATCAACACAATGTCGTTACAGATGTTTTGTGCAGATCTAAAGCGACAACTTTAGAGTTAGTGAAGGAATGAGGAAGACTTTGCCAAATGGAGATAAGAGCTGATTAATAGGCCGGATATGAAAAGGGCATGGAGGACAGTTTTCAGTGTTACCCCTTTACATTTAAGGCATTTATTTGATGTGAGTTCATTTTCCTAATTACAAGGACTGTAACCCTAAAGTAGCTTGAGGTTAAGGGTCTTGCTCAGGGGCCCAGTGATTGTAGTGCTAGAGGTAGGATAGAGTCAGACTCCAACCCACAACTTCTTGGTCCGTAGCTGAGTTTCCTACCACTAGGTCACCACCACGCTGTCGCTCATAAGTGAGCTCAGAAAGTCAACATCTCATCTTACGTTGAATGGTAATGACGGTACTTTTCTTCAGTACAGTGTTTGCTCTATGACAAGGGCAGTGTTGGGAAAGCTACTTTTAAACAGTCGTTTTAAGCTAGAATTTACGTATTATTAAAAGTAGATAAGCTAACGCCAAGCTGCTGTTTTAATATAGTAATTTACTACACTATAAGCTAAATCAAGGCTATTTCATGGCCACATCTTCGCCAAGGTGGACTCCATCCTCTGACTCCATCTCACAGCTGGCAAAAAAGTGCACTGTGATTAAAAGTAGCTAAGCTACTACCAAGCTACTGTTATAATATTGTAATTAGCTACACCACAACCTACAAAGAAAAAGGAGGCTAACTACATGAAAACTATTTCAAGACTACAGGTTCTTGCTTCCATCTTCCCCAAGGTTGACTCTATTCTCCAACTCTGTCTCACAGCTGGCAAAACTATCAGATGATGTTGTTGTATCAGCCTAATACAACAACTAAACAGAAACACCTAGTATTTCAAAATACTAGTCTGTGTAATGAGAAAATGTATAGATGTAATGGATATAGAAAGAAGTAATTAAATTTGGAGTATTTCTTATTTTATTTAGCTACTCCCTAATCCGGTATATATTGAGATGACTGGTGTACAATGGAGACCCCATCCAAGGACTGTAATTGGCCTCAAAGTATTACTCATGTTGTTTGTGAGATTGACCGGGGTATAAATCTCAAATGCTTCATGGGAAATATGTTGATGTGTGTAGCAGGCAGCAGGTATGAAGAGAAAACAAAGCATCTTTCACCTGGGATGTGGCACACTGTGAGACTCGTCACTTTGCAGGGTGTGTGTGTGGGCAGACTTTTAGTTTACATTTCAATTTACTGCAACAGAAGCTCTCATGCAGAACAACTTACATTTCTTGATTACGGGGATAGTCTCACTGGAACAACTTTCGGTTAAGGGCCTTAATCAGGGGACCAGTGGGGCACATTCTGGGTTTGAAGGACAGAGCTAGATTTTAACCTACAACCTGTTGGACCATAGGCTAGTATACTATCACTAAAACACCATCATCATGGTTAGTTGTGAAAAAATGAAAATATAGAAAAATCTGGGATTTGTCTCATTTTTCTCTCTTTGTGAGATTTTGTATAAGATGACCACTCTTCATTGAAAAGCTTTTACAGAAGAGTCGCACGTTTTATGCGTGAAAACTAAGATGAACTTCTGATTCATGAGGTTACGATTAGGTGTTAGGATTAGATGTAGCTGTAGTCAAAGGAAGAACCTCACAAAGCTGTCGAGATGTTGCTGTTGCTGTGTGTGTTAACTCAAAGTTACCTGTCCAGATGTCCAAAACTAATCTGGTAACACGAAGTCAGTGTTGCTAAGAAGAGTCCAGATAAACAATGCTTCCAGTTCCAGTTATTTATTACTGTTAGTTTTACTATACACTGGTAAAGTATGACATCAATTAGATAGTAAAGTCACTCCAGGTTCTGAATGTTTGTATCTAAGACCTGTTTGTGGATTAATCTAGAATGAAATCAGAGCTGTTGACTCCAACAGAACAGCAGCCACTCACAACCAGAACACCTTAAATACAATACAATGCAAAAACAATCTTTTAATTTTTAAAATATATTTAAAGTACATATTTTTACAACATTCAATCATTTTCTTGCAAAATGAGGACTCACTTCATTCATTCATTCATTTATTCATTTGCTCATTCATTCATGCTCTCCCTCTCACTTTCTCTCTCGGGTTGTTTTTCTATTTATTTATCCACCCGCATTTGCTTAGCAACGGCGCCGCAAAGCAAGGTACGGCAGCGATGAGTCAACCGGCTGTCGTACTGCGAGGAGATGGACACGCTGGTGATAAAAGCTCTGAATGCTCTCTCTGTCTTAATAAGAGAAGGATGAGAGAGGAAGGGAGGAGGGCGGGAGGAAGAGAGGGGAGCGCAGGACGCATTCATGGAATCCTCTAAGATGAATTTAAGTGCCAGGGATGATAAAGCTGCGACGAAAAGTCAGTGAGTTTAAGAGGCAAACTGTAGTGTTTTCAAAACGCTTGTGGCATAAAGATAAGCGTCGTAATCTCTTCACTTTCGCTGTCTCGATTGAGATGACCTCTCTCTCTCTCTCCCTCTCTTTGCTCTCTTTCTCTCATCGTTTCCTGGAGAGCTGCCATTCAGGAGGCTGGACTGTGATTTTGAGCGGCTCTGGACTCACTTCCTGTGTTTGCTTGAGCCATGCGGGAGTGAAAGAGCAGTGATGACTAGAAAAGTGCCAAGAAAGAAAGACAGAATAAGAGAGGGGGGGGGAGAGAACAGTGGGAGGCAGCGGAAATAAAAAGGAAAGGTGAAAAGAAAAAAGTGTGGTGACGTATGTGTGTGTGTGTGTGTGTTTGCAAACTTCCCAGTATGGGGACTGTGACCTGATTTCACACCAACAAGGTGGGGACCTGTGACATTGTGGGGACGTAAAACCAGGTCCCCACAAAGTTAATCACTAAAACAATTCTTCAGACTTAACCTGCCCTTTTAAAATCTAGTATGTCCTCATTATGTTTGTATCCTTAAAGGTGTGTGTGTGTGTATGTGTGTGTGTGTACATAATGGGGACTTTGACTTGACTGCACATTGATGTGTGTCATTATGGGGACATAAAACGCACAATTTTTGTTCATGCTGAACTTCTCCCTTTAACATTTCTCAATCCCCATAATGGTCATATTCCTAAAAAGGTGTGTTTGTGTGTGTGTGTGTGTGTGTGCACATGTGCGTGAGAGAAAGAGAGATCTGAACAGAGAGATAAGCAGCGGAGTGGAGTTGCAGTGACTAATATTTGGGTCTGATATCAGGTCTGCTAGAGGCTGTGTGGGCAGAGCACAATGTTTCCTCATCCCTCTTTCTCTCGTTCTCTCTTTCTCCTCCTCGCTATAACTCGCTCTCTCCGGCTCGTTCTCTCCTTCACGTTATTTTTAAAAGTGCTTTTTAAATGATAATGACTATTTCTGCCCCCAGTTCTGAGAGGTGCGTGGGCTCGGCAGAGACAGCAGCCGATGATTCATGTCATCTGGAATGCTCCTTTTGCGAGCCACAGCAGACACACACACAACACACACACACACACACACCTACACACCCATCTCAGGTTACCTGGCTTTCTCTTACTGCACGCCACGCTTTCAATCAGTTTTTTCAAGACTCTCTCCTGACTTTTCCTCTTCCATCTTTGGCACAGCAGAGGCAAAAATCTAACCAGATGTTCCAACCTCATCTTCCATCAGCACTCTGTGAACTCGGGACTCTATTAGTCCTCTACAAGGCTTTATTACATAATCAATAAGCATGAAATACACAACTAACAGAGAAACATTAAAAAGCCCTGCAACATCTAGCAGATGTATAGGATATACAAGGGAACCATTTTGGATGTATGACAAAGCACTCCATGACCAGTAACACTATAATTTATAACACAGCACGTATGATCTGTAACAAAAAACACTGTGCTAAAGCCTTGAGTCCCCCTCATTTTCTCTTTATATTTTGCGAGGAAAATAAGATAATAGGCACAGTGATCTATTAAAATATGTGTAAACATTAGGGGTGTCAAATTGAATCATGATTCTTTCTCTGTTGATTCAAAATCGATTCATATTTTTCGAGTAGCGTAATTTAGCTTAGTTTTTACCCGATGCAAGTTCAGCTCGCCAATCCTATAGACGACGCAATGTTGAAATCTGCCCAGATAGACCTCCTTCATGTGAGCATGAAGGACATGCAGTCAGTGTGTGTACATATGCATTACATTTAGTAAACTACATTTGATTCAGTGAGATTTTTTGTTGATCTTTCACAGTCAAATGGGAAAAGTAACTCAAAACAGCAATCGGGAAACAAATTCGTCTATACCTTCAATTGTGAATTGATTTTGAATCAGATTGTGAGCCCAAGAATTGGAGTTGAATCGAATTTGAGATTTTCTGAATAGCAACTAACACAGTGAACACTAGCAACTAACATAGTGTACATTAGCAACTAACATAGTGTACATTAGCAACTAACATAGTGAACATTAGCAACTAAGATAGTGTTGCTAACATAGGTAGCAACACATTAGCAACTAACATAGTGTACATTAGCAACTAAGATAGTGTTGCTAACATAGGTAGCAACACATTAGCAACTAACTTAGTGTACATTAGCAACTAGCATAATGTACATTAGCAACTAACACAGTGAATACTAGCAACTAACATAGTGTACATTAGCAACTAACATAGTCAACATTAGCAACTAACATAGTGTACATTAGCAACTAAGATAGTGTTGCTAACATAGTTAGCAACACATTAGCAACTAACTTAGTGTACATTAGCAACTAGCATAATGTACATTAGCAGCTAACATAGTGTACATTATCAGCTAACATAGTGTACATTGGCTACTAACATAGTGTTGCTGACATAGTTAGCATTACATTAGCAACTAACATAGTGTACACTGGAAGCTAAAATAGTGTACATTAGCAACTAACATAGTGTACATTAGAAGCTAACATAGTGTACATTAGCAACTAACATAGTGTACCTTAACAACTAACAAAGTGTTGCTAACATAGTTAGCAATACATTAGCAACTAACTTAGTGTACATTAGCAACTAGCATGATGTACATTAGCAACTACCATAGTGTACATTAGCAACTAATATAGTGTACACTATCAACTAACATAGTGTTGCTAACATTGTTAGCAATACGTTAGCAGCTATGCTTATTTTTCTTTCTTAGAAGTATTGATATTGTTTTGAGTACTTTGTTCTTGAACTGAATATTTCTGTAGTAAACTTACTCTAGTAGATATTTTTAATCAAATTCTAAACAGACTGGAGAACATAATATTTTGAAGGCAGGCAACTTAAAGCTCTTATTGTAATGACTACTAACAAAATATGTTCCATTTTACTGTTACCTTTATCTTTTACAAGACTATTCTCTTAGTAAGGATTCTTAAAAATATTTAAGTATGGGTTTCTTTTTCACAACTGAATTCTGATATCTAACACACTGACCTTCAATTTTTAGGAACATCATAAATTATAAGCAGGGCTCAGTAAATGTGTAATGAAAGGACAACTAGAGAGTGGAGATTACCATCATATGTTGTGTTTTTCTGTCTCATAATGTTCCCTGTCAGCGTGTTATGTTTGTGCTTTGGTTTTGGTTGAACTTTTGATATGATTAATGTCTGTGGATGATGTTTTGAAAACTGTGTTGGTTGCTGTGACAGAGTCTTATCTCTCTCTGTCTCTCAGCCTGGTTTGAACTTCTACAAAGATATTGATCTCTTTCTTACATAGACACACATGATCTACAGTAACAATCTAATATTTATCTTCACAGGGTATTTCCATGTGCGTGCTTTACTGTAGCTAAATAAAGCTTCACCTAAACCAACCCTCAACCACAGCAACCAAACGGACTCTTCTTCTTCTTTTCTTTTCTTTTTAAATATTTTTTCAGCTTTGAGGGACATGAGGTAATTCCCAGACTCGTACAGAGACGTGTGCAGTGACTCTTGGTTTGGGTAAACAGTCTGAGGATTCTCTCGTTCTCTGACGCATCACATTTCTGTGAATGAAAGCAAAGAGACTCACGTCCGCGGTTTTGGAAGAACAGCGGTGTACTCTCAGGGCCGCTGTTTAGACAGTGTCCCGGGACGATTCCCGAAAACTCTGGCATGAGAAACAAAAAATAAAAACACTGTCTCCAAACAAAGCGCGTCACTGTGTTCTCCACCATTCAAGACATTCAAGGCATTCCGGAGCTGTGTGTAGGTGGGAGTTGAGAACTTCGGGTCTGGTGACCAGTGGAGCTCTACTAATGACCTCCCCCTACGCTCACACACACACACATACACAGTCTTGGTCTTGCTATCTTTGTGAGGTTCTTCTGTTGACTCCCATGTAGATGTAAATAGTACTTCACACAATTTTCACACTTTTAGTTTTCCACATAAAATCTGAAACGTTTCTTTAAAAGCATTTTCTCTTATGAGGACTGGTCATAACATATGAAAATATCCCTTCATCATAAAAACAGATAAATCATAGTTTTTCAAAAGTTTTATGAAGGTGTCAGGTCCTAAAATCTAAACCTTAA
Organism: Distichodus sexfasciatus; assembly: GCA_032718565.1. NCBI lineage: Eukaryota > Metazoa > Chordata > Actinopteri > Characiformes > Distichodontidae > Distichodus > Distichodus sexfasciatus. The sequence goes on along the minus strand of JAVGVS010000011.1, from coordinate 3,197,673 downwards.
CTCTAATCAGCCTCTATTTGCTGTGTTTATTTATTTCTTTATTTTACAAAATAACGCTTTTCAAATGATAAGGTTAATATCTGCTCCATTTTCAGATTAAAATAAGATGAGAATGAGATATATTTCAAGATTTTGGGGAAACTGTTTCCAATGATACTAACACTTGATACTACACACAAACACACACACGCAATGGATTTTGTAAACTGTAGCAGCTTTACAGTGACCGATGAATTCTTCCCAGGAAGTTGCACTTATTACGCAAAGAGAGTGAGAGGGAGACAGAGGGGAAGAAAGCGAGAGAGCAGAAGGAGGTAAAGTTCTGGCTGTGGCATGCTGCCGGAAGCTGTCTGTCTGTGTGTGTGTGTGCGCGCAGGGATGGTGGGTGTTCTGGAGACAAGCCCGTGGCTCTTTAGCACGATAGCCGATCTTCCAGTCCACCCACCTGGCTGTCTGCTCCCAGCGCCCTGCTCCACCTGACCTACCCATAACCCCCGGTGGGTTTAGTCTGGAGCTGCAGCGTAGCACGGACAGACACACATGGGCATGTGGATCACCTGTAAAAGCTGTTGGGGAAGCAACTTTGAAATGGTAGCTTTTCAAGCTACAAGTTACTTATAATTAAAAGATTAAGCTACAATCAAGCTACAGTTGCTTCCATCTTGGTCAAGGTGGACTGTGTGCTATGATTCCATCTTGCAGTTACATAGAGTGCACTGTGATGCAATATGTGTGTGCTGCATGGGCACAGTAGCCTATCAGAAATCACTTCTGCCAATTCAGTACCAACACCTGGTAGTTCAGAATACCTGTATTTGTAAAGAGAGTTAAAATATATCTTTTTTTCTTTAGTAACAATGTAGCATTTTGCCATGCTACTCTATTTGTAAAAAAGTAATGAGTTACTTTTAAAACTACAGCATTTAAAAAGTAGCTTTGCTATTGATAAGCCAGTGAAAAAAGTAGTCAAGTTAATAGCCTTCTGCTTGTAGTTAGTTACTCTGGGATTAGGCCCAAGGATGTTGACAGATTCTAAAACTCACAATAAATGGACAGAATTATGCAAACTACAGTCAAAATGGCCAATAGGAATTACCGGGGGGTGGGACTTCCCAGCTAGCCCAAAATTGACTGAAAGCGTCTGAAAGAGGATAATGCTAATGCTAATGCCTATGTTCAGCTGGCAAGTCCGTGTAAATAGAAATGGCTTGTGTGTGAGTGAGTGAGTATGGAATTTTGGGCTTTTTATGAATTTATGAGAAACTGTTTACCACTTAAATATTAGAAAAATTAGAAATTGTTTGGCTTGTGGTAGCTTCTATGTAAGAACTTTTGTTTGTTACATTGTTCGTTTGGGGGCAGCAGTAGGTGTAGTATTATTTAGAGGTAGTAATTAAGGAAGTACCTCATCAAGACAGAAAGGTGTGTGTGTGTACAGATTTTAGATTGAGATTAACCAGACTTTTGTGGCTTTGTGAGGACATGTTTTGGATTGAAAACACTCCACAAATATGACTAGACATAGGTGTGTGTGTGTTATGCACTAAAACTCAACATGACACAAGACCGGAAATTGCCGGAGCTGCCAGCAAATCCGTGGCAGGCAGGCAGGCAAGCAGGCAGGCGGGGAGGCTGTCATGAGGCAGGATGATGGGGATTGAGGCCCTTCACACAGGATTAACACACAGACCGAGTCCAGCTCCAACCTGCTGCCTTGACGCCTCAAACACTCGGCCTCAGTGGGAAGTGGGACAGTAGAGATCAGGCAGAACCTCCACCATGACATCACACACATTCGCAGTCAGGAAGGGACACTTACACCACACTTAGAAATATCTAAACCACACATCATGCCTCTACTGCTAATAACAGAACATACACATATACACAGCACATCTTGAGACACCCCAAAAGAGACTTTCTTGGGATTTTTAAATATTTGACATGATGCAGTAAATCACTTCGTCTATTGTTTGATTTTTCTTGCAAAATATAAAAAAATGAGCAGTGGGCTCTAGACTTTAGCTTAGTGTTGAATGTGATATATCATACATGCCATGTTATATAATATTATATGACATAAGTGGTTTTATATCATGCATGCAAAATGGTTCATGTTTCTGGTAACATATGTTTAACTCTAACAATGATGAAGACCAGATTATACTTGTATATATAAATGATTTTTTTTAAAGAAAAGAAAAATAATTAATAATCGAGCATTGATTGGACCCCCGTTGTTAAGTTAAATAAAGAAACTTTTGATCAAACCGTCTTTGAGAAATGAATAATCAACCTGAGATGTATAATAATATAAACTTGGCCTGCTTTACTTTGACTATAATTATTCAGATTTGTTGGATCACGTCTGCACCTTGAGTCATCAAAACTCCCACAGAACACTCATGCTGAGCAAGTACGACTGGTCAGAACGTTCAAAGCTTACAACAACAACAACAAAAAAGCTTTGTTAGAAGACTCATCTGTGTATTTTAGCCTTTGGGAGTATTAGTACTGTAAAGGCGAATGGACCACATGATATTTTTTGCATATGTCTCTGTATATAGTTCGTATTTGTAGAACTTTGACTCAAAAATAGATTAGAGGTCAACTATCATCAACGTTAAATGTGTAATAATTGTCAACAGATAAATGTTTTCTCGCCATTACTTGCTGTGTCACTAGGGTTAAGGTTAAGAAAGAAAACAACCCTTCCCTTTTCACCCACTTTTTTAGACTCCTACGCTGGGATTATCTCTGACGGCAAAGTCAGGTTACAGAGTCATGTCATGGCTGGTTTATGCTTCCTGTGCGGAGGCTCATCGGCCAGCTGATCCGCAGGAAGGAAGTGGCGAGGGCTGGATCCCTGCTGCCTCTCAAAACACACACCGGGACACTTTTAAGCTCTCGCCCATGGATACTTTAACTCCACCACACCCCCGAAATGATTCTGACCTCAGGAGCGAGCCCGCTGCTGTTACATGTCTGTGTTTGTGTTATGTTCTGAAAACTCAAGAATAACTGGCCTCACTCACCAACCACTCTTTAAAAAACTGTTCTTAAAACCAAATTATACAGTTTTCTGACATTCACCAATGTTTTTATGTAGGATTCTTCCTAGATAAGAAAATAATCAACAACAGCTCTGTGTATGTGCAAAACATTAGCTTAGTGGGTTTTCTTTGAATCTACAGTTGTTAACTTCCTAACTTTCTTGAGAACAAATTTGAGGAACTAAGAAAATATTGGTGACTGTGCCCAGTAAAGCGTAAAGTCTGTTAAAGTAAATCTAGCAAAGGAACACAGGGTGAAATGTTATGTTTACTAGGTTGATTTCTGGCTTATGTGTGACTGCCTAGATTTTCTTTTTCCACTATGACTTTGCTGTTTTTAGCTGGAGAATGAACAGAGGAGAAAGGCACACAGGTAGGTTTGAATAGACAAAATAGCAATTTATTAATAACTTATCATCTCTTTACATTCGTAGGGTTGGGAAGGAGGTAGGCCTTGAAAAGTAGCCTCCTTCACCCCTTCAGAACAGGCCTTCGCACTGAGGGAACCGACGTTCCCTCTTAAATCCATATCAATCGTTTCCTCGGACAACGTAATTGCATTTCACAGAATTTCCCTGAAGAGGAGAGGCTAATAAACATCTCCTGTCCTTGTCAACATCTCCGAGACCTCGAATCGCCACGCGAAAAAAACTCTCAAACCTTCCTTCACCCCCACATTGAACGAAAGAAAAATGTAAATTACAAATGATCAAGGCGTCCTGATTCTAGTTTCGATGTGAGCATGCATCCGTATTCACACCGGCTTAGAATTAAAGTTTCGCCTCAAACACTTAGAGAAACAAGTTTGAACAGCACTTTCTGAGTGTGCCGTGTCGTTATAGTTCAATCCTATGGAGAACTGACAGCTGGTGACTGATAAGCTTATGGGGGGAATTAACTCTGAGAGGTTAATACACAACAATACTCCTATGTACAGAAGACCTAAGGCAAGAGAAAAAGGGTGACTTTTTGAGTGTGGAAGGGTGCATGAGAAAAAGGCTGAGAAAGGCTGAATTCATCCATTAAGCAAAAAAAAGAAGAAATATATTATACATATACACATTTATGATCACACAAAAAACATATTCAATTTTTGGCATTAACTCATATAATATTGATCAATATTCATCTTTTTACACAGAAGATAAAAGAGTAGAGGAGGAAAAAAACAGTACCCGTTCGGTTTTTTTGGGAACAGGTATACTGCAACTAGGGCAAAGGCTTACCAACGTCTTCCATATACACATGTATAAACGTTTCAAAAATGACTCCACCCAAATAAACTGGAGTATACTACACTGTGCCATCATCACTGAAGGTGTGTTTTTAAACTTTAAAATCCCCAAAAACAGGCAAGTCTTCACTGAAGACAAGGAGAGCACACCCGAAAAAAATGTGAAGGTGCAAGTGCTAGTAAAAAAAGAGAGAAAAGAGATAAAGAGAAAAGGAGTCTCTGTATAATCGTCCATTTTCCAGTCTCTTTGGCACACCAGCCATTCCGTCTTCGACGTTCCACTTTAAGTTCAGTCTGTTTTCGGCAGTCGTCACATGCTCGGATATAAAATGAGGAACTACCTTACAGAGTCTGAGTGAGAGAGAGACATACAGAACGGCGTCGGCATCTGCGCCGCGCCCCTGTCCTGTAACACAGCAGCAGCTGCCCTTCCGCTTTGGGCTAAAAAAAACAAACACCGCTCGCCGTGTCAGTGGCTACTCGCGTCGACTGTCGTCTCGGAGCCGGCGCCGGCAGCAAAGAAAAAAGCGTCTGGAACCCTCTGACAGACGAGGAGATAAAGATGAGCTTCCGTTTCAATGTCGGAACACCTTTTCAGAGCCAGAAGGGGTGCGCAAGAGGGCGAGCTGCCCTCACGTGGACTCGAGCGGGTCCAGCTGGAAGACGTTGTGGTTGGTGGGCGTGGTGAAGTAGAGCGGCTGCGACGGGGCCGAGGCGCGGTTGTCGCAGGGGCTCTGGAGGCCCAGCGTGCGCTCGAAGTCCAGGAGCTGGCCCATGAAGTTAAAGTTGGGCGAGATGTTGGACTTCTTCATCTTGACGATATCGTAGGCGTCGTTCATGGACAGGTTGAGCTTCTGCATGAGGTAGGCCACGGTCACCGTGACCGAGCGGCTGATCCCGGCCAGACAGTGCACCAGAACGCCACACTTCTGCCCCCGCGCCTCATCTGTTGTTTTAATAAAAGAAAGAGACAGACATCTGATTCATTTCTGCCCTTCAGGTATAACCACACACACACGCACTAATGACTCCTTGGTAAGCGGAAAAAAGAAGTACAACTCGCAAAGCCACAAGAACGCCTTTGCCCTAAATAATACAACTTGCAGGCCTGCACAGCTGAAACCAAGCAGCCTTATAAATGCGTAATACTACATTAGCCGTGCTGCTGAGACAGAGCTCTGTGTGTCAGAATTCATTATGCTTCAGTTTGAAAAAAAAAAACACACACAAAACCCCTCCTCATTCAGCCAGCTCTCCGGTGCATGACAACGGACGGGGCGAAAGAAAAAAACTCCAAAACAAAACAAATCTTTCATTTTCTTGGCGGAATCTGCTGTGGAAATGGGCCATTATGGCCTATCAAATGATCCTTCCGCTCACCAGGTTACTCGACAAAGGCACCATTTGGGCGTGTAAATGTAGAAGTCATGGGGGCGCCCTGTCATGGCAAGCAGGATGTCAACATTCCCCGGTAAATGGGCCCCATTGTGCGGAGAAACATTGCTCTGTCCTACATTACTTTCAATGCCGCTTCCTTCCTGTTGAGCTCAAATTACTGCCCCCCCTCAACCCCATCTCCTGTTTCATCATAAGCCTTTGTGCCACAATTACACAAGGCTCGGCCAAACTCCTATGCAAACATAAAAGAACGGAGACGTCTAATGCAGCTCGAACTTGGTTTGGATTTGAACAAAGAGCGGCTTTGGTCACTCTTTACGCACTGGGTTACTGGAGTGCCCTAGTGTCGGGTCTGGGTTAAGTTCCAGTGTTTTTGTGGAGTTACGGTACAAAGTTGCGTTCATTTTAATATAAATTTAAAAACACTGAGCTTCACACATCCTTCGCACACTTGGATTTGTTTAGTTTTTATTTTTTTCATTATTACTATATTATTACCAATATCATTATTTACTGTATTAGTCCTGTTTAATTTTCATTTTTGTTCAGCCTGTGTTATTCCAATACATGACTTGACATATATTAGTAGCTTACACTATGTACGGACCCATATATACTACTAGAATGCATGCCATTTATTCAAATCAAAGCATAAAACCGGTTAACAACACCACCTTAAATCTTTATTTTGAATGTACTGGACGCTTACCAATAAAGCTGATGGCCTCTGGGAAGAACTGTGACAGATTCTGGCTCCAGTGGTCAGATATAGGGATCTGTTTGTACTTAAACTCTCCGGCGTTCTCGAACAGGTTGGGCAGGTTTGGCGTTACGTTCAGGATGTATTTGATGCCAAACTCCTCCAAAATGTCCAAGTTTGTGGAGTCCTTGGCACAGCCCAAATAAAGATGTGGCAGGATCTCAACAGGGAACGAAGGCTGCGGGTTGGACAGGGGGCTGCCGTCCGAGTCGGTGGCGCTGCTGGGGTCGCGGTCGATGTCCGACTCGATATCCGACGAGTCCGAGCTTATCCGCAGTCCTCCCAGACCCAGTACTTGGGCAGACGGGGAACTGCTGCCGGACGAGCCGTCAAGGTTGGTCTCGCACAGGCTCGGGTACTCGGCCTGGAACTTGCTGAAACCACCTGTGAAGGTGAAACAAATGGGTGTTTAGAGTCGGTTACATGCAGGCCATTTGGTTGACCCTCTTGTACAGAAATTATACCTCTTTATAACTTGGACTTAAACCAACAGCTGCTAGCCCACTAAGTTGCAATCGGGGCTGTGACTAAAATAGGATTGCAAAAAACAGGATTTTTATTTTCATTCTAGACAGAACATCTAGATAGAAAATAAAATGTACTAATCTGAATATGCATTTCAATAATAAAGACTTCTTATGCGTGTGAACCATGCACTTTGAAGCGCAATGTAAGGTGAATACTGTTGTAAGTGATTTTAGAGGGTAATATTGGTGTTTATGAAAATGGTTAACTCCATTATATATTAATATAATATTCTAACAATTTAGGCTAAAGTCAATGATGTGTTGTTCTATCTGACTTCTTCTGCGGATTAGTCTCTACAAAAAAAACTCGTCTGGATGAATTTTCTTTTTGTTGAAGTATCAAAAAAAGTTTTAATGAACTGAATTTAACTATCATTGCACGTCCTGCAATATAAATACTGCGCATGCGCACATTACGATTTCGGCGCTAAAAAGATAAATGCTGCGGCTTTAGTCGATTAGAGATAAACTAAACCTTCTATGTAGCTACTCCAAAATATACACTGATTGCAAGGCATCTATTCTTAAGCAGTTATTTAAGTAATTAAAGCTAAACCGACTGGGTAACTGGGGGCTTACTCGAGTCCTCGAGGCCTATTCGTTCTGTAATCGTTTTCTAAAAACCAAAAAATCTCCCGTACCTTCGAGGTAGAACGCCTTGTAGCCCTCGTCTTTCATCCTCCTCAGCAGCAAACCGAGCACCGATCCGCCGTCGACGTTTTCGTTCCACTCGCGGCTGTACTCGTCGTACAGCACGATGGTGTCCGTCTTGCACCTCCGCGCGAACCTCTCGCGGTCCTCCCCGGTGGCGAGGAGCGACTTGACGGCCAGGTTGCCCTTCTTCAGCCGCCGCAGCATCAGGCTCGGGATGGCCACGTTAATGGCGGTCTCGACGTGCGACGACTCGTACAGCTCCTGAGCTCGACAGTCCATCACGAGCAGGCAGTCCTTGCGCGTCTCCAGCTGCTCCCTCAGCCATTCCACGCTCTTGCTGATCGCCATTACCGAATCGAACGGAACGGGTTTCAACTTATCGAGCATTTAGTACCGTTCTGCGCACCTCAACCCGGAGAGACGGGGCGGCCAGAGAGCCGTGGGGTTTTTTTTCTTCTCCCTTCTTCCTTCTGTCGCTCTCTCTCTCTTTCTCTCGCGCGCTCGCTCACGAGGCCCGGGAGCGTACACAAGAAAGAACGATGCCTTTTTTGTTCTTTTTAGTTTGCTTTTTTTTTTTTTTTTTACCGTCCTTGTGGCTCTTCGGCGTAAAAATCCTCCGACTCAAATCCGAAGCTTAGCGTTAAAGAGCCGAGCCGAGCCGAGCGCCGTCCTGCTTACATCCATTCATACGCTCCTGCATTTATCAATGACTCACACGGGGCCGTGAGTAAGTAGCTACAGCGCCTGACGTTGCCTTCCTGTTATATAACGTCTCCTCTCGCTGTCCACTTCGAACTAAACGTCCACCGGAACGCACAACCGGGTTCAACGAAGTTCGAGTTCGAATGCGAAATAAAAACAAAACCGATTCGTCGTGCGTATAAATCCGTTTGTGTTTATCAGTGATTCTACGTGTTCTCCTAGCGCCGACCCGCCTCTAACTGCGATCTCGAGCAGAGCGAGCTCGTGAATGGGTACAAGCGCGAGGCGTTTCAATGGATACATTATCTGCGCCGACCAATCAGGAGGCGCCGGGCGGCCGTCGCCCTGGAAACGGGGCCGGATGGAACGGACCGTGTTGATGAATTGTTAATAAGTTTGTCATTCACAAAAACGGAAAGGAATTTCCGCTCCGGATCAACTGACTGCTAACAAACAGTGGCGGCTAAAAAGAAGGAGGCGCGAATGTGTAACCCGAGCTGAAGGTTCGGGAGACCCGTTACCCCTAAAGGGTGACGGGGCTCCCGAACCCAACGCTAGGGTTACACACTGCGTTTAGCAGCGGCGTAGTTTGACTTATCCCCGTGTGTTTGTGTGTGTGTGTGTGTGTGTGTGTGTGTGTGTTAGAGTTTAAGCGCGAGCAGCCATGTTTTATTTCGGGAAGCGCGAGAAAGCGCGATCCGGGTTCAGACCTTTTATATTTCCATTTTCGCATTTTGTAAAGTGGAAAAAAAACAAAAGTAACAAAGCGCAGTGGGAAACTGGAGCGCAATAACAGGTTTAACAATTAACATTGCATTAACATTTTTGGTCGGATTGATAGTGAACAACACACGTGGTTCCACTGACCTCATTGTGTCCGTGTGTCCGCAATATATTACAGTGTAATAAGGTGAGATTTCAAAAGTTTGGATAAATTACAAAGTTTGCTGTTATACATGAGCCGTTTGTGTTAAGATGTTTTACAACAAAATTCGAATATCTTTTGCACAGCGTGAATTGAAATGAAAATATGATTCACAAAATACGATTCCTATAAGACTGCAAGAAATGTTTAGCTTATGATGAAATATGGTTTTACAAGAACTGTAAAATATACAAATATGTCACTGTGCATATAACACTAACACATCTGTATGTGCCCGAAAAAGTACAATTCTGCATTGTGTTGTGTAATAGACCATGCAGAAAGTTTCAGAGCAGAGAGCGGCAGCAGCAAAATGTTCTTGTGCAATGTTAGATCATATACTGACAATAAATAAAACAGATATTATGATGTATAAAGGCTGCATGGTAAATGATGAAAGCCGCTCATAAGCAAATAGGGTACATAGTTTCGATTTGACTTTGTCTGAAGTTTCTTATGCCAAATGATGGATCCCTCATAGTATTCAATGGAATGCGGTAAAGTGTCAGTAATGGCATAATAAACACATTAGCAGGGCCATCAGTGCAGTTTAACACTTGATGCATGATGCAGTCCGAAAGTGTGAACGCGCGATTATTACATCCGCGTGCGCGCACGTTTCCGTCACGTGTCATCTTACAAACCATATAAATTATCCACAAGACGAATTTAATCGCTCTACCGGAACTGGTTATGTAGCCTCTCAGAAGGAATTATTTGACTAACAATAAGATTATGTAGTATAAAAGACATGTTTATGCAGGCTACTACAGCATATGGCATACAACATATTTTATGACTTGCATGACTTGAATATATAGCCCAAAATCTAATTTTAAAAACGTGGTTTTAAAGACTACACATTGTTATACTATCTATAAGACATGAGTATATATTCTACAAGACATTGGGACTTGCAGAGCCTAAAAGATGGGAATTTATAAATTAATATATATCCATATATTAACATTAAGGAGTGTTTATATATAAAAGATGTGGTTAGATAAACCACAAGACATGGTTTTACAGCCTTATATAGGTGGTCAAATCAAACTGACAAGGAGTGTTTCTAGCAGACATTGTAATATGGACGCAATTATATAGCTTATACCATGTGGTTATTCAGATGTGATGGTTTTGCATGCATACACACATGTAAATTTGGCTTTACACATGCACAAGGGGTTTCTAGCCATACTTATTATCATGCACCACAAAGCCTGCTGCATCACCAGTCGTTGGTAATGTAGGTTTTGAACCGTTATGTATACCATTTTATCCACAGCTTACTTACTAATTAGGTTTTTTTTTGTCAGTCAGCCAGCTTTGAATATTTTCAAACACAAATCTTCTGTAAGTCAGTCTTAGGTGGTTTAATCACATAAATTGGAGCCAAATTAAGTCTTCATAACTTAAGGTTTCTCTTAACAGGATTCAGGTCCCCTGTGGTGCTCTGGTCTTTGTCAAATAAAAAGTTTTGTCATGTTGAAGAAAAATGAAAAGTCAGAGTTGAAGGCCTCCATGTCTTCAGACATGCTGTCTCCAGGAGTGAGCTGCGGTGAATTGCCCCTAATAGTCCATTTAGGCCTGCCATTCACATGTAGAGTGACCGTGCAGGCGAAAAGGTGTGTGTGGAGGTTTCTGAGCTTTTAGCATATGATGTGTGGCAGGAGCTGGATGTAACAGCTTTTCTCCTGTGGTCTTCAGAAGTGCTTCTCTGTAGCATTCTCTCTCTCTCTTTCTTTCCAGGTGTTGCTTCTGCCTTGTTTTTCAAAATGCTTGGCTGCTGTGAATGTGGGCGAGCTTTTGTCTAAACCTTCTTTCTTCTGCCTCCATTAAGATGTCTCAGTTACACCTGTAGATGCCATGGTTAGATAAAGTAACTAAAGCTCTGGCTATTTTTAATCTACCCAGTCCCTGTTCCCACAGAGCTGGAAAATAAATGAATCAGCTTGATGAGTGTTTTGCTGTAATATATTGGCCTTAACCGGGTTTTAACCAGGAATTATAAGGAGAAGCATTGATATAGGAATGAGTGTGCAGCTAATGGCTGTACAGAATGGGCACTTGAACCTTTGCTCATTGGCTATTGTGCCAAAAATAAGCTGCCTCAAATGTGCCATTTTTAGCTGTACAGTCATTGTAACTAATCAGTTGCCTTGAGCTGTAAAACTGTAAAATGGATTGAATCATATAATATGGCTCAGTATGAGACTCTCGGTGCAGAACACAAAGTATTACATATGAACCCTGACAATTAGAATAATGTTTACCCTTTTGTATAACGCTGGCATTGAAAGACAGACACAGACAGATAAAGAGGTAAACAGATAGATAGATAGATAGATAGATAGATAGATAGATAGATAGATAGATAGATAGATAGATAGATAGATAGATAGATCAAAAATCAACAGTGGCCACCAACCCCATAGAATGCATCAGAAACTTTTATTCCATTTATATTTTACAGTCTATAAAGACTGTATATTGACCTATTAAGGTGTGATCCGATTAAGAGATGGATGGAGGAAAGATGGATGATGAGTTTCATATGCATATGACTTCAATGCGTACAACCTAGTTTAAATGTGAAAACTCACCCCACCCAGGTGGTTAATTAGAGTAGAATGGACTGGAGGTGGGAGTTCACCTGAGCGTCAGTCACTTTTGTGTCACCATCTGTAAATATTAGTACCTCTGATGCCATGTCTCTGTTGTAGTCCTCCAGGCTGCTGCTCCTCGACTCCACCCTGGACTAGTCATGCAAGAGCCGACACGTGATACACGGCCTGCAGTCGAAGCTCAGGCGTGTCAAAAAAACAAAACAAACGGGAGCGATGCAGGTTGTATAGGCCAGGCAATCAGCAAGCGCATTGAAACAGCTTTTCCTGCTATTATCTCAGCAGCCCTGATGCCATCTACTGCGTCAAAGACAAATGCGGTGGTCGAGTCTGGCAACAGCGTCACACCGCTAGACTTTTCTGCTTTGCATTGCATATGTTGCTGCACAGCCAAATGAGCGTAACGGTTGCTTCCAGTTCATGCATGACTTGAGCTGAATTGGACTTGTTTATAATATAAGGCTGATGTTTTCCTCCCTGTATCCAAATCCATTCAAATGAATATGAGTATGGGAAGTTGTGCTGATGGAATAGTGTGCTGGGGGGAGAAACAGCAGAGGAAAGAAATCACAGGGCATTTACTTACACACTTCCTCCACTGGAAGCCCCCCTCCTGTGAAATCGCCACCCCCACACCCATCACACATATTCACACACACTCCTGGACAGCCTCCTTCCCTGCAGGTTCCCGGGTGGTGTTGCTATTTTGCAAGTGCTTGCTCACCCACTAGGCCCCCCCTCGGATCCTGAGACAATAACGGCTCCGCTTTTATCATCCGGCTCCATCCCGCTGTCTCTGTGCCGCGTCACCGGGCCTGTCATTCTGTTACAGGGACGGGCAGCCCTCTGAGCCCACAGGGTGAAAGGTCGACCTGGGGTGTGCTGAGTTTTTAGAAGAAACTCTCTTTTCCTGCCCGCCCTGCTGACGGACAGGGGAAGTTCCTGTTCATTGAATATTTGCTTCCTCCGTCCCTGCTGGTGAACCATTGTTTAGCTTTGCAGGCTTGTTTCTGTTTGGCGCTGCTGATGGCGTCTTGTGTCCTGTGCTTTGTGTGACATAGGTATTGAGATATTATGGGGATACAGAGTTACATGAGAGCCTTTTTACTTAAAGAAACTTTCAGTACAGGGTATGACTTCATTCAAGTATTTATGGCCATAAAAGGATTTGTTGCCATTATCGCCCTGTGCCTGTGCATGTAAAGTATCTGTAAATTACTTAATAAAAATGCAAAGAGGATATCTGAAGATAATTTTAAAAAATCTGCATTGGACCCCTGAGCAAGGCCCTTAACCCCAAGTTGCTCCAGGAAAATGTATTAGGAAAATTGGAAGTCCCTCCAGTTTAAAGCATCTGATAAACACATTAAATGTAAATTTTATAAGACAATGTTCACATCTCACAACATGCAGTTTGTGATTAAGAAACAAGCAAATGTTACACAGTACTATTGTTATTACCATTATTGCTATTTTTTAGTGTTTGTCGTCATACTTCATATATTTTTAAACTTTTTATATTTATGAAGTCTTTTCCACCTTTTAACTGTGCGACTGACATACGTTATTGACTTGCACGCATCCAATGTCATTTCTGTCACTAAATGTATTACGTGTCTTACCTATCAATTACAGTAAATAGATGACTACAGATTTAAATACTCTTAAATACAAAATAAAAGTAAGAGTGAGTTACTATATAATAGTGCGGAATACTAGATTTTATGCAGCTTGCTAACTTTCAGTGTACACCCACCCTGTTGTACACTGCAGCTACAGTATCAGCTTGATGCTCCTATGTGGGTTTTGAGAAACTTTTCCCATGCTGTCCTGTGTGTGTGTGTGTTATTGCAGTGCCACTTGTTTGCATTCATTGTTGAAGAGCAGCACAGCCCGGGGCTAAAAGAAGGGATGGAAGGAGAGAGGGAGGGAGGACAGAACTGGATTGGGCTGAGCGCTGTACTGTGGGGACATGCTGCAGTTCACCAAAACAGGAAGCCGAGTGCTCTGGGCGTCCCTAGAGAGCGGCACTTAAGGAGTTCAGCTCCAGCCCGGCCTGCACCCGCACCGCCACAAACAGGATGTCCCACTGAGGAGAGACACGAGAAAGTGCTGTTGTTGATACACCATGCTCAGGTGAAGAGAATGTTTACGAGTGAACTCCACCTTCCTCCAACAAAGGACAGTAATTGGTCAGAGGAATGCAGGCACCGTCACTCGTTTGTAAACATGTATTTTAGTGTAGGAAAATTTGGAACAGAACATGAATGAAAAACACAAATCGAAACATATTTGAGTTATCTGATTTACACTGGAACATGCAAATTCAGGAAGCAACGATCAATGTCTGATTTAACACAATCACTTCCATTGATAAGGAAGCACAAAAAGCAACAAAAATATCATTTGACATTTTATTCCTAAGCTTAATGTTTAAATGAAAATCACTTTTAATTAAAAAATACCAACTGTTAAAAAAAACAAAACAATTATATAACAATATGTTTGATATCTGACCCATGTTTTCATTTTGGATCACTGCAATGGGCTTGTTGTTCACTAAATCGAGGTATAGATGTAGACTGATGTATTGTTACACCTTTAAAAATGACTGCAAATAGAAAAATGGCTGAATATACTGATATGAAGTCTTCATGAAGTCACCAGAGCTATGTAGATTTATAGTCTACAGGAAAGAAGTCGTGGAGGTCCCACAGCTGAACTAAAAGAAAACTGTTTGCATGTTAGAGTCATCAATTAATGGAGTCCAAACTCAAAACACGAAAGCTCAATGGTTTTCAGGACACCTTATCCTCCATAACAACTACCAGCACTCTGCTCTTCAACTGCCTGAACTCCACTTCTGAGGAATGTCCCCAAAACAATGGCACTTAAATTTGCTCCGAGACCCAACACAAGTCGGAGTGGCAGCCCCCTGGCCTCGTTCCTCTCGCACTTTACAGACGATTTCGGCACATTCCTGATGAATGATGTTGAGAGGAAATTGGCGTCTGTTTGCACGTTCTGGGAGCAGTCACTCCTCCAACAGCTGTTTTCCTCTGCTCCTAAACAGAAGTCCTTGCAGATTCTGAAATATGACAGGAATTTGTAAACAGGGGTGGCCGGCTGCAGGGGGCCCTCGGGGTATCCAGGGTAATAAGTGTGTGTAAGTGTGTGGGTATGTGTGTGCGTGTGTGAGTGTGTGTGTTTGTGGGAAGGGGGCAATTACGGGAGGGCGGATGAGGGTTATTATGTGTTTGCTGTGGAACCGTGGCGCCGAGTGCCTGTAATCCCAGCAGTGTCCGGCTGAATGAGGCAGGAAACTGTGTCCTAGCAGGAACTGGAAACCCTGATCTGTAACTGAAATCTGTGCAGCTCAACCAAAACATTATGAGTGAAGCATTTTGAATGGATGAACAGCTCCTATTAAAGAATGGGCTCAAATGTGGCCTGGTTTAAAGGTTAAAGATCAAATTCAAAAGATTGAAAGTTTTATTGGCATGTGTTCAGAGAACAAAGCACAAAGAAAATCTTTCTTAATGAATCTCCTCAAACTCCTGTCATTTAACATTAGAGTTGTGCAACATCATAATGCATACTACTAGCAGAAATGCAACTACTATGAGATAACTAACTAAAAAATAGAGATGGGTTTCCACAAGAAAAAGCCAGTGTGATTGTTCAAGTTTTGTGGCTGTGAGCAGGAAGATTTTGATTAAAATGCACTAAATTGAATGGGGAAAGAACGAGGGATGAAAAGTAAGAAAAAGATGAGTGCAGGTCAAAAGAGATTCAGATGTGTTCATTGAGGTGTCCTATGTTAACTGTTGTGAGAAGGGAAGCTTTCGAGTCTCAAATCCCATGTATTCATAATAGGAGAAAATGAATGGGTTAAAAAGAAATGACAAAAAAAATATGAAAAAGACAAGTGCAGGTCATGACGGTTACAGATATGTGAAGAGGGCCCTTGAATCACATCGAATTTGGTGACCCTGCGAAGAATGGCGGGTGCGGAGTAAAGTGTCGAAATTTAAGCTCCATGCTAGTCTATGGGGAAAAAACAGATGAAAAAATGAACAGAACTCACGAACGAGTGTGTGTATCAACGTGTGTTAAAGTGTATACAAACACCCCACAACGCAATAGGCAATAGTGTTTAATAAAAATGGGATAACAATATGTGATGGCTCACCACCATCACATAATAATACAACATTTTACATGGGTGAATGAAGTGAAATTTTAGTAATGCAAAGTAGCAATCTAAAGTGATGAAATGAAAAAAAAAAATTCTAATTACAATACTGAAAATGATGCAGCAATTCTGCAGAATTAATAACAATAAACTGATGAACAAGTGAAAATGTATAGTTGGTGGCGTAACGGTAGGGTGTTTGCTCCATGATCAGAAGGTCGCAGGTTCGAATCCAGGGCTGGTAAAATTACTACGAGGTACTCATGAGCAAGGTACCGTCCCCAAGCACTGCTCCCCGGGTGCTTGTTAGCTGCCTACTGCTTCTTCACAGATGGGTTAAATGCAGAGGTCACATTTCGTTGTGGTGCACTGTGTGCTCTGCTGTGGTGTGTTCACAATGGCAAATAATCACTCACTTAAAAAAAGAACTGAAGCCTCTTTCAAATGAACTCACAACTGAGGCCCTTTTCTGTTGGGCCACTTTTTCAACCGCTTAAAGAGGAGTTTGGTTTCTCTAAGGAGGACTATGTGTGAAATCACTCTCAGATTGCATTTCAAAGCAATGCACTAGGACTGGGATTAATCTGCACCTAAACTGTTTTACACCACTATTCAGAACAAAGAAAATCACTAAACAATTAGCTTTCCTTAGACCCAGTCTATTTACATGTGATCACATATTCCATCAGGTGATTATGCAGACACAGCACATGCTCACATGCACATACTGTATATTCACATGTGTTTAGAGGAGTCTGCCCAGTCTGCAAGGAGTTAGAATCATGGGATGTGTTTGGAAAAAGATGGATGAGTTTTCCGGCGTCACATAGAAAAGGACCTTCCTTGAGTCAAGGTTCCATTCAGCATGTCTTCCTCATACGAGTTTTTCCTTCCCTCTTCCCTCACACTTGTCTTGCTCATAAAGGTAATGGAACATTAATCCGGTGAAAATGTCTTTATTAAAAGGCTATACAGAATATTAAATTGAACCTGATCAAAGACTTGTCCTATGAGGATAAGTGAGCTTGATATGCCGGACCACCCACCTAAACGTGCCCATTTTTAGCCCAAGAGCAAGCCTCCAAATGTGACACGTCACCGCCAGGACGCTTTCAGTTGTTTCTAAAACGAGGTGCAAGTGTTATTTAATTCAAGGTTGATGCAGTCAATCGGCCGGACGGCTCAAAGCAGGGAGTGGGGCACCCTACTGAGACATTCAGCATAGTCTTTTCTCATCACCTTCAAGGGCAGTTAGTCACAAAGGTCGCGCCAGGCGAGTGTATAAGGATGCGAAGGCTGGCCAGTCGCGTATCGTTATCCGAGGCGCTCTGCAGGAGGACCACCCACGAGGTTATTGGCAAGTCCAGGCCCACAAAAGGAGCATTGTTTTGGTGATCAAATACCTGATTAAGATCTCCTCAAACATTTGTCAAGAAGGGGCTTCTAATTTTGCCCGAGGCTACGGCGACAAATGAGTCACTGGCCCTCACCGAGACTGGAGACACACATCATTTATTTTGGATGAAGTAAAGTGCATTCAGGCCTTCGGGGTAAAAGCGCCTGCTGGGGTCACAAGGTTCAAAATAGGCAGGTGAAGAATTCTCTTTCAGGCTGAGGTTTGGGGCTGAAACCAAACAAGGCTGTAGGAATCCGCTTTTACCTTTCAAATAAGTTTTCAAACATACTTCAATTAGCTTCAGAATGCAGAGGCACAGGATTTATAAAGACAGACATTTTTACCTTATTACACCAGGTTAAACACATCTCCACCGGCTGCCAGTTAAATTTTGCGTTGCGTTAAAAATATTATTTTATTTATGAAGTTCTCAATAATTTTCATCCATGATAGCTTACATTTACAGGATATCAGACGCTTTTATCCAGAGTAACTCACATTTCCTAATTACAGTCTCCCAGGAGCAACTTGGGGTTAAGGGTCTTCTCTTGCTCTCTTTCCTTTGTCTCTTTTGTGACAAAATCTGTTGTAAAAAGTTCTATACACACAAAATAGAACTGAATTGAACTGGTTTTGCCCTTTTGATTCATGCACCTACGTTGTGCCGATCACAAAAGGAGCTCTGCCAAAAATAAAGTGAGCGGCAGTGCGAACGTTTGCAGGTCAGGGTCAGGTGAAGTCGTGTTTTAACAAGAGTGACATTCATTACGCGTTCCGCCATAGCAAACAGTCTGGTGCTGTACTTTTTTGGCAATGCAATTTAGCAAGGTAGCACATGGTTTGGAACAGAGAGAGAGAGAGCAGATGGGACCTAGTCAAAAACCTGCTCATTATCTCTTCAGGTCTAGACAGAGACAGGAGAGGAAAAAAGAAGGAGACAGCGAGGACGAGAATGAAAGAGGGGGAGGGATCTTACAGTTTTTCTTTACAGTCTACAAAGGGATCATCAACATCAGTTTTGAACCATCAGATACTGTTTTGAGACACAAAACATGGACAGCAATGTAACCTACCACCACACAGAGCTAAGAAATCTCTTTTGGAAGTCGCTGTCACAAATTGACAAGACGTCCATTCAGTAGCCAGAATGAATCCTGTTTACAACATCTTCTGACCCTTTAATGCTGACGACCACAGGACCTTTATATAAGATTTGAAATGAGCTCAAATGTGGTCATTTTTTTGCTCTGGCTTATTATTGCTAAGTTATGAAAAGTGCCATTGGACACTTAAGCGTTCGTTCCTATTGCAACGTGTTTCTTTGTTTAGCCGAGAAGATGGAGAGAAATCGCATCTTAGCATTAGTGGCAGCGTGTGAAATAGATTCACATATAGATTCTCTTCGAGACGAGATTGGGTGCATGAAATCTCCAGATACGCCACCATTTGTAGTGAGTTCTTGAAAGTTCTATGCCTCGCCTACGGTGGCCGAGAAAGCCCAACGCAATTCAAAGTTAAAAACGCGCTCCAAAACCACAAAGCGTTTCATTCAAGTTCACAGCACATGCTCAAACACACTACAAATTTGTAGACGCGACACAAACTCAGAAATCACTTTCATCAATTTCGTCATTACACGTTACAAAACAGAAAACACATGCATCTTCTAAAACGTGCTGCAAATACAGAAAACACATGCATCTTCTGAAACGCGCTGCAAATAGCCACAACACAACCAAATTGAGCCAAAACACAACAGAAGTGTTTGCGCAGGGCACTGATTTGGGTGGCCACATCCTTTTTAGGCCTGAGGAGGTGGAGACCAGTAAGTGAAATTAACATTTGAGAAATAAACGATTGGTTTCATGGTTTTATCGTACATATTTGTGTGTAGGAATTCCTCATGTGTGAGACTTTCTGTGGAGTTAGATTGCATCTCAAATGTTAATTTCACTTACTGGTCTCCACCTCCTCGGGACTTAAAACTAATAAGGATGTGGCCACCCAAAACAGCGTCCTCCGCAAACACTTCTGTTGTGTTGTGGCTATTTGCAGCACGTTTTAGAAGATGCATGTGTTTTCTGTATTTGCAGCACGTTTTAGAAGATGCATGTGTTTTCTGTTTTGCAACATGTAATGACGAAATTGATGAAAGTGATTTCTGAGTTTGTGTCGCATCTACGAATTTGTAGTGTGTTTGAGCGTGCGCTGTGAACTTGAATGAAACGCTTTGTGGTTTTGCAGTTGCGTTGGGCTTTCTCGGCCACCGTACTCGCCCCTTCCTCAATTTTGCAAGAAAGAAGTGACATTGGTGAGTGCAGAGTTGTTTTAAAAGTTGAATGATTGTCAGCTTGAAGAGCTCTGAGCGCTGCGACAAAAAATGTCTCCACCAGCGTTTTTTTCCCCACTGAAGGCGCTTGGCGCTCTGAACGCTGAAGCTCATAGGATTTGTATTAAAAATAGGTGCTGCCAGCAGAAAAAACGTGTTTGGTGAACACAGGCCCGTAGGGAAATGGTAAGGGAGTTGGCTCCATGATTAGAGTGCCAGACTGGTAAAGGTACCACTGAGGTACTCAGGAGCAAGGTACTGTTCCCAAACACTGCTTCACTGGTAGGTCAAATTTTGTTTCGGTGCACTGTGTGCCATGTTGTGCTGTGGTGTGCTGTGTTCATGATGACAAATACTTACAAATGAATTTTAAACATCATCTATGATGTTTTATAATATTTGACTTCATTTACAAATAAACAGTCTCACTGCCACTCCATAGTTCATTCATTTGCTTCTGCTAAAGTTACAGTTGTCAATATTTTTATTGGTAGTTTTTAAAGGTATTGTCTGGTTAGCTCCTAAAGAGGCCAGAGCAGATTTGGTTTAAGCTACAACTACGTCACTTACACCAAATCTGAACAGAAGGCTGGGAACAGACGGGACTCTCTCCCAGTAAACATCATTAGACGGATCAGCGTTCTCCTGGTCGGCGCTGACGTATGAGGTTGGCCTGTCGGTGGGAACCTTTCCGTCATTCCAGCGGGCAGGCGGGCGAGCTGCCCATCCGGTCTCGTGCATGCCCGGCATCTTAAAAGATTAGAAAAACTGTTCTAATGCCGCTTAGCACCGAAGCACTTTGGAGAAAACACTTCGTCACCTGACAGAAAGTGACAAACACGTCTGCTTCAGAAACGCTTTTCTGCTCTACATTGAACATAAAATGAAATGAATGCCAGCAAACAAACCTGACGAGAATTACTTGGACACAGCTGAGATATTAAAATTATTTCTAATATATGTTTAGCAAGTGCGTGTACTGATTCCTAGCAATAGTTTTGTTTAGTTTTTTTCATCTGGAGCCAAAACAGGATGAGGTTATGTGAAAGGATAACATAAATTAGCTTTTGTTTTTGTGAACAGAACCTCTTCCTGGCGTCAGATTATGAGGCCTCATAACATTGCTTTCATTTCCTGTTTGGGGGGGAAGACGGGCGGCCAAAAGGGGACACGGTTCTGGAACAAAGCATCCAGTGGAAAGGAGAGCGGCATGAGAGAAAACAATGGCAGAAATATTTTGTCTCGTTCTACGCTTGTCCTCAATGTCTTACGACACCGAAAAATCTGACGTTGGTGGTCAGCACTGAAACAGGATAGTTTGTGTTACTGTATCTTTTCATTAGAGGATTCCAGATTAATTCAAACATGTACATGTAAAATGATTCATATATATAAATATGTGAAATTAAAGAATGCTTTTGCCCATTATATCATCTCTGTTACACGTTTCCTGTGGAACTTCAGGCTTCGAGCTCGGCTTGAGGCCTCCCGGTGTAAAGTGATGCGGCTGAGTCCCCGGGCTTCCTCCACATGCACCTCTGCTTTCCTTGAGGCTCTGTGGCTGCTTCTGATCCTCTTTTCTTTTTTGTCATCCTCCTCTGGATCCTCTCATCTGCTTCTCTTCCCCCCCCACGGGTCGGAGTGAGAAACTGGCTGACAGATGGGTTTGGGATATGCAGCAGTGGGAGACGGACTTAGAGAAGTGGCTAATCTCAAAGAACAACAGCATTTGGCAGGTATTACCCTACCTCACCCCCAGAGCCCCTCACACACACACACACACAATCACAGCCAGAGTCCTGTGTTGCTGTCTTTCTGAGATCATTCTTTTGACCTGAACAAGGACTAATTTCACTACAACACCTACCTCATATATTGCAGACATTTTACTGCTTATTATGTTTAATTCTGTTTTTAAATAGTCCTACACTGTACTTTGAAGTTTGCACTAGAATTTTCTTGTAGTGCCTTGTCCACTGTTTGCACTGTCATGTCTCACCTGCATTTTATGTCTGATACTGTCATGTTAAATGTCACATCATTTTGCTATGAAACATTTTGCTGTGTTGACAATAAACGCTCTTGTATCTTGTATCTTGACTCCTATATTAACGGAGCTATATGTATATGTATATGTAATTGTGGCCAAAACTGGTACTGCAGTCAAATTCAAAACACTGTAGCACGTTGTTTCACCTCCCCAGACTCGAGGTTGCCAGATAGACCGAATGAGGACTCATATTTGGCCAATCTAGTGTCTAATGTTATGTTTCGTATTGCCATAATTAGCATGCTAATGTTTGCACTGTTACCACACTGTCTCAGCGTAACACGATGCTGACGTTTGCCATCACAAGTCACCGCTTTTGTTTCTCAAACAATTCACTCAGTTCGATGACCCACCTGCACATGGGCTACAATCTATGATCGAACATGAATAACGTTATTCAACTGTTGAAAATATTTGAAATATTCATCCCTACGTCTAGTGGTGATACAACTTAGCCAACCTCGGCTAAATCTTACCTGTCCAGTAGAAAATTAGCCACTTCGGCATCCGTCTTCAACTTCTTCTCCGCTTTCAGCCGTCTCCATCTTTCAAACACATCTCCTATGCTGATCCTCGTTTTGTTTCTGTTGTGGTCAAGACGTTTTTGAGAGTCATAGCGAGGCCTTTTAGTTTTAGTAACGTCAGACATTTGTAATCCAGAATGCCTGAAGCTGCAGCTTGGTGGTAACTGGCAACCTGGATGCTGAAATGCTACTGACTTCGTGATTGGTAGATAGCGGTGGGTGATGCTACAGGCCAAAACACAAAACCAAAATATGAACGTGATTTCTGTGCTGTAATTAAATCTTAAAATGTGAATATTTTGGCTGCACTAATTTTGTCAGTGAGATCAATATTTCAAATTAACATGATTCCTTAATTTCTAGTGACATATTGGGTTCAATTTAAGATTACATGCCATAAATTTCTTATATGTATCTCCTTTAACTACATGTTACAGCTACAGGAAAAAGGGGGGAAAGGGAAGGAAGTGGCAGTGTAATAGCCGAAATTCTGGACCAGTAAAGGTACCAGTGAGGGACACTAATGGGTCAAATGCAGATGTGACATTTTGTTGTGCTGTGTTCACAATGACAAATAAACACTCACTCACAAAGCAAATCATTTCACTACACTTACATTTTTTTAAATCAAAAAATGTTCAACAAAAGCATTTAATGAGGACTGATCTTCACATGCAGAAATGTTCTCGCTAGCCCACAAAACCCCAACAAATCTTATTTTCTTTTATTCTAGAGGCCAATCAGGTTCTCAAAACCACCTAAAAACCTGCTCTCACACACAAACACAGCAGGAGAGGAACTGACTGATTAAAGGGACAGAGAATTTGGGGGTTTGGCTGTGAGCACCTGGTGTGGATTATAGACAAGGATACATACAGTACATTTACACACACACACATAGACATGCAAAGACACACACACACACAAACACATACACACGCACACAAACACACATAAAGCCCTGTGTTCTCTAGGCCACTGCTTTGTTGGCACTTCTTAGGATTAGTGGTGTCTTCCCACAACACACCTGTGCACCAGAGTGTACCAGTGACCACTTGCTTACATAAAGCCTGCCAGACAGGAAGAGGACGTGACATAAGTGGACTAAGCACTTATTATCCTCCTCAGTGTGTCATCGAGAAAAATGAGGTAACCGGACTGAAGGCCCCGGAACTCGGTCATTGCATAACCTGCAAATCACACATGCAATTCAGACACAAATGCGATTAACACGGTGACACACCAGAGAAAATGGAAAACCAAACCGCCGTTAATTTTTGTAAGTGTATGTGAACGTAGAATCCCTGAGGTCAGTGTAAGGTCAGCTTGATGCTAATTCTGTAGAACACATTGCTCCAACAAAATCACGGAACTGACAGAAATGCAATAAGAAATATAGCCACGAGTGGCGATTAAAGGGGTCCAAGCACAGTGACTTGGTGGTGAGTGTGCGCTGTGCTTGGACCCTTTTATTGCCGCATGTGGCTATATAGTACTTTTTCACCTGTTATAGCGCCCCATATTGATCAATTAGCGCCATTTTTATATCACCTCCACAAAATCATACCCTTACCTCAGATTTCAAGTTTGAGAAGACTGGGCCAAAGCAGACCAAAGATACAGCCGTTAAGCAAAATTAGCCACACCCTGCTATAGTTGATTTGCTTATTGTAGCCACAATATCAAAAAAAAAAAAATCAAAAAAGCTCTTTGTGATGATGTCAGACAAAGTCCACAGATTCATTTGACAACCTCAAGTGTCTAAATCACCCACACCCCACCAGGACGAATACGCAAAAGTTTGTTTTGCAAACTATGCAAATTAGCAAAAAAAACTAGCTAAGGCGACACTGATGTTTAGGGCAAATACATTTTTCACAGGCCAAAGATTAAGCAGAAATAATAATTTTCTGAATTAGACTTATGGTTCAAAAGTTATTCATCTAAATGCAAAAGTACTTATTATAGCGCCATCTACAGGAGCAATTACACCACTTTTATTCTCTGAGTAGTGGGTGGGATACCAGACCTAACTGCCAAGTTTCAAGTTTCTGCGACTTACAATTTAGGCTGCACAATGCGTTTTAAGGCAGAAAAAACAAACAAACAAATCTGTACAAATACAACAGGGTTCCAGCACTTCGTGGGTCACCTAATTACTGTGAGGAGTATTTAATGTACCAGTACAAAGTGTGATAACTACCTGATGGACACATACGTATAATTATGATCAGGTAAATGTAACTGCTGCCAAAGGACCTGCCAATGCACCAGTCCAAACACAGATTTAAAGGTAGAAACTTTGTAAAATGTCTGTGTTAACTTAATCTGATCTCAACAAAGTTCAATTGTAGAATAAAGTGTAAAATATTCATTTAATGTAAGGATTTGATATGACGTGTGTAAGCAATATTTGTGTGTGACTTTGCCTTTTTGGGCCTCCTGTAATTCAGCTTCATCACTTCACGCATTACACGAGCTTGAAGCCTGAAGCTCCACCGTCTCCCAGTGAAAGTTGTTACAGTGACTGTTTAATGTAAAAAAATCACATTTATATATTCATATTTTTACATCAGTAAGTTTTAATCAACATGGAATCCTTTAATGAAAAGATACAGGAACACGCTGACCACCAGCATCAGATTTTCAGTGTTGTAAGACATTGAGGATAAGCATTGAACAAGGGAAAACCTTCACCATTTCACCACTTTTTAAATTTTCATCATGCACACTGTGTTTCACCGAAATATAATACACTGGGGGGCGGCACGGTGGCGCAGTGGTTAGTGCTGTCACCTCACAGCGAGAAGGTCCTGGGTTTGAACTCCGGGGACAGTCATAGGGTCTTTCTGTGTGGAGTTTGCATGCTCTCCTCCGGGCACTCCGTTTCCTCCCACAGTCCAAAGGCATGCACTATAGGTTAATTGGCGACTCTAAATTGGCCCCATAAGTGTGTGACTGTGTGTGTGCCCTGCGATGTGTTGGCGCCTGCCCAGGGTTGGTCCCCGCCTTGTGCCCAAAAGTTCCCGGGATAGGCTCTGGTCCCCCCGTGACCCCAGTTGGGATTAAGCGGTTCAGATAATGAACGAATAATACACTGGTGAAATTGTGCGTGATTATTTGTCATTAGGAACACTCCTGCAGCACAATGAAATATGATCTCTGCATTTGACCCTTCCGTGAAGGAGCAATGGGCAGCTTTTTTGGCAGCAACCAGGGAGATGGTACCTTGCTCATGAGTACGTCAGTGGTACTTTTACCAGTCTGGGACTTGAACCGAACTTGAACTACCTTACCTACCGTTACACTACCAACTGCAATAATGAATGGACTGAAAATGCTTCTTTTACAATGCCCAAAGTCTCCTCGCCTGAGGCACTGGCCACTCGTCCACTCCACCACACATATAGGGTTGGTTTCTCGCTCATGGATTAAGTCTGGTCTTGGACTAAGTTGTAGTACCAATGGAGTAACTGTAGTACCTGGCCACAGCAGGATGGAAGGAGAGGCGCTCAGATGGGACAGGTTCACGAGGAAGTCGCCCGTTAGTCAATGAAAATGAGTTGCAAAGGAGGTGAGAAGGGTCATAAAGTGGTCACAAATCAT
The DNA here is from genome assembly GCA_032718565.1 of Distichodus sexfasciatus. NCBI lineage: Eukaryota > Metazoa > Chordata > Actinopteri > Characiformes > Distichodontidae > Distichodus > Distichodus sexfasciatus. The sequence continues at coordinate 3,171,696 of JAVGVS010000011.1, read as the reverse complement.
TATTCAAACTAATTGCTGTTTACACCGAAACGCTTGGTGTTCATTAGGTGCATTCATTATACATTTTTCTCCAGAACAACATACATGTCCTAATTACAGGAACAGTCTCCCTGGAGCAACTTGTGTTAAGTGTCTTGATCAAGGGCCCAATGGTTGTCTTTCTGGAGGTAGTATAGGGCTGGATTTGAACCTATGACCACTTGGTCCAAAGGCAAGTACCCTACTAGCTACGGTGCCACAACCAAAAGCACTTCATACCTTACCACCACCAGGTTACACTGACATTTACATCAATCCAGATTGACTTCTATTTTCTAAATTCAGGGACAGTCTTCCTGGAGCAACTTCAGTTATTTTAAAACCACAAAAATAAACACTCTTTCAATAGTAAACGATACACAGCTTGAGCATAGTTACAGTACAAACTTTGCTGAATGTAGTGAACTATGAAGGCAAAAAGGGGCAAAAAACCCAAATACAAAATATTTGTTCATTAATCATGATCGAGGTAAAAAGCTTGAATAATTTTGATTTAAAGTTATATCACCCAGCCCTTGTAGATGATTCTCCCAAATCTCTTCATTTTGGCTGTAATTGTGGCGGGGACAGTTGGTAGTGTAACCGTTAGGGTGTTTGCCCTATAATCAGAAGGTCGCTGGTTCAAATCCCAGGACTGGTAAAGTTACCACTGAGCTAGGTACCGTCGCCAAGCACTGCTCTCCTGGCGATGCCCATGTCAGCTGCCCACTGCTCCTTTATGGATGGGTCAAATGCAGAGATCATATTTCATTGTGGTTCACCATGTGCTGTGCTGTGTTCACAATGACAAATAATCACTCACTTTATAATTCTTCTGAAGTATTAATGAGTCAAGATTCCTTATTTGTCACATAAATAGTTAGAAAACATGTTGTGCAAAGTAACCTGATCATTCCTGAGACTTTAATAACAGACTATGTTAAAGAAACTGTCCATGACACAAAAACTACAGAATATACAGAAAATATACACAAAAATATATGCTAACTCTTTAAGATCTGTTGTAACCCTCCTTAAATTGTTTATATTTGTCTTTTGACTTTTTACATTTATACTATCCTTTTTTTCTAAAAACAGTTGTTTTCAATAGTAATTATTCTCATTTAATTTCTATTTTTACTCATTGTTACTTTATTTTTTATTTATTTATTACTCTTCCTTTTGGGGAGTATAAATATATAATTGTAAATAGAAAAATATGTCCTTAGAGTTGTACTTTAAACAGTAACTGTACACATGCATATTATGTTAAAAACATGTAAAGTGCGGTGTGCCTTTTGTTATGAAATAGACGTATAAGCTAATCTTAAACAGCAGACTGATGGCATATGAGCAGAAATGGACACGTAATGTTTCACACGTCTTAAATGAAAGTGATCAGCAGCTACAGGGTGAGTTAGAATGTGCTGGAAAGGACAGTCTGTTCACGAGCAGCCTGCCAAGAAAGAAATCCGCGACCTTCCTACCTCCACACGGGCCATGCCGAGGGCCTCCTTCACCCGGCCAATCGGCTCAGAGCAGAAGGAGGAGGAGGTCTCGAGTTCGGCGGTCACACAGCGTCGTTGTGGCGATGAATCCACAGATGAGCCGAGCTTCATTCAGCCGGTTCATCATGCAGCCTGACAGGAGGCCTCTTAAGCCAGAGAGCACAGAGAGGGAGAAGGGGATTACCTGAACTCGTCCACCTGCCTCACACACACTGACACACACACACACTCACACACACACACCCGGGAATCAACAGGAGAGACCTAAAGTGGAGCTTAAGCAAAAAGCATTAGGCTGAAGATGATGGTGACAAAGGCACCTGACCAGACAGGCACATGGACACATAGCTGCCCGTGACACGGTCACTCTCAAACGCACACACACTCACACACGCCTTGCTATACTTATGGGGATGTTTCACAGACATAAGGGTTACTGTAGCTAAATAAGCTCGTCTCTACCCTCAATCCTAACCCTAATCTCACTAACGAAAAGGAAAATTCTACTCTTTTATTTATTTGTTTGTTTTCATCTCTTAAATGCAAAAACCAAACAGGAACGCCAGGCTTCATCTCCATCTCCAAAGGTAGCCTCGTCTCCAGTCTGCAGGTGTAAAGTCTGACATTTGTCCTCAACAGAAGTCTCACATATATATTTAGTTATGTCTATGTTGCTATAACAAACAATACTCACATGTAGCCAACCCTAACCTTAAGCCCAATAACAAAATCACATTTTGTCTCATTATTTTTTTAGACTTTTTGCCCAGAATAACTTTATATGAGTTATTAAAAATTCTGCAACATTTTCACTCGGGGAAAAACAGATTTATTTTAAATGTTTGCTACTGAATATGTTCATCTCACATTTTCACTCGGTTTCTAATCCCTGCAGTACATGTATATAAAGATTATAATATACACACGCTGCACATTGTAAAGAACCTGTAAATTTAATCTTTAGTTTTGGAAAGTTCTCTACCTTTTCTTATAACTCTGGCGAACAGGGCCATTTCCAGTCTTTAAGGACACCCTGGGCTTAGCCCGCACTGGAAGTAAGTTTAAAGAGAGGCCAAGGATTTGTATACAGTACAGTGTATAAAAGGTGGGCGGCACGGTGGAGCAGTGGTTAGCGCTGCCGCCTCACAGCGAGATGGTCCTGGGTTCAATCCCCGGGTCGGTTGTAGGGCCTTTCTGTGTGGAGTTTGCATGCTCTCCCCGTGTTCGCGTGGGTTTCCTCCGGGTGCTCCGGGTTCCTTATACAGTCCAAAGGTATGCAATATAGGTTAATTGGCGACTCGAAATTGGCCCCGTAAGGTGTGAGTGTGATTGTGTGCCCTGCACTATGTCCCCGCCTTGCACCCGTAAGTTCCCAGGATAGGCTCCGGTCCCACCGCGAACCTGGTCGGGATTAAGCGGTTCGGATGGTGAACGAATGAATATATAAAAGGGGTCATACTAGACTGTAGTAGACTGCCTAAATTATCCTTTAATTTCCAGATGCATGCATGTTAATGAAATATATAAGATAAACAACTGTACAATTAATTTGGCTAGATTCAAAATACCCTGGGCTGAGGCACCGGTAAAATCAGCTGGCGACGCCCCTGTTGGCAACATCTTTGCATCCAGGATTAAATTTGCAACAAAATAATTATTATAGTGGCCACCAGACTAGCTACAATAACACTGATCACCTGACTGACCAGTGGCATTTGTGACTTTATGTCTGCGTGAAAAGTGGTCATTTTAAACAAGTCTTTATGCCTTGTCATTGCAAGAACAGATGATTGTTAAATTTGGCCACAATTTGACATTTTATTGTTGAGAGTTAAGGTTGTCATGTACTATGAGATTTTTATTGTGAAAATCCTTATATGTGACCCTCCACGGCAAAACCAGTCACTCGTCGCAACGGAGGTTTCCGAGAAAAACGAGCGTTTATGTTGCGTGGGGTAAAATTTTGGATTTTTGGTTTTTAGTGTTTTGAAACAGTGGAAGGTCTATACTGTACTGTTGTGAATAAATTTCGCTGAAAAACTTACCCTTTCCATCCTAAAAACGTGACTTTCTTGAGGTGAGGAATTCAATTCCAGCAGAATGTTAAAAGTTTCTGTTTTGACCGCTCTACTTCAATATTTACGGTAAATCCACTCGTTGACTAGCGTGAAGATATTTCTCCGGAATCCATCTTCGTCTCCCGAGTTCAGTTAACCTAACGCAGGTAGGCTATCCGTGTGGCTGTGAATGCAGCGTAGGATACCGTAAATACAAACGTAGCCGCGACCGCACCAAGTGTCTGTGAGTGCTACGGCGATAGTCAACTTCAAAGGCAGATTTCTCCGTTTCTCACTTGGCGTGACAGGAGAAACCCGACTCCTTTGAATGTTGATATCTCAGTCATATGTCGTCCCATTCATTCCATATAGGTATCGTTTTGAAGGTTGATTTATGCCCTTTCATGAAAACATAACTCAATTTTGAAAATTTGTGACAAGTGACTGGTTTTGCCGTGGAGGGCCACATTTCATTATTTAACTATTGTAGTTTAAGGTCTGGTGGCACTTTACACTTTATGACCTATTTTTTAACGCATTTCTGTGAAAATAAAAACACTGGGAACTAGGAAACGTGGCTGAAAGTGGGCAAAATGGCACAAAACATGAAGTCCAAGGGGTCTATTGAAGAAACTTCAGAGTTATTGTGTCCCTTTGGATATCAGCTAAAATGAATGTGAGTGATTATTTGTCATTGTGAACACATGCTGCTATACAGACTATTTCCACCTCAAATGACTGTTGATACAACACTGCAATAATATTTATTTCACTGCCGCCACTTATGTATTTGCACAAATATCGAACATTGAATGTATAAATAGATAACTGTTATAACCTCTTGCACATCCAGTGTAAAAGTCAATTTCCACTTGTAGGCAATACTGCATCCTAAGTGTCTCTCTATCTACCTCTGCCTCTATTTCTAATTCTAGGTTAAATTTATATTTACTATTCCATATCTAGTTTAAAATGTGTATTTTGTACTCTATTTATGCATTGTTTATTCCATGTGCCTTATTTGTTCTTTGTTCCGTATTTCCTACTGCACTGTTAAAACTGGAGCCACGTCGTCTTGTCTCTCTATGCATCTGTACAGTATATAGCAGAGGTGACAATAAAGTTTACTTTGACTTTTGACCACAGCACAGAGTGCACCACAACAGTGGGCAGGTTTTTTGGCAGGGTCCAGGGAACAGTGCTTGGGGTCAGTACCTTTACTGGTCCAGTACTTGAACTGATGACCCTATGATCAGGGGGCCAACTCCCTAACCGTTACACTAGCGGTGGATGATATTGGCGCTTTTTAATTCTGCAAATTTAATTCTCAACGAAACAGTGAAGGAATTGAGAAAATCAGTCAATTTTTACCAAAGTTATATGTAAAGACGTAAAGGCTCCCTTTTCCTGCAATTGCTATTGCTTAAGAGACTAAAGAGTGTACCGAGTTATCATATTTCGCTTCCTGTTGAACTTGTCTAACTATGTATGTGACAAATAAAGAATCTTGAATCATCCATCTTGAATTACCAGAGTACAAAAAGGAAAGCTTCTAATCTTTAGTACCTAAAAATAGTGCAGGGAGAACACGTTTTTAGTAGTTAGTGAAGAAATTAGTAAGAAGTGCAGTAAACCACATAGGAAATACAGACGGTTCATGAAAGAACAAAAAGCAAACACGGCGTATAGCTTTAACTTTCCAGATTTAGCCGCCGCACAGACGCAGGGATTCCTGCAAGACGTGGCCTACATTTGCTTTGGGGGGAGGCGAGAGCGAGCCCCGGGAGATCTGCCACCCACTACCCAGATGGCACTTTCCAGAAGCTTCGTCTCTCCAGCTGCTGTCTGCCCCCTCAGGAACGCTCTAGTGACTCACACACAACACCGTTTACAGAGAAAGAGAAGCACAAGCAGCAGATCAAATCAGTAACTGCTCATTCTGCAGGTCACAACGGGAGGGAATAAGAGATTCCAGATTAAAGGGACATATGAACAAACCGACAAAAGTGAAAGATGATTCGTCATTGAGAGAAATGTAACACACCACAGTGCACCACAACGAAATGTGACCTCTGCATTTGACCCATTCGTGAAGGAGCAGTGGGCAGCTGACAAGGGCAGTGCCCAGGGAGCAGTACTTGGGGACGGCATTTTGCTCATGACCACATCAGTGGTACCTTTACCGATCCAGGATTCGAAGCGGCGACCTTCTGATCACGAGAAGAACACCATAACAGTTACCCTACGAACTGCTACCACGCTACCTAGGACCTCTACAACTAAAGTAGAAGTAGCTTGAAGCCCGAAAAGCTTGAAAAATTGCTTCTCCAACACTGGTGGTAGGATATTTAGTTATGGACCCCAGAGGTTGTGGGTTCAAGTCTGGCTCAATGTCACCTCCATTACTACCACCACAGAGACACTGAACCTCCATCGACACTGTCCCTGTAAAGAGCAAATGTGAGATGTAAATGCCATAACTGGAAACGTGAATCTCAGTAGAGAACTGTAACTGTAACCTTGGAAAACTGCAAATTCAGGACTTTGAGTTCCTTAAAAATCTTTCCCCACAGCATCCGCAGGGGTTAAATCACTTCCACAAAAAAACAGAACAGCGCACAAAGAAAAAACAGGTTGTGGAGAGACAGGAAGGACGTTCGGGCCTGGCGGTGACCCGTGGTGAGATTCTCATTCCCGTTAAAGCCCCAGTCCCACACGGAAAAGGCGGGGAGTTCCGTCTTATCAGCAGCCTGTTCTCACGCTTCCTCTTTCAGCAGAATGGAAACGAGGGAGACAGAAAAAGGGGAAGATATCCATGAAAACCGGAAACTCATGTAAAAACAGAGCTAGAGGGGCTATGACTAAAAATCATTCGTCTGAAGCGTCCTCGGGCAATTTCACGCTCGACGTTTAATGTTCGATTTTGGATCAGGACTGCAATTTGAACATGCAAATAAACAAAACATGCAAAAATGTCTTCGCTTTTTTCATGGCACGCAGTCAAAATGCTCACAATTCACACCAGAGTTTCACACTCGCAAGCCCTGCTCCCGGCCCAATTAACACCCACGGCGGATAAAAAAAGCAGACTTGGTGAAGCAGGCAGAGATTGTTTTCGCAGCCATCGATGACACATCCAGACACCAAACTTCTAAAAGTTCCTTGGAGTTTTCCCGTTCCGTCTGAAGTGTCAAGCGCAGTGGCGGTGTTATCTTACCTGGACGCTTTTTGGGCCAGACATCTCTCCTTTCAGGAAGCAAAACAGCATTGTACAATCAAAGGAAACCCCGAGACTCTCTGGGTCAGAGGATTTGCTCTGGGCTCTGCGAGTGTTTGGACTTCAAAGTGAGGGAGACTTTGCACAACAGAGCGGGAGATAAGAGGACAACGCTTTGTCTGCAAATATTGGCATGCAGACTATACATCTGCGATCATCGTGGCAGGTGATTTAAGTCTTAGTTTTAGTCTGAAGCACACATTCATTGTCAATCATACTTTTGTTATCCGCATGTTACATTTAGTCTAGATTTAGTCAACAACAACAACAAAAAAAATCACATTTTAGTTACTTAGCATTTTCTAAAATTAAAAATTGTTAATTATCTAAACTACGGTACGGTCATGAGGTCATAGGTTCCACCTCTATCCTACTGCCAGAAATATCACCACTGGGCCCCTGAGTAAGACCCAAGTGGTGCCCTAAGGGAATCTTTGGGGTGGTACAAGTCTAGTGGTAAGGACACTCACCTCCAGGCCAAGTGCTCCTGGGTTCGAACCCTACCTCCAGCACTACCATCGTTGGGTCCCGAAGCAAGACCCTTAAGCCCAAGTTGCTCTCAGGGAAATTAGGAAATGGAAGTCATTCTGGATAACAGTGACTGCTAAAAGCTTTAAGTGTTCGCTGCCATTAATGTTCCTTTACAAATGTATATTTGCCATTTCATATTCACCACTGAAACGAGAATAAATTCTACTATATGATTACAACGCTTTTATTGATTTATTTCGGTTCACATTTAAGGAGGTTAATCAAACTCTATCTACTGATTTGTCAACACATTCTGTGGCAATACTCAAATTCACAGGAAGTCCAGTATTCATGTGTTTTTGCATAATTTGTAACTAGCACATGATTAAGATGTAGTCAGTTCCACTTTGTCTCGCAAGCCCCAGCAAGACTGTAACCCAAATACAACCCACAGCCCAGCACAGGTGGATACAAAGCTCTCCACTTTTTCCACTTGGTCTATTTTTGTTTACTGAGGGAATCTTTCAAAAGAACACCTGGGTGGGTCTGCTGGGCGCAGGTGTCAGAGCGTGGAGACTGAAAACACACACACACTCAGAGACACACCTTCAATAAAGGCCTGAGGGTTTAAAGGGAATTTCCAGAATTTACTGTTGGCTCTTACAAATGAAAGGAGAGGCTGTGATATGTGTGTGTGTGTGCAGACATATTAGTGTACATGCAATCAACCCCCTCATCAAACACACACACTGCCTAATGCGTGTTGCTCACTTGTGCAGCCACAGAGCTTCAGTTCAGAGCAAAGTTAATTCTGTAACCCCATCAGTGAAAAAGGGGGCCACCAGTAAAGAGGTCACAGGGAACACCTGCTGTGCGAGTGTGTGTGTGTTTTGTGGAAGGCAGCATTTGGGGGCTGGCAGGGGGGTAATTAGAAAACCAAGAGTGACACGTTAAGTGTTTGTTCTTATGGTAATCCTGCAGTGCAGAAGTGCAAATGTTCTTTCTTTACTGAGACGCTGGAAAAAAGGAGGCAACCGCAAGAAATATGCAGATTTACCAGCGAGCTTCCAGATGTAGAAGTACACACTGAAGGACTTACAGCCAACAATGACAATAATGTTTATAAACGATTTAGGGAATTTATAGCAGTGATGCACTGACCTGATACTGACTCAAACAGGGTCAGTTTCGAGCAGTATGGGGCAGTTCAATTATTCATGTTACTTTGAGTAAGTAAGTGTAAATTTGTCAACTGTTCATATAGTTGGTAGCAAAACAGTTAGGGAGTTGGTCCCATGATCGGAAAGGTCGCTGGTTCAAGTCCTGAACCGGAAAGGTACCATTGAGCTACTCATGAACAGTGTTGGGCACGTTACTTTAAAAAAGTAATTATTTATAGTTACCAGTTACTTCTCCCAAAAGTATCTGAGTTAGTACATGAGTTACAGCATTATAAAAGTAACTAGTTGCTGGCGTAACGGTAGGGTGTTCGCCTCGTGATCAGAAGGTTGTAGGTTCGAATCCAGGGCCGGTAAAGTTACCACTGAGGTACTCATGAGCAAGGTACTGTCCCCAAGCACTGCTCCCCGGGCACTTGTTAGCTGCCCACTGCTCCTTCACGGATGGGTCAAATGCAGAGGTCACATTTCGTTGTTTCGTTTGTGCTGTGTTCACAATGACATATAATCACTCACTTTCACTAGTTAACAGAGGAAGCAACTATTGCGTTAAAAACGTTCAAATATGTCAAAGAATTTGGATTCCGCTCCTTGTGACGATGAGAGGTGCTTCATGAGATTAGAATTGTTTACAACCGACGTGGAGAAAACACTTTCACTCTGGTTATAATCTACATTCCACAGATACTGTACATTCTTACCTGTTATCTCAGTGAGGGAACAGTAATGTCTGTACTTCCAGGTTAAAAATGTTTTGAACTCTAGTCTCACCAACTCTAGTTGGGCGTGTGTGTGTGAACACCCGCCCAGCTCTGCCTCTGATTGGCTTACCATGAAATGTAACTTTCCTTAGCCAATCATCGTCACTTATTCGGTTGTTTCACCCCTCCCCCCACCACCAAAGAAAAGAATGAAAAACTTGAGAGAGCCTGGTCGGATGAAAACAGCTTTAATGAGCTTAAGTATTGTAACGTGTCACATTTTGTTACCAGTAACGGTAACAGCGTTGTAACAGTGGAATGAGTAATTAATTAGATTACCCGTTACTGCTTATTTTTAACGTCGTTATTCCCATCAGTGCTTGTGAAGAAGATACTGTTCCCCTTAACAGAAGGGTTATATACAGAGGTCATATTTCGCTGTGGTGTGTTCACAATGACAAATAATCGCTCACTCACTTAATACATTTGTTCCATTATATTTTGCAAAGTTGCAAAAGTCCAGCCCAACGGTGCCTTCACACAGAAAAGTGACTCCATTTTCTCTCATATATTGAAAGATGCAGACTAATATCTGAACTCTCTAACATGTTCGGTACTTGTTATTTGTTGATACTCCTACTCCAGGATCCCTGTATCAGTACCGGGCCTTAAAAAGATCCCCAATTGATCTACATGCATAGATACGTGTACACAGCTAATGAACCCTGGCCCGGTTTGTTTACTTAAGAGTAAAAGTGAGAAGCGGAAGAGTGCAAAGTAAAGCTCCGGTAGCGGGAAGGATGTGGTCCAGAAGCAAACAAGAGCTGCTGAGCCATTTCGTCTCTCTGATCTCCCCACTTCCGCCTGACCTCCAGCCAGAGGAAAGCCACGAGGTTGCAGAAGAGAGTAAACAAGGCCAAAAGTGTCTCAAGAGAATGGTGGTGCGGTCACACACACACACATTTTCACATATACAAAAATCACATTACTGATGGTTCACAAATGGCTTTATTTATATAAATTAAAACGTATCAAGTACATAGACAACCACAGACGGAAAAGAGTGAGACAGTGGAGGAGGTGAAGGAGTGAAATTGAGAAAGTGAGTAAGTGACAGAAAGAGAGGGAGGGGGTTGGTGTGCTCTCACTTCTGTGCTTTTGGAGCGGCTGTCCTGAAGAATGCCTCTCCTCAATGCTGGAAAAACAAGGCCGGGATGTTTTGCTAGCTGCAGCTGTCTCTTCACTGGTACTTCATGAATTTCGGGTGGACAGAGAGAGAGAGAGAGCTGCAAGATCCTTCAAATCCCCCCTTCACCACCCCACTCTCCACCCGCCCCACTCTCGTTACACTCCCTTCCTTTTCATTTCTACCTATTTTCTTTCCGCCTTTTGGACGGAAAGCCTGAGTCTGGGGACAGAGGGTGGGAAGGGCACTTGTTTGATATGTCTGACCTCCAGCTCAGCCCGGTCAGCGCTTGCTGAAGTGGGGACCACCATAGGAGCAGGAGGAATCTCTTAAAGATCCCCCGCCTCCTCGGCTCCGCTCTCCTCCTGGGGCTCCTCCACCCGCAGGCGTTGGTGATGAAGAATGAGAGCCTGGTTGTGCAGACATTCCTTCAGCTTGTCTTCCGTCAGGGTGAGACGCTCTTCCAGGACGGCCACGGTCTGCCGAACAAACGGGAGTGTCAGTGTCACAGCGCATTTCTAACATTCTTGATGTATTTGGCCCCATAAATGACAGATTTTTTTACATACAAATCAAGAAGAAATAAGTCTGGAAGGTCTGGATAATAAGCTGATAGGAGGAACCTCTATCAAAACTATTTCAAAAACTCTTTCTTGCTAATTTCTGCTAGCAGCAATGCTAGATTAGCCACAAGGGACAGTTGGTAGTGTAACAGTTAGGAGGTCTGCCTCGTCATCACCAAGTCGCCAGTTCGAATCCCAGGACTGGTACTACTTTAAGTAGCTTACTTTAAAGGTACTCCCCAAGCACTGCTCTCCGGGCGCTGCCCATGTTAGCTGCCCAGTTCTTCTTCATAGATGGGTCAAATGCAGAGGTGATGTGTGCTGTGCTCTGTTCACAATGACAATCACTCACTTTCACATCAAGTGTACATGGAAATAATCATTTGCTTCCATCATCTGGTGGGAATTACCATTAGGAACTTATCAGAAACCTACTGGTTTTAAGACATCTTCTAAAGGGCATTATATCATCGCACGTTATCGTCTGTCTGCACTGAACCAGGCACAGTAACGCAATTTGCATTAATCAGTTTTGGCACATCTGTGAAATTTTCACATTGCACAGAATGTCTTATTTCTGCGTTCTTCAGAGCTTGTGTAAACTGAAATGTCCAAAAATGTTTTGATACAGAGTCGTGTTTTTCTTTTATATGACACTATGCTTTTTATTTATTACATAGAGTATATTATGCCCCGTTTTGCTGCATTTTCTTGGTTAGCAGCCATAGTCAATTCTGATACTGTCTGTACATACTGGCAAAATAGGATTCAGAGCTCTAACATCGCCCAATCTTATAATCAACACAGGATCAGACCGTCGTGACCATCACAGTTCTGAAAAAGGGGGCGGTGATGGAACAGTGGTCTGAAAGTCTGTGCTGGTGGCCATAAGATTAGAGTCAAGACAAGAGCCACCACCGGGGCCCTGAGCAAGGTCTTCAACCCTAAGCTGCTCCAAGGAGATTGTTCCTGTAATTAGGAAACATGAGTCCCTCCGGATAAGAGCACCTGCTAAATCCCATAAGGTCGTCACTATTCACCTGTGTCAGAATGTCCAGCTGCTGGACGATGTGCTCCAAAGTGTTCCTGAAAGCTGGTGGGAGAACTAGGCGCTCCTCCGATTGGTGTGGGACTGCTCGTCTCTGTCCTTCATCCTCCTCCTCGTCCTCGTGTTCGTCCTCCTCCCTCTGTTGCTGGGTATAGGTGGAGGTGGCGGTCATGCTGGAGGCAGGGCGGCGAAGGACTCCCACTGGGTGGGTTCTCTTAGCCTAAATGAGAGCAAAGTGGGGAGAGTAAGGTGAGGTAAACACGAGGGCCACATTTATCAGCAGTGTTTCCTATTTTCAAACTTGGTCCCTAGATTTGATCAATCATAAATCCCCCCTTAGCAACTTGTTCCCCCCAAAAGGTGATTAGTGTCAAATCTTTTAGAACAAAAATGAGTTCAAAAACTCAGGAACGCACAGCGGCTCACACTGACATGAATGAACCGAGTGTGTTAGTGATAAGGACTGATTACTAATCCGTACTGTTTTCTCTTCCTTTGTTTTCATTTGCATAAATAGATTTGATTTAATTAAAGTGACTTAATTGAAAAGATCAAAGAGATTTATCTATTTTTAGTACAGGCAACAGCTAGCCTTCTACGGTCATTTTGCTATTAGCAGTTCATATTATAGCCCGATGGGAGTATACTCAGCATACAGAAATGATGAACTTCAAAATGTATATATAAAAATAATTTGTTATAGAATTTGAAACATTATTTGAATGGTTTAATGGACTGCGGAGAGCCATCCAATTGTAAGTTATTGCCAATCCAGCTGAACTGTAACAAATCCCACATCTTTACAAGAAAAATGCACAAAAACACAAATAAACCAAAACAATAGCAACTAGAACTGCGAGCAGTTATCAAAGGGGTCCAAGCACCAGCGCCTAGATGAAGTATGCCAAGTTTTGCGTTCATGGGACGAACGGTGTTGTCGGAGTTCATTTTAGTTTGAGCTTGAGTTTTTTCAAAATAATAATATTTAAAAATAATAATAATTCAAACAAAAACACTTCATGCTTGGACCCCTATTAAAGCCTAAAATTAAATAAATAAAATACAGAAATAAAAAGACAGAACAAGTGAAACCTTAAAAGTAGAACAGCTTCAAAGGGACACAATACCATATAGCAGGTGGTTAAGGAATTGTTCCAAAAAAAGTGGACATATTAAAGAAAAGGGCCTCATTCTAGTTCTTCAGATGATTCCCATTTAAGTTTATGTTGACACAAATTTTGAATGAATATAAAAATTACGACATCATTTGGCCATTTTCTGAAGCTTGCAAAACATTCCACTCAAGATGCTTGTCAACACTGTTCACCACTGACATCCTTCTTCATGAATTAGCAAGCAATCCATAGAGGAACTGGTCAGTTTACCATACGTCAAAAACTAAAGGCTAAATCATTCATATTTGTGTTGTCAGACTCTAAAGCTTGTCTACAACCAGCCAACATTCAAACACCTGCTCTGCTGCAGCATGCTGAAACTGTAACTGAAAGCCCGCTTGACCGCATGGGGCCTCTAACATTCTGGCACGGTCAAGAAGCAGGACACGGCTCATCAGCAGGGCAGGAGAGTGCGGGTGGGGGGACGTGGGTCTGCGCATTCCAGCTCTAATGCCGGAAGAAAATCGATTGCAGCCCCTCACTTCCTGTGTCGCGTCCCCAACTTCAAAGGCCATAAGCTCGAGAGACAACGCCGTGGCCCGGGGGAATGGGCGTTTGATTTTGGGGGGTTGGGGTTGTTGGGTGTAGGGGGTGGAATGGGAGATTGGAGAACAAAGAAGGCACTGTGAAAAGGAGCCGGGTCAGGAGTCCCTTCATGCGCCCACCGTCCACATCTGGGAAACATCTGTTCCAGTCATTCGCCAGATCCTCCAGACCGAGTTGCTTCATCCGTTTGGTTTTCGTCGCTCTTCTTCCCGCTCTTGCTTCCTCACTGGCCCCCTCAGCGCAGGAAACCCCTGTGCACTGGGGTGGAAAAGGGGCGAGGATTACAGGGCCTGACCTGACCGCCAATCACACAGAGTTAAGAGGGAACTTCTGATTGTCTCTCACTTGGCAGGCCGGTCTAAATGGATATGAATCTCTGCAGGTGGGGGGTGATGTGACTGATTGTCCCGGTGGGGGACTAAGTGTTGACATCCTGGAACAGCAGGGGCTTAAGTTTAACTAATAAGTCAGGGCTTTGGGTCAAACAACATTTGTAGTTTTGATAGAGCCAATGTTTGAATCTTAAAGGTTTAATGGGGTATGAAACCAGCTGGTTTGAGTAAAGCTCACAACAACAGCCTATTGCCTATTTCAAGAAGCCGTCATCACTGTTCACCTCTAACATCCACCATCCTGACTAAGTAAGAAGTCTAGAGGTGAACTGGTCAGTTTGTAATATGTCCAAAACTAAAGGCTGAATAAGTAATACTTGTGTGACTGGTCAAGAAGGGGGTTTGCTGGGGTTATAAGGGAGCGGTGCTGCAGGGGACTTTCAACACTCCAACACCAAACCTTCACTGGACCTTCAGCATCACCAACGACCCAACACTGGACCTTCAGCATTACCAACGCCCCAACACTGGGCCTTCAGCATTACCAACGCCCCAGCACTGGACCTTCAGCATTACCAATGCCCCAGCACTGGACCTTCAGCATTACCAAGCCCCAACACTGGACCTTCAGCATTACTAACGCCCCAACACTGGACCTTCAGCATTACCAACACCCCAACACTGGACCTTCAGCATTATCAACACCCCAACACTGGACCTTCAGCATTACCAACACCTCAACACTGGACCTTCAGCATTACCAACACCTCAACACTGGACCTGCAGCATTACCAACGCCCCAACACTGGACCTTCAGCATTACCAACACCTCAACACTGGACCTGCAGCATTACAAGCGCGCCATTGTTTTTACACCCTAAGAAGTAAACATCTGAAAAGAATAAACATAATTTTTTACATAATTTGGAGCTAGCCAAGATGTATGTGTTACAGAACATTTAAAAAACTACTGGAAGGGTTTCATGTTTCCATTAAGACACAGAGTCAGGCAGCATTAGTAGTTAGTTTTGGTATAGCACTGTTTGTATCTTAAAGGGGTGTGAAAACTGCTGGTTTGAGTTAAGATCACCACAGCTTTGAAAGATCTGTGAAGCTGGGTTTGGGTTGGTTATAAAGGGAAAGGAGGAAGAAAACCTCCAGCAGTGGACCTTCAAATGAGTAAATGTAAACTACCACATGTATAAAATCAAGTCTAGGTCTTATCCTGTAATGTTTTATGTGCTGGAACGAGGTCACTTTTGTTTGTCATCCAGTCACAGACAAGACAAAGTCAAAGTAAACTTTGTCATCTCTGCTATATACTGTACAGATACTTAGAGAGACGAGACAACGTGGCTCCAGGTTATATTCAGTGCAAACAAAGAACAGCAGAACAGAGAACAAATAGGCAGTGGCACAACTAGGCACATGAAATAGACAATAAATAAGTAAAAATACAAGAATATACATTAAACAAGATACACTTTAAACTAGACAATATACAATATACATTTTGAACTAGACAGGGAGTTTTAAATATAATTAGAAACTAGAAATAGACATAGAGGTAGAATTTAGTCAGGATGCAGTAGTAAGAAAACAAAATGGGAGGATCATGTGCATTGAACAAAGCAATTACTGCAGGGCACTCAGCAAAAATGGCAACACATAGAAACATAGAGATACAGACACAGAGAGTTGCTTTTTGGTATTTAATTAATATCCTTTCTCTGGATCTTTTTGTTAAAGTAGTGAGATAGATCACTGCAAAGTGTCCTTAAAATATATTTGAACATTTGTGGCATTTGGCTTATGCTTTTATCCAAAGAAATTTGCATTTCCTAATTACAAAGAAATATCCCTGAAGTAACTAGAGTTTAAAGAACCTTTTTGGGTGCCAAACAGTTGTTTTTAGTGAAATCTGAATTTCCAACCGTATGGTCACCAACATCAGGTTTCAGTTGCTCAGACACCACACCACCACCACCCCCAGAGACTCTGTGTCGCTTTGATACCTGAAACCGCTGTGTCCTTTGAGCTTCAGTCTCTTAACCATATTTGTCCAAACCCTAAGATTCCATTCCACCTCCATTCAGACCTGCATGTAATCAGTCATGAAAATCCAACCCCAAAACACGGACTGGAGTGCAGTTATCCAACCAAAACCCACATACTACTGTCCCCTGTCTCACACCCTGTGAATTAGTGGTAAGAATGCTCAAATATGGTGATGTGAATTAAAGCAAAGCACCATATATAGGCAGCGTGACCCTGGCAGACTGTTCAGAGGGATCTGAAGTGGGTACAGGTGGGTCATTACAACTTGAATATAATCATTCCTGTCGCTGCGAGCCCAGACCCGTGGCCATTATGCCGGCCGGGCTGTAATTTATGTCAACAGGGCTGGCGGTTGCTAAACAGGCACTCGGTGTCCGCTGAGCAGGCGGGAATATTTATGAGCAGCTTCCAAGGCTCGAAGAAAAGCCCCAACAAGCCTTTGAAATGTCATGTGGTTGCCCGAGCAGCAACCCCAGAAATAAAATTTAAAAAATGCTGGGAAAGATCAGAGCAACGGCGCAAATTGAGTCCTCTCCATGTTCCATTCATAAAACAAAGTGCGACTCACGTGGCTCCATGCCGCACCAGCCTCTTAACATTGTTGCTCAAATCTGGCAGATTTCATGCACTCACGTGAGGATAAAACCCCACATTCAGCCTGTTGTTTACAGCACTGATATGGGCTGCGGGTTCCAAGAATGCAAAAGTAATTGTTTTCAACTATAAGAGCAAGATTCTTTTGACTTTAGCTTAGTTAATTTGACAGTAGTGTTAAGGATAACACACACCAATCATATACATTCAGTTGTGCAGCATATTCTAAAAGAAATCCAATAAACATTTTGATAGTGACATTAAAGGAAGATCAATCAGAATTTCATTAATCATAACATCTTTTATCTCTCCGTTCTCAACTAAAGACATTGTGGTAAGGTTTATTTTTGTGTCTTGTACATTTCTGAAGGTAAATTGACCTAATATATGATCAAATTTCACATAAACGTATATGTTTGCTTCTATATATTTACTATTATTACTAATATTAATAATATTAATACTACTACGAAAATACTAGTAATAGGAGGACAAAAAAAAAAAAATCATGTTTAAAAAGCTTAAAAAAACTTCTTGAGCCACCCCTCATTCCCCTCAATGGGTAATTTCTTACAGTAAAATTAAAATGCAATAAAATTAAAAACACAAGAAAGTCCGGCTATTTAAAAACAATATATGAAAAAAATAGTTGTGGCTCAAGACTTAAAAATAAATTAAAAATAAATACAGATAAATTATAGCATCAGAAAAAAATGTTTGAAAAATAAAGGACTGCTGTTCGAAGAATAAGAAGTGGTAATAATCATTTAAACATCTATAATATCCTTCACTGTGTTTGTGTGTGTGTGCGTGTGTGTGTGCGAGAAGGCCTCTCCCGCTGCTCTCTCCCCGACTCAAACACATTAAGCTATGAGGAGCGCAGTGCTGCATGTCTTGTGATGGAGTCGGGAGCGTTTCCTCGTCACAGGACGCCATGTAATGCCATTAAAGTGAGCACTCGCACTACAGAGGAAATCCTTATTGAAATCAAAGGAGGCATTAGCTTCTGACCCGGCCTGCCTCCCTTCCTTCCTTCCTCCCTCCTTCTCTCCCTCTTTCCTCCTCCGTTCCTTCTCATCCACCACCAAGTTCATTTCAGGCTCCTCCCGCTCGCTCTCCACCTCTTTATCAGCCTCCCCTGCAGATCAAAGTCTGATTTCCGCCGTGTAGAGTACCTGCTAAAGGCGGTCTAATGGAATTAAAGCTCCTCTCTGGCTCCACTCGCGCCGCTAATTAGGTTTGGTGTCGGTGCGCGTAGCCTGCGCTTCCTGTACGGCTCCGAATGGATCATATCGGATGATGGAGTGATCTGCAGGAGGAGTAGACGTCTTTACCTGTGATGGATGTGCTTGCCGTGTATTTTTTAAAATTCGATTCCCAGTTCAGAGCTAAATGTTGACATTAATATTTCAGCACTAATCCGGGCTGTTTTCCAGACTCCAAAATGAACTTAAATGTAGTTTAAGGGTAACAAAAACCTCATACACTTATCATTAAACATTTTCCCTCCTTCTCCTCAACTCCCCAGTAAAAAGACTTTGTGTAAGAGAAACGTGATATCCAGTATAAATATGCATTATTGTATGGTGTTTATTATATGTATTGCATTACTACTAATAGTACTATTACTACGTCTACTATTTCAAAAATAATAATAATAAAAAAAAAATAATAATAATGATAATTCATTCATTCATTTTCCAAACTACTGAATCCCAATTGGGGTCGCAGGGTAGCCGGACCCTATCTCACGAACTTCCGGGTGCAAGACGGGGAACAACCCTGAGCAGGCGCCAACACACTGCAGGGCGCACACACTCACACGATCACACTCACATTCACACCTTACGGGGCCAATTTAGAGTTGCCAATTAACCTACAGTGCATGGCTTTGGACTGTGGGAGGAAACCGGTGCACCCGGAAAAAACCCACGCAAACGCGGGGAGAGCATGCACACTCCACACAGAAAGGCCCTACGGCCAAACCCAGGGTTTGAACCCAGGACCTTGCTGTGAGGCGGCAGCGCTAACCACTACATTATTATTATTATTATTAAGCTAATTTTCACTACTGTTTAATTCAATGCTCAAGTCAGAGCTAAAGAGCTAAAGGCAAATATAATAATTCAAACTCAGACACACACTCAATAAAGCCAAGATCAAATCTGGATTCAGTGCCAAATGCATTTTACACGGCAGCTGTAGAAAAATGATAAACCTGTTTCTGAAGGATTCCTATTGTCTAATATTATCGTTTTTTGTCCCGAATCCATCTTTCACATTTTTTCACTGTCTTTAGATGTATTTTAGGCAGAAAGAGAAGACATACAATATATATACAACATGGCTTTGAGAAGGCAGCTCTAGAACAATGCACACCTCTGTTTTCAAATTTTCTAAGTACTAAATGCTAAGCTTGCAAGTCGAGGGTCTGGGTTAGCTTTAAGCATCCATTAGAAACCGGTCTGCTTTGATTTAGAGTAGAGTTCTAAAAATGGTAACGTTACATCACGATGAGTTATAGGCATTTCAATCAGGTCCATTATGTATTAAGAAAGCGAATTTACCAGCTAGTCATGAACAAATTACTCACTTCTTACATTTATATAAAAAGCACTGACGATCTTATTCAGAGCTACTCTTAAGGAAAATATCCCTTAAAATAACTATTTTGCTATGTGACAGTGGCAGTGTAACAGTTAGTGAGTTGCTCCCGTGATTGGGGGCGTCACTGGTTCAAATCCCAGGCTGATAAAGTTACCACCGAGGTCCTTGTGAGCAAGATACCGTCCCCAAGCACTGCTCTCCGGGCACTGCTCACTGCTCCTAAATGCAGAGGTCAAATTTTGTTGTGGTGCTGTGTGCTGTGTCGTGGGGCGTTCACAATGACAAATCACTCACTTTCACATGTTGGGAACATGCTACATGCCCTGTATTCACGCTACAACTACGACGACTGCCTGTCCGGACCTTGCGGCGGATTGCCTTGACGTGAAGGTTTAAGAGATGACCGGTGACACAGGCTGGCGCTGCGGAAATGTGAAACCAACACTTGTCACTTTGAATGTAGGCCACTTCCTGTCAGGGGACACGAGACACAGCTGTCCGGGGCTTCTAGAGGACGAGGGCTCTGAGAGTTGCCGCTCCAAAAACAGGATTCCCATCCAGAGCCGGCATTAAGAAGTGTATCGTCCAGCCTTTCTCTCTCTCTCTCTTTCACATAATTTCCTTTCTCTTCCTCTCTCTGGCTTACATCTTACAACAGCGCTCGCCCATGTGCTGACTCCGGGGCGGACAAATATCCGTTTCCATAGACGATGAGCAAAAAAAAAGGCTGTATTTTATAACCAGCTTTGTGACTAAGAGGTTATGTCATATTTCGATAGAGATTAGGATGTTGAACCTTCAGTTCGGCTGAGCCGGTAAGCAAACAGGTAAAGCAATAAAAGCTGTAGAAACATGGCTGTGCAGATGGACAACGCTCTCACGCTCCATCTCCCTCCCTCTCTCCCTCCCTCTCTCCCTCTCTCTCTACTGGCGAGTTTGAGTCCACCTGCATTATATTATCAGTGATTCGATGAAAGACGAGGCTAAAGGATATGATATAACTCTCTCTCTCTCTCGCTTATGCAAACCAGCCTGCGGTACCAACAAATTGCTTACTTAAGGGCGCAGATGATGGATTTGTCAGGAAAGGCAGGATACAGGCAGGACGGAAGGACGGTGTGGGTGGGGAAGATAATACTGGTTATTAGCCTGTGGATTAACGGCCAGCATCTTGCTAAAGGAAAAAAAAAATGGGGGGGGGGATGGGGGGTGATTCCTCTTCGGAAATGGGCTTTGGGGTGGAAGGAGGCAAAAGCTGCATTGTGACCCAATTCCCGTCTGTCACCGAGATCCCACGGAGCGGATGAGTCATCAGCCGAGAACGAGTGCGAACGGGGCGGAGCAAACGCGCACGCGCACACCTTTGTGAGATACATTCTTAAGAAGACTACAGACGGCACCGATCCGATATGCGGATCGGTATCGGTCCGATTACGTCTCAAATGGCTGGATCGGGTATCGGTGGCATTGGGCCGTTCCATGGAACCGATCTGTAAATGTGTGCACGCTCAATTTGTTATGCGTGGGAAGTGGCAGTGCGGTAAAGTGGAGCTGAAACGATTATTCCAATAACTCGAATAATTCTATTACAAAAAATGGTCGAGGCAATATTTCTAGAATCGAAGCTTCGTTTAGGTCATTTTACTCACTAGAGCATGAGCCGCTTGTATTTCACAGGGACGCTTATTAGCGACGCACAACGTTTTCAGTGGCGCAATCAAGACAAGACCTGATCCCTCTGTATGTGAAAGTATTTGTGAGATGTTCCGTGCACTAAAACAGAAGTAAATGCATAAAAACGCGTAAATGACATTTTTCGCAGTGTAAACACTCGCGCTGTGTTAATGAACGCGCGCATGAGTGCTGTTACTCGCTAAAACGCTCCAGTTCGGTCAAAATGTCCCCTTTATTACAGACAAAAACCATATTTGTGACCCTCCACGGCAAAACCAGTCGCTTGTCGCAAATTGTCAAAAAAAAATTCAAAAGTTTTCATGAAAGGGCATAAATCAACCTTCAAAACGATACCTATATTGAATGAATTGGACGACATTTGACTGAGATATCAACATTCAAAGGAGTCGGGTTTCTCCTGTCACGCCAAGTGAGAAACGGAGAAATCTGCCTTTGAAGTTGACTATCGCCGTAGCACTCACAGACGCTTGGTGCGGTCGCGGCTACGTTTGTATTTACGGTAGCCTACGCTGCATTCACAGCCACACGGATAGCCTGCCTGTGTTAGGTTAACTGAACTCGGGAGACGAAGATGGATTCCAGAGAAATATCTTCACGCTAGTCAACGAGTGGATTTACCGTAAATATTGAAGTAGAGCGGTCAAAACAGAAACTTTTAACATTCTGCTGGAATTGAATTCCTCACCTCAAGAAAGTCACATTTTAGCTGATAAATAACCACAACAACCAAAGTTCTGCATAAATAAAGCATTATTTTATGTCTAAAAAAAAAAGACTCAGAGGCTGCATTGGATTTACATCTTATCGGCAGGTATCTAAATGTACAATATCGGTATCGTATCGGACATTTAAAAAGTGGTATCGTGCCATCTCTAATAAAGACTGGTCCTCACAAACAAAAATGTTTCCTCACAAAGACACAAAAATCTGACAGATCTCAGGTTTTACTACTAGTAGACAAACTGGTCTTCTAAAATAACTAAAAAGCTGTTCCACACACAGACACACACTCGGTCTGGTCTTGCCATCTCTGTAGGCTCCCATAATCTACAGCTACACACAATCATAACCTGTACCCCAAACCTGGAACAAGTCAAAGCGTTTACCATCTTACAGGACACACATAGATACTGACAGACACACACTCCCTCACACGCTCCCTACTGCCTCCAACTTTCACACACTCACTACCATGCACACTCCCCACTATCTCCCTACATCCCACCCACAGATACTCCCTCACTCGTTATCTCCTTCCATCACTCCCCCACAATCGATACGTCAACAACACCCTCTCAATCACCACCTTCCTTTCCTTTCCTTTCCTCACGACCTCCCTCCATCCCTCCCTTACACACTACCTCCCTCTGGCACTTTCTCAGTAACACATTCCCTACCTCCCTTAATCACTACCTCCCTCCATCACTCACTTCCTGTCCCTCATTCTCTATCTTCTTCCCTCCCTCACTGCCTGCCTCCCTTAAACACACCCTCACTACCTTCCTCACACACTCCTTCCCTCCATCACTTATTCTCTTGCCCTCACCATCTCCTGCCTTCTCTCCCACCCTTACACACTACATCTCTCGTTCCTTCAAACTTTCTCCTGCAAAAGCCTGGACTGTAACTTTCCTACTGTCCATGAGCTACCAAGCCACTGCACACCTGCACCTTTCCCACTTCACGTTTTTACAAACAGCAGCGCAACAGCGTCCAAGCCCTCGGCAGCGGCGCCCATTAGATGGATGCTGCAAGTTGCCCTGCATCCAAACCCCTCTTCGTAATTTTCTCCTAAAAGCCTGTGACTCACGGCGCTCGGCCGAAGCCATGATGCATGAACGCGCCCGTCGCTTGTTGTGTCTGCCGCACTGCTGCTGTTATTGTTTGCGCCGGCCGGCGTCTCGCTCCTGCCGGGGTTAAGCGAGCAGACCGAGCAGCCCGAGCAGCCGGCGTCCGCCCGATCCTGGCCGTCTTCCAAAGGAAATTTAACTTCTTATATAAGATGCAAACAACGATGAGTCACGAGGGAGGAACGTGGGAGGTTAAGCCTGTCGCCTCGTCGGGGCCCAACGGGGATCTTCGTCTTCTTCTGTGCCTTCCGTTTTCGACAAAGAAAACACGGAAGTAGATGAAGGTATTTCTAAACGGGAAACGTTGAAGGAGAGCGACGGCGAGAAAGGTGAAGGGACAACGAAGGAGTGGGCCATGCGATGTAGTGGAAGTAGCAGCTTCTTGGGCTTAGTGCTGAGTAGTGTGCACTAGTAGTGGAGGATAAAGAGATGAAGCGAGGCAATGTGAGTCATCACAAGCTCAAGAACAAAAGCAATAAATAAAAAGGAAATGAAAGGGGGAAAAAAAGCTAGACAATTGACTTTGATGAAGGGCTGGGTGATACGACCTTAAATCAATACCACAGTTAAATAAAGATTTCACTTTCCTTTATGAAAAATGTATTTTGTTTATGTACATTAACATAATTATCGCTGCCGACCTACAGCGAGAAGGTCCTGGGTTTGATCCCCGGGTGGGCCGTAGGGCCTTTCTGTGTGGAGTTTGCATGTTTGCGTGGGTTTCCTCCCACAGACCAAACGCATGCTATATAAGTTAATTGGCGACTCTAAATGGGCCCCGTAAGGTGTGATTGTGTGAGTGTGTGTGCCCTGCAGTGCACCTGTAAGTCCCCGGTCCCCCCGCCACCCCAGCTGGGATTAAGTGGTTCGGATAATGAATAAAAAAGGATGAATAAATATGAACATCATTTGAAAAATAATTATAATAACATGGAGATTACGTTGATTCTAAATCTTTTGATTCATTTTTGATAAAAATGCTCAGTCCTACTTTGGTGTCAATTTTTATTTTTCCCTTTGACGACAAAATCCTTGCAATGCTCTAATTCTTAAAACTCTCAACCCTCCACAAACAGCAGCAACAAATCAGTAATAACACAGGTATAACTAACGTTACAAACTATAAACTAGGGATGCACCGATTGCAATTTTCTTGGCCGATTCCGATTACCGATTTTTTTGTAAGTGTGATCGGCCGATACCGATTTTTCCGATACCGATTTTTTTCCCAGATAGCAGAAAATTTGAGCTACTGCGAGTAGTCGACGACATCGACACCAAAAAAATGGGTTTCAACTTTTTTAATGTAATGCGGTAGTTACTTTCCCTGTTTACTAGTTACTTTTATAATAGTGACATATAATAGTGGCAGCTCTACAGCAAATACAAACAAAAACCTAATTTTCTTTAATATAATGCTTTATTTTCATAACAAGTTTTCTTTACAAATTTAAATAAATAAAATGTAACTTGTAAAATGTAACATGTAACAACTCCGGTAACTCGACGGCCGAAAAGTAACGCCTACTTGGCATTGTGTATTTTGGGCAGAGGTGATTTATCAGATTTCTGAAGCCTGTATCCTCAACTATGGAAAACGGCTGATCATCTAGTGATCATCTTGTGACTGACTTGTGCATCTGTGTTTATGTTGAATTGGGGACAGAAAAGTGGGCAAGAGGAGCCAATGATTGCGTGCTTATTAAACGTGTAAGACCTAACTATTAAATTATAATTATAAGGTTGATAAACTATAACTTGTGTTTAATCTACCTGTCGCCGTTCCTCTTTCTACATCATCTTAGGTTTTTCTGTAAAAACTGTCTGTAGTGTGTCAATCACAAGACCAGGAGCCATCGGCCAATAGGATTCACAGGCAGAACCTGCTAAAACCCCGCCCCCAAACTGCCAAAACCCACCCCCTTTTAACCCATCGAGAGGAAAAAACGCAAAATACAGTTTGTGCGCAATATTACTTTTGTGCTCTCGAGTTTCACATTTGCGTGTGCGACTTTGAAATTTACGCCCGCGAATTTTTTGCGGCAAACGATTTTGCGCGCTCTAGTTTTGGCGTTGATGTGACGCCATACTCACGCATCCAAAATTCATTTCGTCGCCGCACGATGTCACCCCATTCAAAGTGAATGAGAAACGCCTCCGTTGAGCGTATATGTGAACGCTGCCTGAATGCGCGCGTGGCTGTGCTGCAAGTAATGCGCATGCGCAAGTTCGGTTTGTAATCGGCAATACGTGTGAGCGATCAGCTGATCACCGATCAGGCCGATCAGGCCAAAAATCATCCGATTCTGATCGCTGACCGATCGATTTGTGCATCCCTACTATAAACGTCTACTCACAGGGCCTGGTTTTCACAGTGCCTTCACAATCGGACAAAAATATATTTGCTAGATTTTTCCAGATTATTACATCCATTTAGAATGATGCAATAAAAATAAAATACGTTATCGAAGATGAACATCCACTTTCCTAGGCAACCTTTCCTTTACTGTCTTGCAAAGGGGAGCAATATAAACGCCTGAGTGAGTTTAAGAGGCTAGTTGTGAAATGTAATTAAAGACCAGCTAAAAATACTTCATAATAAAACCCACTGATCTCCCAAAAAGATCACCTCGGCCTAAATCATTACAACACTGCTCTCAGGAAAGCTGAGCGGAAATGGAGATGTACAACATAAACACGATGCCATGCTTTTTTTGTGCAGTGTCTGCAAATACAGAAGGTGTGAAGATGAAGAGCGAGACAAAAAGAAAGATGTAGGGAAAAGGGGAGACAGCACGTAGACCGTATCGGTGTGTGTTTTATGGGCCGGGGTAGAGGCCGGCGACGCTGCTGCTGCTGCAACGTCTCGACCAGGTGAGCTCTCCGGGCCGCCGCTGGTGGCAGATACAAATGAGCGGCAGGCGCGGAGCTTGGGAGCAGGAAGACATTACCGTGGCATTACGCAGCGGATGCGGGGCAGGAAATTAAATCCGCCTGTCTTCAAGAAACTGATGTCACAGCTCTGCCCGTGGGTAATTGATCATTACTGCCTTCCGCTGGCAGAGAGTCGGCCTGAGACGGAGGAGGAGGAGGAGGAGGAGCTGGGGTCAGAGAGGGACAGAGAGAAAGACTGGACTGGGGAAGGAGGAGGAGACGGAGGAGAGTGACCAGTGCCAACAGGAGCAGTGGGTGTTTCAAAAGCAAGGAAGGAATATGGTATTTATACACAAAGGTATGAACCCAATGTACGCAGTTTTCACAAAGATTCTGACAGTCACCAGTGTTACCTCTTTTAAGATTTGTTCTTAGGTAAGAACAGAATCTACAAACTTTATTGCATGCATCTCTGTGCAGATCCGAAACTTACTGGGTTTTCTACAATTGCCTAGTCTTATAATATACAGTATTGTGCAAAAGTTTTAGGCAGGTGTGAAAAAATGCTGTACACAAAGAATGCTTTCAGAAATATAAATAATGATTGTTTATTTTTATCAATTTACGAAATGCAAAGTGAGCGAACAAAAGAAAAATCTAAATCAAATCAATATTTGGTGTTACTACCTTTTGCCTTCAAACCAGCATCAATTCTTATAGCTACACTGGCACAAAGTCAGGGATTTTGTAGGATTATAGTCATTATATTATTTTGGAGTCATTATATTATTTTGTAGGATTATAGGATTATAGATCTGTGGTTAGTTCTCCAAGATGTTTGGAACAACCTACCAGCCGAGTTCCTTCAAGAACTGTGTGCAAGTGTACCTAGAAGAACTGATGCTGTTTTGAAGGCAAAGGCTGGTCACACCAAATATTGATTTGATTTAGATTTCTCTTTTGTTCATTCACTGCATTTTGTTGATTGATGAAAATAAATGATTAACACTTCCATTTTTGAAAGCATTCTTTGTTTATAGCATTTTTTCACACCTGCCTAAAACTTTTGCACAGTACTGTATATTTATGGGAACAAATTTAAGAAAACAACTTAAGAAAATATTAGCCCATTGTGCTTTGAAGTAAAAGGAAAATAATTGAAAATATGAACAAAGACAAAAATATCACAAGGCAATAAGCAAAAAGGACATATAAAGGTTTAATAAAAGGGAAAAATGTAAGGAAGTGATGCAAATATTACAAAGATGACGAGAGAGTCGACTGATTAAAGAACATTTAGATCTTTAGACGTAGCTGGGCCACATAATGGTCAGATAGCACTTCACTATGCTTGGTTTCAACTCTTTTTACAACTAATGACCAGCTTCACAGACCTCTGAGATTGACCAGGAAAATTTATATTCAGCAAATTTTCAGGATTGTTTGTTTTGTTTTGATGCCGTATTAGCCAGACCCTCCAGGATGTCGCGATGTTGCAGTCGCAACTATTAATGCAAATCTTCGCAAATTCATTACTACCGTGCAATTTATTATAAAAGGGGGGAAATATAATAGGGGGGAAAATTGCAAATCTTTCTGTTACTTGCTCCCGCAAAAATCTATTGCAAAAAACGACAAAATACCGCAACTTTCATCACATTTTTAAAAGAAAAGCTGCCGCAAAATCAGGCACTTTAGGCTGCAACAATCTCAAAAAAGGCCCTTAAAATCTTGGAGGGACTAATTAGCAACTATGGTTATTTTATGGGTAAGGCAGGAATGGTGAAACAACATTAAAAATAGGAATTATACAAATAACAAAAACAACCAAATAACCTAAACAAGTTTTTTAACATCAGTACTAGCTAAAAATCTACAAATTTCAAAGGTGGGACCAGAATAAAAACATCAACATCACTACTTTCCCTTTAGAAACGCTGTCTTTTGCTTCTCAGGGCAGAGCAGGAAAATAAAATATGCTTTATCTATAGATGCCCATTACAACATTGGCATAGTGGGGGTTCAACACCAGTCTGGATTTGGCATCTAGTCTAAACTATTTGGTCAGGTCTGGATTGAAATTAATCTTCTTCCAACAGTAGGAATTATTTCATGTCATTTGTGACCTTCCACGGCAAAACCAGTCGCTTGTCACAACGGAGGTTTCCGAGAAAAACGAGCGTTTATGTTGCGTGGGGTAAAATTTTGGATTTTTTGTTTTTAGCGTTTCGAAACAGTGGAAGGTCTATACTGTACTGTTGTGAATAAATTTCGCTGAAAAACTTACCCTTTCCATCCTAAAAACATGACTTTCTTGAGGTGAGGAATTCAATTCCAGCAGAATGTTAAAAGTTTCTGTTTTGACCGCTCTACTTCAATATTTACGGTAAATCCACTCGTTAGTCCAACTAGTGTGAAGATATTTCTCTGGAATCCATCTTCGTCTCCCGAGTTCAGTTAACCTAACGCAGGTAGGCTGTCCGTGTGGCTGTGAATGCAGCGTAGGCTACCGTAAATACAAACGTAGCC
Source organism: Distichodus sexfasciatus (assembly GCA_032718565.1). Lineage (NCBI taxonomy): Eukaryota > Metazoa > Chordata > Actinopteri > Characiformes > Distichodontidae > Distichodus > Distichodus sexfasciatus. The sequence goes on along the minus strand of JAVGVS010000011.1, from coordinate 3,143,429 downwards.
GCGACCGCACCAAGCGTCTGTGAGTGCTACGTCGATAGTCAACTTCAAAGGCAGATTTCTCCATTTCTCACTTGGCGTGACAGGAGAAACCCGACTCCTTTGAATGTTGATATCTCAGTCATATGTCGTCCGATTCATTCAATATAGGTATCGTTTTGAAGGCTGATTTATGCCCTTTCATGAAAACAATTTTGAAAATTTGCGACAAGCGACTGGTTTTGCCGTGGAGAGTCAAATTTTTATTAATACGTTCATGCCATTCAGACTGCCACCTGCCATTTTTCAGGAAAACAGTAGAATCGGCTCTTCTTTAATTAATCGGCTGACTCTACTTTTATCTTTGTAATATATTTCTTTTACTTTTATACTTTAAAATATGGAGGAGGAGGAGGAGGAGGAGCAGGAACAATGAGAGGAGGATCACAGGGGATAAATCATGAAGCCAACCGATGATCATTGTGCCGCCTGAGACGACCGTAGCAACAGGGACGGACCAAAAAAGTTTATGAGCGACTAAATAATGACTGAATAGTTGAGTGAACGTCCAAAGGAACAAACGAACGATCGAAGGAACAAAACGAGCAAACAAAAGTCTCTTGTGGGCGTGCAGGTGGCGTCCGCTATTGAAGTGTAAACTGGGATACAAAAAAAGAAGGTCACAAAGCTGCTGCTGCTGCTGGAAAGCTGCCCCCAATAAAAAGGCTGATGTTGGTTTAATGCTCAACCTGCTGATCTCTGGGCCAATGATTAACATCAGGGTCAACAACCTGCTGTGACTCAGCCCAGTCTGTTATCGGCCCCGAGATATAATACGGCCTCCTGACAGCTCATTCAGCTGTATTTAAACAGTCCCACAGCCGGCCTGCTCCTCACCGCACACCAAACCATATCCGCTTCCCTTCTGCTTTCACAGGCAGAATTGTGGGTGAGAGATAAAGAGAGGAGGAAAAAAAAAGACACACAGAGAGGGAGAGAACACACAAACGAGGCGGGGACGGAACATGTGGCAGCTGAGCAGTCGTGACTGAAGTGAAAATTTAAAGAAGCGCAAAGATAATGGAAGATAATGGGAACTTTAAGCATATTTGTGGCTAATGCATTGATACATTCTATAGTACATAATTTACATAAATAGTTCCAAAAGTTAAAATGTCTAATGCTACGTTCACACCAAGAGCTAATAAAATCGGCAGACGTAACTGACTTTATATTGACAAAAAGGATGAGCGATAACAGCGACAAGCGTCAAAGTTTGGTCGACTAGAGCGACAAAAAAAAGTTAAAGACGGCTTAAATTTATGCAAACAGGTTATGCCGCGTTTCGTCTGTAAATGACCGGCAACCAATCGGAATGTAGATGTTCTTCGCTTGCGAGGGTCCCAGAAACTTTGGTTCCTACCGCACTTTTGTTCCGATCAAAATGACGCGTGAAAAGCTGATCACGGCAATGGCAGGGCACCCTGTCTTGTACGACAGGACCCTTTTCGCCTTCAGAGATGGTTAGAAGAAAGCACAGGTGTGGGATGAAGTGTCTGAGTACAATGCTACTTTGCATATTGAAGAATTATTATTATATTTGAATACATTTTTACAAATTTGAATATATTTTTCAAATTTACTCAACTACAAAAAACTTAACTCTGTAATTTCCGTAACTCACTTCTTAGCTGTTATTTGATCTTGTATTTGAGTACCTCATATAGTTTTTTGGGCTGGGCAACAGCAACAACAGCACAGCACAGCTTGCAGTCGCACTGGCTATAAACGTGCAACTCCTTTAAGCAAGACCCAACGTTCAAATGCTGTCATGAGCGATTTGGGTGACGAGAGCGAACAGAAATATTTTGAGCGCCTTCAGCAATTTTACAGCTTTAGTAGCTCTTGCCGTGAACGTAGCATTATGGACTAAAATGTTAAAATTACTACTTAATATCAATATAATAACCAGTCTGTTACGAGTTTTAATTCTGCAAGCAACACTGAAATACATTTGAAAGCATTTGTCAAAGTTTTGGGCAAAAGTACAGAGGTTTTTAGTTTTTTTGTAGCAGTGTCAGTGTAAGTTTATATACAATAAAAGCTAGTGGTTGAGCAATTATCAGTCTTATAGTCTTATCAGGCTGACATTCAGCATTTTTACGGTTAACTTCCATTTTTACAGATACACATTTTTTAATGAAATAAATTGTTATTCTAAATTTGTCGCAGAAGCTCGCCGATTTGAATCCCAGACCGGTACTCATGAGCAAGGTACCGTCCCCAAGCATCGCTCCCCGGGTGCTGCTCTTGTTAGCTGCCCACTGCTCCTTCATGGATGGGTCAAATGCAGAGGTCACATTTGGTTGTGGTGCACTATGTGCTGTGCCGTGTTCACAATGACAAATAATCACTCACTTTAACTCATTTTAACAACAGACATACGTATATCAGCTCCTAGTATCAGTTCTTTTACTAATGAAAAAACATTTTGAGAGAGAGAAATGCCAGAGAGAAATCATTTCAAATTCTATCAATTAATCCAAAACCCTAGTCTGCGAGAGGATCATTTAAAATTCGACCAATATATGCTACACTCTTAAAACTCTTAAAACTCAGTAGAGTACGGAGAACAGATAACGTGTTTTGTTTTTCTACTCCGTGTCCTCTATCTGCTCGCTCCTTCCTCTCTCTCTCTCACACACACACGCCTCATTTTGGCTACCTGAATGAGTCTCTTTGATACAGCGTGTTCTTTAGCTTGATGAACCGACGCCTTTCGCGTGCTCACACGTCTTTGTTTTTGTCTGTTTTTGAACTCTGAAACTTTCTGTTCCTCTTTTTTTTTTTACATCCCACTGCAGCTCTTCCACTTATTGTGAGGTGCAGTTAGGGCTGGGGTTTCTACTCTCCACCCCTCCCCTCTCTTCCTCTCCCTCATTCAGCCACTTCTGTTTTTATTCTCTCTCTCACACACACACACACACACACACACATATACAAGTGGTGTGTGGGTGTGTGTGATGTGTGTGTGTGTGGGCTGCAGATGTGGCTGATACAGGGCCAGAGAACATTGTGCAACTGCTGCGGAAGCCAGAGGAACATTGTAAGAAATTGCCTGGTCTGAAGCCCACTGACAACACACTTAAATGGCACAGGAACATCCGATCTATTAGTCAAAAAGCAAATTAACAAGGGACTTCAGGTTGGGACCGGGCAGTGAATCGAAAATGAATCAAAACAGAGATTCGGAACCTCGAATGGATGTGATGCTTCTTTTTTAAGTTCTCTTAATACTTTCCCCATGGTGTGTTCATGTACTGTCCCCTTAACGACGTCGTACTACATGTGTTGTCAGGTGACTTCGCCTGGTGCAAAAAAATATCCGGCTTTAACAGCTGAGCACGTTTATAGTGCAAACTTTGTCTGTGAATTGTAAAAACCAAATCAAAGAAAGAAAATAACTGTTCATTTACCACAATCAAGGTAAAAAGCTCAATCAATTTATCGATTTGAGGTTGTGTCCCTCAGCCCTACTCCACACGCTCTATTTTTGGGGGGGTTAATAAATATTAGGGATTCAACTTTTTCAGTTTCGATACCAATACTCTGGGTATTGGCCGATCCCGAGTACTGATCCGATACCAGTTTTTAATGAATAAGTTCTCTGTGAGGAGGGGACTGAGATTGTTTAAGGAAATACTTGACTTAAATACAGCTTTCCTGACTAAAACATGTAATAATCACACACCCATATGTATACGCTGAAGTAGTTATTATTAAAATAACATCTCAAAAATGATTCGTTTAAACACAGTTCTGTAATTTTGTGACCGTCCCTAAGCCTTCAGTGTTAAAACCATGAGGAACACGGAGATTGTGAGCGAGAGCTGGTGTTGTTAAGGAAATTAAACAGCACGTTGTTCTGCTCATTGTCATATCAATATGTAGGAGGTAGCACGCATGTCGAACAATAAACCAGCTTTACCGCAGTGACTCTTGCGATGGGTAAGGGGTTTGTGCGCACACAGAAAACATATTAAAATCTACAATTTAATTGAACAGATCAGCTCCATAGATCAGCCCAATGCCACCGATACCCGATCCAGCTGGTTGAGTCGTTATCAGACCGATATCCGATCCACGTATCGGATTGGTGCGTCGCTAATATATTTTACTGAGGATGACAGAGTTCAAACTGTTTTGTTTAGCTTTTCATTGCTAATTTAGCACAAGTTAAGAAAAAAGGTCTGATCCTGAGGAGGACACAGACTCCGATTTTGCTAGGGGAGGGGAGGAGGAGGAGGAGGAGGAAAAGCAAGGACTAATTAAAACGTCTCTCAGATTTCCACCCTCCTTCTCACCTCCATCTCTTTCTGGCTCTCATGTTCATACTGGCAACCCAGCCAGCTCTGTCTCTCTCTCTCTGTCTCTCTCACAGAACTGAATGTTGTCTTCCCACATGATTAACCTTTTTCTGTTTACACCAATTTACAACGTTTATTGGTTCAAATGTTCTGATCCGGAGTCGGAGAAAACATGCAGAACTGCAGTGGGAGCTGCAGAACGTCACAGTTTCTACCAGAGGACAGCGATTTCTCTGATAACAGGCGCCCGCTGCAAAGCCGCATGACCCAAAAAAGCGTGCCAGAGCACGCGAGAAAATGAAACGCCGCAGCGCTTTTGTTTATAGGCACTTCCGTAAATATCTGTGTGGCAGGCGACCAGTTTCCTGTTTGTGTCAACAAGGGAAGCGTCTAGTACGGTGTGTACCGGATGAATTCTCTGTGAGCATGTGAAGAGTTTGCGTGTGTTTGTGCGTGCGTCTGTGTATGTGTGTGCGAGCAAGCGTGCTCATCATATGTAGTGGCCTTTAGCGCGTCTGCATGCGTTCCAGGCCTGCGGCACTTCGGCAGGGAGCGTCGGCGAAAGTGAAAGTTCACGCGTGTGATTGACGCCGTTGTCCGCGGGTGTTGCGATGCCCAGCTGAGCCCGTGCCCTTCAGAGAGCCCGGGCCCTGCAGCCCCGGCTGCGGGGAGCGAGTCTGGGGGCCCACGGGGGGCCTTTTAGCTCTGCCATTAGCAGCACAACACATTCTCTTCTTTTAGTCGACTGCCCCACAACACCGAGCACTGTAATGTGGAGTGGAGAGTCTGGAGTTGCAGGTCACCGCAGGATGGTTGCTCATGATAGGCAAAAATGTCGGGGACTAAAACAAACCAGTATCTGTCAAATGCACGTTTTTGATGGGAACTCATGGATGTGGGAGGGTCTTGAACAATCTGTGTATCATTCGTTTTTCCACATTCAAACCAAAAAGCAAAACCCAAAACTCTTTTTTTTTTTTAAGCATTTGTTTCCAAAACCATAAAGAATAAAGGAAAATGAAAGTGAGTGATTATTCGTCATTGGGAACACAGCACGACGAAATGTGAGATCTGCATTTGACCCATACATGAAGGAGCAGTGGGCATGTGACAAGGGCAGCACCCAGGGAGCAGTGCTTGCGGACGGTACCTTGCTCAAGAGTACCTCAGTGGTATCTTTACCGAAATTTGAACCGGGAAGCTTCCGATCAGGGGGTGAACTCCTCAACCAATACGATACCAACTTCCCCTAATAACGGGGTGTTTCCTGATTTCCCATTTCGTGAGCAAATGAAACTGCGGTGGTGAAGTTGACTATCGACAGACGCTTGGTGCGGTCGCGGCTACGTTTGTATTTACGGTAGCCTATGCTTGGGAGCAGAAGATGGATTCCGGAGAAATATCTTCACGCTAGACAACGAGTGGATTTACTGTAAATATTGAAGTAGAGTGGTTAAAACAGAAACTTTTAACATTCTGCTGGAATTGAATTCCTCACCTCAAGAATGTCACGTTTTTAGGATGGAAAGGATAAGTTTTTCAGTGAAATTTATTCACAACAGTACAGTATAGACCTTCCACTGTTTCAAAACGCTAAAACCAAAAAATCCAAAATTTTACCCCACGCAACACAAACGCTTGTTTTTCTCGGAAACCTCCGTTGCGACAAGCGACTGGTTTTGCCGTGGAGGGTCACAAATGCATTTACAAGCGAGAGGAAGATCAGAGGTGTAAACAACCACCGAGACGTGAACACAAGCCCTCTGTGGGTCAGCTTCACAAAGTAGGTTATTATGGAAAACTTCAGCGTCCTATATAAGGGGCTGATAAACACAAGCCTGGTGCCACATGTGAAACTACAGGAAACTGCGTCTGGTGTATGAATGTGTTTGTTGGTGTCGAGTAATGTGTGATCAGATCTCCATAAAACGCCATATGCTGCTCAAAGCCTGTATTTGACATAAGCTTATGCTAGCGTGTGTGTGTGTGTGTGTGCGAGCGAGCGTACATGACATTTAGCAAAAACATCTGTCGGCCTACGGCTTATGGGTTGAGCAGCAGTTTCCAACTTGTGCTGTACCTTAACCCAGACTTAAACTCCATCTGCCTGACCGTAAGCAAAGGTGGAATTTCCCAAATGGCATTCTCAAGAACAATGAGGACTTCAACTTCTCAGTCCACTACGAGCCGATTAGTCCAAGGCCAAAAAAAAGCCTGAATTGGCCCCTTTCTCAAGAATACATTTCCCACCATCTAAACTCAGGCAAAAGCTGTTGAGTTCAGATCTAAAGCTCGACCGCAGCAACTCCAGGAGCCACTCCACTAAACTTGTCTAGGCCTAAACCAGGGGTCTGCAACCTGCAGCTCTACAGCCTCATGCGGCTCGTTCATCCCTCTGCCGTGGCTCAATGCGTGTGTCCCTGTAGCCTTAAAAATATATAAATAATGGCTATTATATTTTGATGATATTTTTACACAATGGGATACCTCTTATTTTGAAGATCAAGGCGATTTTGCTACATTAACATGTTTTGTCGATGTAAATATGCGTCACTGGTCACCTGTATTAATTCTTAAATGCAACAAAGTAGTTCTTTTATAACTGGTAGCATATCTGTGAAACCCAATATGCTTTGTTATCTACATTTTTAAGAGTCAAATAGGTTTCGTGGCTCCACATGAATTTTATTTGTTGGGAACAGGGCCAAAATGGCTCTTTTGATGCTGAAGGTTGCAGACCCCCGGTCTAAACGCAACCCCTACCGAAAGCTACAGATGGTTTTTCCACTTCTCCTTGGACCCTCTTTCAACATCGACATTGAGACACTTTTGCTTTCAGTGTTTTTCCGAAAACATTCGACACGTCACTAGACGCTGATGCTTCTTTTAGATGTGTCATACTTCTTAGTAATTTCTTACTTCCTTTATCTGGTGAGAACGAGACCAAAAGTCGGCAGTAACTGAGGGTTTTATTTCTCCAATAATCCAAGTGTAAAAATAACAATACTAATCAAGGTCTGGAGACACTGTCGCAAAACGTACTGCTAAACTTCTTCTTAAAACCGTGGGGAAGTTTTGATCGACAAAGAAGCAAGCGATCTCTATATCTGCACACGTCTGACAGACTCCCTTCCCCCACCTCCAGCTTAATGGTTTCTTTGCTCAGATGACGGACGGCAGTTCGATGCGTGTCTAATACACCGTGAATTTCCTGAGCGAAGAAACAGATGTACTAGTAGCGCATCATATATTCCACGTCTCCGAATAGCAGGGTCCAAAAGGAACCAGCGAGTAAGGGTGACGTGCGAGAGGAGGAGGAGAACCCCATTATACCCGAGCCAGAGACGAGTCATGAGCCATGTGCTAAACTCGAAACCCGAAGTTCAGCGTGACTTTCCCACAGCTGGGCCCGGCAGGCCAGACGCCTCTTCCTGTGCCAGACAAGAATGAAACCGGAACAGAGATCCGGAGCACCTCCGGGGTGTCACATGGACAGATTTTCAAAAAGGTGCGAAACGGGCGACTAAATTTAGCGCCGGCAGCTGGGATCTCCTTCCCATGAGAGCCTCGTAAATTAGCGGCGGTGGCAGACAGCAGCCAGGGGAAGGTGTTTCAGAGTGGGGGGGGGGGGCGCTGTTACAGAAGAGAAGACGACAAGGCATCGCCACGACCCACCGGAACCCGAGCTCTACCCCCACCCCGAGTCTGATGTGCTTTTCCACCTCTGCACGGAAGGGGGGTCGAGGCGGGTCGGCGCAGCGAGTGGGCGAGGAGATCGGAGAGTCAGGCCCTCAGACACAGAGGCGGATGTTTTTCCTATGTGCACTTCAGAGAAGAAGGAGGAGGAAGAGGGGGGAAGTAAAAGCACTTGTGAGAGAAGGAATGAAAACAAAGATAAGAGGGCCGTTCTTCACCGTTCCCTGCTTCTGCCACCTGTGTGGGTCGAGTTAATGTCATACAGATCTTCTCTCCATGACAATGTCAAGTGAGGAAGATCATTTACCCGACCTCTTTGTCTTAGTAACGCTGAGGGCTGTTGTGCGCTCGTAACGATGGGCTTTGGCTGAGGGCCACATTTGGGAACACATGAATCGCAGACAGAACAGAGGTCTCCGAAATTAAGTTTCCATATTGCAAAAGTGAAGCAGCAGAGAGTGAAGAAAAGTCTTGAAAAGTCTAAAGAAAATAAAATACATACGTATACAGTAGGGGCAGTTGGTGGCGTAACGGTAGGGTGTTCACCCCGTGATCAGAAGGTCGCAGGTTCGAATCCAGGGCCGGTAAAGTTAACACTGAGGTGCTCATGAGCAAGGTACCGTCCCCAAGCACTGCTCCCCGGACGCTTGTTATCTGCCCACTGCTCCTTCACAGATGGGTTAAATACAGAGGTCATATTTCGTTGTGGTGCTCTGTGTGCTGTGCTATGTTCACAATGACAAATAATCACTCACTTAAGTGCTATCCAAAAGTTATGAGTCATTTCACCTCATTTCTTCATATTTTATTAGTAAATTTAAAAAGCTAAAGAGATTTACTGCAGTATATGCAGTATATGTAAATATTACTGCTCAAGACTACATTAAAACAAGAAACTGGCCCTTTGGAAGTAAAATATGAAGAAATAAAAGAAACAAGGAAATATCTCAAGACATTTGGACAATAGTTGTAAACAGTAATTTTTCCTCTGAATTTTTTCCCTGATATTTGTCATTTGCAGCTTATTTAAGATAAAAGTTCATAATGCAGCTTAGATTTATGAGTTACTTTCATAAAAACTCCTTTAAACAAAAGTTTGATTTTTGGAGCCATCAAAATATCTATAATTATATTGTTTCATTTACTGATAGATTTTTTTTTCTGATACATTATTTGTTTGCTCGCTCATTTTACAAAACAAAATAAAACACAATCCCCTTACACAATCTCCATTCATGATATGTGTAATTACAGACTGGTCTGTTATCGATACGATCAGCAGCACAGCCTTCCGTCCAAGTGAAATTCCATCAGAACATCGGTTTCAGCTTAACTCAGAAAGTCTAAGCAGTTCCTGTGTTGTTAAGAGCAAAGCAGTGGGAGGGTAAGACACAAACTTTAATGATGATCACCTAAAGGCTGGAACAAAGGGGGGCCCCGAAAGAGACACAACAAGAGCTGAACAATTCAAACAATGGAGAGCTTCCCCTGTCTGAAGCAGGTCTCCCCATGAAGGAGCCATTTCAAATTCAAAGCTCTATTCTTCTCATCTCCCCACATCTGATTAGCAGGTGGCTCCGAGGGCGGGGGGTGGGGGGGGGCGTACAGACCTCATGGCTGGTCGTGAGGTGACGACCCTGCTCTGACCCTCACCGGAGTTAAACCAGACCGTCATCCTCCACAAGGCCAGGCCTCACATCCACTAAGAAATGTAGGGGCGTAACAATGCACTTTGGTTTTCAGAGTCTGAGGTGATTTAATACAAGCACAGAGACAAAAAGGGGAACGGTAAATCTGATCTGTTTTCATTCATATTTTGTAGTGAAAAAACAGACCCTGACTGATATTAGGATCATTAAAGATATTTAAAGATTCAAATAATGAGATCTAAATATAAAGATACAGTTGCATTATATTGCTGTTACTTAGTGTAATTATGTAAGAGCTGATAATACAGTTATTAAAAAAAGTACTTAAAGCAAAAAAAGATATAAACAAAAATAAACAACTAAATAAAAATAAAATATGTGCTGTATTGTTAAATTTATTTTCTCAGACATTGCACAGTCTCAGATATTTACATTTACAGCACTTAGCAGACGCTGTTATCCAGAGCGACTTCCGGTTTCCTAATTTCAGGGACAGTCTCCCCAGAGCAATTTAGGGTTAAGGGCTCAAGGTAGGATTCGAACCTGGAACCCGTTGGTCCAGAGGCGAGTATCCTCGCCACTGGACCACCAACAGCCCATCAGATATGAATCAGGTTTAGATTTCCTGACATGTTAAACTTGAATGATGTATTGAGTAAAAAAACAAAACAAAAAAAACATGAATCTTGAAGTCATATTGTACAAAAACACAAAAAAGTCACAGTCACCAAAATAAACAACTTTCATAACATGGTTCAAGGATCCATCTTCCCCTCGCTGTTTCATTATTACACTTTCATCATTTGTTGCTACAGACAATAATATTGATTTATTTGGAAGCAAGTCATATTTGTTGATAATATTGGCACAGGTTTATTTGTCGGACTGTAACGCAGCACAGCCAGTGTTTATTTGTAGGGGTGAACGATTCAGGAAATCTCACGATTCGAATCAATTCACGATTCATAAGTAATCCATGATTCGTGAGTCACGATTCAATACGTAGATGAATTTGTTTCCAGATTGCTGTTTTGAGTTACTTTTCCCATTTGACTGTCACAGATCAAAAAAAAATAAAAAATCACACTGAATCAAATGTAGTTTTCTAAATGTAATGCATATGAACGCATACTGAGTGCCCTTCCTTCATGCTCACGCCAAGGTCTATCTGGGCAAATTTCAACATTACGGGGAAAAAGTAAACTAGTGCCATTATGTCAGCTGCAAAATATGAATTGTTTTTTGGAATACATGAATCGATTTTGAATCAACAGAGAAAGAATGACCGGGGAGCAGTGCTTGGGGACGGCACCTTGCTAATGAGTACCTCAGTGGTACCTTTACCAATCCTGGGATTCGAACCTGCGACTCTCCGATCACGGGGTGGAAAAAATTCTAAACCCATCAAATCAAACCTAGCTTTATCCTACTGTTGGCACTACCATCATTGGGCCCCTGAGCAAGACCCCCTGAGCAAGACCCTTAACCCGACTTTGCTTTTGCAAGACTGTACATGAAATCAGGAAATGGAGGTTCGCTTGATGAGAGCGCGTCTACAAAATGCCATAACTGTAAATGTAAACATACTGCAGCGCTTTTGATTACTGGCTTCGTATTCAGCACAATGTAGCGGTCTTGGTTTAAGGACACAGCATTGTGAGATAAGTATAGTGTTCCTTCTGGCCAGGTTTAAAGCGGTGATTACCTCTGTCCACTCCGGATGCCTTCCACATGAGCCGTGTGGTAAGAGTTCGCCCGGTTTTACGCACTTCACACGAGCGGTGCACAAACTAACGTCACTCGGCTCTTAAAACTTCACTCAGTTAGACACACTCATGCCACCTGACCCCCATTAGCCCTCACAAGCAGAGACAATTCACGCAGGTCTGTCTGTTGAAGTCATAAGCTCACACCGTTGTTTCACGTGTGAACAATCTGGGTTAAGGCATCTCCCATCTCGGACTTTTTCCAAGAACAGAAAATAATGTCAGTTAAAAAAGGAAGCACATCCCAGAACATATGACTCCCGGCAATAATCGTTAGGCTAATTTGATTCAGCTTAATCCGATTGATCCATGCAAAATCAGGGGACATCACTGCACTGCTTGTTAAGCGCGTTTCCTGACTGGATGTCCTCAGAAGAGACAGTCCATAAATAACTGAAAGAGAGACGGCAGCGGAGGACGACTGAAGAACATGTTAAAGCTGCTTTCCAGTGACCGGCCTTGAAAATATTGAGTCTGGTGCCCCGAGAGGCAGTAGGGGCTTCTAAAAATAGTGAAATGCAGTCGTACTTTTATTGTTCCACGATAAACAGAGATATCAGCAATCTGAGCCATGTTTATATCAGGTCGATATGGCCACAAGTAAGGATTATGGTGCAGTGGTCTTGACAGACTCAAACCATTTGTTGGTGTCCCTAAAAATGGGGGTTTGAATCTCAAAAAGCCTCAAGTTTAACATCAAGCTGCTCCAGGGAGACTGTCACTGTAATTAGAGAATGTAAGCCACTTTGAATAAGAATGTAGGGCCCTATGATTTGCGCGATGCGGAAAACGCAGACGGAATCGCGGAATTCAACAAATAAAATGGAATCCGTAGGTAAAACGCGGAACGTTGTATAATTTGCTGATATCGGTGTGTGGGCAAAGCAAAGCAAAGTGAATAAATATGATTGTAACGTAAAACCGCTTAATCCCAAGCAGATTCTCGGGGACCGGAGCCTATCCCGGTAACTATGGGGGTAAAGCGGGAACCAACCCTGGGCAGGCGCCAACACACTGCAGGACACGCATACTGACACAATTTAGAGTCGCCAATTAACTAGCTTTATTTTTTTTTTCCCCCCAATTAGCTTGGACTGTGGGAGGAAACCGGAGCGCTTGCAGGAAACCCACGCAAACACAGGGAGAGCATGCAAACTCCACACAGAAAGGCCCAACGCCCCAGCCGGGGGTCGAACCCAGGACCTTCTCGCTGTGAGGCGGCAGCTTTAACCACATCCGTGCCGCCCTGCTATGAATGTAAATTATGCAATACAATTCGCCAACAAATCTAATCTGAAAATCCCCACATTTCACCGAGAAATTAGAGTAATTATAGAAGACCCACATAAGCATAAGTCCACCTTCACAAATCAGTACTTAAGGAAGTGGAAGTAGTTACTCAGTAAATTACCAGACTGGCTATGTCAAATCAAGTCTAGGAAGTTACAAGTCACAGAAATTCTCTCTAAATAGGGGGAAATTCCTAAGACTTCGGGGCAGTTGGTGACATAACGGTAGGGTGTTGGCCCTGTGACCAGAAGGCCACAGGTTCGAATCCAGGACTTGTAAAGTGACCCCTGAGGTACTCATGACAAGATACCATCCCCAGGCACTGCTCTTGTTAGCTACCCACTGCTCCTTCCCGATAACATTTTCCCTTGTTGTGCTTTGGCAAAATAGGTTTCACTGGAAGGGATGAAGACAGTGACAGGATCGTAAGCACAGTCTGGGCTAATACGGAATACAACACGGGATAATGGCAGGGAAATATGTAAGCGGGAGGACAGCAGGGGAAAGGCTAAAAAGACAGAGGAACGGGGAAAAAAAACAACAGAGTTGATAGATTAGAGCAGATCGTTTGCTAACTTACATTTTACCCTGCATTACGCAAACCGCTATCATTCACATCTGAGCTAGCGTATGCGGATTAGCTGCGTGTTCTCATGCATTCACCAATCATTTGGAGTTCTTTACAACAGATTAAACATGCGCATGTCATATTTTACACTTCCTAATTTTGTGCTCTCGAGTTTCACGTTTGCGCGCGCGACTTTGAAATTTACGCCCAAGCCATTTTTTGCGGCAAGCCTTTTTGCGCGCTCTAGTTTTGGCATAGATGTGACGCCATACAAATAGCATACTGCGGGAAAAGTCGGGAGCGTGCAAAAAATCGTGCTGTAAGGCAATTTAGAAATCACGCATATTCACATCGCGATTTCGATACGATTTCGTTTAATCGCACAGCCCTAGTTTTAGTCCCACCCTACATAGACCTTCCGTGAAAAGCTGTTCAACAGGATAAAGGCACAATGTTGTAAAACTGACTTCAGAGGTTTTTCCACATCTTTTCAGGCATATTTCACGTTACCAAACCAAGAACGGTTTTCACCTTACTGAGTCTTTAAAAATGAGGGTAATAACTGAGGACGTTACTAGTTAATAGGTATTTATAATATCTAGCACTGACAAAATCCATCTACACATTTCATTTATTTAGATGTATGTAGCAGTTAGCGAGTGAATTTCTGGACTGGTGATGGAGTCATGTTTGGCTCATCAGTGTCTTTATGCAACCGCCTGCTCTGAACGGCTGCAGCTTCCTTCGGATGTGGCGAGGAGAAGCGTTATTCACACTAACCTCGAGCAGTCTATTTTCTCCCACTGTTCAGCCAACTCACGATTTCGCTGCTTTCTAACTTGAGAGATAGCGAGCAGCTCCACAACCTTGAACAGCTAACAAAAGAGTGAAGTCAGAGAAATAGTTTTCGAGTCAGAGAAAAGGCCACAAAGGAAAGAGCCGGCTGAATGACGGGAAGAGCGAAAGTTGAGGAGGCGTGAGAGAGAGAGAGAGATACTGTGGGAGAGAATCTGATAACTTGGGGCCAGTTTATTAAAGGACAAGTTCAACCTCGACCTTGTTGAAGTGTTGCTGGCAGTTTTTATAAATGCAGAACAAACTTCCTCAGTGATGGCTTAAGTGCTGAGAAACATACAGTAACACGCCCTTCACTGGGTCTAACGGGAAACTCATAGTAGTGCCACATCCTTGCGTGTTTTTCTGAACACGATTTTTGTTATTTTGATTTGAGGTTTTCACCTCAGTATACTGCAAGCTTTATAAAATTCTCCCGGTTGCAAGTTCAAGTTCCAATAACCAATTTAAAAATGTCAACACAATGTGACGATCCGTTAGTAGGCAAGGCCTGGACAATACAACCTAAAACACTGCAACTTGATACAATAATTGATACATCGATACATTGAGTCAACGGTCAACAAGAGAAACGATCAAAAGTGAAAACGATGATTAGACATTATATCAATACATACTGTAACAACACTTCAGAGTGAACAGGACATCTATTTTTATTAAAAGAGAAGACTGTTTTCAATTAAATGTCTTCAATTAATTGTCTGTTGAACACTACATGCCGATTGATATTTGCTTTTTGAGATTTTATATGAATGAAAGTGATTGTGTTAAATCATTCATTCATTCATTCATTCATTCATTTTCCAAACCGCTGTAATCCCAACTGGGGTCGCATGGGGACCGTAGCCTAAACCAGCAACTTTCGGCCGCAAGGCGGGGACCAGCCCTGGGCAGGCGCCAACACATCGCAGGGCACACACACCCATACAGTCACACGTACATTCACACCTTAAGGGCCAACTTAGAGAGGCCAATTAACCTACAACGCATGCCTTTGGACTAGGGATGCACCGAATATTCGGCCACTGAAAAACTTCGGCCGAATTATTTTTTTAACGCGACCGAAACAGTGATGACGCAAGGAACAACCACAACCTGCACGCGCCAGACTGGATTAGAGTCAACATATCTGCCATGTGGGCGCATTTCAATATATCTAAGAAAGACGCACGGAAAGCCGTTTGTAAAGCGTGCAATGCTGAAATTTCTAGAGAGGATGCAGCCACAAAGACTTTCTCAACGTCGGGATTAATTTATCATATAAAATCAAAACATCCCTTCTCGCTGTGAGGCGGCAGCTCTAACCAATGCGCCACCGTGATGCCCTGTGTTAAATCAGAACATGATATTAAAATCATATTGCAGGAACTTAGGTGTGTAACTACCGAATTGCAGATCTCAATAAGAAGCAGAACAGCAGATATGAGCTAACAGTTTGATAGGATGCTCTACTCATACCTCCACATGTCCTTGACACGCCCATCCAACTGTCGGAAAATTTAGCGTCTTCCCGATAAAAAAAATGCTCCCAAAGAAAGTTGGCTTAGATGGTGCAGTAACATATTTAACCAACGGCTTCTTTTACTGTCTATAGATGTGTGGATGCCGCAGGAATTTTATTTTTATTTATGAATTTTTTCCAGGGGAATGTAGTCAAGGCGGGGGGCATTTGTTGTCAAGGCGGCCGCCTTAACTATAAAGCGCTGTGGGAAACCCTGCTACTGTATGTTTAATAAATGTATGCTTGCAATGTTAAATAAAAAAAATTACAATATTTGCATTAGGAACACAATAAAAAAAGGCCTACATTCGTCCTTAAGTCTTCTAAATAGCATGTGACTTCGACTAGCAAAATGAAATAGCACCTAAAAATATTCCACTGAGCTTCCCCTTTTCAAAAAGGAACTTTAGATAAAGGAGTGTTAAACCCAAAGTGAAAGAAATGCTTCAGTAACTGCAAGAAACCCAGCGAAAAACAGCTGCTGACATGCGATTATAAGCTGGGGCTGTGAAACATGCTTAATGATTAGAGGATTAGAGGTTCCACCACCGTACAATATTTTATTGATTCAATACAAGCAGCCAGTGTCTGCTGAAATCACAAAGTCTACTGCGGTACTATTCCAATTTGATTCAGCTCAAGAACCAGCGGTCGATATGAGAAAATAATATCATATGCTGATCTTAAAAAATCACTTCCAACCATATCCAGCGTGGGGGAGTAACGGAGTACATGTACCACCAACGTTAAGTTTTCAAATGACAAATTACGGGTAACGGTATTCCATTACAATTACAGTTTAAATGGATGGCAATCAGAATGTAGTTACATTGTTAAAAATAATGGACAGTATTTTTCTGTTTCACGTTTATTCTCTCTCTAATAAATTACCGAAAGCAGCTAAAGATTCTAATGTAAACGTCCATTTAAGATAAGTTGACACAATCCCACAATGGAGGAGTCAGAGCGGCAGCCAGCACAACATGCCAGGGAAGAGACACATGTCCGTCTTGGAAATTCAGACAACACTTCACCTTAAAAGAAGAAATGGGGCGGAATATGAAGGGTGAGAGTGCCACATTCGTACAGTTGTAAAAAGCAAGGTGACGTGGAAGTAAGTGAGTGAGTGATTATTTGTCATTGTGAACACACCACAGCACAGTACACAGTGCACCACAACGAAACGTGACCTCTGCATTTGACCCATCCGTGAAGGAGCAGTGGGCAGCTAACAAGCGCCCAGGGAGCAGTGCTTGGGGACGGTGCCTTGCTCAGGAGTACCTCAGTGGTAACTTTACCGGCCCTGGATTCGAACCTGCGACCTTCTGATCACGGGGCGAACAGCCTACCGTTACGCCACCAACTGCCAGTATTCAGAATAAGTTAGTAATAAAATGGAATATGTTACAAATGAAATTTTAGGGCATGTATTCTGTGGTGGAATACATTGTAAAAGTAACCTTCCCAACAATGTTCATATCAAATCACAAAAAGCAACTAAGCTCTGAGCTCAACCAGACATTTAAATGAAAAAAAGAAAAAAGAAAAAAGAAAACCTGGTGAAAAGCTGCTGTAAATGTGTGATAAAAAGCTGTGGCTCTGATACATTTCTTAAGACTCATGCAACTGCCGAGATAACCATCAGTGTGAAATCTTTCATGGCAAAAAACAGTTTGCACCACCCATTTTTCAACAAGATCTGAGATAACAAAAGAACGCTGTATGTACTGATGCACACACACCCACACCCACAAGTTGTGACACGGGGAGAAAACTTCGTCACGAGAGATTCAACAGGTTGTCACTTCAAGTCTTTCCTTTGCCACCATCACGAGTGTGTTAATGAGAGAGCTTCTGCTACTGCGCTGGGAGCAAGGGGCACGAGCACGGTTAACTGACCCCAGTTCAGCTCTCAGCCTGCTGCGAGACTCTTTCTCTCGGCTCCGTGCTAATGACGGACGTCCTTCCGCCAGCTAACAGCAACGCCGCCTGCAAATCTCTCACCTGCTGGATGGCAGTCAGCACATAGCGTACACACGCCTCTAACACTTCCACAATCTCACTGTGTTCACAACACACCCCCAACAGCACTTCAGTTATGTAATGCTAGATCATTGTACACGGGCTCTAAAATATCTAAAAAAACATCTACAATAAACACCACAGTTTTGTTTGAAAACAATATTGCACATCGGATAATTTTGTTGAGTACAAGGCTTTAAAAACAAAACAATTTGTCATGGTGAACACACCACAGCACAGCACACAGTGCAGTACAATATAATGTGACCTCTGCATTTGATCCATCCTTAAAGGAGCAGTGAACAGCTGACATGGGCAGCGTCCGGGGAGCGGTGCTTGAGTTCATTGGGTTGACGGTTTCATGAGTACCTCAGAGGTACCTTTTATCGGGCCGGGACTTGAACCAGCGACCTTCTGGCCTACTCTCTAACCATTACGCTACCTACTGCCCCAAAATGTAAACAACTATTAATCACTTTTATTTGGAAAATAATCTGACTAATAATTAGGGATGCACCGATCCACCAGCTCTCGCTCGCAATCTGTGTTCCTGATGGTTTTAGCGTCGCAGGATTGGGGACCGTCACAAAATTACAGAACTGTGTTTAAATAAAAAATGTTGAGATGTTACTTTAATAATAAATAACTTACCAAATACAAATGGGTGTGTAATTATTATATTGTTTTAATTACAAGAACAGTATTTAAGTCAAGTATTTCCTTAAGCAAAACAGAATAATCTCAGTCATGTATTCAGACATTTTTAAAGCATTTATTTTCTGTTCGCGGATACAAGCGGCCGAAATGGGTTTCCTTCGCAGAGTGGCTGGGCTCTCCCTTAGAGACAGGGTGAGAAGCTCAGTCATTCGAGAAGGACTCAGACTAGAGCCGCTGCTCTTCCGCATCGAGAGGAGCCAGATGAGGTGGCTCGGGCATCTGGTCAGGATGCCTCCGGGACGCCTCCCTGGGGAGGTGTTCTGGGCACGTCCCACCGGAAGGAGGCCCCGGGGAAGACCCAGGACACACTGGAGAGTCTATGTTTCCCGGCTGGCCTGGGAACGCCTCGGGATTCCCCCGGACGACGTAGCTGGGGACAGGGAAGTCTGGGCTACCCTCCTTGGGCTGCTGCGGTTAAGCAGAAGAAGATGGCTGGATAGATAGACGGATATTTTCTGTTTTAAAAAGCCTCAGAGACTGTATCAGCTTTGTATGGGCAGATATCCAAATTTACAATACAGGTATCGATATTGGACATAAAAAAAGTGGTATCGTGCCATCTTTACCCAAAGCCCAAGCATCAGCACCGGTATTGGAACTGAAAAAGATGGATCGATGCATCCTTATTAATAATAATATAAAGATGGAACATAATATAAAAGTGAGAAATAAATGTGGTACTGATCGGCCAGTAGGGCTGGGTTTAAAAAAAAAAAATCAATTCAGCGATCAATATTGATTCTCGTTCGAAAAATATGATATCGATTCAAAAATTCGCGGATCGATCTTTTCCTGCGGCTATGCACTACTTCTCGCGACCGCACAAGGAGAGATATAAAAACGTGAGACCGGCGAAAGCGAAACCAAATAGAGCCATGGCTGAAGCTGCTCCGCTCAAAAGCCGATGTTTGGCAACACTTCGGTTTTAAAACAAGTTATTTTATAACCAAGCAAAACTAGTATTGACGCAAAGAAATCTCTAAATAAATCCATATCGAATCGAAAATTGAATTGGATCATGACCTTGTGAATCGGAATCGATTCAGGGAATCAGCAACGATACCCAGCCCTATCGGCCAGCCCTATTTCTAGAAGAATAAAAATGTTCACACCCAAGGATTCGGTTCATATTAGTTCATTAAAGTCAAGACAAAATGAAGTAAAAATGAAGTAAAGTTCACAACAGGGTAGAGTGAGTTATGTCCACGTTGAACACATCCAACCAACACTCAAACTTCATAGGAATGTTTGCCACAGTCTGCATTCTTCAACATTAGGGTCATTAGTTTGATATTAGAAGATTACAATTAATCTCTTCCTGTACGAGAAAACTGCAGCAAACATTACCACCCTCCAAATGTTTTCAGACACCAAATGACTTTTCCGAGCCGGACTGACTAAGAGGGCTTTGATATTAGAGCCGACCTCTACCGTACAAAACAACGAATCCGATTCACGCCATTCACAGACTTCAGAAGCCTGAGAAAACCAGGGGGTGTATTCACAAACAAAAAAAGAAACAAGAGAGTCACTGTATAGGATTTAACTTAAGCTCAACTCCATTGCTACACAAAATGCCAGATAATCTGCTTGTGAACTTGAGATAATACCAAACCGAATGCAGAGCAGCGGTGGGAACCTGCAGTAAGCAGTGAGCCGCTAATTACTCCACCGTCAGACAATAGGAATGCTAACAGCTAACCCCCTCTCAAGGCCCGCTGCTATTCCGCTGGATTCCCACCCAGACTTCCCAGCGCTGCGCTACACCAGCACAGGCTTAAACGCTTACAATAGGAGCACAATAACAACATCTTGAAAGGCAACACGCACACTCCGAGTCGTACTTTCAACTTTCTAATAGGAAGTGTTCAAGGAAATTCACATTCATGCAAATTATCCACCTTCATCTAATGCGGTTGATACCTTAAGTCTATGGAACATAGCATCTACTGAAATTTTGCTTCCATAGATTTTCCACAAGCCAAACTGTACCCATCAGGAAAATCAAAATGACGGTTAGCGCTGATGAAAAAAATTCAAACTCATTCAAAGTAGTCAAACTCAACAGGGAAGGCTGGAATATGTGTTCCTGAAATTTGTCACTTGAATATTAAATTTCAATATAAAAGTCAACAAAAAAACTTCAGACTAGAGATATAGAACTAGGAATGCACCGATCCAACTTTTTCAGTTCTGGTACCGATGCCGATACTTAGGCTTTGGGTATTGACCGATCCCGAGTACCGTTCCGATATCAGTTTGGGGTTTTTTTTTTAAACTTTGACCCGAGTCTGACAGCAGTGGTGCACTTTTGGAAAATGTCCAAGATGGACGGGGGCAACATGATGGTGTTACACTCCCCCCCACATCTCACTCCCACCTCACCTCCACCTCACACGAGACAAGGCCGTGAGGAATGTTGAGCATAATGTTTAAGTGTTCTTTAGCCAAGTTCTGCTTCCCTTCAACACGCTCTCCCTAAAATGACCCTTCACGACCCTAAAGCTTCACCTCATCTGTAAGGAATGAAGGCAGAGGGGTGAGGGAGAAAGGGGGTGGTGAGCGGCGTTAGTACATTTCCCGGAGGCGATGAGGAATGCCGCCCCTTTCCTGCATGTTTGAGCCTGTCTGGCCCAGGGCAGGGAGATGGCGTGAAGAGGGAAAGGGAAGGGGGAGATGGAGGGAAGATGGGCGCTAGGGGATGGTGGGATACGGGGGTATGGAGGTTTAAAGGGTTACAAACGTTCCTTGCATATTTGACTGTGATCCCCTCGTGACTGGCTGAACACAGATGCACAATATTTTAAGGAAAGAAATGGACACAGACTATTAACTATGCCACCTAATGACAAAATGCCAGGGAACAAGATAAATATTTGTTTAAAACATAAATGACGTTTCTAGTAACATTTTCCAGTTCCGATACCAATATCAACACCAACAAATTTACAATATCGGTATCGGACATAAAAAGCTGTATCGTGCCATGGGTAAAAACCAATTAGGGGAGTAAATCACAAGTTACATCACAATATGAAGTTATATCAATATAATGAACAATGATCCGACGTCTGCCGATATGTGACCCTCCACGGCAAAACCAGTCGCTTGTCAAAATTGAGTTTTCATGAAAGGGCATAAATCAAGCTTTATACGTATATCGAATGAATCGGACGACATATGACTGAGATATCAACATTCAAAGGAGTCGGGTTTCTCCTGTCACGCCAAGTGAGAAACGGAGAAATCTGCCTTTGAAGTTGACTATCGACGTAGCACTCACAGACGCTTGGTGCGGTCGCGGCTACGTTTGCATTTACAGTAGCCTACGCTGCATTCACAGCCACACGGATAGCCTACCTGCATTAGGTTAACTGAACTCGGGCGACGAAGATGGATTCCGGAGAAATATCTTCACGCTAGTCAACGAGTGGATTTACCGTAAATATTGAAGTAGAGCGGTCAAAACAGAAACTTTTAACATTCTGAGCTCAACCAAACAATTAAATGAAAAACTATCTCTTTAAATTAAAATACACCTCCGATTCTATAAAAAAGTGTCTTGCTTCCTTAGCGAAAGGTATACAACGTTTGATCAGTGTTTACATTATGGATGGATTCTATGGTCTCAATGATCACTGAACCTACACTACATTGCCAAAAGTATTCGCTCACCCATTGAGGTGCATAGTGCGCAGAGGTCGCCGACTTTCCGCAGAGGCAGTCGCTACAGACCTCCAAACTTCATGTGGCCTTCAGATTAGCTCAAGAACAGTGCGTAGAGAGCTTCATGGAATGGGTTTCCATGGCCGAGCAGCTGCATCCAAGCCATACATCACCAAGTGCAATGCAAAGCGTCGGATGCAGTGGTGTAAAGCACGCCGCCACTGGACTCTAGAGCAGTGGAGACGCGTTCTCTGGACGATGAATCCTGCCTCTCCATCTGGCAATCTGATGGACAAATCTGGATTTGGCGGTTGCCAGGAGAACGGTACTTGTCTGACTGCATCGTGCCAAGTGTAAAGTTCGGTGGAGGGGGGGATTATGGTGTGGGGTTGTTTTTCAGGAGCTGGGCTTGGCCTCTTGGTTCCAGTGAAAGGAACTCTGAATGCTTCAGCATACCAAGAGATTTTGGACAATTTCACGCTCCCAACTTTGTGGAAACAGTTTGGGGATGGCCCCTTCCTGTTCCAACATGACTGCGCACCAGTGCACAAAGCAAGGATCATAAAGACCTGGATGAGCGAGTTTGGTGCGGAAGAATTGACTGGCCTGCACAGAGTCCTGACCTCAACCCGACAGAACACCTTTGGGATGAATTAGAGCGGAGACTGCAAGCCAGGCCTTCTCGTCCAACATCAGTGTCTGACCTCACAAATGTGCTTCTGGAAAATGGTCAAAAATTCCCATAAACACACTCCTAAACCTTGTGGAGAGCTTGCCCAGAAGAGTTGAAGCTGTTACTGAAACTGCAAAGGGTGGGCCGACGTCATATCAAACCCTATGGATTAAGAATGGGATGTCACTTAAGTTCATATGCGTGTAAAGGCAGGTGAGCCGATACTTTTGGCAATATAGTGTATATATTAATATTATTTTACTACTTACATATGAATAGAGAGCTTTTCTCAAACGCAAAGCACTTGACTTTTGAGAACTGGGTACGACAAACACTCAGACATCCTGGAGAATTGCACCGATGTCGTTAAATATATCGTTACACCCCGAACAATCCAACACCAGTGGCTGGCATCATTTTTTTACGTGAATTAAATAACTAAAAATATTAACTTGGAACAAAAGGTGGTGGTGGACTTCTACCTCCAGCACTACCTCCACTCCACTAAAATCTGTAAAAGTAAATATCGTCACATGGCATTCAATTTGTATAAATCATAAATTTAATTGAATAAATCACCCCGTCGTTACCAATACCCAGTGCAGCTTCTTGAGTTGGTATTGTAGCTACAGGTGTGAACCTTCTCACGACTCGATTCAATTACGATTATTATGCGATATCTTGATGCATCACGATGCCTCCCATCAATTTTTCTACATTATTTCACTATTTCGCATGCGGACTGGGCGTGGATTGCAGACCGGGCAGCCAGGGGCAGTTGGTGGCGTAACGGTAGGGTGATCAGAAGGTCGCAGATTCGTATCCAGGGCCGGTAAAGTTACCGCTGAGGTACTCATGAGCAAGGTACCGTCCCCAAGCACTGCTCCCCGGGCGCTTGTTAGCTGCCCACTGCTCCGTCACGGATGGGTTAAATGCGGAGGCCTTATTTCATTGTGGTGGACTGTATGCTGTGCTGTGATGTGTTCACAATGACAAATAATCACTCGCTTTCATAGTTACTAACCGGATGTTCTTTTTAACTAGAATTTTTGTGCTGCAGCCAGAAAATCTCCAAGCAATGTCATTAGGATATAAACGATTACGCAGAATCGTCTACGTCTGCATCGTGATGCATCGATTATGTGATTAATTTCAACATCCCTAACTGTAGCTAGCGTTGGGGAGAAACTACTAATTTAGTTTTTCCAGTAAATATTTTTTGGTACAAATAGCAATTGACTGCCCAAAAGAGATGGAGTCTGAGGATGATTTGGCGAAAAATGGAAGCAAGTATCAGTGTCTGTGAGATGGCGTTAATGTAGTTTTTCTCTCTAGCTTGTGGCGTAGCTAAATACTACATTAAAATAGTAGCTTAACTATAGCTTAAATAGTTTTAATTATAAGTCATTTGCAGCTTGAAAATATACCATGTCAACACTGCGTACCAATATCCGATATCAGCATCGGATCGGTGCATCTCTAACAACTACAAAACATCTCAAACATGTAGTTCTGTGGGGCAGGAACGTGGAGAGCTGATGGAGCCGAATGCCATGTTGGCGAGGGTGTTGGGATAGGAATAGAAATGAATGACTTCCTAACAGGTGGGCCTGGGACGCAGCTTACCTCTCAACCTCGGCCAGTGTCGAGTTTCAGACAAACCTCCGGAGCCCATGACCCTCTGGTCCCTTACTCACAGGAAGCAGATTTGTTTTACAACCCTTTTCCCTGTAAAGCCCCATACTTTCCTCACCGGGAGGGCCTAAAAGAACAAGATTTCATCATCGCCTGCATTCCCTTTCCGCCCTTTTAAGCTGTCCCTATCCCCACCACCCCCAATCCCCTTCTGGCTTTGTTCTCCCGTTCCCACCCAAGCCTCTTCGATTCCACATTATTACAAAGGACAGAAACTAAAACCGGGCTGTAAAACGTCTTGCACAGCAGCGTTGTTGGGAAGCTATTAACATTTTTTTTCCTCGCCGCCGGTAAGTATGCTGAATGTGTTTTGAAAAGCCGGCCCACGCAGTTCACCGGGGTCGGCTTCCAACCTTCATTCGTGCTACGCTCAAAATAGTCGGCGCAGGTGAAAGGGGATTATAAAAAAAGGAAAAGCAGGCAGTTAATCACAAACTGGTGCACACTGGTGTGTTTTCTGTCTGAACGGCGAGGTCACCGAGGAATGACCCCCCCGAGTCGTTCTGAGGAGCCGGCGCTCCGAAAAGGCCTCGCCACCTGTGTCAAAGAGCACATACGCACACAAGCCGAACCGCGTTAATGTAGGCAAACAGACGCCGACCCGCGTACGTGCGAGCTCAACCGAGACTGAATTAACTGTGAGGGAGTCTTTTAACCGCTCATCTGTCGCGAACGGCTCGACTGTGCTGTGGGTCTCAACGTCCTCACAGAGAGCGTTTTAGACACGAACACCATGGCTTGAGTGCTGTAGCTAGATTTTTTTTTTTTTTAAAGGCAGGATAAAAAAACATTGTGGCCAATTTATCAATTAATAACCCATTTCCTTGTATTAGCACAAGCCCATGTTCACCTTTTGCCCTTCTATGTTCTATGTTCTTTGCTTTTTCGTTGGGAAATTAGTTTGGGATAACTTAGGGCCCGTGTTCACCAAACGCGGTTTTTGCGCTGGCGGCACCTATTTTTAATATAAATCCTATGAGCTTCAGCGTTCAGAGCGTTCAATCAAAATCGAGGAAGGGGCGGGACATATAAACCGGTGGTACTCTCCTAGCTGTTTTCTTGCACGGTTTATCTCATACCCCCAATCTCTACGTCTCAAAGATATGTATCTATTTCAAACGCTGCCGCTAACGCCAAGATGCGATTTCTCTCCATTGTTAAGATAATCTTGTCGGTTAAACGGCTAAATCTCATTGCCCAATGACGCTTTTCGCAACTTAGCAACAACAAGGCAGACAGATGATGGATAAATTCCAACTGATTACCAAAAATGATGTTACCTTCCCACAAATATTTTGAAGCAAAACATTTTCACATACTTCAATTAGGGCTGGACGATATGACCTCACACCAATATCATGATTAACTAAATATTTTACCTTGATTTCAATTAGTGAACGATTTTTTTGTTTTCTGGACTTTTTGGTTTGTCGTTTTCCCCACGTAACTGCCACTACATGTTTGTGATGTAAATATACAGACCAATTAAACTACTATAGTATGTTTTTAAGAATCAGTTCCAATTCTTTTTTTTAAGCGTTAAGAGAATTTTAAAAAATAATCCAAAATAATCGACATGGGCAAAATTCAGCGGATTAAAGGTTCTGAATGTCGGTTTTGATAAATTTTCGAGCAATAACTTCAATAAAGAAAATTAAGAAAAAGAACTTAACACAACTTAGATTTCAGCTTGTCGGCCATGTTTAGTTCTCTACATCTTTTAGCCTTTTTTCTATCACAGTACATAGATTCAGAACAAAACAATACTATAAAATAAAAACACTGCTCTTAAGCTTACAAATGTTTTAACTGGAAAAAAAAATAGTCCTTTATGGCCCTTAAACAAAGTTCTATCAAAAATCATGAACTCAATATTTGGAATGCTTTAGGTTTACAGTATGCTACCGTTCTTGGAAAGAGGGTGAAAGTGAGTGATCATTTGTCATTTTGAACACACCACAGCACAGCACACAGTACACCCCAGTGAAATGTGACCTCTGCATTTGGCCCATACGTGAAGGAGTAGTGGGCAGCTGACATAAGCAGCAACCAGAGAGCAGTGCGTGGGGACAGTACATTGATCATGAGTATCTCAGTGGTACATTTTACCAGTCCTGGGATTTGAACCAGCGACCTTCTGATCACGGAACAAACTCCCTTACTGTTACTCTATCAACTTCCTCAAACAATCTGAAAGCAGAAGTTTACTGCAGATTTACAGCCCTTTTATTAAAACAGAGTATTTTACTGTAATGTGAAATTACAATTTGTGAAGGTCAGAGTCGAAGGTTAGCTGAAATGTTTTCACTCACTTTTACAAATAGTCACTCACTTTACAGGAAAACAGAGAGAAACAAGTGTGCATTTACAGTAAGGTGAATCTGCAACAAACTAATCAACATCAGACGGGTGATCATAATGTAATGGCTGATTGCTGTATACAGGCAGTATGTGTATTTTTCCATGAGACAGAACTGAGCAACAGGAGGAAAGTGAAGAAGGTCAGGGGAGTGAGAGAGATGCTCATTATTCAGCCCAGAGGCATTCCTGTTACCTGCAATAGGGCAACGCTGCTAATTTTAGAAGTGGTGGTGACGGACTGTCAGTGTATTTTTCAACCTTGGCCTCCATGGGCTACGGTGCGCCCTGGAGAAGACTCTCACAGGAAGAGCCAAAAAAATAAATAAAAAATTAAGCAAGGGATGGTGGATGTGGATGTGAAAACCCTGATTATGAAAAAGACCGTCATCCTCCTCCACACCACAAACAGGTTTAGACACATACTCGCAGGAATTTGGAGTCCGAGATTTTTTTCTGTCTTTCTTGCATGAGAAGCTGAGCAAGCAGGCCTGGATAAAGGGAATTTATGAAAGTCTAAAAACAACAACAGTAAAATACTGAGAGATGGGGCAAAGAATGGAACAAGCAGTCAGAGGTAGAGACAAAGGGAAGAGAGGAAAAGCGAAAGAGAGAAGAGGACAGATAAACAGGTATGTGGGAGGTAAAGGCAGGTTTCTCTTTTCATTATTTATTTTGTTGGTAAAAATAGCGTTGAAGTGCTGCTGTCTAAAGCAGACTAGCCCACCGGTGGCACCGCGGGCCAACACGCTGCAGCCTGCGTGGGCAGGAGGCACAACTGCACTCAGGGCTGCTGATGGAAACAGAACTAGAAATTCAAGGAGACAAGGATCACTGTATATTAAGGATGCGATGTGACCGAAATCTGCCATCCCGATATACAGCGTTGTCGGCAAAAATATTATCACTATATTTTTTTATATATTGATGGATTTCACATTCTTGTTGAAATGTAAACTTGCCACTAGGGATGTTCTGATCCAATACGTGGATCAGATATCGGTCCGATAACGACTCAAATAGCTGGAATCGGTGACATTGGGCCGATCTATGGAGCCGATCTGTAAATTGTAGGTTTTCTACGTTTCACGCTCAGTTCGCTCGACATTCACCCTAACCCTAACCCTAGAAATGACAATGAGCAGAACTATATGTATAAGCAAATTATATTCTTTTATTTCTTTTATGTTCCTTGCTGTGTTTGTTAGCACGTGCGTCTCTCACAGGGAAGTCCAACATTCACAAAAGCGTTCCAGTTCTGTCAAAGCTTCCCCTTTATTCAAGACAAAACATATATTTTAGCTGATAAATAACAAAAACAACCAGCGTTCTACTCACAATGCAGCCGTTTACTCGATGTTTTCATTGTTTAATACGAGACGCGAGTTTGACGTGTTATTGTGTAGAACGCCGTTAGGCCAAACGACTCTCGTGTGGAACGCCATTATGTCAAAAATTAGTCCATAATTAGGTGTAGGCTAAAATTAGTAAATTATTCAGAATTTTTTTTTTACCTTCTATAGCGTTAAGAATGTAAAAAATAAATATAGAAAGATGCATTTTTTGTTAAAAAATAATTTTATTTTATATCCACATGGATTCCAAATGCATAAAGAAGTGTGTCCACCTGGCATTAACCTTATTTTTCTTCATAGTACTAAGCTATAGAATATCTCTACATAATAAAAGCTCTGCAATCCAATAAAACAGACACTGTCCTAACATCCTAAACACAACAACATAAGGTGTGTATGGCTAACTTCTACACAAACACTATAAGTCTAATAACAAAGGTAAAGACAAACGTCCCAAATTCTCTTAGGACTGTAGAGGTAAAAAAAAAAAAACAACAACCTGGTATTGGATCGTACTCAGGATCAGCCGATACCCAAAGCCCAAGTATCGGCATTGGTATTGGAATTGGAAACTTGGATCAGTGCATTCCTACTTGCCATCTATGTTACTAACTCATGCAGATTAAATACTAGGGATGCACCGATCCGATACGTCGATCGGACATCGGTCCGATAATGACTCACATAGCTGGATCGGGTATTGGTGGCATTGAGGTGATCTCTGGAGCTGATATGTAAATTATAGGGATGCACCGAAATGATTTTTTTGGGCCGAAAACCGAAACCGAAACACCGAAAGAAATTATTATAATTATTAAATTATTATATAAAGAAATTATATTATAATTATTAATTTTTTGTATACTGCCGTCATAGCTGGGACTGTGTGTACTTACCTCACTGAAGTCAAGCACTGCATCAAGTGCGCGTCCGCGCGATCTTTTACAATTCTCCCGTGATCATGTGATCTCGCAAACCAGCGGCGCCCCGGATCAGATACAGACCGCAAACGCGTCCAGTGCGAATTGGCGGAAGGCCTCGGACGGAATGGAAATGCAGCACAGTCGCACCGCAGCGGACACGCATCCAGTACACTACAACTGCGAACTGCGCACTACAAACATTATTAGTAGGCTTCCTAGTTCATTTTGTCCTTGTTGTCGCTCAAGTTTAATTGAGTTTGTGTTTAGCATTGTTCTTGATCCGTATCCGTCAAAAATAGACTTGATGCGCATCTCGACTGACTGCCGGACATGTGACGGAACAGAGACATAGCGGAGATGCAACGCAGCGGATCTGGTGTAAACTGATGCATTGACTTTACTGGCGGCTATTAGCTGCGGCTGCCGTGTCGAAGACGCACCGCAGCGTACACGCATCCAGTGTAAAACGGGGGTAATCCAATCTGGCGCGTGCAGGTTGTGGTTGTTGCTTGCGTCATCACTGTTTCGGTCGCGTTAAAAAAAAATTCGGCCGAAACCGAAAATGCATTTTTGGCCATTTTCGGCCGAAATTTTTCAGTGGCCAAATACTCGGTGCATCCCTAGTAAATTACATTAAAAAAAAACTCTGCAAGCCAATAAAACACACTGATCTTATTATTTCTAGTAGTCATGTCTACAGAGCCAGCAATTTTATACTACATAAAGCTTAAAAAAGAAGAAAATTCGACAGTTTTTTTTTTTATCAGAAAGGACTAACTTCAAGATTGTGTCAGCACACCAAACTATGACAAATCTCAGTAGTACAGGACGTTCTGAACACAACAACATAAAGCATGTATGGTTAACTTCTACACAAACACTATAATAAGCCAATAAACAAAGGTAAAGAAAATGCCGCCAATTCTCTTAGGGTTGTAAAGGTTAAATACTGATATCGGATCGGTACTCAGCATCGGCCAATGGCCAAAGCCTAAGTATCGTTATCAGAACTGAAAAAGTTGGATCGGTGCATCCCTATTAAATACATATCACCCCCACATTGGGTCCTGCTGGTCTAGTGGTTAAGATACTTGCATCCGGACCAAGAGGTGGTGGGTTAGAATCCTATCTCCAGCACTACTATCATTGGGTCCCTGAGCAAGACTAGGGGTGTGCAAAAAAAACGGTTTGATTCAAAATCGACTCATGCATTCCAAAAAAATCGATTCATATTTTTCAACTAACGTAATGGCACTAGTTTACTATTTCCCCCCCAACACAGGTTCAGCTCGCCAATGGTACAGATGGTGCAATGGTGAAATCTGTCCAGATAGACCTCCTTGATGTGCATTACTTTTAATAAACTACATGAGATTTTTTGGTTGATCTGCACCAGTCAAATGGGAGAAATAACTATATATTGAATCGTGAATCGTTTATGAATCGTGAATTGCTTTTGAATCAAGTCGTGAGCCTAAAAACCTGAATCGAATCAAATCGTGAGATATTCTGAATCATGCACCTCTAAGCAACATGCTGCTCTCAGAGTACCCCAATGCTGCTCTCAGAGTTACTGCCCCCGAAATTAGGAAATTGAAGTTGCTCTGGATAAGAGCGTCTTCTACATGCGTAAATGTAAATAAGTTCATTACAGCTTAAATATATATATTTTATTAATCAATCTGTTGTCGCCCCTACATGCCATCGTTGCTCGCAACCAAAAAGTATTGTAAATGTTTACATATGTCAAGTTTTGAACGGTAACTCGCACCCAAGCTGGGCCTACATACAACGCTGGTACATACAACGGTGGTTGGCTGCTATTCCAACGTAAAGCCTATTTGCATGATGGGACACACACACTAACTATACCATCATCTCATATTCCGATAATGATCTATCACAATACAGTACATTTTCTGCAAATTCAATAAATAAGTAGCTTGCTGAAAATGACCACACGGAATTATATATACACTCAAAAAAGACTGGCATGTATCCTTATAGGGGTGGGCAATATATCAAATATACTCAATGTATCTTGGTTTGTTTCACGAGCGATGTAGTAAATGATTATATTGTGGACATCGAGTACAAATCCTTCCAAGTGATGAAATAATAATAATAAATGGTTTCAGTGGTGTATTTTGCGACACCATGAAACAAGGATAATGATAAAACAATAATGTAATATGAAACAACACGTACTTTTATTTTGCAATCTGATATATGTTGCTGTAACTTACTATACATGTTGTAAAATAAAATTCTCAATTTCATCCCTCAGGGTTCCAACATTTTCCTTCAGCAGAGTCTCCATTCGCGTGTTTGTGTCAGCTCTCTGGTGTCTTTACCACAGGAGCTTTTTCTGGTGTGGTGTCATGCTATATGAGCTGCAGTACGAACACAGCAGTCCTGCCGGTGGCTGGATATAGCCATAGCCGGGGGCCAAAGATCCCAGGAACAATGCCTGGATTAGCGAGCACCCAGAAGGCCCCAAGAGGCTCTTTCCGTTCCAGCTCTTTTTCATTCTGTCCACTCTTATGTGGAAAAAAAAAGAAAACTAAACTGTTACAGGGTCATCAGAGCACCACCCCAGATGCCACCCACTGACTGAACAAACACGGCCAACGTCAGCCGGGTTGCGATAACGGGACGGAAATATAGCCGCGAGTTGCCGTTACGCAACCATAACACATTCTTAACACATTTCCCCACACCTACACTCCTTCCTAATAATCACACCGAACCGCATACGCACTAACTACACAAACAAAAACAGAAGCCTTTGTGTGGTTATTGTGACAGCTTAGATTGGTTGGCAACCTAAACACCTGGCGACGATCCCAAAGGTCGTGGGTTCAAAGGTTGGGTTGTGCTCGAACTCCACCCTTGCAAACACCGTGACCCTGAGTCAGGCACTTAACCTCAAGTTGCTCCAAGAAGTGCTTGCGACCTTAAAATAGCCACTCAGGAGACAAGCATCTACCAAAAGAAAAATCACTGTCGAATTTAAAAACCAAAACAACACAAAAATGGCAACAGAAAAAAGGGGCTGCGCTTTATCGGGAACTGGGGTTGTGTTTTAATGGCTTCTGGAGATCACTTTCTCCCTCGCTCTGCATCCCCACTTACGGAAACCAGATCCTTTCATCAATAACCGAGGGACGATTCGAGCACAAATGGAGGACCGAGGCAAAACAGGGCTCCTTTGTGTCTGAAAACTGCAAGGTTTCTAACTAGAGGTGGACGATATGACCTCAAGTCAATATTCCAATTAACTGAATATTTTACTTTAATCAAAATTCATTCTTTTCTTTGTGTTTGACCCTCATATATCACGGACAAGGACTGTCTTGAATGAACTGACCAACCCTATTTCTTACCCTTTGCAACTTAAATCACACCTCAACTAGCTGACATTCTTCTACCGCTCTGTAGTGTCATGTAGCTACACAAACGTGGAATCTGCATCTTTTCTTTCGTGACTGTCCTCCGTCTCCGTCCATCCCAGCTCGCCACCGGTCGATAACGGCTCGCTCTGGAGCGGACAGGCCTCTTCTCTTCTCCTCTCCTCTCCTCTCCTCTCCCTGTAAGGCTATCTTTTTCGAGCTCTCCCCCGTGGAAAGTGAGCCGTCCCCTGGGCCTCTCTATCTTTAGCCACTTCCTCCTGTCAGGGCTCGTCACCGGAGTGGAGGGCAGCACTTAAAGCTGGAATCTGCACCTCGCGGCCACCCAATCCCTCGCTCTTTACACCACGGCAAGCAGCTTCCTGCTCGCTTCCTGCCCCTCAGACCTGCAAGCTGCCTTCGGCAACGTGATACCAGGTAGCCCATAAACACCCCCAACACACACACACTCTCTCTCTCTCTCTCTCTCTCCCTTCTCAGGCAGATCAGTGTAACTGGTGTATCGATTAATTACCATCCCTTGCTAGAAAAGGAAAACAGCCACCTTCTACTTCCATTTCCAACAGCAGGTTTCAGGATCTGAGAAACTGGTGTATTTGTTGCATAATCAAATACCTCTTCAGTGAACAGTTCTTATTACTGTGTGACCATATGGACACGGAAGCCCGAAACATAGCGAGTTTATATACAAGGATTTGTATGTTTCCTGCATGAGATGCTCAAGCACACATAATCCAATACTATATAAATACATGTGTACAATATCGCTTGGATGAAGGTTTGCAATGTTATCCGCCACCACGTCGATTCGCGCATAAACCTAGCAGTAGGCGGAACGAAGCTTTATGAAACAATGAAGTGTTCAAAGCAACTGTGCCAGACACTTTCAACCAATCTGACAGCCCGTCTCCACGGTAACACCTCAGCAAACTGTTTATTTTCCTGCTGCATTATGCAAGACAACGAATAAATATTTCAGAGAAATCACAACCAAACACACAAACTACCAACGACTTTTAACTGAGATTTAATTGTATAAATGTATTTGTCCTGTTTTCCCTGTGTTTTTTCACCTGCGAGGCTTTTTAGTTACTCCTTACCGTGTGGCCGAATTATATATATATTTCAACTATTAATTCAATGAATTTGCTGAAAATATTCATATTGTATATGTACAACGTGCACAAATGAGTAAGGAAGCACAATAACATCATAATCATATCGGAATCGGACAATAATTGCTTCATCAGTATCGGGCTGATGCTTAGATTTGCCCGATATTTTATGACGCATTTATTGTACGTCGGAAACGTAGTGCATTTTATACGGCTCACGCCTTCTGTCTTAAAATGTACGGCGTTATTTTGCAAATGCTCTTGTCTTTTTGCGCTCAACTCTGCCAACACACAATTTTATAACTAAGTGCGTTTGCCACACTTAGAGAATTTGAGCTCGCACATAATAGTATGGTAGGTAAGGTGTTCTTATCATACTTTTCTATGCAGTAGTATGCATCTCAGGAAATAGCCGGGGTTGTAGCTCAACAGCTCTCTACGCACGAGGTAGTGCACATGGAGTGTCACACGCGCTCTATTTGACTTGGAAGACCACATAGTGTGGGAAGTGACTTTTTCTCAAAATGTGCACTACACCCGAAATGCTCTGCCCTCACACAATTCTGCCCGCGCTCGTGCTCGACTTTGACGTCCTCATTTATCTTTATCGGTATCGGCAGATGTAGGATAGAAAATATCGGATATCCGAGAAAAAAAATTCTTTATTTTGCATCCCTAGAGTATTGTGATATATATCATTATCAGGATATTAGATATAATTTTGGGGCATGATTTTTTTTTTAATGATATCACACAGCCGTAGACCAGCCGCTGAGAAACAATCCCATACTTAACATGTTCCAATGCTTAACTGTGAATTTTGTAATTACTTATTCATGTCAAAAATGAAAGACTGCAATTAGTACAATTATAACCGAAGTTAGTTCAGCCCGAGCACATTTCCACAGTAAAGTTTGGTGATTTATGAGAATTCACTCTTTAAAGCTAGTCAATGAGGCGAGTGTGTGGAGCTCAGCGCTGACATACTCCGAGCTCCCATTCACAAGTGACAGGGCCGGCTAATGCTGCCAGCGCACGGGAGCTCTTAGGGGCTAATGCACCACACACTGCATTCACACACACGCACACGCACACGCACACACAAAGAGGAGAGTCCTGGCGAGTCGGTGGAGAGGAAGTAATGGCAGGAAGTGTCACACAAAAGGTGCTGTGGGTCAGACATGGCCATGCTGCCTGCTTCCTCATCTCTGGCCTCTTCACGCACGCAACTCCGGGCTACCGAGGCAGCAAGCGGAGGAAGGAGGGAAGAAGTGGGGAGGATGCTTTGACCCGGGGGATTGTGGGATGCGTGGGGCTACATGTCCCTGGGTTTCCCCTGTAAATGCGACCTGACAGCTTGAGACTGGGAGGGCGTCCCGGAGCAAATCGAACCCATTTAGTACTATACATGTGCTGCTCCTGACTTTGGTGAATGAGTGGAGAAATGGAACGGCGGGGCATGTGGATGAAGGGAGAGAGAAAGAGAGAGAGAGCACAGAAGTAACAGTGTGGAATATTCTATTATTAGCCATCAGCTCCAATGGCAAAGTGAGGTCACTTTAGAACTCAGCTAACAGCACGTGTGGAAGAGTGTGTGATTCTGTGTGTGTGTGTGCTGACTACATGGCTGCTTTCACGCTTGAGCTACTACACAGGGCACACAAGCGGAGAAAATGTGGGAGCGAGACAAAGCAAGAGAGTGTGAGAGAAAGTCTCCGAGGAGGGGAGAGAAGAGCACAACAAACATGGAGAAAAAGGGAATAAGGGAAAAGAATGGTGAGGTGAAACTGAACGACAAAATGGGGAAGAGCAGAGGACTGCAATGAATTGCCTTATGAGAAAGTCATGTATTAAATCGGTGGTGTCGAGTGTAAGCTCACAGTGTGTGTTCTACAGTAACACACCTCCTCTGTGGCACAGCTCCCACTCTCAGCGGCTTTATACACAATGCAAATTGTATGCTAATACTTTTACTACATCTTCATGCATCCCTACGTCTCTGAAAACCTGAGTAATAGAGGAAAACAACACTGAACAAAGTCAAACTGGAATGAAGCAGTGCTCCACACCGAGTCAAAAAGGGAAGCTCCGTATCTTTACCCATAAATATGGCAAATCTGGACTGATATTCAAAATTCTTTTGCTGTTGCATTCAGAAACAAAAACATTAACTGACATGTGGGATGTGCGTTGCTCCAGACTGTCAAAACAAGCGCCACTTTAGATCGTAGCTACACATTTCAGTTGTGAGCAATGTAAATAATCACTTTGCTGCAAATCTAGCTATGCATTGAACAGTGAAGGGACTCTGAAAATCACACCAATGTTACAGGCAAAAGTCTTCGTACTCTGAAAATCACACCAATGTTACAGGCAAAAGTCTTCGTACAGTTCAGCTTGAGAGAGGTGATAATCCACGACGTCTGTTCGTCATATAACCAGCAGATGGCAGCACGAGTCGCAAGCTCCACATTACGTCACGCAATCCCACACAACACACGGCCTACAGCGCACCCTGGTGGTCAACCTGAACTCATTCGCTCCGGGTTTGGTTTCTTAGTTGCAGACGTGTGATGGTGATCCTGGACAATAATCACCTAAGCAAGACTGAAAAGTGTGACTTAAGAATCAGTGACTGTAGAAGTTAACAGTTACCGTATACTAATCAAGTCTTACAGTAATGTTCAATGTTTTACTGGACTGCAACGAGCGTGAGACAAGAAGATTTTTAGTGAGTGGCGATTGTCATTGTGAACGCAGCACAATTGTGACTTCTGCATTTGACCCATCCGTGAAGAAGCAGTGTGCAGCTAACAAGGGCAGCATCCCGGGAGCAGTGCTTGGGGACGGTACCTTGCTCATAAGAACCTCAGTGGTACCTTAACCGGTCCGAGATATTGCCAACAGCAGCTGTTTATAAGTGAAACCCTCAAATAATGAAGCTGTTCTCAAACTTTCTGTTACACACACTTTGGACATAGGTTACGTTAGTGACTGATTATTCATCATTGTGAACGCAGCACAGCACAGCACAGCACAGCACATAGTGCACCACAACGAAATGTGACCTCTTCATTTGACCCATCCGTGGAGGAGCAGTGGGCAGCTGGGCGCACTGAGACGAATGTTGTTCTATTACACTGAAACAGCATGAACGGTAATTGCATGTTTTCTTTCACATTTCTTTCAATATTTTCTACTGTACTGGTTAAACGGCAGAACAGCCTTTGTAGTTAAGCATATGATAACAAAACAGCACAAAATATACCTCAACTATATTCATCTGATTTATTTATCTCAGAAGTTCTGCTGGTTTTTCTTTTTGCCCGTATCAAAAATGTACCAAAAATTTACATCACATTTGTTTCCAAAGCACTATTTACTGTGGCTCCCACTTGAAACCCGTAAATTCAGCTTTGGTTCGGCCACACATTTTAGCACACGGCAGTTGATTACAATTTGAAAATCAGCGACGTAGCGCGAGATGAACATTTTGTGTGATCTCTCCAAAAATAAATAGCACAATTCCAAAGCAATTGCAGAGCCCAGCACTTGTATCCTTCAACTTCCAGCCAAACTGGGGCATTTCTTCCTCTCGTTTTATTTTAACTACCACACAAACGTCAACACCCAGAAATACCGGCCTGATGCCAACTGTGCAACTTCTTACTGCATTTAACCAGCATTAAAAGATTCTATTGTGAATCTCCTTCGCTTCGGCAAAAGTTTCAGTGTAAACCTGGCCATTTCCTACCTTCACAGTAAACGGAGCCTCTCCCACCTCCAGCACACGAGGATCGGCAGAGTGAACATCAGTGATGATAGGGTTAATCTGCCAACACACATAAATGGAAGTTAAGGGTAAAGAAATCCCAGACTGGCGTTAAAATTATAAAGGAAAATGTTTCAGCCCCGAACTGCTGTTTAGGGAATCATGGGACTTGATGTTGTGCGTCATGTGTGTGGACGAACCTCAACAGTGTCATTCTGGGGGAAGTGGAAGTGTGAGGATCTGGGGTAGATATCTGCCAGGTGGGGAGGCGGTTCTGGGGTCACGCGTCTGCTGTGTCTGCTTAACATGTCCCTGTAGTCCAGGGCATCAAAGTTGGTCCTCCACATTAGAACCTATGAGTGCGACACCAACGGCATCTGTATCAGACACAGGCCTCTTCGTACATTCCTCTTTAATTATTTTCAATTTCTGAAGATATGCACTCCTTCATTTGAAAAAATATTGAGCTTTAATAGCTTTAATAGCACTGTGGTGTGTTGGTGCCTGCCCAGGGTTGTTCCCCGCCTTGTGCCTGTAAGTTCCCGGGATAGGCTCCGGTCCCCCTGCAACCCCAGTTAGGATTAAGCGGTTCGGACAATGAATGAATGAATAATAGTTGAGCATATTTACAGTCTAATCTTTGTAAGGGAATTATGAGGGCAAAAACAACCCCAAAATAACTGTTCCTTAATAGTAAGCGAGGGAAAATTAACCTCTAATCTTTGTTACTCACATTCAAAACAAACATTAACAAAGTTGTGATGACTGCCTTCTTCCTTGCACAAAAACAAAGCATGTGCAAGGCCATTACGTAACCTGGAATATGATAAGAAGTTGACTCATGCTTTTATTTTCACACAATTAGAC
This sequence comes from Distichodus sexfasciatus, assembly GCA_032718565.1. Lineage (NCBI taxonomy): Eukaryota > Metazoa > Chordata > Actinopteri > Characiformes > Distichodontidae > Distichodus > Distichodus sexfasciatus. The sequence continues at coordinate 3,105,188 of JAVGVS010000011.1, read as the reverse complement.
CAACGTAATGCACTTCTCAAAGGGATTGTAACTATTTCTTGGCACTCTCTATAAAGCACTCAGATCTATGAAAGGTATTAGAAAATTAAAAAATAAATAAATTGAAATTTTTTAAATAGTATTCTGCACCTGTGAATCGGCTCCACCAGAAGCAAATAAATCTCCTTTTCGAGAGAAAGCCACTGTCAGAACTGGACCCTGAAATACAGAAAAAAAATTCAGCACAAGTCTTAGGAATCTACTATCTACTGTCTAATTTTTTTTTAGAAAAATATAGAGAAATGAAGCATAACTCAGGACTTTTCTACTACTAACCCATGAAAATAAGGATGAAGATATAAACTAACAGAACAAACCCAGAGATTCTTGCTTTCTTTACCTTGTGACCATGAAGGGTGTAGATCAGTCTTCCCTCCAGCAGGTCCAAAATCTTCACGGTGCTGTCATTGGAGCCACTGATTAGGTAGTTCTCCGACGGATGAAAAGAAAAGCAGTTGACTGGTGCACTGTGGACTATGACAGAAAAGAAAGTGTGTGGAATTAAAACAGTTCTAATCTTGAAGGAATGTAATAAAGCTTATAAGAATGGATCTGTCTCTTCTTTTACCTTGGTAATGTTGTATAAGCTTGTTTGTTCGAATGTCCCATATTTTCAGTGTGTTGTCTGCCCCGGAGGACGCAATGCAGGTACCACTGGTGTTGAAATCCACGAATGTTGCTGACCTGAGGATGAAAAATCATTATTTAAGTGTCTGATTATTTGTCAACTTAGCACAGCACACAGCGACCTCTGTATTTGACCCATCTGTGAAAGAGCAGTGGGCAGCTTTTGGCAGCACCCAGGGAGCAGTGTTTGGGGACTGTAGCTTGGTCAGGAGGACCTCAATGGTACTTTTACTTGAACCTCCGATCACAGGGTCAACTCCCTAACCGTTACACTACCTACTGCCCCAAATCATGTTATTCAAGTAATGCAAACATTTAGACAGAGGAAAGTGAAAACAAATAAGAGGATAAACACAGTTCAAGGTCACTGAGAAACTCATTTATAAGTAAACACATGACAAAAGTAAAGTAAATCAAATCTCACCCTCCATAGTCTGTGAAGTTATTAATGCACTGACGGCTGGATGTGTCCCACAGACGAACCGTCCTGTCATCCCCACAGGACGCCACCAGCCGCCCATCAGGTGAAAACCTGAGGTACAAACACTCCTTTTTAACAATACTGAAATGTTCTCTATATTTTTCTGTACAGTCCTTTTTCTCTATAATGCTGAGACCTTTTTATGTTTACTAGTCTGCTCCAAATCAAGTACAAGTGAACATTAATAACAGCAAAATCCCAGAATGGATATCCTGTCAAAACAACAGATGCCTACCTTGCACAGCGTACCCAGTTGGTGTGCTGGTTAAGAGAGTACAAGAACTTCTGCCGATGGACACTCCACACCTTCACTGACTTGTCGTCTGAGGCGGTGACCAGTCTCTGTCCATCCCCGGAGAAATGTACACTGCGTACTGTGGCTATGTGAGCTTTGAACACGATTGACTCTCCTTTGCTAGCGTATGAAAGTAAGCACCATTTAGACACCTCAGTACTATTAAGGCAAGTTCACCCCAACACAAATAAAAATACAGATGTCTGACTTACATGCTCGGCGTCCATAGCCGCACGGTCTTGTCCCGTGATGCAGACGCCACCAAGTCACCAGACGGAGAAAAGTGGACGGAGGTTACGACATCACCGTGTCCCACAAATCTGAACGCCCTGGCCTTTGGATTGAGGTTCCAGATCATGACGTTCTTGTCATTTGATCCAGTGGCTAGGGAAAAAAAGTATCTCCATAGTAATAAGGCACAGCAGTGTGTGGATGGGAATAAAAAAAAAGTGGTGGTGATGGTGGTGGTGGTGACTTTTTCATTTATGGGCCAAGAGACAGAGTGGGTATTTTACCACTATTACTACCAGCACTGAGCTCCTAAGCAAGGCCCTTAAGCCCCAAGTTGCCCCAGGGAGAGTTTCCTTGTAATTAGTAAATATAAATCACTGTAAATAAGAGAGTCTGATCAATGGAATTACTGTAAATGCAAAATGATTCACAAATATTCCATACATACCAAGTTGTTTATTATTTGGACTAAAATCTGCACAAGTGACAGCATCCTTATGGCCTTTAAAGTGCCTCTCTAAGGCAGGATCCTCCTGAAATGAGAAGTAATTTTTAAAAGGTTTAAACCTGGTCACTAGTAATTGATAGTCATTGTTGAGTTACTGTAAGTTGTTCCAGCATTAACTAGACCCCTGCTGACAACATGACACTCAGACTCACACTGGAACTGGTGGTGTCTAGCCATTCATTACTGTCTGACTGGACTTTACACTAGTGCTGGACAATAAACAGGGGTGGAAATAACGAATTACAAATACTCACGTTACTGTAATTAAGCGTTTTTTTTGGGTACTTGTACTTTTATGAGTCGTTTTTCAAGTGTGTAATTTTACTCATACTTGAGTACAATTTACACCATGTAATCTACTTCGCTACTTATAAAATCAAAAGTCGCTACTGAGTACGCCCACAATTTGAATTAATATTCAAACCTTTCATCTGCATCTTTGCAGCCAATAAGGCTGTGCAATCACGACCGCGCCAATTAATCTATGACTAAGAAAAGAATAAACTCCGCTGCAGCAGCAGGCACAGGTGTCTGGAGGTACTACACAGTGGAGTACAAACTCATTTATAGACTGAAGATTTGGAGACAAAGAAGCCAAAATGGAGACAGAAGACAACACTGTCAACCGTGAAAATGATGGAGAAAAGACGGAGGACGAGTGCCCACTGCCTGTTGTTCGCAGTGTATTGGGAAAAGTTTCAACTGTTCTATGCATGTTCAAAAACATTTTTGTCATTGTTTTGACAAACAAAATCCCTGCTTTATATCTACATTTATTTACAAAACAAATTGCCTTTCTGTACCTCATTCATCTGAGAAATGTGCTTTGAACGTAGATATTTTATACTGGTGAATCGTATCGAATGCCTGCTATTGACAACGCAATAAAACATCCATCGGTTAAAAGTAATTAATACTCTGAGTAGTTTTTGAGAAGAGTACTTTGTACTTTTACTCAAGTATTTTTTTAACACCAGTACTTTTACTTGTAATTGAGTACATTTTAACCAATGTAACAGTACTTGTACTTGAATTAGGGCTGGGCGATATGGCTGAAAACTGTATCACAATATCAGTGTTTCATATCGGTCGATATCGATAATTATTGATATTTTTTATGACCCATTTAAAATAACAACCAGGAGAAAAATATATTACATTTTCTCAATTTGTTGTTGTGTTTAGTAATTTGTTGGTGTGGTTTGCACTTCAGGGCCACCGTAGTTAGCGTATCACTCCCTGTGTTGCTAGGTTACCAGAGAGCAAGTGCCTTTGTTAATGCAACCAAACTAGCTTCGCAACCTCTGTTTTCTTCCGATGAAGAATAAAAAATATCGAACGTTTTATCGAACACATTTTTTTTATTGATATCGATCACGTGTCTATCGCGATACATATCGTTATCGTTTTATCGCCCAGCCCTAAGTCTTGAATACAATTTTTCAGTACTCTTTCCACCTCTGACAATAAACAAGAATATATCAAAATCGAGACAATCTTGCTCTTGTCGGTTATTTCGATTATTGTTGAAAACCTGTTATTACTCTATTTTATAAATCTTATTTGCAGTACTAATCTTGTCAGTGAAATATGGGGACGAAAAGCTAGCAAAAATAAGATCGCTACAAGTTTAATCGAGGTTAAATGTGCAACCAGTCGTGATATTGATTTTGATATCAATATTGATTGATATTCAATGCAGTGCACAAAGCAGAATTACTGGTGATAAAAACAGTTTAACATCGCCAAGTCTAAATTCTAAGTGCGTTAACTCTTTACGGTTTTATTTGCTAGTTAAGAACCACATTTTCAGCAGCCGGTTAGCTTACTAGCTAGCAAAACACAAAGTTTGCGATACTGATCACAAAGCTGAACGCGTGCTAGCTAATTAACTTGTGTCCACTTACCAACACAGACGCCATCGTGTTTAGTTAGTTAGTTAGCTAGCTACAGATTTGTGAAACTTCTTCGTTCGGCAAACCATGTAAACACAAACTCTTCATTTTAAAACTCGCTTCCCGTCTGTCAAATAAGGCGCGTTGAACGCGGCCAGGCTACACGAGTCGACCGTTGAGTGATCGATACGGCTCGCATTAGCCTATATTTTTGCTATTTAGAATAAGTCAATTCTACTCACTACATTAATTGTGTTACTACAAAGGAGAACGACATATAAAACCAAAACTTGTTATACCTTATGCGGTTCATCCGCGGGCATGTTAACGTGCGTCGAGTTTGTTCTGTCACGAGAGTTAAACGGGCTGACTAGTTAGCCGCTGTTAGCTAACTTTAACTTTATCTATGTGGGCGGAGGACGAACAACTAAATTAAAACGAACAGCTAAAACCATTCAAATAATACTTTTGCTATCCAGTTTAACCTTTAATAATTTATTCAATTATCACTAAAGCTGCCAAATGCCGCGAAGAATAATAGACCGCTAATGCTAGCCAGCTAAGATTGTTTAAAAGCGCCGCGTCTGCGATGGACGCCACTGTTGCTAAGCAACCGGCCCTCAAACGGTAGCGTTAAGGGAAGTCGCTGCCCATGTCTTTAAAACGTCTTCAGCGATTGGCTGAGCAAAAGTGATGGTCCTATCCGCTGCGCTCTTGCTCAGGTAGGCAAGGCTCTGAGTTTTGATTTTGAAGTCCGGTTAGCTCGCTAGCGATAGCTAACGTTACGCTCCATCTCCGTAAAGATGTCGACAAAACGATGCATTGGCGACGCGGAGGTTAGCGGCTCACTCTCTTATTCTTTCCAGAAACGTGTGGCACAGGGAATGTTGCGATCGGAAGCCGTTGAAAGTGGTTATTTTGGAAGCTCATTTGTGCTGCTCAGGTCATTTGACACCACGGCTCACGATTTCTGCGTTGCCAGCACAAACGTCGGCATGGATGCTGGATTATTTCCTGCATAAATTAAACTTTTACCTTTTATATGTTTACATGTCAGAGCTCTGTAACTGCAGTTGACGAGTAGCACGAATTAGGATTTCAATTTATGGAGTTTGATTTAATCATTTTATTACTGTAGTAGGAGACTTGCATAAAGCCATTGCCTTGGATTCTGCGTTATTTGTCAAATTCATGGTTATACAAGTACATGTAGGGAAATGGAAACCTGGTTCGAACCTAAATTTAATTACAGAAAACTGCTTACCACTGTCATCAGCATCTGTTGGTGTCTTTTGAAAGATGTGATCGTGTGTTCTTTTCTCTAGTACTTGAAAAGGAGAATCCCTCAAAATCCCAAATATCAGCATATTAAAACGAGGCTTGACACAGGTAAACGCTGTTATTTATCGTTGATTTGTTACAACAGTGGGTGTGGAAATGGATTAATTTTACTTCATATGTAGGATAACATTTATTTGAGTAATAACGTGTTTTACAGGTTGTAGCATGACTAAATACATGGAAAGACTGGAGGAGATCAAGAAAAGTAAGTCTTTGGCTGTAAGTCCAGCATGTCATGTTTTAGGGCTATGGAACTAGAACTTTATTTAAATTGGAGTAAAGACTTCTCTGGTAGATTAGTCATGTGAAATGAGAACCAGGAGTGTTTCAAGCCGCCAGAAAGTTGTAACATGATTTTACTTAACACTGAAATTAGAAAGATTAGTAATGTTAAGTAGGTGAAGAATCCTGAGATTGCCCAGCCTTTACAGGAGATAATATGAATTTAGCCTGATATTATCACATAGTGGTTGGTGATCGTGGTCTCGTGGTTAGGATACTCTTGTTTGGACCAAGAATCATGGGTTTGAACATTACCTCCAGTACTACCGTCATTGGGTCCTTGAGCAAGACACTTGACCCCAAGTTGCCTTCAGGGAACCTATCTCTGTAAATGTAAATATTACAAAATGAAAATAAATCCAGATGCATTTGCTGCCTTCTTGTATTTAGGTAGGGACAGTATTGCAAATTGGAGAAGCTCTGTCCTACAGATATTTTCTGTCTAGACAGCCTTACTTTTTTTCTCTAACAGAAAGACCACTTTGTTCCCAACAGACACCTTATTACAGTTTTGGTCAGATTTCTCAGGGATAAGCAACACCGGTTCACTCGGTGGTTTGAATGAGCAGAGGGGGCTGATTGTACTGCGGATTACAATAATTCCTCTGTTAGGTTTTAGGCCGGGTTACCTTGTAAATGTGGCAGCCGCAGTCTTTGCTTTTTAACAGGGAGTTTGTGAGGTTGGACATTAAAACTCTTGCCAGCGTTAAAAGGGGAGAGGTTGGCAGCATTTCCAGCAGTACTTCTGTAGGAGCTGTTCAGAACTAGAGAAGGTTGCAACGGCTTAATTCCTGTCAGTATTATTATGGAGAACAGAGGATTGAATTTGTCTGATATGTTGGCTGATGAAGATGATGTCAAAAATGGTGATGCCCAGGACCCAGGTGTGTAGGATTTATATATAGTGTATGAAATCTTTTTGGGAATATGAGCTTTAAAATAAACAGACAGCCTTGTTGATTAGGGTGAGATTTGAGTCAGTGCTATTTGGTGATGAAAAGATTTGATTTTTGCTTTTGTGAACATGAACATATTTTTTCTCAGATTACAGATACAGAAAAGACGAACTTTTTAAGAGGCTCAAAGTCACAACATTTGCTCAGCTGGTGAGTTAGGTGGAAATTACCTGGATATTTCAGTGTTATTTGATGAATTATCTTCTGTAAATACTTTTCTTATGTTAAATAATTTTTTACAGGTAATACAGGTTGCTTCAGTGTCAGAATTAAACGAGAGCATAATGGATGAAGTGCCTAGACTTGAAGGTAGCTTTTCAAGACAATAATTTGATTAGAATATGCATGTCTATTTTTTCCATATAAGACAATTAGTTGTCTTGGGCCTCATTCAGCAAGGGTTCTTAAGAAGAGACATGTTCTTAGGTAAGAGCGAAATCTACAAACGGTGATAAGCACCATCTTCAATTATACAGTTGTATAATATTAAGCTATTTAACCTTTTTAATTTAAAAAATGTTTAAAAATATTGGTGAATGAGGCCATTGGTACTAAGCCGCATTTTGAATGTATTGCAGGGTTTTATTTGTTACTCTCATGACAATCTTAACAATAATGTTATTGCTGCTGTATGTGTGTGCATGTGTGTTTTGTGGCAGATGACGTTTTAGAATCAGCGGAAACAGACCGTTTTTTGGACCGTACTAACGGCTCACCCCACCCCAACCCTCAGCCTGTTCCGTCCCCTGACCACAATGAGTCAGACGATTCTGCGTTTTCTCCCAGATCCACTCTTCAGAGGTATCCAAATGCATACACACACACACACAACCGTGCACTCTCTGACTGTAATTTTACTCCTTTAATCCAGTCCGCCAGCAAGTCTCCCTGTATATCTAAGCAGCTCGTCCTTGCAAACAACCCCCATTATAGAGTGACAAAGAGCTTCCATCAGATAGGCCTCTTTCTCAGGAACATCAGCCCTGCCCGAGGCCGAGCAGCGCAACCAGACTCCCCCTTTCGGACTCTGCGGGAGCGGGGGCTGAATAGGAGCAGTATTAATTACATTAGTTACTTGCTAGGGCCGGGCAGTTAATCGAAAATTAGTTGAACCTAACATTCACAACCTCTAATTGATGCAATCTTGCCCATGATGTTTATTTTGATTATTTTCAGAATTCTCTTGATACTTTTCCCAGTGTGTGTTTATGTACTGTCCCCTTAACAACATAACTACTGTGTGTGTTGTCACATGACTCCAGCCCGTCCAGTCTGTCACAGTGCAAGCCTTGTCAGTCAACTGTAAAGAGACAAAAAACTAAATAATTGATCATTAATGGTAGTCAAGGTAAAATGTTCAATAAATCGAGATATTGATTTGAAGTCATAATGCCCCAGCCCTACATGATCCTGGATCACTGACAGCTGAATGTGAGTGTGTTTGTGTTCTTGATCAGTGTGATAAGTGGCGTTGGAGAGCTCGATTTGGATAAGAATGGACAGAAGACAGAGAGGCTGACTCCAGTGTCCAGTCCCAGTCCTGTGGAGCGTCCCTACCCAGACTGCCCCTACCTGCTGCTGGACGTCCGGGACAGGGACCAGTACGATCAGTCCCACATTATCACTGGTAATGGCAGGGGGTGCGGTCAGTATGCTTGGGCTGAACTGAGGATGGGGTTGGGCAGAAAAATGCACTGAAACTAATATTCAGAACCTCTCACCAACTTCCATATTGCTTAATTGGCAATTACAGTAACACTTTCCCTAATGTGTGAATCCTTAATTTGTCTTTTAAAGAACCATGTTAATATGTGTGCATATAAGTTTTTGTCTAATGTTCTATGCATCTTCAACATTGTGAACTTTGTTTTTGCCCTTATTTCCAGCACATAGTTACCCCATTGCAACTCTGTCGAGAACAATGAACCCTTACACCAAAGATGTACTCGATTACGTATCCTTTGTGCTTTACTTTGGTGTTCCCCAGATTTGGACTGTAATTTGAATTCAGAGTGAATAACAGTGCAAGTGTTTGTGGAAGGCGACCCTTAACCATTTCACCAGAAAAACGCTCCGGGAAGGATCATCATTCTGTATGATGAGGATGAGAGGATTGCCAGCCAGGCGGCCACCACCATGTGCGAGAGAGGTTTTGAAAATCTCTTCATGCTGTCTGGAGGTGAGTGTATCTTAATTCCCAAGTCAGCACTGATTACCGGTTAACTCCCAGACATATTACCTCGCACATACATCTTGCAATCTCTAGACTCTAGAGCACAGCTGATAGATCAGTGTGCTAATAATATTGGTCAATATGAGCTAGTAAGAGAGAAATCATTATTTGCACTTGGGATAGCTGATAAATTAGTTTATATAGTAATACATAATTTATTTTAAGGGTTGAACGATTATCGGTGCCCAATATTAGACATTTTGCCGATTATCGATATAGGTGTTTAATTTTAAATATCACCAATAGTAAGTAATTACAAGGTGCACTACTGTGGCTCCACTGTCATCTCTTCTCTCTATGCCGTTTGCTCTCGACCCACTGCTTCAATTAATATCCTGCCCACAACAGTTTCTGATTGGCAATATGTCACACGAATAGTAATCAATGCTGAAGCCTTGTTGTCATTCATATATTTAGATTTAGATTTACATTTGCCGCGATTATGCTCTTATCCTGGGCTCCTTACGTTCCGTAATTACAGGGACAGTCTCCCTGGAGCATTCTGGGATTATGAGTCTGCCACTAGCCATAGGGCTGGACAGTTAATCCACAATTAATCAAAACTGACATTCAGAACTTCTAATTGACATTATCTTGCCCATGGCAGTTATACTGAGTATTTGAAATTCTATTTACAGTTTTTCTCTTCTTTTAATACGTGTTGTTACGTTGACTCCGCCCTGTCCAGTCTGCTACAAAATCTGTAACCAGCACCATTTAATAAATCTGTATTTTCTAATACTTGTATTACCTCCAGTCTTTTTTTCCAATCACTTTGTAAGGCCTGAAGGTAATAGCTCAGAAGTTTCCGGAGGGACTGACAACAGGCTCTCTCCCCATCTCCTGTCTGCCATCTCCAACGGGGCCTCCAAGTCGGAGACACATCGCCCGACGAGAATCCCCACAACCGGCCGAAAAAAAGTGGAGGTTCACCTCAGAAGATCTCGATAAAATCCAGCATTACCTGGAGGAGGTGCTCGTACCCAGCAACACCAGCAGTGAGTCCCTCTCTCACCTTAAAGACAAATATCTGGATAATGACATGACATTATTCTTCTATCTGCTGCTTTTTCTCCCCAGCAGATAGCAATAAACATTAAAGCACACCTGTTTCAGACTGTTTTTACACCTGAATTATTTGGTGAATTATTTTAAAACTTGATCAAGATGTGCTTTTTCACTTGGGTACAAGCCAGTTTGCCCCAGACAGACTCCAAAATCTAAAGTAAATACTGTTTAGATAATTGTACTGCACCCGTGCTACACTTGTTTATTTTTATTTTGGTTTGAGCTTTGTTATGTGAGGTTCTGCTGGATATTTGGACTAATGTGTAATGACATTCAAAAATGATATGCAGTACATAACAATGTGAGTTGGTGTAGCATAGAAATCATACTGTGTGCCTTCGTTGAAATATTGATCTGTTTATTTGGTATTTGTTATAGTGTAACCCATGAGTATTTTTGATCAAATTGCTCAATTAGTCAGACAGTTTAAGAAAATAGCTCAAACCAAATTGAATTAAATCAGGAAAATGTCCCAAGACCAAAGTAATAGCTGCGTAAATCACAAGTTTCATCACAATTTTTTTTTTCCAGTGGGCAATGTGTTAGTGTTTGTCGATATCACAAAGTCTGCTATGAACTATTTCCATTTTAAGGAGCCAGCTCATTTCTGGATCCAGCGATCGATATGAGACAATATCATATGCTGTTTTAACACGATAACTTCTATGCATATCAACTCTGAAAAAGCAACTGAAATATCATTTGACATTTTTACTTTTGAGCTCAAACTGTCATTAAAATGAAAAACAATTTTCTCTTTTAATTAAGCATTTGTGGTATGTATGATGTCTGATAGATATTTTCATTTTGGATGAAATGGGCTAAATCAGTGTATCACTGAAGATCGATTTATCGTTACACCCATACGCACTGAATATTCATTACTAGTTGTCCATTTTACTAGTTGTTATAATTACGTAATATTGGGAAATATTTGAAAAATCACTAAATCATTGACTATGTTGGACGTGTCTCCCTTCAGGTCGCCTGAGTAGCAGAATGTCCGGCGGCAGCAGCAGTGCGCATTCCAAACTGTCCAGTGCTCGGAGCAGTAGGCAAGGTTCTGAGAGCGCCAGGTCACGTAGTAGGCAAGGCTCTGAGAGCGCCAGTCGGCCCTGGAAATGACCTCTGGCATCAACATCTTCATCCTCATCTTCACCACAACAGCCTGAATGAAGCCACTGTTCTGGTGCAGCAGAACACAACCTTAGCCACAGGCATTTAAATGACTCCACAAATACTGACCTCCACAGTCTCCAGTAGGCTAGGCTAGATGTGATGAGTTGCATCTCCGTATCCGTGAAGATGTGCTTTTTGTTGTTGTTTTTACACACTTTCAAATGATCATAGAAAAAGAATGTAGTTTGTCCTCATTATGATTTTACTACATTCCACTCAGTGTGAAGCTTTGGCATAAAATGAGGTTTATTCTTATTTTAGCCAGATCTTTAAATGTATTAAATTATTTCATAAACGCTAAATCACAAGGCAAATTTTATTTAAGTAAATCAACAATTGGTGAAGGAATATGTATGTGTTTCTGGTGCTTTCTGCCATCATTCTTACGCTTTAGCACCAAGTCTATGCTACTTATGTGGACTGCTGGGATTTACAAGCATTTGATTGATTTTATGCTCTTTTTTACCCATGAGGACGTGTATTGCAGAGTGCCTGAGAGACTAACAGACCTGAACACCTCATAACTGCATACAGTCAAATGATCTCTACTTGGTGTAGGGCCGTTTTGCAGTCGTGGTCCTGGTTGTCTTTTCCACCTTGAATCCCTGTGCATTAGCAAGATTTACATGAGGCTAAAAGTGTGAAAAACGCTTTGGGGTGCAGAGGTATCGCAGGATTTGATTTGGATCCTCTGATGTAGTCAGAAGCTTGTGGGCTGTGTCTCAAACTGCATATTATAAACTGCTAGTTAAATTTTCCGTAGAAGTATGCAGTTTTTGAACACAATCATGGGTTTAAAAGACTAATAAGTCACTGACATCTGTTTAACAATCTGTAGTGTCACTCAGTATGCTGCATGTTCCTCTTTTTTCATCTTGTTGTTTTGATTAAGCAGACAAAGGAACTGAAAGAAGTACATGCACTGTATCTACAGTACGTACAAGGGCGCCGAAAAATCCTGTGTGAACCCATAGGCTTTGTGTGTGTGTGTGTGAGAGAGAGTCTGTATTTCTTTTTTTCGAGTCAGATATAGTATTCCTTCACAATTGTTCAGTCAATCAACTAACATTTTACAAGTGAAACCTACCTATGTTCTTGAATTGTATATTTAATGTTTAATAAAGCAAAAACAAGTACTAGTAGTGTATAGTATTTGTGCAGTGTTCACTCTTAGAAGACATGGTGAATAATTCTAATATTATTGTTTTTACAAAAGGCGATCTCCCCAGCACTTCCTCATATCTGCATGGAGTCTTAGTATATCCATTAGAGTAAAGCAGTACCTGAGAGTGGCTGTGAATGGACACAAAAGCGTTTAGCTTACCGTGAGACTTCACAAAATTGACTGGTCATTTTGTCAGTATGTTTCGTTTGCAGGGATCTTTACTGGAGCCAGGACATACAAGTCAAAGAATAAAATTGACAAAGGCTCTCAATTTTCTTTACTAGCTTCCTTTATGGTAATACATTGTCAATTAATGTTGTCACTTTTCTGCTAACACACAATATTTCAGTGATGCCTCCAAAACCTGCGTCCCAGTTTTGGTTGAGCTCTTCTCCAATACACTTAGGACTTAGGGATTGGACCAAAAGCGCCCTATTAAAAACGTCATAAAACAAACAGAGAGGTGAAAAACAGCAGCTCTCTCATGTTGCATGTTATTACAAAGCTCATCTTTATTCTTTTCTAGATCTCGTTGGCTTTATATAGCACTCCTTTATTTTAGAGCGCCTAATTTCACACTGAGGAGGCTGGGGTCCATTACTAAATATTCATTTCACAGGTGGAGTTGCACTAGCACTGATCGTTACAGGGTTACACCTGGTGACAATGTCCACTGTCTTGTTGTATATTGTACAAAGTGCTAAACAAAGAAAATTGAGTTGAAATGAAGCAATGTTTCCCAACATACTATAGATGACAAAGTTTTATGAACAGCATGAACTTTATTGTTTTCAGAAGGTGAGATGGGTGGTGATTCTAGTGTGAGCCCAAAGGCACCTGTTGCATTAGCTTCTTGCCTAATGTTTTATCTATTAAGCCTAGTTGTTGGTTTAATAGAGATTGTTCTTGGTGTGTTCCATGATGGCCATGAGGGCAAGCCATGTCTCCTGAGCAGTGGGAACAATCTGATTGGCCGGCAGGATGAAGCCGTAGCGCCCAGTGTCTCTCAGTTCGAAGGTGTAGGAGTACTTGATGCCCTGGTTGTAGGTCCAGTCAACGGTGCCACCACTAGCTTGGTCTGAGAAGCAAGAACAATGATTTGATTAGATGAAGTTTGAATCAGGACAGCATGTATATTTTGTAGCTTGTATAAAAGAAAGGTAGAGTTATTGTGAGATTTCGCTCTACTTACAGATAGTGCTTATGATGCTGCCATATTTGTAGGATGTGCCATACAGACTCTTCAAGTTGGTGATGGCTTTTCCTGCAAGCTGATGCTGTGGAACATCCAGGATAGATTTTTGTGAATCACAGGACAGTAAATATAACTTATAATAAGTTTGAGAGACTTTTTTCAGCTCTCACCAGCTCTGCCTGATCCTTGCAAGGAGTGCTGGTGTATCCGTAAGGGTAAAGCAGCATCTGAGAGTAGCTATGAATGGACACAAAAGCCTTCAGCTTGCCGTGAGACTTCACAAAGTCCACAATGGCCTTGACCTCAGGCTCAGAGTGAGGACTAGGACCACGGTAGGTCTCAGAGCAAGGGCTGTTACTGGAACCGCCACCTATGGGAATAAGATCACTTCTGTGTTTTCGTATAACTGCATGCTTGCTATTAACAAAATGTTCTTCAGAAATAACATTGTAGTACCGTACCTCCAAAACCAGCATCCCAGTTCCTGTTGGGGTCAACTCCAGCACACGTAGATCCAGGATTGGGCTTTCTTGTCTTACGCCACATTCGGTTCTAAACACATTTTTAATGTGTTGCTGTTTTAAAATCTAGCAATTGCATGCACTTTAAGAATAAAGTATCTAGTTGTTCGCAGTTTGAGAACTCACACTTGAGTGGGTGAATTGGTATCCATCGGGGTTGGTGACAATCTCCAGGAAAATGTCAAATTTATCAAGGATGGAGGTGAGAGCAGCGTCTCGGCCGTAGTCAGTCACAATCTAAAAATAAAAGTAATGTGTTATCAAAGAAAGCTCAACATACTTGCCCAACAAGTTGTATTTTAGGCTTCTCCAAAAAATAGTATTAGTAAGAGTTTGTTTTGTAAGTGGCAGAATGATTTAAACAAACCTTTTTGGCAAACCAAAGTCCACTGGCCTGTGTGACCCACTCTCTGGAGTGAATTCCAGTATCAATCCAGATCCCAGGACGACTAGCGCCAGTGCTGAACTAGCCAAGATATGATGAGAACAATGTAAGAATGAAATTGTTTTGAGTGCTATTAAATTGAGTACTATTGCTAAGTATGGTGTTCTGCAATTAAAATCTAGCATAAATAAATGATTGATAGTGATGTCCTACCTTAAGGACATTTAGAGGGCGACCTTCGTAGCTTTGGCCGATCACAACCTTACTAACCAAATTAGGTTTCTCCCGCACCAGCATGTCAATAAAGCTGTTGATCTTGAAATAAAAGGAGAGCATCAATGAGCAGTGTAAATCCTTATACATATACAAAATTATTTGCTTCTTTTGGGTTGTTGCTGTTTTTCTAGCTTTCAAAGAAAATAAATTAAAGTAAATTATTAGTTTACTGAGTGTCGCGGCTGCAACATGACATCTGTGTTTACCACTAAGATATTCTCTTTTGTATGTGACCTTCTCAAGGCTTTCCTAATAACTAATAGTTTGTGATTAATGTGATTTTAATAAAATTGGTTTCAGATAAGAAATTAAACTAACAATCAATAGAAAACTGATCCAGATCTTCACAAATGCAGATATCTGGAGCAGATTGCATTTACATTTACAGCATTTAGCAGACACTGTTATCCAGACCGACTTGGGGTTGAGAGGCTTGCTCAGGGACCCAATGATGCTAGTGCTGGAGGTAGGATTTAAACCCACGGCCTCTTAGTCTGGAAGTGAGTATCCTAACCACTAGACCACCACCACTATCCCCATTAGTGTTAATCAGATCATTAAAGTTCTCATTTCAAATCAGTCATATCTTGAAATAAAATATGCCGTAAGCATTAAACTCTGAATCATATGGGCATTATTTGCTTATCAAGACCAATTAAACCAATGGCTCAAATGACTGTAGTCCTAACCTCACTCAGGGTGTGGTAGTTGGCATAGTCGAAATCATCAGTGGATCTGGCCTGAAGAGCGCGAGATCTCATGTCACGCTGCTCCTCATCCAGCAGATCCTGGAGAGAAAGTGGCAAATGCCAATGCAGTTATAGCCTTCAGCGTAAAGAAAACTTTGACTCAGATTTCTTTACATAGCATAGTTGTGTAATGCTGCTACCTGAACATCTGGGATCATGATGTCATAGTTGATTTGGTGGTAGACCAGGAAGGCCCTGACGGCCTGAAGACTTTCAAAAGGAACACGAACATCCACAGGCAGAGACTCATGCCTGGGACTCATCCAGAAGTCCAACTACGTGCCAACATGTGCACACATACACAAAATGTTTGTTACTCTCAAAATGTTTGTTACACTTTATGTCCAACTATGGCACTAAGGGTGAACTGTTTTATATCTATATGTCTATTTCAGTGTATATATTTATATCTAAATCGATATATTGCTGCATTTTTACCCCAAGGTGATCCTGTTGAGAAAGTTGTTTCAGCAGATCGATCTGCTCTGCATTGAGTGCAGTGATCCGAAGGACCTGGTGCCTGTCAGAATGTTTACATTGTTAGCAACAGATACGGTTATAAACAATGCACATATGTAATAAGAACCGCTAAATCCCCAAATAGGTCTTCTTTTACCAAAATCTGTGGTGGGGGGTTATTTGTACTTCAGTGTGACCAATCTCTTGACAGAACCTGGCTATTAAAACTCCTAGTAAAATGTGTCTTTTTCCTCAACAATGAAACTTGACTCACCTTTCTGATCTCACAATGCAGAAACATCTCAAAGTTTGGTAAGTTCTAGACTGCTTACCCCTCAAAGGTCTCCTTGCCAAAAACAGCCCCGAACAGAGCTAACAGAACCAACAGCCCCCTCATTTTCGCTTTGCAGAGCACCACCAAAGAGACCATGCCCTTTTATATGCGAGTGCAGGGTTGAGGTGACCTTCAGTCCCTGTACCACTGCTGCTACTTTTCCCACACCTTGGGCCATATCTGTCCAACTCAAAGAATTCTCTTCATTCTGAGATGTGGACAAATATGCTCAGTTCATGTGTATCTCATTGAAAAATGGCTGCAGGAATGAGAATAAAGCAGCTGCAGTCCTTGCTTTTTTCCTACTGTGGCATGAGCGGTAGAATGGAGCAGTTAATTAATACAAATAACTATGTATACAGTAGCCTGACTACGCCACCTAAGGGAATTTCACCCAAAGGAATAGAAAGTAACCCTAGATTGTACTTAAGGTCGCTCAGGTTCAAGTTCACACCGAGACGTGATCTTCACAAAGTTGGTACAAAATTTATTGTTCTTACATGAAATCTCACTGCTTAAAATCAACAAGTAGCCTGAGCCTGGGCAGACCTCACTGGTACAGGCTGCCCATTGGACTAACTTACAGCTGAAGCAAAAGAAGAAAACATCAACACTACACACCACTCGTGATCACACTCACTCCACACAAACACACGTGGTTCACTGTTATTTAGTACCAATGACTCAGGGAAACAATAGCAACAATAATAATTGTAATAAATGTACGTAAATCTGGTAAAATACCAGAACATATAAGAAACAATGGCATAAACAAACCAAAAGAAACAAAATATAATAACTCTAACAAAAGTAATAATAAAGTCACATAACCAAAATACAATAACTCCAAAGAAAATAAATTTAATAAAAAAGTAATTCAGATCCAAAATAAGCAAATTCAAACAAACACAATCAAACCAGATGGAAATTAAACCAAATAAAACAAATCAAACAGAAACAAGCCAAAACAAAACAGCAGCAGCGTCGTCAGGGGTCAAAGATGGCCACCTCAGGAATAGGCCCAGGCACATGTATCTGTACAGGGGGAGCCTAATACTCCAAAAAGCTCTCACTTCTTGATGAATGGTATGTAGAACAATACACTGCGTTGCTCCGAATTATCACTGAGTTTCCAGATAGGTTTGCTCAGACAGGCTTACAAGGGTAGTTATTCTAGCTCCCTGGAAGGCCACAGCAATGGCTATGAAGCCCAAGCACCAGCACCAACTTATACCCAGGGCACCGTCTTCACGCACTCAGCAAGTGTTAGTTCCATCCACAATAATTCACCATCAAACACTGCCCATGAGGACAGAGGGTAACAAAGGCACAATTTAGGTGGCCCACTCGTGCCTGTATATAAAACTACTGAGGCACCGCCCACTGTGAGGCAAGGGGGAGGGTCCAATCTGCTACACTACTTTTATTGCAATGACTTTGCAATTTGCACAGTCCTCAATCAATCATGAGGCTGTGCATTCAAAAAATGAAATCCATTCTTATTTTTAAGATGAAATATTAAAGTATGCCTTGAATTATTTTAAAAAGAAAATATTCATTGCTGTTAAAGTCTTAGTCATCATCTCAATCAGTCAAAGATTAAAAAAGTCATAATTTAAATTTATGGTTTTCTTGTCTGATAAATGAATACATAAAATATTAAAAAATGAATAAGAAATAAAGTCAGTGTATGAAACGGCTGTAGTCCATCACATAAGGCATTTCTAGAAAATTGCGCTATTATTTGTTTCCTGGGGCTGACTGATTCCTGGTCAATTACACTATGGAATGATGCTAAGAATGTGTGAGAGTATAAAAACAGAAGCAGTTGCTGTGAAAAATTACAGCAAATGTGTAGCATTTAAGTATGAAAATAGAAATGGCAAATGAAAGCCTGGATTCTAATTATGGTCATCCTGCTCCTTTTCATGCTCCAACTTAAGGAGAACATAATTTCCCCAGAATGCCGTAATATATACAGTTATACACTTACCTACAGTGTCAAAGTCTAAATAAACTTTATTGTCATCTCAACTAGAGAGACGAGACGACATGGCTCCAGGTTCTACAGTATTAACAGATAAGGCACATAAGTTTAAAAAATATATAAATACCAATAAGTCACATAGAATAGTGAGAGACTGGGCAATAGTTAAACTATAATTGTGGTTCTGAAATTTCTTTTTGCATTGGCCGTGCATATGATCTGTGACAGCTAAATATGAGAATTGTAAACAGGCAGTGTACGATAATGTCCAATAAATTGTGATAACAGTCAGGTGAGGAGAGAGAAAAACAGTGACATGCATTTTCTAATTATAGATACAGTCCCTCTGGAATTTAAGAGTCTTGATGTGGTGGTAGTTCTGGCAGTAGGATAGATATGTATTTGAACTTATGACTTCTTGGTCTGAAGGCGAGTATCTTACCAATTGGTCACTACAGTGCACCTCAATGAAATTTGACCTCCTCATTTGACCCATCCATGAAGGAGCAGTGGCTATGCCTGGAGAGCAGTGCTTGGGGACAGTATCTTGCTCATGAGTACCTCAGTGTTACCTTTACCAGCCCGGGACTCGAACCGACAACCTTCTGATCATGGGGCCAACTCCCTAACCGTTTCACTATCCACTACCCCAGTCTCTCTTAATTTGTACTGGTTCTCTGAAATACAGTACTGGGCAAAAGTTTTAGGCAGGTGTGAAAAAAAGCTGTAAACAAAGAATGCTTTCAGCAATATAAATAATGATTGTTTATTTTTATCAATTTACAAAATGCAAAGTGAGCGAACAAAAGAAAAATCTAAATCAAATCAATATTTGGTGTTACTACCTTTTGCCTTCAAACCAGCATCAATTCTTACAGTTACACTTGCACAAAGTCAGGGATTTTGTAGGATTATAGTCATTACATTATTTTGTAGGATTATAGTCATCATATTATTTCGTAGTCATTATATTATTTTGTAGGATTATAGGATTATAGATCTGTGGTTAGTTCTCCAAGACGTTTGGAACAACCTACCAGCCGAGTTCCTTCAAAAACTGTGTGCAAGTGTACCTAGAAGAATTGATGCTGGTTTGAAGGCAAAGGGTGGTCACACCAAATATTGATTTGATTTAGATTGTTCATTCACTGCATTTTGTTGATTGATGAAAATGAATGATTAATACTTCCATTTTTGAAAGCATTCTTTGTTTATAGCATTTTTTCACACCTGCCTAAAACTTTTGCACAGTACTGTAACTCATGTGTTACATGAATATTAGTTTGATGCTGATGCCAGTGAATTCAGAAGTTGTGTTTGTAAAAATGCATCAGTTATCAGTGTGTGGGACAGAGTTCAGCATGACCCCTGCGTTGATAATGTCAATGCAGAACACAGCTGGCCTTCAGCAACATTTTAAGGAACAAGAAACTGATGGTGACCTTTTCTCACACCTTTTTCTGCCTGACCTTCAGTGACAGTCTGGGGACAGTAATAAACTGTGATTACCACCTGCTGGATATGCAAGGAATCTGACTCTTTTCAAGACTGAGTGAGTATGTACCATCTTGGGATAACAAGAGATGTCTAGACTATAGTTATTGAAGGAAAAAACACTTATAGTTAGGTTAGAAATATTCATCTGACTGGGACTAGTATTTGAACAATTCTGAAAGGATATTTCTTTTGTATATTTGATGTGAGTGATCTTCAGAAATAAAATTCACAAATTACTCAATATAAAGTCTATTTGAAACAATACATCCTATTATTGGAATTCTTAAAAACAACAGAAGACCTTATTGATCAAATAAAAGGCGTGCAATTTTAAAATATACAATAGGATTATATAATAATAATAATAATAATAATAATTATTATTATTATAATAATAATAATAATAATAATAATAATAATAACCTGACACCAATATGTAATAACAACTACACATTAGCTGAGAAATCAGTTAAAAACACTGAAACTTTGATAAACAAAGACCATACTGTACCAACACTGACCAAACAGAAGACATACAATTAAACATTTTACAGTTTGTGTTTTTATTTAATAATTACAAGCAATTCATTAGCAGATTGTCTTTGCTGACTCTTCATCTTACTCCCAGTTCAGCCCAGTTAAATTCCGGCAGCTAGTTTAGTATGGATTATTCTTGGTGTGTTCCATGATGCTCTTGAGTGCCAGCCATGTCTCTTCAGCAGTGGGGACGATCTGGTCAGCAGGCAGAATGAAGCCATAGCGTCCAGTGTCTCTCAGTTCAAAGGTGTAGGAGTACTTGATACCCTGGTCATAGGTCCAGTCGGTGGTGATTCCACTAGCTTGATCTGAGCGATGAGATTTGCAGTTTGTTCATTGTTGAGACTTCATCATCATCTAGGCTTAAGTGTTAAAGATTGTGTAAAAAAAAGTGAATGTAAATTAATTCTACTTACAGATGGTGGCATAGGTGCTGCCATATGTGTAGCTAGTGCCGTAAAGATCTTTCAAGTCATTGGTGGCCTTCCTTGCAAGTTCATCCTGTGAAAATAAACCAAGATGAGATCTCATGTCGAGCAAAAGATTGATTTTGTTGAAAGCAGTGTTGGGGAAGTTAATTTTAAACGGTAGATTTTCAAGCTAAGAGCAACTTATGGATAAAAGTAACTAAACTACAGTCAAGCTACTGTTTTAATAGTTAGCTACACTACAAGCTAAGTAACTCTAAAATCTAAAATTGTGAACATGATGTTAAAAAAAATCTATATTTTATTATATCACAATAAAGTGTGAACGCCATTTTGTAGGTAGAGAGTGTTTTGAATTTCAGCTATATCCATTTCAGTAAAGAGAGAAAAATAATATTATGTAATATATTATTGGTAATATTTTGTAATGTAATATTTTTGGAAAAAATGTAGAGTTTTTCAACGATACATCATTATTTGTACAGCATTTAATAGTAGCTTTGCTACTGATAAGCTACTAAAACAAGCAGTTAAACTAGTAGCATTGCTACTTTTAGTTAGCTACTCCCCAAAACTGCTTGTATGTATGAGCGGGTGTTTCGTTCAGGTCTCACCAGTTCTGCATGGTCCTTGCAAGGTGTATTTGTGTCACCATAGGGGAAGAGGAGCATCTGAGAGTAGCTGTGGATGGAAAGAAAGGTCTTCAGGTTGCCGTGAGACTTCACAAAGTCCACAATGGCCTTGACCTCAGCCTCAGAGTTAGCACTCGGCCCACGGTAGGTCTCAGAGCAAGGGTTACTACTGGAACCAGCACCTGTGGGAATAGATCGAAGCAATTAAATATGAGCTGTAGAAATTTAATCAAGTAATTTAGGTTCTTTAAAAAGCAAATCCAAGTACACTTATTTAATGTAAAGCTAATAGGAAAAGGCCTGCAGAGAATGAATGCAATACTTATTTTTCCACTTGTCCCAGTGTTTATATTTTATAGGATTAAATTTTAAAATATGATTAAAATAATCATAATCACAAAAATATAAATGATCTAATTAAGGTCCAAAATAATCTAACAAGGTACCTCCAAAGCCAGTTTCCCAATTCCTGTTGGGATCGACTCCAACACAGCTGGATCCAGGGTTAGGTTTTCTTGTCTTGCGCCACATTCGGTTCTAAACACAAGGTAAAAACAATTACTGTGGTTATGATATTCAAATCCACAGAGGTTTCATAGCTATATACAAGACAAAAACGTTTTATGCCTGAGTTTTAAGAACTCACAGAGTTGTGTGTGTAATCATATCCATCAGGGTTAGTGACAATTTCCAGGAAAATGTCAAACTTGTTGAGGATGTCGGTAAGAGCGGCATCGTTCCCGTAATCAGTCACAATCTACATAATGAAGCACAGACATGCTTGTTCTGGTTGTTCATGTAACAGCTGTTTAAACATCTTCAAAGACATTAACAAATGAAGGAAAATCCCAAACTGAACCTTTTTGGCAAACCAGGTTCCACTGGCCTGTGTGATCCACTCTCTGGAATGAATCCCAGTGTCAATCCAAATACCAGGACGATTATTGCCAGTGGAAAACTACAAGGAAGAATGAAAAAAGGATAACTGCATTCTTTTCCAGTGCATGATTATAAGGTTTCCAATGTTGCAATATGTGTTTCACACAGTAGATTTCTAGTGATGTCTGTTTTTAATTTTTTTTATTATAAATTATTATTATATTTTATACATGATTTTAACTTACTTTCAGAACATTCAAAGGATTCCCCTCAAAGCTCTTGCCAATCACAATTTTGCTAACTAACTTTGGGTTTTCATTTTCCAACATGTCAATGAAACTGTTGATCTGTTGAAAGGCAGAGCAAAGTTGATGAGCCAAGGGCAAGCATTTTGCTATCGCATTACACTTGTCTCAAACTTGTTTAGACTTCAAATAAAGGATTTTTAGAATAACATTTTGAAAATATATTAAAATATATTCAAGGTCAATTTGGCCTGTGATTATGTAAAACCTCGCTGAGAGTGTGGTAGTTGGTATAGTCATAATCATCAGTGGTTCTGGGCTGAAAAGCACGAGATCTCATCATCTCACGCTGCTCCACATCCAGAAGATCCTTTAAAAGGGAAATGTAGGAAGCATATACAGTATCAACCAGGGTAAAAAATCAAGATGACTGTACATCACTTTCTGCAATTTTGCTACCTGAAGATCTGGGATCATGATGTCATAGTAGATCTGGTGGTAGCCCAGAAAGGCCCTGACGGCCTGGAGACTTTCAAATGGAACACGGACATCCACTGGCAATGACTCGTAAGCAGGTCCCATCCAAAAGTCCAGCTGCACAAATATGAAAAATAAACATCTAATCTCCACCTAATCTAATCTGAAAATTATTTTGTTACACATGAATTCCCAAATAAGATTATAGTACTTAGAAAGGACAAAATCACTAGATAGAAATTTCACCTTAAGATGGTCCTGCTCAGAGAGTTCCCTCAAGAGTCTGATCTGCCCTTCATTTAGTGCAGTAATCCTCAGAACTTGGTGACTATTAGAACACATTATAACATTAGGGTGCGAAAAGCAATTCAGTTGGAGGGAGGTAATGCAAATGAGTTGAGCTAGAAAGTCTACATTGTGCATGATGAGCTTCCAAAAACATTTCAAGTAGTCTAATTTTCAACATGAATGCATGTCATGTCTTTTTTCTTAAAGCACTTTTTAACAACAAAATAAAAAGTACTTGTGTTAGGACCATTGTAGGAATAAGTCTTCACAAGGTAAACACACAAAATCATAAAGCTTCTAATTGCACTGACTCCTGAAAGTCCGAGAGATGACGAAAATGAGATAACGTACCCCTCAAAGGTCTCCTTGCCGAAAGCAGCCACAAACAGAGTTGCCAGAACCAGTAGCCCTCTCATGTTGTTTTCTGGTGCATAAGTCTCCAGTGGTTAATTTATATATTTCAGCAGTGTTGTTATGACCTTGGATGGCCCTTCTGCTTTAGTTCCCACGCCCAGGGTGTAAAACTGATCTAAAATTGGAAATATAACCCAGTGTTGGCTGCAAACACATTGGTGCATTTTATATAAACTGTGCATGAAATAATATTCCACAATGTTGCATCATGTTGTTGCACATAAAACATCTCTGCAAATGGTTCCTATTGTAAGGCCTCTGCATGTATCTAGTAAGTTATGATCTCACATGCAGTGTCTTTTTGAGGTTTCTGTTTTAAAATCCAGCATAGCATGTGGTGCAATTGCAGGCAGTATACTTTTTCTATGCTTTTTCTGTTCGGTTGCTGGTGACAGTTACATAATTCTTGTGGAGGAAACAGGAATAAACAGTTTCTAAGGAACCAGATAGACTTACAGATAAGTCTGAGAAACACACCCAATGTACATTTCACCTGTCCCTGTATTTGAGTCGGGGATATGTAGAATGAGTCAAACAAAGGCCTTTATTTCAAGTAATCTAAAGTGATTAAATGACTTGAAATATGGAATTATTTACAAGTTATTTAACTCTTAATAACTCTTTGTTGGTATAAGAAAGACAAATTTGATATAGTACTAATAGTGATTAACATTAATGTTAACATCCTTTTGAGGTCCTTCTATTGACTTCCACAATGACTAGACTTAAATAGATCTTTTATTATTGTAGTTTCTCTAAAACTTTTCAGTACAAGCACTTTCCTTACACAGAAAACTGCCCTTGCAAAGCCTCAACAAACTGACAAGTTTTGCTATCTTTTTACTACTCTCTTAGTTTCTCAAAACAAAACATACAGGGTCAATTTCTCAGTCTACAATTAAGCCTAAGCCTAGACTAGTTTAAAGGCGTTTTCCTTATAAGGACTGGTCATCGCATTCAAAACTTATTCTCAAAGCCACAAAAACCTGACAGGCCAAGTGTGTCCCCAAAAATAAGTAAATTGGGTCCTGGCAAATGCCTAAAAAGCTACCTGCCACACACACTTTTTTTTTAACCTCTTTTAGTTTCTTAAATAAAACGCACATTTTCTATAGTCATTTTTCCTCATGGGGACCTTTGAAATGTCCCCAAAAGTGATTTTAGGAAACAAAAAGGCCCCAAAAGGTCCCCATAGTGCATAAAATAATGGTACACACACACACACACACACACACACACACACACACACACACACACACACACACACACACACACACACACACACACACACTGCACTTTGACACTGGCCACACCCAACTGCTGTAAAGCCACAGTTTCCTTTGTTTGATCAAAGCGGAAGTGCCACAAGCCACATTTAGTGCAATGATGACTGTTGTGCTGTTGCTGACTAAATAAATTAATAGCGGTGTCTGTGTATACCAACAACTAAGTTAGAAACCTAAATAAGTAAGTACATACAACAAACCAAACATTACATAGTTTTCATTTACAAACTGTAATGATTCTATATATACATACTGCAGGTTTATCAAAAGATCCGCGGTCTTCGCCAGTGTCATGCGGATCCTTCCTTCTGGATTTTGATTGGCTGTTTGAATCCCACTCTCGTTCCTGATTCGCTGAGAGCCACGCGTTGCCTAATAGCGGAAGTGTCTGAGTTTAACAACGAGATCGACGTGAGAGCCGCCGCTGAGGGTGAAAGTCAGATCTGTCCCATCCAGCGCCGACCTGCCCCGTTAGTGTCTGGATTAACTTTAATCTTCTTCACAAGAGATCGGTCATGGAAATCGAAAAAGAAGTGAAAAAGGTAAGTTTATTTCCTGTATTTCTGTGTGGCAATCTTCAGGAAGAATCACTTCTTTTTTTTAAAACCCCAAAACCCCAAAGGTAGCCCATGGCAACGCCCAGAACACTGCCAGCTGAGCGGGTTAGCATTAGGGCGCTTTTTAACAAAAACCGACGGCAGATAATCTTATACTTGCACAGTTTTTGGGAAACTTTGAGTAATTGCAAAAAACTGAAAAACAAGTAAGTTCGCGCAGTTGAACATTGTACGTATGTGCATGTACATGTACGTTTGTATGTGAACTTAAATTTTTCTCTAACAGGTTTTTGTCAAAGTATACAACTTAGTAATTTAATTCATTTAATTGTTGTATTTTAGTATTGAACTGACATCACTCCTGGATCTTTGCTCCTGCATCCTTAATTTGCATCATTAATTTTGGACATTTGACCAGCCTGGACAGAACTTGACAAACTTAATAAACAGCAGTATCACCATTAACCAGTTTAAATATAAGTGACTTTTTCATCACTTCTAAACTTGGAGCATGTTGGTGGCGTAACGGTAGGGTGTTTGCTTCGTGATCACAAGCTCGCAGGTTTGGATCCAGGACCCGTGAAGTTACCACTGAGGTACTCATGAGTAAGGTACCGTCCCCAAGCAATGCTCACCAGGTGCTGTCCTTGTTAGCTGCCCACTGCTCCTTCACGGATGGGTTAAATGCAGAGGTCACATTTCATTGTAGTGCACTGTGTGCTGTTCTGTGGTGTGTTCACAATGACAAATAATCACTCGCTTTCACTTAGTCTAGTTTTTAAACTGTAGTGGCACAGAAAAAAGGTTTTAGGTATTATTTTATTTAGGTATTGTTTGATATTATCTGTTATTTTACGTAACACCAACTTACATTTACATTTATGGCATTTAGAAGATGCTCTAATGTAGGGATGGGTATTGGCAAGGACCTCACGATACGATACATATCTCGATACAGGGGTCACGATATGATTAGATCACGATATATTTCGATACTATACATATTGCGATATTCTACAGTTCACTGAAAATGTAAAAACAGAGCTGAAATGCAAGTTGTACGATCTGGGTGGTCTTAATGAATCACATTACATTAATAATTCAACCAAAACAGCAAAACTCAGAACTGAATTTTAACTTTATTGCCTTTGTATTTTAACACACTGAACTAGTGGACACCAAAAACATTATGATAAAGTGCATAAGACTGAAAATAAGAACTTAATGTGCCCAGTCAGTTATCTGAGGCTGCTTATGGTGCATGATTCTCCCCCTCAGAAATTTAGATTTTTGGAGCTAGAAATCAATATAGTATATTGTGAAAGGAAATATTGCGATATATTGATGTATCAATTTGAACAGCCCAACTCGAATGACAGGGACTGTCTCCCTGGAGAAACATGGACTTAAGGGTCTTGCTCACAGGCACAATGGTGTCGTATCCAGGGCTGGAGATAGGATAGAGCAATAACTGATAAACCTAATCTATAAACCTCCACAACTGAGTACCTTACCACAACTTGACCACCAACTTGAAAGTTATCTCTAGACTTAGGTAGTCTGCACTAGACTTCATCAGCTGTAGTTCAGTAAAGTAGCTTACATCAGTTTTGTTGTCCAGTAAGATTAGTTCAGTACATTACAGACTGTGTTAAAGAGAGTTATGGGTTGAGAACACAACTGATGATGTCACTGCTACTTGAATGTAGGAATTGGTCACACTGGAGTATCTCAGACAGACCATGTACAAACATTTACTTTAGGGTTGTGATTCATCTGAGGTCTTTTTGGACTGTTTGTAGTGGTGACAGTCAGAAATCACAGAACAGTAGCAGAGATGTAGACACCATGTCAGTTGGACTAAACAAATGACAAATATGTTCACAGAGGTGGAGTTTTTAATTCTACGTCTAGAATATGTAGCATTTTTAAGACCTATATGAATTTTGGAGAATGTAAAGATCTGAAAATGAGATCAGCTGATGTTGGAGGTGTCCAGTTTGTAAGATGCTCACATATGGATATAGGTTCAAATCCAGTCCTTATACTACCTCCAGCACTTTGGGACAGTTGGTAGCATAACAGTTAGGGAGTTGGCCCTGTGATCGGAAGGTCAACGGTTCAAGTTATTTTTAGTCAATTAGTCAATTAATGACAATGCAATTAAAAATAACTATAACTTTACTGTACAGTAAAGTTAGTCTGATTTGTGGGATCAGTATAAATGTAAGTTGCTGGGTTTAAGCGTAAATCTTAGTCATTGGGGCACTGGCTTCAAGCACAAAGTAAAGCAGCCACTTGGCTAATTCCACCAGAGAGCAGGGTGGAATCTTAGTTTTAATCTTTTCCATGAGGCAGATGAAAAGAAGAAAAGTCCTCTGCTGAAAAGACAGGAGGAGTGTTGCAGCCCTTCAGGCTTTCTCCACATACTTGGCCTTATATAGGCATTTGTGCAGAGGAAGAGTGATCATGACTGAAAATAAAGTGATAATGCAGGACTGAGTTGTGCAAATGCTTTGCTATGCAGCACAGACATAAAACACAATACAGTCAGACGAGGGTGTAAATACGGGGCTGCATAGTCCAAGACTCACTATGATATCCAGGGACAGATGCAACAAAAGAGAAATAGATATGAAGCTTTGTTGTAATAACGATAAATCCAAATGCCATCTTTATCCACGGAAGTCTAGAAACCAAAACTCTCAAACTGCTTTTAAAGGATTTAATTTCACTAAGGGGTCTTTAAATCTGGATTTGTGATGGTAAGCTCTTGGTTCCCTGTGCTGTGTTGGCAGATGACTCTGGGCCACGAGATAGGAGCTGGGGCGGCCTGTCTGAAATGCAAGGACAAGTGTGAGGGCTTTGAGCTCCATTTCTGGAGGTTTGTGCGCGACTCTCCTCATATTAATGTGCATCAACATGAATGATATGTTTTTGTGTTGATAAAGAACTTTTAATAATTGTTTCTGTGATTAGTGTTCTGTAAAAATCTTGCATTGACAAAAAGTGACACAAACAGATATTTGCATATGTATTGTCTTTCAGTAGATTTTAGGATTTTATTACTAGGCATGTTACACCTAGAAACCAGACTTTATAGTCAATTGTCAACTGTAAATGTATAACTAAACAACTTTAGGTAAAAGAAGGATGATCTCATATTGCAGAAATGAATTGAATAAATGATTGAAAAATATGAATTCCTGCCTGTTGACAAATTCCTATAGTCTTTGCTTTTTGTATTTTCCTGCTTGCCATTTTCCCAACTTTTAACCCACAATTCAGCCTTTATTTCTGGCACAAATAGGAATAAACTGGAGCACACCGGGCACAGTTGGAGTGTTCCTCCCATTAGTAACACTTGGATAGTTTTCTTAAAGTAGGCACGACAGGTGTCTGGGTGCCAGCTGTGCCACGTCTGTGTCTCTGTGGTAACACCAGGCCTTGTCTCAGACGTACTCTGTGAGGGTCATTACCAAGAAGTATTGAGACTCAATTTGTGGAATTTGTGCGTTTTGACCCATTGAATGATTGAGTAGTAAATGATTTGGTAGTCGTGTTGTTTCTGGAACTGCATTGTGACCGTGTGTCTCTTTGCTGATTCTGTAGTTGTCGCTCCTACTCCTACAGAAATAGTCTGCAGCCAGACAAACTCATGCTGCCTTAAACAAACTCCAATAATGTGAAAATGTGCACCATGAAACTGCCAGTTGAAACTTGGCAGTTTTGGAATGATTTGCCCCTGGGTGACTAGGAAGCATTCATTTTAATCAAGTTTTAGCCCCTCAGAGGGTGCCAAGATACGTGAGTGAAGGAATTCAGTGTTTGATAAAGTGCAGGGCTCAGATTTACAGCCCCTTAGTAGAACGTCAAAGCGACCACATACAAGAGCTGTGAGAGTCAATTTGAATAAGTCTCAATTCTGAAAAGATAGATATATTTATGTGATTATTGAATTGGGAAAGACTTGCGTTTTTCTCTTAAGCGGCTGCTGTCGAACTGTCGAACTTCATGCTTTTACATGCCCAACAGTCTAAAGCACTGATGTCAGATACCAAGGAAGTCTCAGGAGTCATGTTTTCTCATATTTCACTCTGTCACGACAGGGTTGTACAGTAAATAATAACAGTTATTATAACCTTTCACTGTACTAAATCAGAGCACTTTAAAGAGACAAACCGGTGAGATGTTGTATAAAATTCCTTCTGCTCTGCACTTACGTAAGCCACATGCTTTGCATCTTTCCAACAACAACTGACCATTTTTGGTTATTTTTTACTTTAATAGAAAAATTTGTCGGAATTGTAAGTGTGGAATCGAGGACCACGACGTGCAGCTGCAGAGCGAGGAGAACCAGAAGGTGGGGCGGCTTTTCGAAGACACCAAGTACACCGGCCTTATAGCCAAGTTGAAGAAAGACGGCGTGCCCTCTTACCAAGGCAACCAAGTCACTATTACCATTGCTGCCCCTGCAGTTGGCACTGCAGTCTCTGTCCCAGCCGCTGGCACTGCTGCCACTGTCAGCCCTGCCTTCAGCTCTGTGGTAACCCCTGCCCCCAGTCATGGAGCCCCTTCTGCCCCTGCCCGTGGAGCCCCTTCTGCCCCTGCCCATGGAGCCCCTTCTGCCCCTGCCCATGGAGCCCCTTCTGCCCCCGCCACCTCCCCTGCCCCAGCGGTTCCCTCTGCACCCAGCCCTGCTCGCCCCGGCGCAGCCACTGTGGTACCTACCGCATTGCCAGCGAAAACGGATGTGGTCAGAGCCGTCACCTATGACTGGGCTCCTCCTGGGGTTAATCAGAGTTTGGTAAGTGTCTAAGCAATAGCCTTAATGTTTAAGATCAGGGCTTCTTTTATGGTTTAATTTAATCCAGTTATTTAATATCACTTCAACACGCAACTTATAGAACTCCTAGAGGTCACCGTTTCCTGCCAAGAAAGGAAACATACACTAATCAGCCATAACATTATACGAAACTGATGGTTTATTGTGCATTCTGACACTTTTCTGTCAGAACCAGCATCAACATTTTCAGCAGTTTCAGCTGTGGTAACTCTTCTCCTGGACCTAACAACGTAGACCAGCCTCCACTCCTTTTCTCTGCCCAGCGTTCTGACGCTGGTTTACCAGTTTCCCTTCTTTTGACCACTTCTGGTAGACTAGAACTGGGCGATATGGCCTAAAAATAATATTGCGATATTTTTAAGTTATATTGCGATACATAATATGTGTCTTAATATATTATTTCTTTCTGGGACAGAACTACATTTCCCATAATCCGCCGTGCATGACTTGGATCAGGGTCACAATAATGCGACGAACGCACGTCCAGAATAAACACCGAATAGATCAAGTAAATGCTGTATTGTGAGTAAAACGCTGGTTGATGTTATTTATCAGAGCTTTGTCTGTAATAAAGGGGAAGATTTGATTGAACTGGAGCGTTTCCACGAGCTGCGAGCGCCCACAAACAGCGCATTAAGAACCAGCGTTGTTTTTCTTCAGAACCAAGTCGTCCGCTTTCATTTCCAATGAACGTCTCATTAAATCGTGTGGATATTCACGTCTCTCTCTGCACGCTCGCTTTCCTCCACTTCCAATTCAAAATGAGCATGTGCTAGGAGAGTTTTCAGGATGTTCGGGGGAGAGAGTGCCCTGCTTTGAGAGGACAGAAAAGCCAAACTCGAAAGTGAAGTACATGCTGTGTGTTTAACATTGACGTAAGGATTTGTATTCAGTGTTCATGATGTAGTCATTTACTACGTCGCATGAGGAACAAGCCAAGTATATTCAATATATTGCCCACCCCAACTGCAGACCAGGAAAAATCCTATAAGTGCTGCAGTTTTAAAGATGCTTTGACCTTGTTGTCTAGCCGCCATTACATTTTGGCCCTTATTAAAGCTGATCAGATCCTAATGTTTACCATTTTTATGCTTTCAACATAAAAGTTGTTCACTCGCTTCTTTTAATCTCTATCTCACTCACTGCCGGGTGCCACTGTAACAAGGTTGGTGGTGGCGTAACGGTAGGGTGTTCGCCCTGTGATCAGAAGGTCGCAGGTTCGAATCCAGGGCCGGTAAAGTTACCACTGAGGTACTCATGAGCAAGAGACTGTCCCCAAGCACTGCTCGCTTTTAGCTGCCCACTGCTCCTTCACGGATGGGTCGAATGCAGAGGTCACATTTGGTTGTGGTGCACTGTGTGCAGTGCTGTGGTGTGTTCACAATGACAATCACTCACTTTCATAATCACTTCACCTCCTAATGTTATGGCTGATGGTTGTATTTCTAGTTCTGAACTCCACTAACTCGAGCTGGACAATAGGCCTCCGTTCTTGAGAGGAAATTATTCTTAAAATCCACTTACACTGTTTTCACAAACATTCTTACATTTACCAGTGTTTTCTGGAGATTTGTTCCTGGGTAAGAACGGAATCTATTAACACTGAACGATTAGCGCTCATGAGCAAATGTGTGTTTGAGCAAAACATTCGCTCATTGGGCTTTCTAAAATTCTACAGTTGTATAGTATTATAGGGCCCTATGAAATCCGTGTAGTTTTTTCCCAAATTCCGTTTTATTTTTTCCTAAATACAGTTTTTTTTTATTCTTCTGAATTCCATGTTTTTACGTTATAATCATCTTTATTCACCTAAAAAGTGTCTAATTATGGAGTGGATGGGAAAAAAGAACAATGCAGTTTGAAAAAATCTCACATTAAATGACTGTTATTCAACTTCAGTAAAGTGCTGGGGTTCAGCAGAACATTTACTGCTTTGGCAAAACATTTACCTGTAAACAACAAAAAACATTCATTGTTTCGTGCAAAACTAAACCTTTCTGATGTGAGTCTTTGACTGTAAGTGGTCACGCGTTCTTGCAGGTCCAGTCTATCCTGTGCTGGCATAACTTGCAAAAGAGTTGTTCTCCCGTTTGGGTATTGTTCTGCTCTAAACTTAGCACTAAGAGTCGAATTCCGTCATATTTTTTTTGGAGGACTTCAGCGAGCCTCTTCGCCATAGCTGACCGTTGATTTTCTTTTTTTTTTTTTTTCCCCTCTGTGTCGAGTCCGAGTCCCATCTCAACAGGTAACACGTACAGGGGGCCGCAGCGGCCAAAATTTATTAGAAACCTTTGCTTTGCTTTGCCCACACACCGATATCAGTGAATTATACGACATTCCGCGTTTTCCAACGGATTCCATTTTATTTGTTGAATTCCGCGATTCTGTCCGCGTTTTCCGCATCGCGGACATCATAGGGCCCTAGTATTACACTGTGTAGCTGTAATCATTCATCATTATAACAATGAACTTGTGAACACGTAATGGACCTTAAGATCTTGGTGAATGAGGCCCGTTGTTACTACCACACATTCTTTTTCCAGGCTCTGCGTTATATGGAGCTGCTGCCCCCAGAGCGCAGGCCCGTCGCGGGCACGCAAGGGGCAGACTACCGCAAGAAGCAGATGGCCAAGCAGCTCCCGGAGCACGACCAGGACCCAGCGCGATGCCACGAGCTCTCGCCCGGCGAGGTCAAGCAGATGGAGCAGTATGTGCGCAAGTACAAAGATGAGGCCCTGGGGGTGGGGGACCTGGCTCTGCCCGAGGAGATGAGCATCCAGACGGGACAAGGGGCCGGGCCCATCGCTGGTGGAGAGGGCACGGCCGTGGCTGCTGTGGGCAGGGCTGGCATGCCGGGGGCACCAGGGGCCGAGACCAGCGGCGTTCCTGCTGCTAGTTATGTAAGTTCATCACCCACATCGTACAACATAGAGGACGTCTTTGAGGCCTGTAATTAAACGGGAAAGTTGTGTAGGAAAGGGTGGGCCACACCCGTTTTAAATATGCGTACACGTTCGTATGTCAATACAGCTCTAAGTTCATAGTGCTAAACAGGGCTGAGTGTCCAAACGCATACGTTTTGCTGTAGAAATTTGTGGAAGATTTAAAGGAGCATGACCTCATTCATATTTACTAACTCATACGTTAGTAAATACTTGGGAATGAAAACCTTCAGTAACATAACATAATAGTGAATGTAAATCCACTAAAGCAGTTGTACTGG
This sequence comes from Distichodus sexfasciatus, assembly GCA_032718565.1. NCBI lineage: Eukaryota > Metazoa > Chordata > Actinopteri > Characiformes > Distichodontidae > Distichodus > Distichodus sexfasciatus. The sequence goes on along the minus strand of JAVGVS010000011.1, from coordinate 3,071,673 downwards.
GGTAGTTGCCCACGATATGACCATGCAGTTCTGAAAGTACTATGATTGCTGTTCTCTTGACCTTTAGGATGGCCTCTGAGTCCGTGACGATTTTTTCACCTTTCAGTGGAACGGATCTGGGTTTCACTTAAGCACCAAGTTGCTACTTTGTGGCTGTTGGATATTCCGTTTATTATCATTCAGGCAACACCACTTTTGATCTAGGACACTAACTAGTGTAGAACTGCACTCATTTTTTAATCACTTGTTTCATAACACAGGAGCCTTTCAGTGTTAACCACTTGAGCCCAATCGACCCCGGTACCGGGGGCAGAACAGGAAGACGTTAAGTAGTCGGTTAACATAAACATATATATGCACGTAGCACATCAACATCACTGATAGAATCTCGTCTAAAAATCTCAAACAATAAATTCCACCAAAACATAACACAATTCCAACACCAAACACAAATAAGCAAAGAACAAAAACACTGCGTAGGTCTAGGTGGAAGAAATACGGCTGTAGAATCTATACTACTATGGTAACCATGCATACCGTATATCATATGAAAGCCCAGACTCCGCAGATAATATGTATTTTTGGGGGGCGAACATGATTTTTTTTTCATGTTCTGCTGTGTTGCATCTTCCTTTATTCTGATCCAGTAACATGTTTGCTGATTCCACAGTAATCTCACAAGTGTTACCTTTATAATGACACCAAAAGCATCAGAATAGACATTGTGGTTGCTGAGATACACATTTTATTTTGGGGACCTTTTTACAGCAAAAATCTGTAAAACAGTCTCAGGGCTCAACAGGTTAAAGTAGTTTGTAAAACCTGAAGTGGCTCAAAAAGTGTTCTCCCTAACATGGACTTGGTGGGGACCCTGTTCACTCTAAGGAAGTTGTGCGGTTTGAATGGAGCGACAGCAGGGGGTCACGACTACGACTTGTTTGCTCACTGATAAGTCGTCAGAACAAACAATTATCGCCCATCGAGTGGTTTTGCATTCAGGGTCAAGATGGTTTGTCTGTTGTACAGGGAGATTGGATGTGAGTAATTTCCTACCTGTTTGCATCGACCTGCCTCCTGTGCCCTCTTTGGCAGGAGCTTGTTGTCACCTACAGTATATATCTGGTCAGAGTTTGGACTAGTCTGCTAGCTTGTTTGATCACTGTTGTTGACCACTGGACTTGCAAACATTTGGGGTTCTTTATAGGCAACTCAAAAACAGCATTTAAATGGTGTAAAATGCAAATTGACGTAAAGGCAAAGCTCACAGGATATGAGGTGGACCTGTACACTTGGTACATGTGGCAGTTTCCCTTTAAAATGAGAGCGTTCTTCCTCTCTTTATCCTGCATGTCCAACTCATAATGGCTTCACTCCACACCCAGTTAAAAGCAGCAAAATGAGTAAGGGGAAGGCCACGCTGTTCTCAAACCGGCAGGATTCCTGCCTCTTTAAAGAAAACTGAGTAGCAAAGTTTTACTCTGGAACTGGAAAAGACAGAATGTACCCTTAAACTTCGGTAAACGTTGGTAAATTTCAACATTTAGCTGTATTGTTCGCTGTCACAGAGTGCTGTCAGTAGCGACAAAACTACAAAAATTTGTGCTGCCTACACCGACTTATGCTCCTTCTAGTGCATCCTGGTGACTGTAACGCTAACCACTCGGGGCAGGTTTTAAATGTGCTTTTAGCCTCTTAACATGCTCAAAATGTTGTTACAAATGCTAGGCAATGTGAACCGGTGCCTTACGAGACAACACAGTGCATGTGTAACTGCAGAAGTTGTGAAAGAACAGTGTAAAGCCGTCATTTTTGTCGCTACTGACTGCACTCCGTGACACCGAACAATAGAGCTAAATGTTGAAATTGTCTAAAGTTCTCCTTTAAGGCGTAATTGCTATAAATGGCTGGATTTTAGGGCTGGGTTCAAAAAATCGATTCACCGATCAATATCGATTCTCGTTCGAAAAATACGATATCGATTCAAAAATTCGCGGACCGATCTTTTCCTGCGGCATAGTATGCACTACTTCTCGCGACTGCGCAAGGAGAGCTTTAAAAACGTGAGACCGGCGAAACCGAAACCAAATAGAGCCATGGCTGAAGCTGCTCCGCTCAAATCACCGTCTGGCCTAATTTTATAACCAAGCAAAACTAGTATTGACGCAAAGAAATCTCTAAATAAATCGACATCGAACCGAATTGAGAATTGAATCGGATCATGACCTTGTGAATCGGAATCGAATCGATTCAGGAAATCAGCAACGATACCCAGCCCTACTGGATTTTAAGAGCATTGCAAAGACGAAATCTTTTCAGTTTTTAAATCCATCCCACAAGACCTCATAGCATATTTCCCATTATATTCAAGATACATTTCACTGCATATGGCACTTGAGTAATGATGCACGTGACAAATAAAGAATCTTGAATATTTTTGGACAGTTGGCAGTACTTAACTCTTACCACAAGATGGAGCCAGCTGACTTTACTCATGTGTCAAGTGAGACAACTTTTCCCCAACAGAGACCCAGATGAGCAGTGTGAATGTGGTCCAGAATGAGTCAGTGCCTCTGTGGCCAATAACTGGAATGAACATTATGTCCTCCAAGTGCCAATGCTTTTAAAATTGCCACTCAAACTCCATAATGAACCCAAACTCCGTTTGTGCACTGGAACATTTTAGCTGTCTGATTGGTACCAGTTTAAAAAGAGGCCGTTGGGGGAGTTTATTTGGAGCATTTATTGCTTTTTGGTGGGTGATGTTATACACTGTCTGTTTTCTGAGTGATCCTCATGTTCAGCTGTTTAGCAGACTTTCTTGAAACTGTTATTAACTCCTCAATAGTCAGAGGTAGAACAGTAACTCTTCAATCTTTTCCACCTCTGAGATAACCAGGTGCACTCAGTGGATATACATATTTTCATATGAGCATATTATGAGGGTATAATACGAACAAAAATCAGCAAAACAACATATTCTCTTTTTTAAAAAATCGTTATCGATGTGAAATGTTCAGTTAATGGTGATGTTGATTTGGGGTGATATCCCCTAGCCCTATCATTTGTTTGATTCCAGGCTGAGTTTGTGGGGTTTTTTTTTTTTGGTCCCTGCAGTCGTGCCACCACTGCCAGCAGGCCATGCGGCGCGGAGACCCGGCGGTGTACGCGGAGCGCGCCGGTTACGACAATCTGTGGCACCCGGCCTGCTTCGTTTGCTGCACCTGCAAGGAGCTGCTGGTGGACATGATCTACTTCTGGAAGAAGGGCCAGCTGTACTGCGGACGCCACTACGGAGATAGCGAGAAGCCCCGCTGCGGCGGCTGTGACGAGGTGAGCGCTCAGACTGTGTGTTGTATGGAATGTAGTTTGTGAGAAATGGGATGAGGGGATTTTCTTGTTTTGTTATTTAGCATGTTGGTAGAGAGTCACCTCAGAGACTTTTACCAAGCGTTTCAGATGCCAAGGGAGTGTGTGTGAGAGAGAGTTTGAGTAGGAGAGAATGTGTGTGTGTGTGTGTGAGTGGGAGAGAAACTGAGCGAGAGAGTGTGGGAGTGTATGAGTTTGTGAGAGAGTCTGAGTGTATGTTTTCATGTTTGTGTGAGGATCTCCTAAAAGATCTGTATGTTTGTGTGGCTGGTGAGCCAGAAATGCAGAGACTCCAGGTTTTATGTGGAGAAAGGCTAAAAGCAGTAAATTATCTGAGTTTAGTAACAGAGGTTAAGGTCAGGTGTAGTAGTATTATTTACATCTAGTCAACTGAAGTACCTCCCAAAGACAACAAGACGTGTGTGTTTACATAAAACACGCTCTTGTGTAAATAGGAGTGAGAGAAAGAGTTTATTTAAGTTATACTTACGGGAAGGAGCGTTGGTACTTAGTTTGATGTCCAGTAAACCTTGCGCTAGCTTTCCGTCAGCACGCAGAAGGGCCATTGTGTAGCTGTATTTCCTGACGGACAGATAGCAGGGTTTCTTGTTTAAGTAAAGGTACCGCTGAAGTGCTCATGAGCAAGGTACCGTTCCCAAACGTCTGCCAAAAAGCTGCCCACTGCTCCTTTACGGATGGGTCAAATGTAGAGGTCAGGTTTCGTGATTATTCAGTGATTATTATTTGTCACTGTGAACACACCACAGCACACAGTGCACCACAACCAAATGTGACCTGTGCATTTGACCCATCCATGAAGGAGGAGCGGGCAGCTAACAAGGGCAGCGCCCAGGGAGCAGTGCTTGGAGACGGTACCTTGCTCATGAGTACCTCAGTGGTAACTTTACCGGTACTCAAACCTGCGACTGTCTGATCACGGGGCGACCATCCTACCGTTACGCCACCAGCTGCCCCATTGTGGTCTGTGCTGTGTTCCCAATGATAAAGAATCACTCACTTAATAATTCCGTCATTAGAACGTAGTTTTTCTAGTGAGCATAACTGTCTTCTGCATGTGATCACTGACACAAAACTGTCATCCCGGCTTGTCGCCCCTCACAGCTGATCTTCAGTAACGAGTACACCCAGGCCGAGGGCCAGAACTGGCACCTGAAGCACTTCTGCTGTTTTGACTGTGACTGTGTTCTGGCGGGGGAAACCTACGTCATGGAGAAGGACAAACCTGTCTGCAAGCCCTGCTACATGAAGAACCATGCAGTGGTAGACAAACACACACCTACACATTCCCTTTCACTCACACACACACACACACTTTATCTGGCTGATGATGGTCTAGTGGTTAGGAAACTCACCTCTGGGTTCGAATCCTACCTCCAGCACTACCATCACTGTGTCCCTGAGCGAGACCCTTAAAACCAAGTTGGTCACAGGGAAACTGTCCTTGAGATTAGGGAATGAAAGTCTCTCTGGATAAAAGTGTCTGCTAAATGTTGTAAATGTATCGGCAAAGAAACTGTATAAAACAAGTGTTTAAGCTGTCACACACCTCTGTTGGTTTCCGCCGCATTCGTGAAAGTCCAAAAGAGTCGATTGTCGAATTTATCTTCTGGAATTGAGTTATACAGACATAGTGTTAAGTTAGTTAAGCTCCTCGCTGTGTTGCACGGGGCTAAGAAAGATATGCACAGCCTCATTAGTGGCACAAAAACATTAACTTTGACGTTGAAATCTGCTCGCTGCTACTGCGATATCTCCACCAAGGTAGCACCGATTTGTTGAATTTTTTGACAACTGACAATACTCAAAGACCTCTAACAGTAGAATATAGGTTCAAACGTGCCAGAGTTCTCCTTTAACACGACTGATAACCAATATTCGGAACAGATATGCAGAAAAAGAGGAAATCTCTAAACAATTTTGAATTTTGCAAACACTGAGCTCAGCTGAAATCGGTAAAATGCCTAACATCGGCCCGGCCGATAATCGGTCGACCCTTACTACTCACAGTAATAATAACATTCTCTTCATAGATCGCTTATCAGGCTTATCCAAGACAGTTTACATTAAACGCAGATCTGAAAGTTTTGAGACACGGTTTGAACATGGGAGTGTCTGTTCAGTCTCTAATGTTTTGGGGAGAAGAATTCCGAAGAGAAGGGATGACCATAGAGAAATCTCAAAGTGAGTGAGAAGCAATAAACAGTTTGACCAGTGCTGATAGGTAAGGACTAGCTGGAATGTTTTTGACCTGGTAGATAAGCATTAAGGTTTTAAATATAGTGCCATACTTCAACCCCTTACCTTTTTGGGCTATAACTGAACATTGTATCACCAGACCACCACTCCCAACATTAAAATGGTTGTGTTGCAGGACAGGAAGAGTATCTTCTGGGGTACAGGAGTGATATGATCACAAGACAGATCAGTGACAGAAGATACATAGACTTTTTGCTTACAAAGAGTCAGACTTTCTTGTGTTTTTAATGTAATCTTGAGGAAATAAAGTTACACATTATGTTAAATCACTGTAACTGCTGTCTTGTTTTCTCAGCAAAATATACAATAATGGAGGGTGGCTTAAGACTATTGCACGGTGCTGTGTTTGAATTAAGATTTGTCTCTAACGCTGTACGTTTGTGTTCCTCCCTCCATCTCTGCAGCAATGCATGGCGTGTCAGAAGTCCATCGACCCCGAGGCCCAGCGTGTGTCATACGGGGAGCACCACTGGCACGCTGAGCCTCAGTGCTTCCTGTGTGCAGGATGCTCCAAATGCCTGATGGGACAGCGCTTCATGGCCCTACAGGGCCGCCTTCTCTGCTCTGTGGAGTGCAAAAAGAAGGTGATGGCTTCTTAGAGGACCGCTCACCTCAGCCTTCTCCATCAGAGCTTCAAACCGGCTCAGCTTACCTTTTAACCACTGTCTCAGCTCTAGAGAACCTTGATGCAAATTTAATTGATTTAGACAAATAGTTAAATGATGCATTTTTATTCAGTATTAAGTTAAACACCAGCTGGTAGAAATCATGTCGTAATACTGTATCATTTCTGGAAAACACTCTGATCGTTCATTTTTATGAGATACTGAAGTCATCGTCAGTATAGAGCTGATTTCAACATGCATCTGTTTCTCTTTTTTAAGCCCTGCATTACCCAGAACATGTTTATCTGTAGCTTTCATTTCCATACTAGCTCTTCAGAAGACATGCAAACTATGTCCTGGAGGCAATCAGCAATACTGTATATGTAAATCATACTGGATCCTCTGCACAAAAGTCCAAGATCTGTCTGTGTGTGGCTTGCGTTAGGGGTGCCGGTATTGCAGTTTGGTTCTTGGTATGATTTCTATGCCATGACGTACGGCTTTTGTATTTCTTTTTGTGTTTCTCGGGGCTTTTGTATTTCTCTCAAGTGCCATTATTGTTTAGTAGTGTTTTTTCTAACCACTGGAATCGCACTTTTTACGGGGTTTCATCCCCACTTTTGCTTTGTCTAATAAATAATTTGCGCTGCAGTATTGAGTGATAGTTTTCCATCACGCTGCACATTTATAACTTTTATCAGACACGTCTTATAGGGACAGGCTCCCAGAAGCTGTTTGGGTTTATTGGTCTTAATGGGGGCTTGATGGTGGTAGTGCTGATCGGCTCAAGGCAAAGACCGCCGTGCGCCCCGTCGCCCTGTATGGAGCAGCGTACTGGCCAGCGACGAAAAAACGCGAACGGGTCCTCAGCACTATGGAGACAAGGATGCTACGATAGTCGCTCGGCCTGACCAGGTGGGATCGCGTCGTGAACGCCGACATCCGAAAACGCCTGCGTATCGCACCAATCACAGAAAAAATGCAGGAGGCGAGTCTACGATGGTACGATGTGATCCGGAACGACGAGAACTTGGTGGCCAGAACAGCCCTGCCACTCAGCCCACAAGGAAAGCGCCCACGAGGACGACCTAAGAAACGGTGGATGGATCGGGTCAAGGAAGACATGAAAAGCTCCAGCATCGACCCAGAGGTCACCCTTGATTGCGCCAAATGGAGACGGATTTGCTCAAGAGCGGACCCTGCAATCAAACGGGACAAACGCTAAGAAGAAGATGGTGATAGTGCTGGGACCAGACTTGAACCCATGACCTCTTGGTGTGCTACTGCCATCTTCATCATTTTGATATTTGATGAGAAATCACTTCAACTTAACACCATATCACTCTCTTAAAAGTGGGCTAATTCACTCTCGTGCATGATCTGTTCAAGTGAAGATCTAGTCGATTTTACCAGGGATGGCCAGCATTATGAAGAGCTGATTTAAGCAAAAAATGACTACTATTTTAAGAAGGAGACAATATTTATTTTAAGACTTTAAGATGTTTTGACCTCACAGATCTCTGAAACTTACTACAATTTGGTTTATTTTTTAGGTTTTTTTTCATCATCTCTACTTGTTTACGAGGCAGTGGTGGTGTAACTGTTAGAAAGTTGCTCCTCTAATAAAAGGGTTCAAATCCCAGACCGGTAGATGTACCACTGAGCTACAGTACAACTGAGCAAGGTATCATCTAGTGGTGTAACAATACATTGATAAAGTCTAAATTTAAAGTCTCTATGTAAGATTGTGGCCAAAACTGGTATTGCAGTCAAATTCAAAACACTGTAGCACGATGTTTCCCCTTCCCCTTCTCCCCAGACTGAGATAGGTTGGCGGATCCTCATATTTGGCCAATCTAGTGTCTATTGTTACGTTTTTTACGTATTGCCATAATTAGCATGCTAATGTTTGCACTCTTACCACACTGTCTCCACGGAACACGATACTGATGTTCGCCATCACAAGTCACCATTCATTCGGTTCGATGACCCACCTGCACATGGGCTATAATCAACGAATAATGTTGTTCAACTGTTGAAAATATTTGAAATATTCATCCCTACGTCTAGTGGTGATACAAGTTAGCCAACCTTGGCTAAATCTTACCTGTCCAGTAGAAAATTACCCACTTCGGCATCTGTCTTCAACTTCTTCTCCGCTTTCTCCGCAGTGGCATAACAGTGGGGTGTTCGCCCTGTGATCAGAAGGTCGCAGGTTTGAATCCAGGGCCTGTAATATTACCACTGAGGTACTTATGAACAAGGTACCCAAGCACGGCTCCCCGGGCGCTTGTTAGCTGCCCGATGCTCCTTCACGGATGGGTTAAATGCAGAGGTCACATTTCATTGTGGTGTGCTGTGCTGTGTTCACAATGACAAATAATCACTCACTTTCACTCTCAGCCGTCTCCATCTTTCAAACACATCTCCTATGCTGACGTTTTTGAGAGTCATAGCGAGTCCTGTAGTTTTAGTAACATCAGACATTTGTAATCCAGAATGCTTGTAGCTGCAGCTCAGTAGTAACTGGCAACCTGGATGGTGAAATGCTACTGACCTCGTGATTGAGAGATAGCAGTGGGTAATGACATCAAATCAGTGTCCATTGAATGATATTATATTGTGATGAAATGTGGGACTTACACTCCTAGCTCTGTCCCTAAGCACTGTTACACAGGGACTGCCCATGTCAGGTGTCTACTGCTCCTACACGGATGGGTCAAACACAAAGGCCACGTTTCATTGTGTTATGCTGTGGTGTGTTCACAAGGACAAATAATCACTCACTTTGCGTTAAGTTCTGAAACTCATCACCGTAGATAAACCACTCTAAATGACACCACCCTATACATAATGTTCCACTAATGCCTGTACACAAATGTCTATCAGTCGTATTATGTGCCGCTTCGGAGTCTCCATGGCTTGGAGTTGTGTTGTAGGTAAGAACTCAAATATTCCACCACTGTGTGGTATGCGGCACAGTCTAGCACTCATGGAAACAAAATCAGCTCACAGTGTTGTGTTTTCACGCAACTGTAAAAAAACAACACAATTCGAGGAAGCCCGGTTCTTATGAGGTTCTATTGTTTTTTAACGGTAGCCGGCTTAAGTGTGTGACGGCATTTCCTTGAGCTTTTACCTCCCGGCTCTACACTACGCTACGCCACGCTTCAAGGCTTGCCCTCGTCCCTTTCCCCCCAGCTCACCCCATACCGGGGCGGAGTTTTCCAAAAGGGAATTCTTTCCCTCCATGTCATCCTCACGCCAGTGTTTGCACAGAGTCTTTTCCGTGCCAAGCACAGAGCCTAGTAGACACACACACACACACACACACACACACAGTCTTGTATTACTAGTCTTTCCATAGACCCCCATAATGACTAAAGTACATAATTTTACACCTTCACCTAATCCTAACCCTAACCTTAACCTCAGTAACCAAAAGCACATCTTTTACCTCTTTTAGTTTCTCAAATAAAACAAGCACATTTTCTATAAAGTCATTTGTCCTCATGGGGACCTCTCAAATGTCCCCACAAAGCCCAAAAAAAGGGGACAATTTTAGGGGACAAAAGGTCCCCACAATGCGATAAATACATGAACACACACACACACGCACACACACAGACTTGTGTTTCTGAGCTCTCAATTTGCTCATATACCTGAGGACAGCATTTGTTTAGTCTCTATCTCATTCTATTTCTATTTTTCTTTCTCTGAGAGCTTGGTGGACCAGACACACCCAGCTGGAGAGATACCTGTCCCACTACGTGAGCTCAAGATCACAGCACATGTGGTATCCAGATTCCACAAGAATGACTGAATAAAGGAGTGGGAGCCAAAAAAGAACTCCAACAGACAGGGTTTGATATATCATGTCTATTAATTTGGGTGATACAAGAATATTGGTGCTCTCCCTGAAAATAAGTGTTTATGAGAATGTATAAAGCATTAATAACATAGTTATGCCCTTTTCCATTCAGCTCTGTTTTTAATCACGGTTTTATGTTAAACATCATGTTTCCAGTTTTGACAGATTTATAAGTTATAATGGACGGTAACACTCCTCTGAATGTTATGCAGTACGTAAATATGTGGAAAAGTGCTGGCGAGCGTCATATTTTAGTGATTTAGTGCTTTTAGATACATTCTTAGATCTAAAACAAATCCATAATGAAAATAAATTTTAGGATTAATATAATTAGCTGTGTGTGTGTTGTTTTTGGGTGATTGTTTTTGTGTGTGTTATTGCAACTATAAGGAAGTTACTGAGTTTAATGTAGAAATAATTTCAGTTGTAGTATTATTTAGATCTAGTTACATAGGAATCAAAATGGGTTAGTATGGTGGCCGGTTTTAAGGTGTGTGTGAGGACTTGATTGTCCCCTTAAAGATTTTTATGGCTTTGTGAAGATACTTTTTTTGTCATTTGCAAACATACCTCAGCACAGCACAGCACACTGTGCACCTCAATGAAAGGTGACATCTACATCGAGGGATGACCTGGGACTAAAAAATGGCCTGGACTTTCTCCCAAAAAGGCCTACCAACTGGACTTTAGGCTTCCCTGTGGATTTTACTCTTGACAAATGATCGTATTAGTGCCTCTGCTTGTGTTGGCTGTTAGACTCACTAGATCTCGGTTACTGAACAGGGCAGGCTGACGGCCGTGGACCGGATGGCCGTTCTGTATTTTTCCAGAACGCACAGATTGCCATAACGCCCGTGTCTACATCCATGAAGGAACAGTGAGTAGCTCCGCTGTGGGGGTGTTGGGTTGGGTAGCGCAGTGCTTGGGGACGGTACCTCAGTGGTACCTTTACTGGTCCAGGACAGCGACCTTCCGATCACAGGGCTAACTCCCTAACCATTACGCTACCAGCTGCCCCAAAGTGCGGGGAACAGTACTCATGAGCTCATGAGGAAGAAATGCTTTTTATATTTGAAAAAGAGTGAAAAAATTTGCTTTTGGTTACTGAGGTTAAGGTTAGCAAACACAGTAAGCATGACGTGTGTGGTGTGTGTGTGCGGGTGTGGAATTGGGATTTATGATGTTGTGAATGAATGATATGATGGTTGGAGGAGATGCTGCTCTCTCTGGGCTATAAGAGACAGATGTGTTGCTGGTGTTTAGTGGAGCTGAAGCCTCGTGTCAGGCTCCCACACACAGACACAGCCGGGACACTTTCCAGCCCGCTGTCGTTAACCGCCGGGACGACAAACAACTTTCCTGGAACTGTTCAGTTTTAGATTGTTGTTCCATTCATTTTACTACGGCTAAGTGCGTGAGATATATATCATAATCTGTGTCAGTCGTTCAAGTCAGGAAATGAGTAGCCAGCCAAAGTGCCAATCTGCCGTACATGGGCCTGGGTAAACGCAGCAAAACAAGGGTTTGTCTATTATTAGTCAAAATCTTTAGCTGTTCTTATGCACATGAGTAGAATTCGAGTTACTTTACAGTGCAGAACTATTTCATGTCCTCCACCAGGCTGCTGATTTGACATGCATAAATTTGTTGTTAAATATTTTCCACAACTGTACCTAGTGCACATTTAATTTAATTTAATTTAAGTTTATTATTTGTTGTTAAATATTTTCGGCAACTGTACCTAGTGCACATTTAATTTAAGTTTATTATTTGTTGTTAAATATTTTCCACAGCTGTATCTAGTGCACATTTAATTTAAGTTTATTATTTGTTGTTAAATATTTTCCACAACTGTACCTAGTGCACATTTAATTTAATTTAAGTTTATGTTAAAAATCTATACATTTGTACTCTATATGCCTTTTGCATTTCATAAAAACGTGAGCTGCACCATACTGTACATAATTTGACAAATGACCAAACTGCAGTTTGCGTTTACAGTCATCGCGCATAGTTAACCTTTAAATATGGTGGATTCATCCCAGAGTGCACTAGAAAGCTAAAATTTGGTATGCTATTTGTTAGTATTTCCAGCTTTTGTTTTCTTTACGGAAAAAAGTCAATAACGTTTTAGAGCATAACATTACGTTGCCATAATATCTAATTTGTGATATTTTTGAGCTTAAGAGATATATTTTGCTAGCAATTTGCTATTTGTTAAATGGACCACAAGCATGTCTTATCTCAATATCTTCATCCGAGTTTGGTAACTGCTTAACATGTGTCAAGTAACAATAGTAGACGCACAAACCTGCAATAATGCATGCGAAACATCAGTATTGACAATTATAGCAATAAAAACTTATCTATCACAACAAAAATACTTTATTAAGTCTTTTTTGTAAACCAAGGAACTCTCCTTTGGTAATTGTTTCATACACATTTTCCAAAGGGAGTTTATAGAGTCAGACATCATCAATATAAAGGTGTCCTCCATTCCACTGTAGTTCAGGCCAAACCTTAATCTGTGACTTCAAACGACCTGATGCTGAAAACTGTTTACAAGCGTATAAAAGTTTCTCTTAACTTCTCCCAGCTGTGCTCACTTCGTGTGCCCTGGTGAAACCACAAGAAACCAGTCCTACAATTCAACCCCTTTTTGCTGCTCTACTCTTTTGGATTTGAGCAAAATACTTGTGGAAATGGCTAAATTTGTTCCCAGTGAAGTTGTTGGCCGAGTCCATTTCATTAGGCCACATTATTAGGAAATCAGATCAGTTGTAATTTAGTTGCTTTAAACCTGGACCACTGCATCTCAAATGGTTTCCCTTTAAAGACATTCCACTACATGTAGAATTAGGTAGAAGATAGATCTTCACAGTTTCAATATTCCATCTCTTCTTTCAGTGTGCACTCTTCAGTCGCTCCATGTAGTCGAATGCTTAGATTTCAAATTTTAATACTTATCTGCAAAGTCAAAAACATTCTAGCACCTTCATATCTACCAGAATGGATCAAGTCATCTCTTCTTATCCTTTAGTACTGCTCAACATGATTCCACCATTTCTCAAAAGACAGTAATTACATGCATTTAGACTTTTTCAGCTCTAGAACCTAAACCATTGAGCAAACTTCCCCAGTCATCAACTACAGAGTCCTGATATACGACCCACATCTTCAAAGAGCATTTAGGGGAATAACTGTGCTTACATGCTCTTAAGAAATGGGTTATTAGTATAAACTACAGCACTGATTGAAATTTTAACTAGCAAGCTTGGATTGAAGTCCATGTTTAATAAATAGTATGAGTTTCTTAACTGATTGCAAAGCACTCGTGTATGTTGCATTCAGCAGATATTTACATTTACAGCATTTAGTAGACTCTCTTATACGCAGTGAGCCAAGCGAAGAAGTGTGTAAGCCTAATAAGAGCGTCTGGTATGTGCTGTAAATGTGTTTGGGAGGTGGGATGGCGGTGGGAAACTCAGGTGTAGACCAAAAAAGCGTGGGTTGGAGTCTCACTCTCTCTGACTTCCAGCACTGCCACCACCAGTTGCTCCAAGGAGACTGTCCCTGTAAATAGGAAATGTAACACTGGATAAGAACCTGCAATAAATGCACACATGTTGTTAGTGGCTGTTTTTCCTGTTTTATCATTGAAGATTTGAATAAAACTGTTCTAGAAGCATGATGCTGTAACATAGTCTTCCCTGTTCACACAGCATCAGTCTTTTCGTGGCAGTTGGTAGTATAACGGTTAGGGAGTTGGCCCCGTGATCAGAAGGACGCCGGATTAAGTCCAGGAATGGTAAAGGTACCACTGAGGGACTCATGAGCAAGGTAACGTCCCCAAGCACACCCCCCGCCCCGGGCGCAGCACATCAGCTGTCCAGCTCTCCTGCACGGATGGGTCACATTTCGTTGTGGTGCACTGTGTGCTGTGCTGTGTTTACGATGGCCAATAATAACTCCTATAATAACTTACTTCAAGAAATGTAAAAAAAACTCAATGTTGTGAATCCACCTTACCTGCCCATTACATCTGCCAAGTACATTTTCAGTAGTACCCCTGCAGGTGGCGCTCTCCCACACCCACAAGGAAATCCCACTTTTACACAGATTTGCCTCACATTTGTCTAGTTTCAGTGCAAAATGCATGCTACACAGCGTCTGAATCATTTAACAAGGAGGGTCTACTTGAAGATGTGTACTAATAAGAGTGATAAGATGTTCTTTTTGTAAGGGGGAGGTGTCCAGAAGTCCAGTAGGTGCAGGTCGGAGTGACTGCATCATGAAGGTGTGTCAAGATTCACAGATTAAGACAGAGAAGGAGAAAATGGTGAGACACATGATATAAAATATGTAGTTTGTCTCTACCTCTGTACCTTTCTTATTTCGAAGAGGAGAAAGAGAGAGAGAGAGAGAGAGAGAGAGAGAGAGAGAGCGAGAGAGAGAGAGAGAGAGAGAGAGAGAGAGAGAACAGTAGACTTGAATACATACTTTAAACTCAAACAACAAATTACTCCAGGAGCACGTTCTCTATTGCAAGAGCAACCCTGAGGCTCTAGCACACATTGCAGCTCTGTGGGGAATCTGGAACACTTCTCTTTTCTTTTCTGCTCCGTCCTTTTATCTTTCCAGCCCCCCTTCAGTACACCCCCAGAGGCTGAAAGAGTATCTCGTCTCACAGGGTTAGCAAAACAGGTTTGTGGTCCTTAGACCTGACACTTGTTTACCGAATATTTCTCGTGTTCCGCACAAATAATAGGTTTTGCATTTGGTACATTGGCTGGTTGGCAGTGATGCCACGTTCTTTCTATATGTAAGTGTAGGATAGGGTTTGCCCGAGGCTTTTGGGGATTACACACTCAGATTGGTTCTCTATTCCGTTGCCCGGGCTTGCTCGCTGATGATGTGGGCAGAGGCCAAAAAAAAGTTCTGGCACTGCTCAGAAAGTCATAGCTGGGATTCACTTTCACTCCACGTGGCCCTGCCCATGCAAATGTCTTTGCGCAATTTTTGTTTTTCTGCTTTTACGCTGCATCACTTCGAAATTCATCCAGTGGAGTAAAGAATGTAGACTAACTCTCTTTAAAGAAATAACCAGAAAAACATCATTTATAATAAGGCTCAATAAACCCTCTGTCTCTCAGTCTGTCTCGTTCTCTGCTGGAGAGTGTCATCTACAAATCATAACACTTGTGGTATCTATATTCTAGAAGAATTACTGAAGAAGCAGTGAAGAAGAGATTGCAATATGTAAATATAATACTCAATATTCCATTAATTCATGTAAGAATCTGCATGCAAGACTTAATGGATTATGTAAAATGTTCTTCTAGAAACAAATCAATTAAATAATTACTCATTTTAAGAACATGTTGTAATGGATAATATTGTGCTGCATTTTTGTAGAGTTGCACTGAAACTTCATAACCCCAATTTTGACAGTTGAGAGTATAAAATTGAGGCTGACACTCCCCTCTGTGCCCCTCGGCATATTTGGGATTTAGGAACATCAATGTGAAATCTCTTCAAACCATAAACCTTCCATATGTTTCTGTTTTTATGAGATGTGGTTGTTTTGAACATACATGCTCTCCTCGTGACATTTAGGGTGTGATGGAAAGAACATAGAAATGTCACCAAACAGCCAGGATGCTGATGTATGAAGCCCTAAAGCTCTGAACAGTAGCTGTGAGCTGTGAGAATGCACCTGGGCTTGCATCTATCCTAATGGCCTTCTAAATGCTGGAGGGTCACCCCGAAACCCAAACATCTCCTGACTGTAAGACCATCAGCATAATTCCATAATGGCAAAAATACCTTAAATGATTCGTTTGCACATTTAGAGCTCTGGGCTGGGATACGCGTGACATAAAAGAGGTTTACTCACTGTCATGAGACTTGCCTCTGTTTAAGTGCAACCTAGTTGTAGTTTTACCTGATCAGTCCTGTGTGTTCTTGTGAGATTTTGGTTTTGTAGGAATGATATGCATTGTATAAGTCAGGTACAGTGTTGTATTGTAATGCTTGGTTTTCCAGATGACATACATTCAATTGATCCATTTGTGATATTAGCTAAAATGTCCATTTACCAATAAAATGGAAGTATAATCCAGTCACTGAGGATGCACGAGTCAATGTACCGGTTCCAAGACTAAGAGTTATATCAGAGGGCAAGGGTGTAAAAGATTTGCCAAATCAAAATGTTGACATCAGTGATCTGTTGCAGTGACCTATAAAGGCATCAGCTGTAAGAAAATAGGGAAGGATCTATAAGCAGGAAAGCTTCAAATCAAGGTCAATCCTGCTGCCAGTTCTTCCAAAACTAGGCTGCTAAACAAGACCCTTCACCACAAATTGCTCCCTGGAGACCGTCCCTGTAAGTAGGAACATGTAAGCCACTTTGGAGAAGAGTGTATGCTAAATCCCCTAAATGTAAATATGAATGTTTATTGTAATCTGTAACATTTAGGCAAAATGTACTGTGTAACCAGCAATAATCTGCCCTAAAGTTCTCCTCATGTCCTGCTGGCCGCTTCTGGTCAGCCTCATTACAGTTTCCGTTTCCTTCCATTGTACAAAGTCCCATTTCCCTCTGTGAACAGTAAAATAAATCTGTTACATGCTGTACCTGTGAAAAGTTCAACGAAAACCTTGCAGATAAGCCCATGAATACTTCCAACTTTACTACTTTTTTTTAGTAGCAAAACATATTTTAAAATGCTGGAGCTTTGAAATACAGAATAGCAAAAACACTTTTCACAAAAGACGGGGACTTTTAGCTCTCAGGTTTTTCTGAATGGTGCTGACTTGGGGGAAGTGGCATCTGATAAGTTACTGTACCCACACAGTGCAGATTCTTGGCATCTCCGAGATGAAGTAAAACTACCATAGTAAAACAGTAGCATTGGCTGTAGCTGAGCTACTTTAAATCAGCTTTTTGAAGTAGCTTTTTTGAAAATAATGTTAGTTGACCTTAATAGTCATCTCCTAGTCATCCATTTTACACTTTTATCTTGTGTCACCCAGAGGAGTTCCATTCTGGACATGATTTTGAGTCTTGCCCTATTTTCTCAAAGATCTCATTGTCTACTTAAAAAAAAACTCAATCCCATGAAAAACATGGAAGTAAAAGACGTCATCATTTACATTTATGCCATTTATCAGATGGCCTTATCCAGAGTGTCTTACATTTCCGAATTACAGGGACAGTCTGCCAGGAGCAACTTAGGGTTTAGGATTTATCATTGAGATCATATCACTGGATTCACTGTGAAAAAGCAACATGTGAAATCTTACATTTTATACACAAGATTATGTTAAGACACATTAAAGCTTAAGCATTATAAGCACACTGAATGTAGAAATTGTTCAGAAATGTGATACTTTTAAACAAGTTTTAAAAGTGTATGTGTTCTCACTTAATAATATAGAATTTAAAAATGTCCCTGCAAGTAAGTCCATTCAGAAAACGAATACTAGTTTGTCACACACCCTTGTGTGGTATTCATTATGATAACTAGATGCATAAATCCCCATGGCGGAATTTCAGCCACTTTGCGCCTCGACCCCCTGTGTGGGGCAAATGTTTTACGGAACCTTCAACCAATTAACCTTTGCATCAGTAAAACCCTCAGCCCCAATGAAACTGTAAAACAGTGTTTTAAATATTAATGTTTATGTGCAAATAATAGTGTTACAACGTCTTATACCGTGACAGTCTTTTTTGTGGAGTAATTCTGCAGGGCGTGGACAGAAATTTTCTTCAGCGCTTCTGGCAAAATGTTAGGGGAAAGATTTACAGGCTAATAAATGTCCCCAGGAGGAATGTACGGCTGCCTTCTATGGTCATGGATTTCTCCTCTCCACTTTGCTTTAAGTAGAGGCTAATTTTGTATAACAAGATGGGAGTTTCTGGTTTGAACGAGCAGACAAATAGGTAAAGCTAAAGCTAATGGGAAGAAAGTTGGAATTTTATAAAAATCATGTAGAACACTGAGAATCTATATGATCTGCAATGTAATACAATGTTCGCAAATCTGTTACGGACAAGAAACAGAGTCTTGTAAATGGCGTGTGTGTGAGAGAGAGTGTGTATATTTTGTGACAAAGAGAAAGTGTGTGTACTCATTTTAGATTATGTGGCTGGTATACAACCTCGAAGAGTAAAAATCCATTAGGGCCATGGTTTGAATAGTTTTCAGAGCTCGATAACCCTCGTCTTCCTGACTTAAAGGAGCTGTCTCCTCGTGGCATGGGAGGAGGAGGAGGAGGGCAGCTGACATAAGGCCGCTCCCTTCACAAACTGCAGGTCCCTCTGGAATGTGTCGAGTGGGAATCCCGTCCAGGATGACCCTCTTCCCTACTGCTGCTCCTTTTTCCTCCTGGTCCCTGACATCACCGTGGTATCACCGCTCCACCAAAATGCAAGTGGGCGGAGGTTTTTTGGCTGCATTCTGCGTGCTGAACTTCAGAGGCCATTTCACACCTTCCTGCACTTTTTCCATTCATCAATCTAAAGAAAAGCCCCACTCCAGAAGAAAAAGTGAGAGAGGGAGGGAAAGTATGTGTGGAAAGTGTGAAGCTTTCCCCTTTGCCATGCCTTTCACTGCATGATACATTCCTAAGTGATGAAGAGACTGTCATGTTTGGCCTAATGGCAACCCTTCCACCTTTGACACAGACACACACACACATAGCCTCAGTCACATGATAAAGGCCAGTCAGGTGCAAGCAGAGTTTCAGTGTTTGGATTTTCAGTGTCAGTGGTGCCAGAGTCATCAGAGAACAAAATAGATCTCATATAACAAACTAATACATTTGTGATCTTATCCGAGAATTATCCATTTGTCCAAAGTCATAAAAAGGAAACGTGGTGAATCACTAAAACTAAAAATGGAAATGTTTGACATAAGGCGCCACAAAGGATTTGTTGAATTCAGCAGATCAAGTTCTCATGGAACATTACCAATATTACCAGAGGAGAAAATGACCGACTAAAATTGATCAAAGTTCATTGGAATATGTGACATTTAGTTAAGAAATTCCTCTACGATGAGTCAAAGCCAAACTGCTTTTTCACAGGGAATGGACACGGTTCAAAGGATGAAAAATGAGAACTGGGAACAAATGGATTTTGGAATGAGTACAATCAAAAACATTTTAAAGAATTTTATTGTTTCATAGTGAAAACACATTTTTTCAATTTTAGATAATGTGTAAATAGTGATATGCATTGTTCTCTTAAACAGGTTCATTTTTTTTTACAAACATTACTGGGAGTGTCTGGGGTCACTGTGATTTTTAACAAGACAATTCAATTCTAAAATGAATGTTGTGCTCCAACAGGGTAGGAGAGACCTCAAAACACTGGAATGGAAGCTAAAAATAACAACGCTAATAATTAGAACAATTCATGTACAACCCCTTTTTTCTAATTCAAAGTTCCCCAGAACCAGCACCTCTTAGAACCCTATTAAAAACAATTTTTCTAATCTGGAGGCCTCAGACATGTCAAGACACAAAGTAAATAATTTACCCTGCAAGAAAACACCAGCTGGGGACGATGACTGCAGTCAGTCTCTTGCAAAAGTTAATTAAATGGAAGTGATCATGCGATTGCCAGCACAGCTATTTCAGGCTGTAATCTTTGCGTATTATCTTGTGATTGTGGCTGGTTGCTCCAACAGAGCAAAGCAGAGCCGCTGTCTTCTACAGATCCTGATTCACACTTCAGCTTCAGAGCTGGTCTATGCTTGCTGGAGGAATGCATCTCCTGGAATCCAACGCTGGTGTTTGTACCGGTATTGCTATCTTCCAGCCAAGCCTTGAGAACAATGGAGTCCTGTCCAACAGGTGTCTGAGCTCCACTCGTAAGTGTTCTGCTTGGCATAGTGTTAAGATTGGGGATTTATGCACTTTACTGGCCTCAAAGTTTCGGTAAGGATGAGGACTGAACTCAATCCAAGCAGTATTGAATGAATGCTAACTGGCTCAGTCACCGAAAAGCAAGTAAAGCTGCGGATCTGACTGTGTTTCAATCTTTTCCTGATTTGTAATTGGAAGGTTGAATTCATGTCACTTTTCTAGACACCTTTTCAGCATCAGTGGGCGTCATTCACCAATCATTCTGACACGATGGATGATGGATGATATGCCAGCAGCTGTCACCACGCATTAGCTTGGGTACTAAAGGACCAGGAGGAAATCAACCAGTTAGACATATGGGAAGATTAGAAGGTCAGATTTGAAAGGGCCTTGATTGGTCATTTTAGCAGTACATCAGTGTTCCACAAGTTTCTGAGTCTTTTAGAAAGATGCTCAGAGAAACAAGACCTCCCTTGTACTTCTCATTTTATGGACAGTGACTATTTTTTTTTACTGTACAGGGTTCCCGTCACTCAATTGAGGTATTGGGATGCACACAGATCCAACACCACCATCGCTTTTGAGGAAGAATTGGAAAGTTGTCTTCTGCTGAAATGAAACCACGTCTCCACCTTAGGTACACATACAAGGTGTTGGACAGAACAAGCTCCTCCGCAAATGCATTTTAAACATGTAAACTATAAAGGGTACATACAATTTCTTGCTATCTGTAACTCTAAGACTGCCTCACTTGTTTGGTGTCATATGTCCAAGAGTAAAAAGAGAAATATTCGATCCTATTCTCAGATGTTCTTGCTCAAGCTTACCCTAAAGCTAGTTAGATTGTCAGAGCAAATTTGCTGGTAATTAGCTGAACTAGAAATGAATTATTGTTTGTGGAAAAAATATAATATATACTGTAACTGCCAAAAGTCAAAACTGTATACAACATATTTATATTTCATAGTCCCATTCTAAAAACAGATTCTTATCTATTCCATGGAAAGAACATTATACTCTGTAATATTTTCACAGGACATAAAAATGCAGATAAGTACATCACGATGGATTCTTACTTTCTGAGCTAATGCTACACAACACACCAGCACATTCCCTCCCAAATATTTGCCCTCCCCTTATGCATGCTGAAATTTTTAGGGCTGGTAATAACCATCACTTCATTCTGAATGTGTCTTTAGAAATTGCTTATTATGTGCAGTATTGTTTAGGCATTAGAGAAACTTCTCATCCCCTTCACGAAAGGCAGCTAAACGAGACTGGGAGCTTTATCAAGCCAATTTAATTTGTAAGAGATAAAGAAAGTTCCGGGGCATTTGGAGGTTTGTTTAATTTGCTCTTTTTTACTTTGCTGCATTCCAACTAAGAAAGCTCAGACGTGGTGATTGGTGTCTTCGTGTGAGCAAGAAAACCTGTTTTGCTTCATCTGTCACTGAGCTATCATTATGTTGAGCTTCTTAGATTTCTGCCATTCTAAAAGCATGACTTAATATGAATAAATCAGACAGTGTGTCATAAGAGTAACATCAGTAAAATTACTTAAACTAAACGTGTGGATTCATCAGATTCTTTTTGTTTGGTTTTAGGGAAGATGCATCATATTTGTGCAGGGGAAGATTATGAATCCGGTCATTGTAGGATAAACAAAATATTTCAGAATCTCCAGATTGCAGACGCCAGTGCCGTGACTTATGGGTGTTTTCATAGCTGCAGTTTGGGAAACTGTAGCAGCATTGCAGCAGACAGACTGCAATGCAGAACATGTAGCACTGGGTGCAGGGTTGAAATGGTTCCCCAGTGATTTGTGTTGCTCAAATCTGTCAACACGCACTATTGCACAACGACAGAGGAATGACATGGTAGTCAGGATTGTCTGACTTTGCTTACTGAGAAACCACATAAGTTTCTCTGGAGCCACATGCTTTTTGTTAAAATCTTTATTGTTTGTTGTTTACATGCTGTGGTAGTTACACTACAGAGCAAAAAGTTAAGGCCCTCAAGCTAGTTTTAGATGGTTACCATCTTAGATGTAACCCATAATGATTTACTTTTTTAGGATGACGCATGTTCAACTTCAAGTTGGGTTTGGTCATTTGAATCTTTGCGGTGATGATTGTCTACTGGTTAGGATACTCGACTGTGGACCAAAAGATTGTGGGTTTGAAGTCTACCTTCAAGCAAAGTGAACATCATGAACTATTTTAAAACCTTCTAAAATCTATACTGTTTTACCAGATGGAAACTAATCTGAAGCATAGTGTGTGCTAGCAGTATGGGAAGCTACCTTTTAAGCTAAAAGGAGCTAAGATACACCCAACTACTGTTTAAACGTAGTACTTAGCTACACTACAAGCTAGAGCGAAAAAAATAGCTAACTACATTGACGCTATTTCATCAAGTTTTATCAACTAGCTACTTCTAAAGCTACAGTGTAGTAGTTTTGCTACTAATAAGCTGATAAACGTTACTTCCTTAAGTTAGCTATTCGCTAACACTGTATTCCCAATACTTTACCAACACAAGCTGATAACCTTCCCTGTTCTTGTTTGAGCAACTCCAGCAGCTATTCTGTCATGTGTCACGAGTTTCCTGACATAAGCTAGGCAGAGACCTAATCCTGTCTTAATTGCTACCCCTTGGTTACTTGTAGCAGCGAGCAACGCTCTCATTGAGCAAGTGAAGCCTTACACAATGTGCTCTTCCAGACGGAGCGAGGACCTTGTCTCTCCCCTTTCCCCTTTTTTTCCTAATGAAAAGAATAAGAATATATACAAGAATATATTCACAAAGTAACAACGATTTTGTAAATCTCAGGTTTTCACATCTTTTAAAAAGAGATTAGGCCCTCAAAATATTTAAAAAATGGCCTACACAAGAATGCCACCAGAAAGCTGTGAAAATCTGCCAAATTTTAGATTTTCCATTGTTTTAGTAGACCAGATCTTTCTATAGGTACTTCCCTTAACTCTGATAATTATTAAACTCTACCAAAAACAAATCTATTTAATGTAATTGTTACATAAATCCAGAAACATTTCCTTTAAAAGCGTTCTATCCTCATGAGGACTAACTGTTGCATTAAATAATATTTTCATAAAACTATGAAAATATTTCTACATTTTCCTATCTATTATCTAGGGAGAAGTTGAGTCCTTACTCACAATCACTTACTTTTTTTTTAATCCCACAACTTGATTTGGCTTGTTTGGTAATGTTTAATCACTTCTTACCATTTCCATGTTTCATTATGGGAGACACAAAACTATTAATTAAAAAGCAAAAGCATTTCTGGAGGTTTCTAAACTACATAGAATATGTGTAATACATATTACCACAGAGTATAGTTCCCAGGGTGCATAGGGCCTAATCAGCATGCATGTACCATAAACCTGAGGAAATAAAATTCAGACATATTGTCCAACTCTGAAGCTTCTCCTTTGTCTCACAACGTTTAAGCGTCCCTGCATCTTTTTGTCTGTAGAGTTTGGTCAGCACCAGCTATCTTTCATGGAGACACATCAATGGCCAAATTTCCCCTCTTTTTCGAAGTGTTGTGACTTTTCTGGGCAATAAATTTTCAGAGCACACAATGAACTCCAAGGAGCAGAAGGAGGTGTTGTATGGCATTCAGTACATCTTGATTTTAGCAGTTGCTTAACAAGCTGCTACTGTGTAATTGTAGGATTTAGCCACCCAAAAGACACACCTCAGTGTTCTTCTGCCATCGAAGTCTGTGGTTTGTTTGTGTAATCAAAATGAAATCATAGAGACATTATGTCCATAGAGAGAAGGACAAAGTGTCTCAATCACAAAAAATACCTTTCCTATATTTTCCAGATTAACCCAAATGCAGCTGCTTGCTCTGAAAACAAGGTTTGCTTCATAACACCCCACCCCTGTCAAGCCTAGTCTATTATTTTTTAATGTTTTGTACTCACATTCCTCAGATTCCTCCAGACCAATCCCTCTTAGAAATAAACAGTATCAATCACTTCTATAAAAATGGAAAAGGGCCAACAGATAAGCTCTACAGGTTTATGCTGGAACTGAAGGAACTCACCGGACCTCATTAGTTTCCTTCTAAAAGTAAGAAAATTACCTTATATTTTAGGAATGGAAATTAAACCAGGTACACAGAGAAAAAAATGCCCTTTCATGACTTTTCTCCTGCTCAGGCGCTCACACACACTGTGAATTTAGTGGAAATGAGGAATAGTTAACCTTTAACGCTGATCTGGATTTGATTGTGGGATGTAATGTGAGATAATTAAAGCAGAACCCTCATTCTTACTGGAACACTGTCTTCTTGCTGCTCATTTTGGGCAGGGCTGCAAGCCACAAAGAAACAGTACAATAATGGAAAAAACTTGCTTCATACTATCTTCACTTTATTGTATATATTTTGTGTCATAGTGGTATTTCTATATTAATTTAGGCTTGTAAAGTGTAACAGACTTTTTCATGTATACATGAACACAATTCATCCATTACTGTGCAATGATTGAGCTATTAAGAGAGCATACCATAAATGCAACATTTGGCATGCAAATGAGCATCCAAACATCAGGAACACAACATCTGCCCCAACCATTGCCACCAAAAAGAAGCTACTCTGCACATTTCTTTCGTCTCTGTAAGGCCCGGAGGAAAGACTAGAAGGACCTCCATATATGAAAATGTGCTGTTTAAAAAACTTGGCTTGTAAATTACAGTGAAATCTGTTCTTAAACTGATCAGGCAGCCATTAACTCTGTGATTTAATTTATTTCATGCCTCTCTTGTCAGGACTACCGAAATGCATGGCTCTACTACAGTATCTTTCCTCCCATCTTCACGATGCGCCCCATTGCTGAAGAATAACGGCCCTTCCGCTTGTCTACTACGCCCCATTAGAATGCTCTTCAACCGTTTTATGCCATCTTGCTCTCTTCACTTTGATAATCTCAGTCACTCTCACTGCGAAAACTACATCGTTACACAGAAGCCAAAGTTTCTGGCCAACTCTTAACCGCCGCCATCTCTCTGAGGGACAGTTTTCAAGTAGACCATCCAAAAAGCACATGCCGTCATTTCCTCCGGCTACCGTGGCCAGCATGGGAGGACAATGTGATCCAGAGGATGAGGGTGTGTCTCGCTGGGGGCCTGGAGGAAAGATTTGCACTGTTTCCATGTAGATGGAGAGGAATTTCTCTCCAACCATGAAGAAAACCCCTAGAACGACACCCCCCAATCCGAAAAGCACCCCACTCTTGGGCTGACTCACACAGAGGAGCGGGGATGTCCTGCGATAATTTTAGACAGCTGACGTCATTTTCTGTTCTTGCCCAAACATCTGTTTCTCTTTTCATTTAAAGGAAAGACTGCTGGCTGTATTACAGTGATCCTTTTGTTTCTCAGATCAAACGTATAGCATATGTGACTCAGAGGGAACTGAGACAGCTGCAGGCCAAAGCCAGGAGTTGTCTGTGTCCTGCTGTTGGTCTAGTGGTTAGATAATTGTATAATGACCAGAAGTTTTTGGTTTGGGGTTGCTGGGGGACCGGAGCCTATCCCGGTAACTATGGGTGCAAGGCGGGGAACAACCCTGGGCAGGTGCTAACACACCACAGGGAACACACACACTCACACAATCACAATCACATTTACACCTCACGGGGCCAATTTAGAGTTGCCAATTAAACTATCTAGCATGCTTTTGGACTGTGGGAGGAAACCGGAGCACCCGGAGAAAAAATACGCAAACACGGGGAGAGCATCCAAACTCCACACAGAAAGTCCCCATGGATGACCCGCAGCTTCAACCCAGCATGTTCTCACTGTGAGGCGGCAGCGCTCACCACTGCATCACCATGCCGCCCCTGATGAACATTACACGCCTATTAAATATTTGGAATTCCCTGTCTACTTTTTTAGAACTGAAGATATTTCAGAGATGTGAAATGTCTTCTAGAACCTTAAAGAAGTCCACTTCTCATTAATTCAGTCACTGCCATGTCCTGAACTAATGAAAACCTAAATAGATGCTCTGGATAAGATTGTCTGCTAAATGCCATTAAAGTAATGGCACAGGGAATTCTAGGAGTTCAGATGTGAGGTCTGACTCATTCTTCCCTGAGGTCTGACTACCAAGGAATAGATGATGTCTCTTGCTGTTTGTGCAGTGCCAACTGCCGGACTGAAAGAAGAAAAGTTGGTGAAAGGGAATGCACAGGGAATGCTAGCTTTTCTAGTCTACAGTATCTGTTTTCTGCCATATTCAGTGCTCAGTATAATTCTCAAATTGGAGTATTGAAATGAAGCATCACAAGCATCAATCTAGTTCCAACCTTGCTATTAATGTGTGTCTGTTTCCACTGTGTGTTCACAAATGAAAATTAGTTCCCAGAACCTCAAACTCTTACAAAGATATATGTTGCTTGTGAAGTGCCAAACTCTTGGTTGCCACAGTTTGGAGCAGGATCTGTTTGCTCTTTTACAGCAGGTTGGGTTCCAGCTTGCTCCAACAGACTGGTGCCATGTACAGTAAATGAGAGACCTTAAACACGCCAGACTGCGGCATGCCTTTTAAACCGCTAAGTACAGTAGAACGTCAGAGAGGATCTCCCTTTTGGTGAGAGCTCACATTCATCTGAGGCTGAGCATCCTCCCTAAAATTCCCCTGCAGGAAAGAGCGGGTCACCCCAGCGTTACGTAATGGACCCGGACCTGTCATAGCAACTCCGGGACAGTGTGTTTGGAGAAGGAAGGAGCGGGTGGTTGGAGTGGTTGCAGTGTTGACAAAGAGTGTTCCTCATGTTGGGTTCCTGGATCCAGGGTAAAGCTAAACACACAGGGCGCTCACTTTTCCTTTCTCTCTCTTTTCCTCTGTCTAGATCCTATGTACAAAGTTCAGCATATAAAGTACAATGAAATTTTTAATTCTGAGATTTGATGTTGCAGTGCAACACTTTATATGCATACAATTTCTTTTGCAGATTGTTTTATTGTTTGCCAGAGTCAAACAATGTTATTACAGCATATCATGTTATTATCAATGTTATTACAATCATCAGAGTTGAATCTTATAACAACACAGCAAATGAAGAAGCTTCTTGTGGCCAGGGTCACAAACTCATTGTGTTTAATGGCTCTTCCCTTTCAGTTGCAGGTTCTTGTTGAAGCACACTTCAGTCATCAGTGTTTATTGACACAAGCGGTTGACACAAGGATCTGTCTTTGTGGAATTTGCTTGCACTCATTGCATTGCCACATGGCTGTTCAAAGCCTCGTTTTCTCCAGCTTGTGGTTGACTTTGGTTTTGTGAGTTCCTGCCATTCTCCTCTCCAGTAAACAGCCCAGAGAAAACTCCTGAGCAACTCCGCAGCAAAGAAGGCTTGTCCGGGTTCTCTGTGTGGTTTGCAGGAGAAGGGAACTCTGTTTTTCAAGGCAAGAATGACTCACTTCCCCCTAACGAGGGGTAGACTCTTTCGCTCGACCGTGCGTGCCATGGCAGCAGTGGGGGTAAAAGAAGGAGAGCTTGCAAATGGGCATAATGGCTCCGAATGTTTACATATACTGCAGTCTGCACGGATAGCATCAGGCCTGTACGTTTGTAACACTCTGTGACCGGTGCTAAAGGATATGGAGGATCGATAAGGGAGGCATTCGTAAAGCGCAAGCCCCTCCCGATAAAGGAGACGCTGTCTGTTTCACTCTGAATCACCCCGCATAGTGTTTGTGTGTGTTTTATTGTATCCAGGCAAAGGCAGCCCCGAAGTTTCCATCCTTCGGCTCAGAGCAGCACTTTCCTGAACTCCAGCCAGGAAAATGTGTGTCGGCTTGGCAGCAGGGCTGTGGGAAGACTACGGGGCAAAGGACTGAGAGAGTTTTGAAACACAGGACTTTATATAGCCACGCGGGCCCTTGAGACACCTTCTTTTGTGTGAGGCTGCCGAGCTCAAGGGTGGACCGTATGCTCTGAGGCGTGCAGGCCTAATCTGCGAAAAGAATGGATTGGAATCAGAGAAAAAAGGGGCGAAAAAGTATCATGAATTATTGCTGACTGGTTGGAGCACCTCTCTAGGTCTGTTATTTTGGAAGGCATTTACTTGTCATTGGTATCACAGGATGGAAAGGTGATTGGGCCATTGTTTTGGAGGCTCAGGGCCAGTTCAAACCCCAGGTTCATGTTTTCTGGGTGTGGAGAAAGATCGGCTTCCACAAGTCTTTAGTCTGAGCACCTGGAGACTGGAGATAAAGTCTTAATTTCATGTTCAGCTGTGCAGGGCAAACAAATCCAGTTTCCTGGACTTTATTAATTAGTGATCTCAGTGGCTCTCAGGAGTTTGGCCCAGTCATTCCGACCCCCACTCCTCTTCCTCCTCCTCCTCCTGCTCCTGCATGCACTCTCTGTTATCTACTGCACATAACTTCCTGAGTGAGCATTCTGCAGGGCCATTTGACTCTCATAGTAGAGATAGATGATGGTAGAGAGAGGGAAGAATCATGAGCTGTTGAAATAATGTTAGTTTTAAGCTCCATCACTGTCATAAATATGGAAGTCAAGTGCACTTTGATCAATCATGCATTCCGGTGGTGGCGGTTAAGACCACAGGGGAATCAGGACATGCAGAGGCATTGAGCCGGGAAGGTGGAAAGCTCCACGGTGACGTTCTGTACATGAGAGGTGACAGGAACAGGTCATTAGGGGGAGGAAGTGTTGTGTTCCCTCCTTAATAGTATGCAAAGAGCTCTCATATAGTGATGGTCTGACACAAAGTGGAGCTTCCACCTCAGCCAAAGCTGCAGGTTATTATGCTCCAGTGTAGACTGGCTGACAGGTATTAAGTAGGAAAATATGCAAATATGGTTAGTGTGTCAAATAATGTCAAATTTAAGATTCTTTGTTTATCAGAGCTTTTATATTCTGCAAAATTACTGTGATTTTTTTTGTTTCTGGTTTTGAACATGACTTATATAACAGGGGCAGGCAACTCCAGTCCTGGAGGTCCGTTTTCCATCCTACCTGATCAGTCACTTCTGCTGGTTATCTACCTGAGACCAGGTGTGAATGTTCTTAAATACAGTTGGATGGAAAACCTCCAGGACACTGGACCTCCAGGACCAGAGTTGCCTACCCCTGCTATATAACATTAAGAATAAAAATATAAATAATACAGAATAAATGGTTTTTATTATAATGTGTATTTTAATTGTATTTTGTCTATATTTTTATACTTTAAGCAAGCATTTATTTACCTTTTAAAAAATTATTTAAAAAAAACTACTTGCACACTCTCAAAAGTGAAACTACACTGCTTGTGTAACTATGTGGGTAACAGTGAACAAATCTTGATTTTTAAGTAGTGTGGCTTTTTTGATCACTTTAAAGGAAAAAATAAAGATACTAGTATGTAAATGTATGATCTCAACACACACCACATTTATCACAATTCAGTAAATACCTGAGAAGCTAGTCACTTTTCCATCGATCTGAGCTTAATCCCTCCCCCTGTCCCTCTTTTTCGCATTCTGAGATCTGCAGTCTGCTGATTTCACATCCAAATTAGTCAGTCTGAGTCGCTGAGCTCCTGCTCTCTCTCAAAACCACCGACCTGCATCTCTCACAGTGAGTAATCGGGAACCAATGTACACAGACTCCAATAAGGATGCGCTAAATCCTGCCGTGTTTTAAATGGACGTTACTCTGCCATAGCAACCTTATATTTGACCCCTCCCAGTTACTCTCTCTTTCACACACACCCACACACACATATTCTCTCTTCACCATGCCCATGGCTGTACTGAGGCTGTTACGCCAACCAATGACAGTGCAGACTGCAGGTTTATAAACCTCTATAAAGACTGAGCCGATATCCTCTTCGTGGCACTTCATCACACAGGAGACCAAAACCTGCATGTCAAGAGATCATCGGAAAAAGTTACGTTAGATATGAGTTTTTTCAAGTTTATTTACTGCATTAGACAGGCATTAATAACTTAAAAGAGAGCCCATGGTTAAAATGTCACTGTTGCAGATTGAATTCTGAGCATTTACTCACTTGGTTCCTGTGACTCATGGAGTATTCCAAAATCTCCTTACATGGTTTTGGGGGAACTATATCCAGGCAGGCCGGATAGTCTCTCAGTTGATATGAACACAGCAATGCCTTCACTGGGAAAGAGGTTCTTCGTGGGTCGTCTGTTTATAATTCCACGCTTGAAAGTCCCTGTGGAGTTCATTTTCTTGGGTTCAACATCAAACTTAATTGAAGAGCAACTCTGACTTGGGTCTAAAATAGGCCAAAGCTAAAAATACACAGTTACTCCCTCTACAAATATTCCACTCCATGTGTAGTTAATTGAACTATGTATACAGGACTGGCTATCATATGAAAGGGTTTTTAGGCAGTTTCCTTAAGAGGACAGAAAGAGCATTTTCTGAAATAATTCAGAATAAAATTATTCAGTCTTGCTTTTATTTCTGTGACAGATGAAAATAAAACCTGAAAAGACAGACGTCCGTTAAGGAGCAGTGGGCAGCTTATATGGGCAGTGTCTGTTCACTGGGCGAACGGCCAAATGTCACGCCACCAGCTGCCCCCTAAGGTCAACATTCTTGTTTAATCTCAATATGTTATGCAGGTTTTATGACTTGTCTCACGTCAAAGGTTTCAGTTTATGTTGTGTTTCACAGGAATGAAGCTTGGGACATATTCTTGCTTGTCAGCCTAATCCTGGATATCACTGTCCTCAAACAAGTATTAGTTTATTTCACATTAGGAAATAACACCTTATATATAGACAGACATCTTTTGCTGAACCAAAAGTACTGAGACACACACAGATAAGCACAAAACCACCAGGCAGTCAGGCAGGCATCAGTTCTCAAGAATGCTGGGATTAACAGCACAAGAGCAGTTGGTGGCGTAATAGTTGGGTGTTTGCCCCATGATCAGAAGGTAGCCGGTTTGAATCCCAGACCGGTAAAGTTACCACTGAGGTACTCATGAGCAAGGTACCGTCCCCAAGCACTGCTCCCCAGGTGCTGCCCATGTTAGCTGCCCACTGCACCTTCCCAGATGAGTCAAATGCAGAGGTCACATTTCGTTATGGTGCACTGTGTCCTGTGCTGTGCTGTGGTGTGTTCACTATGACAAATAATCACTCACTTTTTTTAAACATTTGAGTATATGATCGATGCATTTCAGCGATGCTTTTTAAAACAATACAATTATCATATATCCAGCTCAAATGCATTTTAAATACAGGTGCAGAATAGTCACCAGCCATTTAGACCTGGTTATTAACTATGCAAGATTTGGCATAAAGTCTACCCGTGTGCATTGAAGTTTCACCCAACTTGTTTGTTACTCTGTCCTGTAGGGGCAGTGTTTCACCATCAGCCTCTATTTCTTCAACAGCATCTATTACAGCGAGATGGAAATCCGTCTCTAGTTTTCATCACATGCTGTTTCTAAAGATTTTGTACCAGGACTGACATGCCACAAAAAAAGAATAATGAATAAATAATCATCTGTGGACTTTCTCCTAAAGTTCACAACATGCCTTTTAAAAAGATATTCCAAATTTACTGTTTTTTCTATGTTCATTATAAGCCAATAATAAGCAGAAAAGTCAGCCGCTAAAATAAATTGGTGGCGTAGCGGCAGGGTGTTCGCCCCGTGATCAGAAGGTCGCAGGTTCGAATCCGGGGCCTGTCAAGTTACCACTAAGGTACTCATGAGCATGAGCAAGGGACCATCCCCAAGCACTGCTCCCAAGACGCTTGTTAGCTGCCCACTGCTCCTTCATGGATGGGTTACATGCAGAGGTCACATTTCGTTGTGGTGCACTGTGTGCTGTGCTGTGGTGTGTTCACAATGACAAATAATCACTCACTTTAAATTCATTAATCAGGTTATTGCATTCTGCATATTTATGATGTATTGAAAAAAGCTAAAGTACAGGGACCTGCTCTTGGTGAAGAGGTTGCTCATCAACATTTGTAGATTCTCTTCATGCTTAAGAACAAATCTTGGATAAGAGAACATGAATGTCAGAATCTTTATAAAACTTGTTTTAGGAACAAATTTCTTCCTAATAACACATCACAGAAAATAACCCCATAAGTTCCTTGGATGCTATTATTAGCTTAATTATACTTATAACAATTTAAACTAATTTCTACAAAATTATTAATTATCATACAAAATTGTAAGTCTTAAAGCAAAGTTCTGAAATGTCATACAGAGGCCACATTCCTGAAGAGTCAGCACTGGGAAGGTTAACTCCCTAACGTGGACACACCCCTCTCTTTGTCTCACTCTGTGATCATCTTGTTTGTTTCATATTATGTGTTTGCTGGGAGTGGGGTGGGTCAGCCGTCTCTCCACACACATTTCTTCACATATTAATTACATCCACAATGAACCCAGAAACGGGAGGTCGGCGGTCGACTCGTTATTCTGCACTCCATCCTCCCACCCACACACTCACACACACTCACACACACACACACACATATGCACTCAAACTCACATTCATACTAACACAGGAAGCGTGTGGTCCAGGGCCATGTTTCTCACGTTGGGTTTTTCCATAAGCACTGCAGTGTGGATGGAGGGATTGTTGTTTATTACATGATGATGATCCGGTGATGATCCTAAACACTGGAACAGTTTGTCATTTTTATAGGGCTGGATTTACATTTACATGTATCAAGATCAGTATTTCCTAATTACAGGAATAGCCTACATAGAGCAGCTTAGGGCTAAGGGTCTTGTTTAGAGGCTTATGAACCTACAACTTCTTGGTCTATTTCAAAAGAAGATGAGTTGGAGGTGAAAGAGGGCGTTTCATTTTATAGGTGAACATTTAAAGGATTTTACAGGAACAGTTAAATGGAAAATATGCATTTCCCACCTTCCTGATCCTCAATATTTACCAATTTAGTCTGGGAAACAGCAATTTAATAGCTATTTATGCAAAATGCATTTCTCCTGAAACCACTAATTGATCAAAAGAAGGAAAGTAAGCAAGGTTTTTTGCTCAGGCGGAGGGTCCAAATGTGAACTTCCTCATACAGAGTTTGCCACAGAGATCTAAGTGTGTAATACTGAAGTGTGCCTTTTACTGGCTCCCTCACAGCCTGTAGGTTGGGCTGGTTTGTGTGGCCTCATTTGCACCTCATTCATACCTGCTGGGTGCTGGCCTGAGGTGCTGGGCCGCTGCTGCCTCCCGCTGATGCCACTGGACACTCTGAGGCTTGCAGGTGATTTTACAGAATGTCACAAAACTGTAAAACCTTTTTCTAAGCAGACAGGAACACACTTTCGCCTGAACAGTCACACCTATTGCAATTGACATGTCATTTTACATGACCAAGTTGTCATGCAAAGCTCATGCAAAACATTCATGCAAATTCTTGCAAAAGGAGCATGTCGTGAAAATCTCTTGGCCTCTACTTTCACATGTGTACATGTCCAGGATTTTTGTGGAATCAAAAGGTACATGAACAAAAGCATATAAGCAAAATGCATACAGAGTTTTAAAGAATTTGCATAACTTATGGATGTACTTGTTTTGTGTTTCATATATAGAATTTTAAGTTATAAAAACACTTTTAGTTCCCCTTTACGGCAATGGTATGGATATTTGACTTTTTTTTGTTAGCTCGTTTATGTAATGTTCTGTTCTTCCAACTTATATCCGCAATACATGAAATCTTGAACAGGATGGCTTATGTTTGAGTTTAGTTTATCTACATATTTTATGTAGCTTGCTTTGGAGAGTCAGCAAATATCCTGGTCTATTGCAGAATCAATAACACTCTCTACCTGAAAACTCCATAAATGAGGGGATTGGGCATTCCTCAAGCCTCGGGTGCAATGTTTGTGGAGCAAAATGGAGGGATGGTGGTCCGCACGCCCTAAAAATACCCTCAACAGAGCTGTTTCAGTGCTACCGAGGTGGGAGGAGGGCCGTGTGCCGACTGATAGAGCGGTTGGAGAAAAAGAGAGGGAAAGAAAGAGAGTGAGTGCGTAATTATAGGCAAAATTTAGCATGGGGATTCCGCTCGGAGGAGGTCCAGCCGTGAGTCATAGAGAGTGTGTTTGTTTGACTGCTGAAGGCTCTGTTAGCAACATGGTCACCACCCCTGTCACACACACGGAGGAAAAATGCTCCCTGAAAAGAAGGCTTTCTACTCTGTAATTGATTTCAGTATTGGCCACATTTCCTTAGTACAATATGAGAGAATACTGTAGCTAAATCAGATTAAACATTTTCTTAAGCAGCAGCTTTTACTGACCTTGCTACAAAAAATGTAATGCTCGTGATTTCACAGCCATGGCAGTGCTGGTGTACTGGGGATCTACTGAAGTAAAAGTAAAGATTTACTGCAAAAAAGTAACTCAATAACAAGTAAAAAAAGTTTCCATTATAATGTTAACTGACAAAAAGTACTAACATATCTAAGGTTAACGGTTCCTGAATATAAAAATGTACTATTATGGTATTACTATGGTATTAGTAAAGTATATCATCACCAGATATTCTTGACTCAAACATTTAAGTACTTTAATTGGTTCGTTTTAATAATATGATGTCAACTGTCATATTGAAATAGAAATTTCAATCCTAAAAATAGTGAGATCCAGATTGTAGCGCATACACTGGCACAGAATAAACAGTATTCTTTGGCGTGACATGCAAAATTTTGTATCATAAAAACGTAAAAGCCTTGTATATCTTAGGATGCAAAATGTAACAAGTAATGACTGATAGATCACATGGTAGAAATGTTCTGGAATATTTATTCTGTCCCAGTAGTATATAAAGTAATCAGTACTTATGTACAGTATTGAAGTACAGTTACTTAAGCACTATAATAAAGAGCAAATCAGAGTCCACTGACTTTTGTTTGTTTTTATAAATTCTCAGGCCTTTATGAAGCTCGAAAGTAATGCAAAATAGAGCTTTATGTTTATGTGGAGTCATTGTACATCAAGTACACAAGCATACTCTCGTGTGCAGTTCCACTCTCCTGCCTCCTCTCAACAACCTAATAGTTCACATTCCGTGAAGGAGGCGAGATAGAAACAGGGACACCATGTGCAGCTAAACGCTAACAGACATGAGGCTGAATATGGACAGTCACTGTGGTTTGGATTTTTATACGGTCGCTGTCTTGGTGGTGTTTTGTGACAGATTCCTTGGGGCTATTTTCCTTGTTTGAGCTTGAATGAATACAGTGTCTTTATATACTGAGGAACATGGACTACTTTAGGAAGAAGATACAAATATGCCTTTATTGATGACGCAGAAACAGAGTTTATGAAACTGAACTAAATATTTAGTCACTTTTATTTTAAATTATGCATAAAAAATAGAACAGATCCCATATTTCCAAATTTTACTGTGATTCTTGTTGCCCATGCAGTCCCTGGTTTTCATTTAAGGATGCCCAATCACTGTGTAGGAAAATCAGACGACCTTAAATAAAATCCAGCTTGGCCCAGGAACAGAACGGGAGGGAAGAGTTTATCCTCTCTCTACTCGCCTCACTATGGAAACCATGTTTATCCTCGACACCAACAGAACTTTTCTCTAAGAGAATATTACACCCCACAGCCATAAAGGAGCAGACATTCCTTCTGGTTTGCCCTGTCACGCAGTCACTGTGGATTGCACACAGTGTAAAACTGGCCTTCTCCTGTTATTTACACAGTGATGGTGGAATGGCTCTATCGTTCTCCATTGTGAGGGGATTGATTCAGAGGAGGGATCTCCATTAACTTCTGAAAGCACAAAAAAACTATTGGACTGTGACCAAAGACAGTCAGAAATGTATTGTTCATATTAAGTGTTGGATAGTAGCTAACTACAAAAAGTGCCAATTCTAACTTAACCCTGATTTTTCAGTAGAATATCAAGACACTTTTAAAATGCTGTAGCCTTTTTTTAGTGGTGTAGTGTAGTAAAAGAATATCCCTTTACAGGTATTTTCAACTACAAGGTATTTTTGATTTGTGTTATATCCCTTGATTGGCAACTCTGGCCACACAACACACACTTCTTGCTCACAGTGTTCTCCTGGCAGCTGTGAGAGGAGCTTTGACAATGGAGTTCACTGTGGCTGTGACAAAGCTTTGATATAGTTACAAACTTTTCCTCTGTAGATTGTAGTGTAATTGATTACTATATAAAAGCAGTATCTTAGCTGCTGCTTGCCTAGTTGTAAGCATACATAGCTATGATTTAAATATAGCCTCCCCAACCCCATCCATATCTCAGGCTACAGTTCACATCTGGGTGATTCCTTCTTGCTTCTACATAAATTATTAGACAGCTCATCTGCAGCCTTACTGTAAATATCCTTTGTTCAGGATGTTCTTCACAATAATCATGACTCAAACCTTGACACCCTGCTTCCTCTAACCCTCGTGTAATATGCAGTCTCACATCCCAACATTCCAATTTTCTCTGCCCTCCAGGAGTATTACTAAATATTATTTCCTGTGGAAAAAAAATAGCTTCATAGATGCCATTCAATCTTTCAACTCCGAAGCATGCTGTTCTGTAAAAAAGGAGGGCAAGGGAATGTGTTTCTTTTACCTTTCTATGGTTGTACATGACTCTTCATGCTGCCATTTACCAGTCACAAGAGAAATAATTCCCCTTTCTTTTGTTTTGATTTACTGTCTTGCATGAGTAAAAATGTGATTCATCTTCTCCTGTTCTCGGATTTAACCTCTTAGGGGTATCAGTACAGAACCTGTCAAGCATGAAACCACTATCTCTCGAATCCTGATCAGGGGCTGAAGTTTGTTTGTCAATTTGTTTACTTTTCCATTTTTCCTATTCAACCCGTTCTGTTATTACAACTGAAGTAACACCATAGAACCTAGTAACCCACAGGACACCTGCTGCAAGCTTGATCTGATAAAAATGAGGTAATTTACATTGCTGTAGTTATTGCAGTTTTGTAATAATTTGCATTACGATATCATGCACATGTTTGAGGTTCACCACTCATTACCATGTTGCTACACTGCAGAAATAAGACGTAGTCATGTACACTTCCCAATAGATGGCCTAAAATGTGTCTTTAACCAAAAATATGGCAGCACAGAGCTAAATGTGAATGAGAGTTTAGAGAAAAAATATGTCTACAGGCTTTCTATTTACAAAAACAAAAAAGGATCAAGTACACTAACATTTTGAAAGTAAATTAAGGGTAGAAATGTGCTTTTAACGTAATATGAATAGGCATCTATGTACAAGAATCTGTTTTGGGACACGGCATATCCACTGGATGCAAAGAAAACTTTGGGACAGTAACGGGAAAATAAGCTCACCTGAGGCTGATGAGTAATTCAACAACAACAGTTTGCTACTGAAAGTCATCTGCCTTATCTAATCTAGGCTGGAAAATGGTTGGAGGGGCCTGTCGTGCTCAAGAGATGAATTTTCCATCAGACAAGAACTTGGTGGCCATGTCAGAACTTCAGTATGCAAGCTTTATGCAGACTTGTCTGAACCATCACCCCATTACCACAGAAAGCGTTGGTCCTCCTAATTCCTGTTTACCGAACATCTCTCACCGATCATGCCGGCACAAGCTTCAGGTGTGGTGTTTACTATATCTTTGGATGGTAATAGAAATCTTCCACAGCTCCACCACAAGCAAAGAGGTTGGACTCCATTTGGCACTTTTGTTATATCATTTTTCAGGAACAAAACAAAATAAACGTTCAGTGGTATTTTTTACACATCACGTCTATTATTATTGATCAAACTCTTGCTGGTCTAATCATTAAACAGATGTGGAAATTTGCCTGCCTGAGATATTGAACATTCCTCAAGAGGTTCAGTGGTGAAAAATGTTCATATGCAGAACGTGCCACTTGATATATTTGTTGCTTTTTAGGCTGCGTGGGCCAATAATCCTATGAGATACAGGAAAGATATTTTTCGCAGTTAAAAATTCTACCTTTACATGGACTACCAGGCAGCATCATTTATCTGTCACTCTCACAGAGAAAGAAAACCTGTAGAAACATTGAAACACATGCACAGTGAAATTCAGTAATACCTAACGACTGTATTTGGATTCTTTTTTTCATTGTTCCAATCCATGAGGAAGAAAGAAAAGCAACTACTAAATAACTAAAGCCATGCCGGAAAGTTGGTTGCAGTGTAGTGGTCGGATACTCACCTACAGTCCAAGAGGTCCGAGGATTAAGTCCAGCTCTATTCTGCTGCCAGAACTACCACCACCAGGACTTTGATCAAGATCCTTAACCCCAAGTTGCTCCAGGGAGACTGCTAAAATAATTAGGAAATGTTTTGCTCTGGAAAAGAGTGTCTCAAAAAAAGTAATTTGGCGCTAAAGACCTTGCTCAGGACCCAACTGTGGTTTTTTAGGCCCTTCCAGGACTTTCTCATTGCAGCTGGCCTGTTATGTTTAGTCAGGAAGTCACAGTTGGTGGCGACCTCACTGATAACGTTGTTTTTCATCCTCATCAGGCAAGAGGAAGCCTGTCGCCGCATTCCACACTTGGATCAATCCGGTCAGGACTGCATATAGCTTCAGGAATGTCAAATTTGGCTAATTCATTACAAATTATTGGAACAAGTCCGTCTTCACAAGGACAATGACACAGTATGCTAGGCTTCAGTGTGATAACGTGGCAATATCTCATCACTAAAAATTGATTAATTATTAGTCTTTCAATAAGCTAAATTGGGGATAAAACTATCACCCTGGCTTTATGACATCAAAACAGCTAATTACTTGCTTGCCAGTGGAAAGTGCCATTCAGATAATTTTCTAAACCGAAATGTAAAGCATGATAGCTATTTCAGAATTAGCTCTGACCAGCTTATGCGATGTGCATTGCTTGTTACCTCAACTAGTATACTGTAGGACAAATTTTTACTTCAGATGAGGAATAAATCATGACAGCTCCATATCTCTGTATTATTCTATGATGAGGTCTTTATGTGATACAAGTCTGTTGTTTTTAGGAAATGTACATCGATGTGATCTGTTTATGCTGACCAGCTTTTGGGATCATGACACGTGCATCTAGTGAGCACCAAGATTCCCACATGCAGCCTCTTGCAGAATACTGCTTTAATGAGAGTCAAACACACCCAAACACAATCTGCATCACAATGCTTACATACACTCTGATGCTTTGCTGTCAGAAACTCACCACAAGTTTATCCAGGTGGATTAAGTACGGTATTGTGTGTCTCTCAAAGCAGAATGCATTGCTCTCGCTCCACTGTTTGAGCTGGATGTACAAAGGCTTCTCTCTTTTTCGCTCCCCATAACTGTTTTCAACACAATGCCCTTTCTGTTTGGTCCATCAGTTTGGATGCAGCGCTGACACATAGAGAAGGGTCAAATATACCATAGAGATATGGGTAGTCATGAAATTTAAAAAAACATGTCTATGTTTGCATATCTAAGTCATATCTATGTTTATAACAGGCAAAACTTTCTTTTTTTAAAGGAAAGGCTGAAGATGGATCCTTCAGTCATCTTATGAGCCTTGTTAAGGTATAACCTCTCCACTAGAGGACAAAACGGCAACTGCTCTCTTGATTCTTTTGTGGTTTTATACATTTGTTAAGGAAGTGCTTGAGGTGTAAAACTTTTGATAAAATCAATATGCAGAAAACTATGATCCACTGTGGATTGGAAAGAAAAAAAGATGAACTTGATCAACTTTAATATTTAGTACTTTTTTTTTTTTAATAAAGTGTTTTACTGTGTTTAATGTGATCAGATTAAAGACCTAAATAAACGAAATAATAAAACATTTGTGAAACGTGTTTTAATTAAAAAATAATAATATATTGGTTCCAAGAATACTAAGGTCCTTGGTGATGTCTTGGTTTTTAATTTTCTGATAGGTGAACAAATAAAATAAAACAAAATTTTGCAACAACAACAACAACAACAACAACAATGTTTAAATAATAATAATAATAATAATAATAATAATAATAATAATAATAATAATAATAATAATAATAATAAATTTATTGCATATTTCCCCCAAATTCTTGATCTCTGAATAATTACATTAGAATTTATTCCAGGGATTGACTTAATTAATTAACAGACCCCAGCTCGTTTTGGAATTAGGTGTAGGTTTATGGGGAAAGCATTAGTGGTTAATCAATATTATTATTACTGTAAATAAATTGATTGATAGGTTAAGCGGTTTGTGAAAAACCTGCTTCCGTGTGTCTGTGCGCGTGCGTGCGCGTTCATGTGCGCGCGCGTGTCTCCGGCTGCACGCTCACACAGCAGTCCGGTCTGAGCGCGCGAGCTCCGCGGCGCGACTCGCTGTTTTGTGCACCGCCGCGATGGGTCTGGAGAAGGAGAAAGCGGAGAGCAGCGTGCTGATGGACGAGGAGATTTTCACCCGCTCCATCGAGCCTTTTCTGCTGAAGAAAGAGAAACTTTACACGACGGAGCCGGACCGAGACCCCCATGACATCAACACGCACCTAAAGGTAAAACACACTTCCTGTACACACCACTCTATTAATTTATTAAATATTACAGAAACCGGTGTCTAATGTGATAATATTCCAGGCCCAGTCTTCAGACTACCTCGTTAGTCACTTTGATGTTATTATTAATCACCTTGCGTCGTGTGGTTTGACCCACGGTCACAGATTCCACTATGGAGTTATCTTAGGCAACATTTAATATTTTGCAAGATATCATGCAATGTATTTCATCATTTCTTTTTAAAAAATAACAAAACGTCATATTATAATTAAACGTTTTACTATGTTAATATTAAAATCTATTGTATTTTCCATAATGCAACTAACATGAAGATGACCATAAGATTTTCAATTGTTCTAAAATAATTATCATTTAGACAATTTGTATTATCAAATGTTAATGATCATTCGTTTAACTGAAATTTGTGACACTTGTGCTCAAGATGCCATAGATTATAGGATTCATTTATCAGTTAATTTGCACTTAATTAATATACATGTACTCCAGATGTCATGCATATGGACTATGGGGCTTGATAATGGCTTGAGTATATTTCTGTTGCTTAATAATTTCAGTACCTTCAACACTGTTGTTTCTGTGTTGTTTTACACTGTTTGTCTGACTGTTGTTTTGCTCATCAGGTTGACTTTGAGGACATCATCGCTGAGCCCAGCTCCACACACAGCTTTGACAGAGTCTGGATTGGCAGCCATGCCATCTTTGAGCTTATCAAATACATTTTCTACCGACTCCTTACCACACTTCTGGCCATCCCCATGGCATTCGTCGCTGGGATTGTTTTCGGGCTCCTCAGCTGTATACATATTTGGTATGAAAAGGCTCCTTGTTGGTAAAAAAGCTTTCTGGCTCTCGGGCACGTTTTCCACAGCCCCATTTTCAGCATATTTGCTTTGGGTGCTGCCCACCAAGATACAGACTGTTATTAGATGAAAAAAAGAAGGGAAAAATGGAAAAGATGAAACACAAAGGGAACCCTGAATGGCTTTTCATACATTGTAGTCCTGTGGTCTTATGTTGATGAGTTGGTACGTGGTGTGTGTCCAAAACTAAAAGATCTTGCACAAAATACTACATTCCAAGTGTCAGCTGATAGTGAAACTGACTTTATGCAACTCTTGTGAGACTTTTAGCATTCTGGCGTTGCTTCTCACTTTGACTCTTCCACATTTTCTCACATTTGTTTGAAAACCCAGACTAATTTTTATTGTATAGTTTGGGTTGGAATTATAAGGCCGCATCCAGTGTTTACTGTCAGGCTATACACCCTACTCAAAAGATCAATATACACCTGCAGAGGTTTTAAGCAATTTAAGCTGATTTGCCAGTAGTCCAAAAAGACTTGTGACCAGCTTAAGATGGTGTGCAGCTAAAACCACACAATTTTATAATAGTATAGTTGTTCAGAACTCGTGGGAACCAGCATCAGGACTGCTTACATGCTTAGAAACCGGTGTCTATTAAAAACAATGCAGATAAGATCAGTCCTTGTTCCGTAGGAGTGCCTAGAAAGAAGTACAAACAC
This sequence comes from Distichodus sexfasciatus, assembly GCA_032718565.1. NCBI lineage: Eukaryota > Metazoa > Chordata > Actinopteri > Characiformes > Distichodontidae > Distichodus > Distichodus sexfasciatus. The sequence goes on along the minus strand of JAVGVS010000011.1, from coordinate 3,029,602 downwards.
TCATTAATTTTTCTGAGCATGTTTGTCCACACTAAATGTCTCTGTTTACCTACCACTGGACAAAGACTTTTACTATGGGAGGTTTTGAGAATTCTGTAAAATTTCACCATTTATGCCCCATTGTTATATGTTGCAGACATCAGTATTGGGTGGATAAGAACACAGTGTGGATGAACATAGTGTGCTGCCATTTACTACTTTCTGCCATAGAGTGTAGTTGGCGATGTTGCCTCTGATTCAGTGAGGTGGGTGCAAGAGCAGCCGACTATAGAGGAAACACCTGCAGTAAAGGATTAGGAAACATAAGAGTATTGTTATCTCCACTCACTGGCCCAGTGAGAAGAGAACGTCTATGGAGACCTATTAGACCTCAAAATTAATTTTATGACTTCTATACCTGCAGGGAAAAAGTTGTCAATAAATGATGATGACAGTAGTACTACTGTTGGACTGACTTGTGTATATTTTTTTCTCATCTAGGATTGTGATGCCCCTGGTACAGAGCTTCATGATGGCCCTTCCCTCCATCAGGGTGGTCTGGTCCAGCCTGACCGACATGTTCGTGGGGCCCCTCTTCTACAGCGTGGGCAGGTGCCTGTCCTCTATCAACATCAAGACCATGCAAAACTGAAAAGCTTAAAGGCCCCGTGGCTGATCGACCAACGCCTAAAGCTGCACAGATGTTCCCCATCACACGCTGTCTCCTACTTGAGAGCTTACATTTTGCCTGAGCTTAGACCTCTTCAGTCACACCCGTGTTCTTGATGCTGCTGTGAATAAGCATTTTAGCAGAATCTGGGGTGTTTGCCTTGGCCTGGGTTACATGTTTATACACAATTACTCTCCAGTAGGACAACTGCATGTTGCATGTGGAACAAACGGCAAAAGAAGATCATTTCAGTTTTATATAAATCCACATTATACTCTATTCATTCCACTGTAAAGTTGTGACTTCTGTTAGAACATACAGACAAAAATGCTTTCACATTGCAATTTTATATTTAAACTATTTGTGTTTATAAGTTTTGTATAGAATATGATAAAGTGCATTCAATTGTATGGATTGGAATAATTTTCTTTGTTCATAGTGAAGCATTTAGAAGAGTAAGATGCAGCTTATTGCATTCTTAGGTGTGCTTAGATCTGAATTGATGCTACTACATAGTGTGCAAATAGTGTATGCTTACAATGAGAAAAACAGGGAACAGACAAAACTGGTGCAGGCTACTAGAGCTTTTGTATTGTCTTTATTATTGATATTTATACTGCAGTTAACACATATGAACATCAGTTGACTTACTATTCAAATGTTTTGAAACTTTTCATATTATGGTGATTATGAAATATCAGTAAACTAATGTATAAGTTGTATTGTTCTGTATGGCAGATGGCTCTGCCGACTAATGTAACATTCCAGACATGCTGTAATGTATCAGTTAATTTTAGAGATTAATATATTGCTGCATAATTTTGCAGTGTGTGCGCTTTGCATTACTGCATTTAGAAGTGCTACTTGTGTGCATGTGTTTATGTGTGTGTGCATGTGAGTGTGTATGTGTACCCTCTCAGAGAAAATGGAAGGCTTATTTATGGAATGGAACACAAGGCATTCAGGTGTTCTTTATTCCTCCTTCTTACCGAGTGATGTAATGTAACAAAAACGCAGAGTGCATCAGAGCTCATTAAAGAAAAACCAAAGAGATCTGAGCCAAAGCCTCATACTTTGCCAAATAAACTATAATGAAATGTTATTCTATCTCTTTCTGTTTCTCTCTCTCTTTCAACCCTTTTTGCATCTTCTTTAATAACTGGTGGGATTTTAGTAAATAAATGACGGCCAAACATAAATCACTCCAGTCTCCATTTTGCTCTGGGCACCATTCTTCTTAATAGACTGCAGCATGGAACATGGCAAGACATATTGCTTTCTGCCTGAGGGGGATTAACAGTACAAGAAGGGAGAGATTCATAAAGCAAAAAGTTCTAGACAGACGTTACACATCTGCTTAGACTGTGCAAATGCATGTTGCAACAGAGGATTGTATTCATATTTAATGCAGAAGCATCCACCATTGATAAAGGTGGATTACCAGGTGGGTTCGAAGATATCTAAGTTACAGTCACTTCTGAGTAAAAAATACTATTCTTAATATTATCTTAATATCTGAGTAACCACTTGCTGGGCAAAAATACACTAAAAAGTAAGCTATTACGTGGTGAGTAAAATAAAGTTTTATGTCAACAGTTTCAACTTTAATTTGACACTATTTACAGTTCAACTGCCCTAAGGTGTATCTTGTCTTTATTCATAAATGTGATTTTACTATCTTACCACCTCTTAGATATGACACTTATCTCAGTGACTTTCTTCCAGCAAAAGCCTGCGCTCATTTTGCATGTCTTTGCATACTGGCTCACACCTAAACCAACCAGGGTGTGTCTGTAGGAAATGAAATAACGTAAGAACAAGATGAAGAAATGTGCAACTAAAGACTGATGAAAGCTCACAGATATTTCACTATTATATCACTTAGAGGTGAACGATGCAGGAACGCAGACGCACTTCAGAGCAGTCACCGGGTTCCAGTTTAAACACCGAGCTGGTGAACTGAGGGACCCCTTCATCAGAGGCAGCTACAGAGGCCAATTATGCCCCTCATTCGGAAAAAAACCCACGTCAATATTCCCACCACTAACACTGCGTAATTCCTTGAGTGGCAGACTAATGGCAGGTTAAGGTTTCGTTCCTTACAGTGAATATTTGTCTAGACAGAAGACAGAGACACAGATCCAGTTTTATGTGAGCGTGAGGAAGTTCATTTTTGTAATCCACAGGACTAATAGCTGAAGTTTGCTAGTTTGAATACATTCCGTCAGTGTCAGTCTCTTGATTTAAAAAAAAAAAAAAAGGAAAGGGTGTCAAAGAGTGATGCTACTGAAGAAACATTGATGCCCAAAGTGTGATTAAGCTCATTTGATTAAGCTCATTTTCTCCACGTCATGCAGAAGGCTTTATAGTAAAGGTACTTTCTGGAAATCTATACCTTGGTAGGAGACTATTTAGAAAGCTTTAGGAGTGTGTAAAGACACCCATCCGACGCCTCCCACATTGCTACCTCTGTAAAGTCATTGTATTGCATGGACACACACTTCTGATCGCACTTCAGGCGCAGAACAGTATGACTGGAGGACCGAAAGACGGCGAAACTGAGGTAAACCCAGAATGCTTTTCCCCTCTAACATCTGAATAATTTCACATTATCTCTGATGAGATATATAATGGGTTGAAACTGAGTTTTTTGGTCTCGAGCATGATTTAGCTCATATAAACCATGCAGGGCATGTGCACGTCTGGCACGTTTTCGTGCTCATTCGCCAGTTCTCGCGCGTTATCTCTTTTGGCACGCTCTTGTGGACATCTCTCTCTCTCCTTCTGTCAGTGCCTTAACACTTCCCTGGACAAGGTGGGGTACCTCTCCCTTCCTACAGACATTTTTGCACATTATTTTTATTTTTTAAAATTCCATGTAAACGCGTTAAGTGCGTCGCAATCTTGTGCGTACCCGTGCGTAAAGCGTGTCCGTGCAACTGAGTAAACGTTTACAGTTTACAATTTTGAAATGATTCATTGCAATATCTATACTTTTACGTAGCATAGAATTACGTCACAATCTTTGCATTTCACGTAAAAGTGTGTGAAAATAGAAATTCCCTTTAAAACGTTGCTTTTGGAAGCGATTTAACCACCTCCATGTTTCTGTTTGGCATCGCTGGATCAAATCTATTGGTGTATCTTTATTTATAAGGGTGCAATTTTATACAACATATGTTTTCACGCAAAGTCCAATATTTGTCTCATTATACACTTTTAAGCCTCTTCACAGCTCATGGTCGTTGTGGGGGTGTTGGGGGATGCCCCCTTGTGGTGGTGGTGTGAGTTGGTGAGGGGTGTGGTGCTGCCTCCCTGTCCGCTTAAAACCTCCCCATGCCGGGCTAAAGCGCTGAGTCTCTCCTCGCTCTCTCCTCTAATTGGAACTTTCTATCATCTGTGTTTTCTTGGGCCCCTGCAGGAATATATCCACTCGCCGTTCATCAGGAAACAGGGAAACATTTACAAACCCAACAATAAAGACATGGATAACGACAGTTTGAACGAGAAAACCATGCAGGACGTCCACACTAAGGAGATAGACCTGGTCAACCGGGACCCCAAACATTTAAATGACCATGTAGTCAAGGTAAGTGCTTTATTATGCTGTTTAGTTCGAATAGCAATTATTTATTCGGTATTGCATTTGGGCAAAATAAGTTCTGAACTTTCCCAAATTAGTGCTGCACAATATATCGTTCCAGCATCGTTATCGCAATTTGCGCATGAGTAATATCAATGCCAATTAATACAAATAACAAATAATCAAACAGATTGTGCTACACCTTTTTTACAGTTTGATGCAAAAGGAAAGCTTGCATAGAGCTCATTTTCCAAGAACAAGTGTCTTAAGAATAAAATTATTTTAACCTTTTTATTATTTGATTAATACAAATGTACTCTCTATAAAAATAAAAAATAAATGTCATGGGACTATGTAAAATATTTTTACATTAAATTATCTTCTAGTAGCAATAAAATGTAATTGAATTAAATAGCATCTATATACGTTTAGAATTTTGTTTGTATTATTCAGACTAGTTTCTCAGTCGACCTAATGTAAGAGCCACAGGCAAAACCTGCCATGTTACGTTGGCACTGGGCAATGATGACACCAGAGACTTGCTGTAAAGTGACATGTTCAGACCAATGACACACATGGAACGTGTTTAATGAGTCTGTCCATACAATAGAGCAAAGTTTGTTGTGCGTGAGCAACTTCAGCTCTCTACAGGAACAGAGGAACTATTTTGAGTTTCCTGTTTTCCAGCGACGCTTTTGCTCCTAACATTCTTAACAGAAATTTTCCAGGGCGTGGAATCGTTGCTGAGAGTAGGCAGGGATGAATTGTCCTGCTTGGATGCAGGAACAGTTTCAGCTTGACCTTTTGACTGTGATCATGTTTGCTTAAATGGTATCTGCATTCTCATGAACGCTTTTGAACTTGGAAGAGGCTCCATCTTTTGTCTTTCACTCAGTGCTGTTGGAGGGCCAGGTGGGTCCAGCTGCTTTTAGTAATATAGAGGAAAAAGTACTCGTTAAATGAGGGAAGCCCCCTCTCTCTCTCTCTCTCCCCCTCCCTCTCTCTCCCTCTCTTGATCTTTGTCTTTCTCTCTCGTCTCCTGTTCAGCGTGAGTCTGAGTCACGATCCCTGAAGTCAGCTAGCATAAAAAGGCTCTTATGATTTGTCCACAAACTGATTTCACAAGACACACTGGACAGCACATGCTTTTTATTCAGGGGAAGCACGGAATTCCCATCTACGTACATCACACACACACACACACAGAGAAACACACACACATTTAGGGTTTTCCTCTAGGCAGGCAGCTATGGTCCTGTAGTGGTTGAGTTGATTCAACTCTCCACATCAGAGTTCCACCACCACTGAAATCCATAAGTGGCTTTTCCTCAGAATAGAGATTTTTCCCCTCATAAAACAATGTTCTTTTAATAGCGCGCTGGCCCAGGATTTCTTATGGGCTTCCAAGAACCGCGTAGACTGTAGGCGCTCACGTAGCAGCCACTCATTTAATGCAATTAAGGTTTTTTTGATGCATAAATTGTAAAAAGGCATCTTAAAGTTCACAATCCAGTCTCATGGCTCTGACATGATTTAATCTGAGGTGAGCAGAAGTTCTCAGTCATTGTCTTGTTGGAAGTGAGTTCGGTACTGGAATAGATTACAGATCAGGACGGCACGGAGTCTTCAAGGACTAGGGTTTCTGTTTCAAGTAGTCTAATGCAAAAAGGATGTGCACAAACGCTTCCTTCTGTTAGAGTTTAAGCTCTGAATCACACCGCAGAAACTTTCCAAACAGGAGGTTTCTTGCATCACGGTCTGGAATAACCTTGCAATCACTACAGTTGGCTGGACTGGAGCAGGCCATGTCGGTGGAAGAAGTTGTTCCATATAATAAATTGAATTTGACTGCTGGGAACTGAGACCTGTTATTTCTGTAGTATCCTAAAACCCAAAAGGACTGACTGCTCCTTATTTCAGTTTGCTGGAGACTCGTAATTTTCAAGTAAATTATGCATGCAGTCAGTCAGGATCTGATGTTGGTGCAAAATGAAACAGTGATATACTATATAGAGAGCAAATGTAGTCTTTACAAGCAGTTGGACATGGTTCAGATTTGCAGTGTACTTTTTCATGATTATTTTGAGGTACACCTTTTATTCAAAGCATCTAGAAGATTTGATTGTTTTTATCCACCAATTCCACAACTTTTATATTTTTATAGAATTTTTATGGAAATTCCCTTTACTAATCTGTCTGAATACAGTGTAAGTATTATTTATGTTTAGAAAGCTATTACCAAGTTTTAGAGTCTCCCACATCTAATAATCGACCGTGTAGGTCTTCAGAAGGAGCACTTTCTGCTTTAGTGAGCATTTAAGTGCTTACAGTAGACCTCTGAGGGTCTACTGGGTCTACAGGTCAGTAAAGTCCCTCTCCAAACACACTCAGAATGGAACTGTTGAGTAAATAGAATTTAATCTTGTCTGCCAGTTCTACAGTGGGGCGAGTGTGTATTTTTCCATTTTTAGCAACGTGTTGCCCCACTTGCAGCACTTTCACCTGTGTACAAGAGCAGGTGCACAGAACTACAGAAGATTTAAACCCAACCTTCTGCACCCGGCTGGACTGTGCACAGAGCCTTTCTCTAAATGTTAGTTCTTAGTGTCAGGGACATGTTGAACTTGGGTGTGATTTATGAAGTGTGCTGCAGTAGATAGCGCCCTGTGCGTGAGGTGGTAATAACCCAAGGCCACTGCATAGTGTTATAGAGCTGTCTCTGAGGTATGTGTACGAGACGTGGGAAATATACTGAAAAAATCCTGTACGGTGGAGTAGAGTTGCTAAAGGGGTGTTGTTTATCTGCAAATGTTGAAATGTATTGTAGGATGTGCAAAGCAAATTAAATCAAACCTTTTTGCTGTTTAATGCAAAGAAAAACTCACACAGTTCTTTCTTTTTTACATTATATATTTTTTAAAAGAACCAAAACAACTAAACTCTCAGATTATCATTTCCCATAACAAATCTACAAGAGAAATTAGTCTGATATCATTTGAAAGGGTTCCGTGATAACGTTCAAACAAGGGTGACTCACCCTTGAAAAAAAGGTCTTTTTTCCACCTTTTTAAAATACCAAATTTTATTTTCCAGGCAGACACACTCCCATATAAAATCCATTCCAAACATTCTAGATTGATTCTTTCTAAATAGATATTTAAGTCATTTTGTAAAAGGAATCCTGCAAAACCAAAAATCACAAAATCACCCTACACTTCTTATAATTTGCTAGAGAGAGTAGGTATAGGGATTTACTGTGATATATTTACATGTGGAAAAATACATGTAAATACTATTCCCCAAGACTACGTTAAGTATTGCAATGTCCAATAAATGCCCTACCTTACATATATTTGGTGATCACTTAATATTGCAGTCTAGCAATGCTGCAGAACTGATTATGTGGAATGTCCAACACCTGTATGTATTCAAGTGTCATATTTTCACATCTTGCCCTCCCCTCCAGGTGGAATTTGAGGATGTGATTGCCGAGCCGGCGGGCACCTACAGCTTCGATGGCGTGTGGAAGGCCAGCTTCACCACCTTCACCGTCACCAAGTACTGGTGCTACCGGCTGCTGACGGCGCTGGTGGGCATCCCGCTGGCGCTTGTCTGGGGCATCTTCTTTGCCATCCTGTCCTTCGTGCACATCTGGGCAGTGGTGCCGTGCTTGAAGAGCTACCTGATCGAGATCCACTGCGTTAGCCAGATCTACTCCATTTGCGTGCACACCTTCTGCGACCCGCTCTTCGAAGCTGTCGGCAAGTGCTTCAGCAACATCCGAGTCAGCACCACCAAGACGGTGTAGGAGCCGAGGAAGAGGAGGTGGAAGAGGACGAGCTACCGGGAGGGGCGGGGATAAGGGATGGGGGTGGGGTCGGGATGGAGCTTCAGAAGGAGGGGAGTAAAGAGATTTTATAAAACAGAAAGGAAACTGACCTTCATGTTGAAGAGGTTCACATGAGGACAGCAGAGACAGGGTTTTGGGGTAATGCTAGTGTTGGGGAAGCTACTTTTAAACAATAGCTTTTTAAACTATTAGCTACTTCTGATTAAAAGTAGCTCAGCTACGGTCAAGCTACTGTTTTAATATAGTAGTTAGCTACGCTACAAGCAGTCTTCTTCAAGGTGGACTAAATCGTCTAACTTTCGCAGCTGCACAAGCGCATTAGTCTGTCAGACGACACTTCTTCCAGTTGTAGTAGCGTGATGATGTAACATTTTGCCAACGCTATTTGTTTAAAAAAAGTTACTTTTAAAGCTGCAGCATTTTAGAAGTAGCTTTGCTACTTAAAAAGTAGCTAGTAGCATCACTACTTGCAGTTCCCCAACACTGGGTAATAGTGTGTCTCCATAGATTTTTTCCCGCTAGCCGTTACCCCTCTCTGTCTCTAAGTCCATGACTTTTTCTCCCTCCAGGTTGGGGTTGTCCGAAATGGGCAAAGGATCTATGAAATATTGCTTGGGATATTTGTTATACATTAATATGTTTTGTTAAAAAATTGTTAGCATTTTTCACAAAAGGAGCACCGTCTCAGCCTCTTGTTTTGTTCCGCTTGCTGGGGCAAAGCCGTGAATCTATTTTGTCCCTCTTCGTTTGTTCATTCCCTTCACTCAATCCATTTATATTTCTGTTATATTTCTGAGTGAAACTCTAGTCAGAGTTCAGTCCTCCCTGTCGCTTATGTGGATAATCAACCCTAAAACTTTCATGTTACTTAACTTTAGTAAAATCATTATATTGTTTGTTTGTGATAAACTAATTTAGTGGACGTTTTCCGCTGACTTTGCCCATGACACTGCATGCTGCCATTGTTACACGGTGATCCAAACACGAGGCAGAAACGCTGGCCTCTGTGAACCCATCAAAAACTTTCGTCCACTCAGCGTAAGCGAACAAAAGAGACTTTACTTGGCTTTGCATCCAACACAGCTCTCAAGCCAGGCGTGATAAAGAAACAGCTCTTTTTCAAGTAACAGAGAATAATGAGTCTTAAACTTTGTGAAAGTTTGAGTTTTAAAAACCAGCTGCCTATCTCGACCCCGCTTAAAGGGTCAAATGTCTTGCAGACGGGAAACTATGAATGAAAGCTTACAGTGACTTCCTCTCTTAGACACAGACCAACTGAGGCCTTTTAGCATCAGTGAACACTTAGCTTTAGCATGAGACAACAGCACTCTAGTCCTAGCCTTTTCGCTTTCACTTTCTCAAGATGAAGTAATTTTTCAAGATTTTTATCCTTTGTTTTTATGGGGTTTTTTTGTTGTAACATTTTATAAACCAGCTGAGGTGCATCAAGATGTTATTGATTGTTTGTCTTTGTTGGTTTGTGCAAAAAAAAAAAAGCTTATTTTGATGGAAAAAATGTTTCATTTTGCTTCTCTATTTGTTCACTGTCGGACTCACACACTGGCAAAGACTGGCAACAAACTGTCTCAGGCCCCAGAGACTGCTGCTGAAGGGGGGCTCCTTTGTTTTAATACTGTCATTGAGCTCACTTTCTGTCTACCTGCTGTCTTTGAGGATGGTAAAGTTGCTTGAAAGAGCCTCGTGCTATGAGGCTGTATTTTTTTACATGAAATTCTATATTCTCCTTCTTTGCTTTTGCTTCACACATGACACCGTGCACATTAAAAAAATGAAAAAGAAATATTGCTCTTTTAATTGTCTCCCAACATTTATCTAACATTTTAATTCGTTTTCTCAGTATAAGTGTGTAACCATCATGGGCACTATCATGAAAATTGGAGTGAAGATTTGTCCCTGTTTATGTTAAAGGTGATCAGTAGTTTTCCCAGGTTAAAAGCCCAGCTTTACGAAGGCCTTACTGTGATGTCCATTCACACAGGTAAACTGGCTGCTCCTTTGAGCCATGTCAGCTCTGTAAACACCAGGCCAGACGTGTTTAAATAGTGGACAGTGTAATAGAAATAAGCAGCTAAGCCTAGGCTGATTTAGACGCAGTTCCTCACTCATTACTCCACTGTTTATTCATTTTCTACATTCACATCGCTGGCAGTCTGCTCTTGTCTTCGTGTCTGCAAGGTACTGGGCAAGGTAATTAATGCTCTTTAATACTGCTTTGAGAGAAAGTTTTGAGGCTTCGTTAAGCAAAAATAATTAGTCCATCTTTGTAAGGCAAGAATAATATCTTATTCAAGACTTTGATTTACAGGAACATGATTTTAATGTACATTATCCCTAAGGTAGGCTGTCAAACTTTGATGGGATGCTATATTTTAAGTGGCAGAACATCCCTCAGTGTAGTGGATTTGCATTAGGGTAAAAATAAATTATGTTAATCCAGACTCTCTTAATGAAAAACACTTGACTTGCTGTTGTAGACTATAAAACTTAATTTAATATCAGTTATTTGAGTTAGTGATCCATTGTTACATCAGGAAGGGCATGCGGTGTAAAACTTTCCATAAAACAATATGTGGCTGTGGCTACTACTAACGGGATCAGTTGAAGAAGAGTAAGAAAAAGAAGAAAAATAAAAGAAACCTCTTATCACCTAAGGCCATTAAGTGCTCTAGGTTGGATATGTTTGAGTGACATCAGGATGACCTCCACCATCCTGCCACAGGAAGTAGTTGGTAGCGTAACGGTTAGGGTGTTTTCCCTGTGACTGAAAGGTTGGGGTATGAATCCCGAACCAATAAAGGTACTACTGACGTAGTGATGAGAAAGGTACCGTACCCAAGCAATGCTGCCCATGTCGGTGGCCCACTGCTCCTTCATGGATGAAACAAATGCAGAGGTAACATTTCGTTGTGGTGCACTGTGTGCTGTGGTGTGTTCACAATGACAAATAATCACTCACTTTCACATGATTTTCAGCTGTACTGCAGGCTTGAGAACAATCCATCTTTCAAATAATATCCAACTATCAATTGGTGTGTTTTCGGAAACTGAATCATGATGAATATGGTTTATGGTGAATTTTATTAAGATGAACTACAGTCCAAACGCAGCCCTGCAGTATTTACCTGTGAGGATGTGCCACCTCATGAAGTGGCTAGTTAAGTTAGATGCCTCTAAAACACAAAGTAAGTTGTTATAAGTGGTGCAGAACCTTTAGCACTGCAGAACCTTTAGCTATCAGAACATTGTGGCAAGTTTTAAATGATTAACCGTGGGAAAAAATAAGTAATCACCACATTTCCCCGTTTTTTTCTTTCTTTTTCATTTTTAAGTTAAGTTGTATAATGGCTCCCCCTTCTGGTGAAAGTTAGCATCTCAATGTAAAAAAATTGAGTTTTTTTTTTAACTTAAATAAACCTTTTTACTTAAAAAAAAAACTGCACAAAAGCTTAAGTGGTTAACAATTAAGGAAGCTAAAAGGCACCACTGAATTGTCTCTATGTCCCTTTAAGCTGAATGGGTCATGAGTGAAACTTGGCAGCAATTAGATTTTCTGCCTATGAATTTTCCATTTGATTTTGAAACAGGTAATGAACACACCTTAGCCAAACACCTTAGTTTATTAAGATAACCACAAATATTGCAGATTAAAATGCTATGCTAGAAATGTTTTTCACTTGTTGCACGTAATATTTCAAGTGAGTGGTTATTTGTAATTGTGAACACACCACAGCACAGTACACAGTGCCCCACGATGAAATGTGACCTCTGGATTTGACCCATCTGTGAAAGGAGCAGAGCTCGTGAATACCTCAGTAGTACCGGCCTGGGACTTGAACCGGGGAGTTTCTGATCACGGAACCAAACTCCCTAACTCTTATGCTATCATCTGCCCCTTAAGTGTAGTCCAATTTAATTTTAATTTATCAGTTTCTCAGTCAGTAACTTTTTTTTGCAAGATTTGTTGGTCAATTTATATATTTCATGGTAAAATAGAAACTATGATTTTCAGAGTACTTAATGGTTCTTACTGTTTGTATTTAGTCTGTATTATGCAGATGCTGGACGCAAACCTTTTTATTTTTATATAAACTAGAAAGGTTTTTAGGTTGAAAATTAGTGACTGCTTCTTTAATAAATGTTTAAAGACCATTCCGTTTTATTTTCCCATTTCTCATGGAGTCTTACATTCCTCCACATTACCTCACCATGCAGGGCAGGATGAATGAACCATGATTTATAGCATGGCAGATCACTCTTACTCCCTCATTCCTCAGAGCCTCAAGGGCATCACACCAGCTGTTTATCTCTTTCATATCAGATGTAATGGAACAGTCAGTATTTGTGATCAGCGTGAACATAGAGAGATGGAAAGAAGGATATACAACACTTTAAAAAATGAGACCCAGATAGCATTTCATGTACTGTGCGAGTAGTAAGGTGATATTGCATGAAATCCTGACTCTCACTATTTAGTCTTCCAAGAAGTTGAGCTGAGCACTGATGCTTTAGAGCAAGTTTTTTAATGTAGTGTAGAGGCAACAGTCTGGCATAGCTGTGAATTTTTCATTCCTGTCCAGGTTCACCATCTTCTACCACCAGGTGTTCACTTCTGCCAACCACTGAATCATTCTCACCATAGGAACAAAGCACATAAATATCAATTTCACAATGCCCTCATTGTCAGGTGGCAGGAAAATCTTACTCAAAGGAAATTCCTCCAGAGGGCACATTTACTCTGCTGTGAACTGCCTATTGTAGTGATGTATTTGTTCATGATCGGGTTCTGATAAGGTGATGTGTTGAAATTTGTCAGAATGTTGTGGCTTTGTGAGGACATTTTAAAATGTGAAGGCTGCTTCTCATTAGGAATACAATTTTATTGAAAAGTTATAGCATTCATTTGAAAACCTTATGCATAAGCCTAGGTGTAGCTGTAGCTGTAGTGTAACTTAGATCTAGTAAATAGTGAGACATGTGTGTGTATGCATGCATGTTTGTGTGTGTGTGCGGGCAGTATACACACACACCCTCATGCATGTACATATGTCGAGTCTCACTATTTAGATTAATGAATTCAAAATGATTCAAACTAATGAGTAAGACTGTTAAGTTTTGACACTTGAAAACATCCTAAACATTAACAAGCCTTAAACCGTTTGCATCTGATATGAGTTAACACATCTCATCATTTTTTGATAACCATAACATAACCAGCAAATCAAAATGAGATGGTGAAAGCCATAATATCAGAGCCTAATTACAGTCACTAATTATGTTTCAACAGTAAAGAATGACTCAGTTTTGGATAACAATATAATATTCATATTCCTTTCTTAAACAGTAATGACCAGCTGACCATTTAAAGGTTCTAGAATATTTTTTTTCATTTCACCTTTTTTCCACTACATTAAATAAATCAAATGTTTGTTTATTTTCCAAAAAGCTAAATGTTATTAAGAGTATTTGTGACCAGCTCAGTAAACTGTCCATGCATACCACCTGTCAGTTCAATAAACTGTATTGATTGATAGAGTGGGCCATTAAAGAACTACTGTCCAGATGAACACACATAAATTCTTTACCCTAATAAACCACAGCAGGCCTGTAATGAGTCAAACATCAATCAGGGTTTACAGTAGCAGAACGACCTGGTCAGCATTTAACCTGGAGCGCATTGACCTCAAGATGATAAATAAGATCACCGAATTAGCCGGTCCGCCATGTAAAAAAGAATTAACTGTTGCTATCAGAGTTCTTCGCATCATGCTTCACCACACCTCAAAAATATAAAGGTTAGAATTCTCTAAAGAATAATCTGTTTTATCCAGGCTGAAAGCACATGAGATAGGAAGGGAATGTTCTAGTATCACCACTAGGTGACAGTCAGAATACGGAGGTTAGGTCTTAAAAGGCTTCGCCAAAAATGGAAGGGTAGAACACAAAAAAAACGTTCTGCAAGAATGTGGAATACCAGCGGGACAAAAACAACTTAAATAGTAAACCGGCTTATACGAATATTTGTGAAATCTGAGCTGTTTACGAGAAAACGTGTCTGAAAATGCAGGGCAGGAACAGGTGGTGCGGCGAGTGTGAGGCCCGAAAATATTTGGCCAGTGTGTCATAGCTGTTGAATACCACAAACACGTCGGTTTGGTGATTACAGGGTGCCAAAGTGAGACTGACCGCAGGACCTTCTCCTCTTTACAAGCGAAACGGTCGCAAAAGCATGAAGCTGCTTCCACACCGCAATCACAGTCAAGCCCTGTTACAGTGGAATACAGACTCATTGTCCAGCAGAAGCAGAGGGACATTATTAAATGGAATGGATTTTCACAAAGCCCCCATGCAACAAGCAGTGATGCCTCCTTGTGCAGGACAAAGTGAAATCACACACAAGCTCACGGTATCAATTATATTTTATTGGTTTAGTAGGGGTCTAGTTGGTCTATTAAATGGTGTTTTGTGGATGTGTTTCCGCTGGACTGTGAACAGTACAGTATAGGAAGCTGAACTTTTAAGGACCTTCCTCTAATAATTAACTCATGCTGATGATTAAGTGACAACTACAAAAACTAAGAGATTTATCCAATGAAATTTTTTTGTTGCGTAAAGCAAATTAATATAAAATGACTAAGGAATTACATAGTTTGCAACACAACAATTACTGCGCATGTCACATTGTAAAACATGCAATATGTAGTAAGGCAGATTAAATCATGTTTCTTGAGTAAGGTTTAGAAAAGAATGGTTTGCACTCAAAAATGTTATTTAAAGTTATTAAACGTATTATTTTTATTATTTTTGTCTATGCAGAGGCACTCCCCTTTAAAACTGCCAGTAAATTCTACAATTGGTAAAAATGTTTTGTTTGTTTTTTCATTGAAAGTGAAAGTGAGTGATTATTTGTCATTGTGAACACACCACAGCACAGCCCACAGTGCATGCACCGCAATAAAATGTGACCTCTGTATTTGACTCATCCGTGAAGGAGCAGTGGGCAGTTGACATGGGCAGTGCCTAGGGAATATATGTTATATGCTAATAAACTACTATTCAGACCTTTGACAAGCAAACTAAAACAACAATAACAACCACCACTACTACTGATGATGATACTGCTGGTACCACTACTGTTAATCTTATTACTACTACAACTACTAACTACTGCTACTACTCCTGGTACTACTACAATTTGTAGTATTTGTTACTTTTAACGTCTAATTACTAGCTTCTACAAAATATTGTCGTTTCATTCAATTCGTTCATTCATTGTAGTGTTTAATGCCTGTCTTGATCCTGAAACGAAGAAGTGCAATTGAGAAGAGCCTCTTGTCTCTGGCCGGTTCAGCCAATCAGTGAGCTCGAACGCTCCGCGGCTGATGACGTCACGAACCCCGAAAGGCTGCGTGAATCACCTGAAGCCTCAGAACATCACAGACTCGCTTCCCTGCCGTCGGCGCTCATAAACTTACGGAGTAATATCTGACGTTGTTCGCAGACACCGAGCCGTACACGAACGAAACCGTGAGCAAGACCGGTCCCGGTTCCGGGCAGGATTTTATTAGAACTTGTGAAAGAGACGAACTTCTTCTGACAAGAGCCTCCGCCTTCCGCTGGCGCTCAAGTTCTGGAGGCGCGCGCTTGTCTCGCGTGAAGGACACTTCTTGAAGATGTGATTTTTCTTTTCCGAGAAAAAAATATTCCCTTAAAAACGGTAAGACTACGGTTTTTTAACCACTCAAAGTTTTGTTTTGTGCAATAAAGCTGTATTGATTTTCATGTTTTTAAACACAGTTGTGTAGTTATTTTGTCAGGTTTTTGCGAAACTTTATTGCGCTCGCGTGAGTCTCGCGAACAGTAACTAAGTAACATCTCTCAGCACGAGTCGTCGTGAGCAGATATTATTTCAGTTTTTAAAATAATGTTGTTGTTTTTTTTTTTTTACATTTTCCTGAGGGTAAAAATGCGTTGCGCTTTGCTTACTTTGTGAGTCATTATCAGATACGATGCTGGTTTTGAGTTCTCAGTTGTTCATTAGCTCAGGTCCGAATGTGTGTTTGGTGTGGTAAGCTCTTCAGGGTAAGCATTATCATTTTACAGAGTTGTGTGTTAAAATGTTGTCGAAACCCGAAATTTCTATAAATTCCATGGTTTTCATATTTCTTAGTGCTGAGGCAGATTGCATTCACAATTACACAGGTGGTTTTCTCTCTCTCTCTCTCTCTCTCTCTCCTCTCTCTCTCTCTCTCTCTCTCTCTCTCTCTCTCTCTCTCTCACTCACTGTCTCACCACTGTTCTGTCTTCCCATCCTCCCCATCCTCTTCCCATCTTTCTTTGATTTTTATCTTTTATCACTCCATCCATTTCTCTCTCCTTCCCATTTCTCCCTTCTTTTCTCCCTTCATTCTCACCTCATCTCTCCCATTTTGTCACTCTCCATCTGTCTCTCTCGCAAGGTAGCTTCTATTACTTGCTCCTAATTCTCTCTCTCTCTCTCTCTAATCTTTGTTTTTGTCTATCTCGCAAGTTATGTCCCTCTAACTCCTTCTCTTTCTCCGCTTTTTTGTTTCACTCTGTCTCCTTCTCTTCTGTAGGTCTCTCTTTTTTGCGTCTCTCAGTCTGTCTCTCACTTCTCCTTTTCTCCCTCCTTTCCTCCCTCCATCCTTACCTCTTCTCTATCTATATTTCTCCCTCCTCTCAAAAATGAATAGCATTTAAGCACAGCAACAATAAATCACTACTCCAGCATCTGCAGCTCGCCTGCCTTAATTGAGTTTATCTCCTCTCCCCTGAGGACGCTGCCTAAACTTAGATTTGACACTGCGGTTGGTTTTAGCCGCTTCGGCACTGATTCATTTCCACTGCTGCGCGACCACAGAAATGCTGTTTAGACAATCAGAAAAACTTACTGTTTTGCTGTCCCTGACTGGTCATGCAGTTTGTGGTAAAATTGACTATTTCAAGGACACTGTGTGTGTGTGTGTTTGTAATACCTCCTGGTATGGAATAGCAGCTAGTGATCTAATTTCTGTTGTGGTTTCATGGTAAAGGACAGTTTATCTCAGTTACTAGCCCCAGAGGATTTTGTGTGCCATCTCAACTTTAATTTTCTAATGGGTTTCAGGCAGTATTTGATAGCATGTATAGTGTTATTATTAAATTAACCATTACACAGATTTTTATATTTGTATGAGACACATAAGCATATTTTTGCATTTTGTGCCCTACAGAAACAAAATGACATCTACCATCTCTAGAGCCACTTGCATTCTCATCATTCTCCAGATGTTGTGGTGGAACACAAATGGACAATGCAAAGAACCAAGAGAAATCCCTAAACTCAATCTCTCAGTTACCTATGACCTCCCCCACTTTGCTTCAGACTCACCTATCCAGAAGCTTCTAGTTTTCAATGGAACTGTGTATATGGGAACTACCAACAAACTCTATGCATTGTCAGGAGATCTCAAAAAGGTGTATGAGTATAAAACAGGTCCTGTTCATGAGGATCCCCGATGCAGTGCTTGTGAGGGCTGCAGAGACAAACCGCCCAACACTAATAACACTAACATGGCGCTACTGATGGAGAACTACTACGACCATGAACTCTTCAGCTGTGGCACAGTGGGTAATGGTGTCTGTAGCCGGTACCTTCTGGAAGACGGTGAGCTGGACATTAGGCCTGACTGCATGGGCTCGCATAACAAAGACGGCAGCCATTACGTCGCTGGCCCTGCGGGAACTCAGATCGTTAATGTGGAAGTGGGTGGCGTGGTGAGGTTCTTCGTCGCTAATTCGGAGCCCCTCAACTCTTCCCTGACTTTTTCTCCACGACTTCACCACACCATTTCAGTGCGGAAGATGTGGGAGACTCAAGACCGATTTGAGTTCATCTCAGAACAGTCCTACATGGACCTGGCACCAGCCTTGCGTGGGAACTATCCCCTCCACTACGTTTATTCTTTCACCAGTGGCCCATATGTATACTTTCTCACCGTGCAGAGAGAAAGCGGCAGCTCCAAGGCCTTCCACACTCGCATTGTACGCACTTGCACCTCCGATCTAGAACTTCTGCACTATGTGGAGATGCCGTTCGAGTGCATCTACTCAGAGAAAGGAAGGAAGAAGCGGTCCACCCAGATGGTCTTCAACATCCTTCAGGCAGCACACGTGGCCAAAGCTGGAAAGGACCTGCGGAAGGAGATGGATTTGAAGGAAGGGGAGGATGTACTGTTCGCTGCCTTTGCTCGCAGCAAACCAGACTCTCCCGAAGCTATGGCCAGTTCTACGGTGTGTGTCATCTCCATCGCCGAAATCAACAACTTCTTCCGGGACTTCATGAAGGGTGGCTACATCAAGCCTCTCTACCACTTATCTGGCTCTGAGACGAAACCCTATAATCAGGTAATTTGATAAGCAAGTTTATGAAGAGAATAAAAGTTTTTAGTGTGAATAATGAAGTTGCATGCTTACTGAAGTCTCTGTTGAAGCAATCAACATATACTATTTTTGGGATTCACTTTTGAGGATGCTGTTAAAATTTTACAGTAACGTCCACACAAATTCAGTATTTATGATGTTGCTTCAAGACTAAAAAATTTGGCATTTTATGTGTCTCTATGTGTATGTGATGGGTAATGCGTTCTAAGCAGCCATTACAAAACATCTGAAAATATGCCACAACCCTCGTTAAGCAGGTCTGACACTTTGTCACCGCCCCTCAATCGCATCTTCTCTCTCTCTCACATGGCTATAAATCACCGAACTGCCTGATTCTCATCCATCTGCATGGATTGGATCAATCGCTAAACTATGGCAATCAATAATGACATGAATTTAACTGCCGATGAGTCCCTGAGGAGTTTGTCAATAAATCCATTTCTCTTGCTTCCAAGAATTCATTGCAGAGCAGAGTTATGCAACAATCTGCATAGTTAAAGATGTTTGTTAATGGCTTGTAATGATCATGTAGAGATATTCAGACTGTGGCCTTGTAAACGGTCGGCATGCGTAGCTAAAGTTCTCTGAACTGTGATGAACGTTGACAGAGGAACGTGGTTCAGGCAGCCTGGTGGAAAATCAGGATCTGAATTAGACAAGAGTCTGACCAAAACCCTCTTCCTGAGGGCACTGAAACCAATCCCTGTAAATGCACATACAAAAAGCTCCAAGAAGCGTATAATGTAACTCCCCAGTCACATCCCCTCACACCATTTCCATAAGGAAGCAGTTATTAACAACATTAGCATGTTGAATTTACTATTTTCTCTGAAATAACCGTGAGTTGTCAGCATCGGAGGAGGGTTACAGGTTTGCAGGGAGGAATCACAAGCGACACTGAGGGACCAGCCTTTAGACTTGTAAATCTCTCTTATCTGAATCTCTGTGCTGTGGACAATGAAAGATGTCAAAAACCCCTACAGGTGTCTTCGATCTGGTTGGTTTAACGGATGCGGTGACACTGTTCCCCTCTTCCACATACTGTTCCATGTCCTTCTGCTCTCCGGTCTGCTGAAGTTTTTCAGCGCCCCTCGTTCTTCATCTGTCCAAACTTACAAAGTGCTCCTCATCCATCACAGCAGAAAACCCGCCGACTCGACTCAGCCACCTCAAATATTATTGTTCTGCGTATCTCCTGCTCTAAACATTGTCATCCGCTCACTATCAGCACAGCTCCTATCAGTTCACATTATA
This sequence comes from Distichodus sexfasciatus, assembly GCA_032718565.1. NCBI lineage: Eukaryota > Metazoa > Chordata > Actinopteri > Characiformes > Distichodontidae > Distichodus > Distichodus sexfasciatus. The sequence goes on along the minus strand of JAVGVS010000011.1, from coordinate 3,009,805 downwards.
TAGATGTTCCGTAGCCAAGATGGCTTTTAATGTCACTGGATGAGCACTTTTTTTTACTGTAGATAAGTTTCCCCAATAGGAGTGTTTACTCTTGTAGGAGTTTCAATACTTTCAAGCATCAGGGCAAATTTAAAACAGAAATGAAGAAGTGACAAGAGATGGACGCGTGCATAGTCCTGCTTAACGAATCTTAACTTCAGTGCTCTCATTGTTTACCTTGTTGTCATGAGAGTGACGGGATTCTTGGTGCCATCCGTTGGATTTATAACTTTAGTTAGTGCCATATGCTACACGGTGCCAGTTTTTTTCTTATCTGTTCTTATCAGAGCAATAAATACATAGTTTAAATACAGTGTGGGTTGATGAATTGGAGCGTTGTTTGTGTATTTGGTCCTCAAGATGTTACTAAATTTTGTGGTTTTAGTTAAGTATGATTATCATTAAAATCTTAGAATTCCAGCGGAATTTTAATGAAATTTGGAGCTGCTATATGGGAATGATATAGAGTCAGTTGAATTGCTGTGTAAATAAATGTTGAAGTTCATTTATTTAATGCGAAAGAGAGGCTCTTAAAACTATTGATCCCTGCATCTGCCTTTGCCTAGATATATCTGTCAGCAATATGGACAGACATGCATATCAATCTCTAATTTGCATAGTAGTGGAGGCTTCATAAAGAATGGAACATCATCAGACTGCTTTTAATGGGAGGGGTCTCTTATGACTAACATAACAAACAGGCACTTTTAAAGTCAAAATGATCATTTGATTAGAATTGATTAGCCAAACAGCTGGCAAATGCTGATTGCTTTTAAATTGAATGTGAAGCTTGATTGATTACAGAGTGTAATATAATTTCGATGGAGTGGGGTTTGATTGACATCCATTTTAATTATAACAGCACTTGTGGCTAAATGAGCATGATTGTAGATAGAGCTTAAAAGTGTAAGGAAACAATTACTTCAAGTTTATCGATTTTAGGATGCTTTATGGAAATTATAGTTTGTTGTTTTCAGGAAGAATACACCATACACAATTCCTGCAATGTTCCATATGCAATCTTGTTGTTTTGTGATAGCGTAAGGATGGGGGTCATGGGCTCTACACTGTGGATGGCACGTAGGATCGACAGCAAGCTGTGGCATGTGTGTGTGCAGATTTTTAGGTATTTGTGAAGATCCGAATGTGTTCTAAAAGATATTTGTCAGATTGTGGTGTATATGTGAGAACAAGTTCTTATAGGTTACTGAGGCTAGGTGTAGCTGTAGTATAGGTGTAGATCTTAAAAATTTGGGTGAAATTATGGGTGTTAAAGGAAGTATCTCACAAAGATAGCAAGATCCAGCTCTGTGTGTGTGTCAGTATGGGCTTTTACTTAGTCGTGTTTGTACAAAGCAGCGAAACAGAGTATCGTCCACAGGTCATTGCTCAGATGTGGGAGGTTTCCTGCAGTCTGTGAAGAAACAGTTATAGTGAAAGACAACATACCTGTTGAATCCTGTCTGCCTCGTTCTGTCTTCAGCAAGGCTGTGATAAGTTGTGCACATGAGTAAATGTGAATAAATGAGAACAAATTCAAGTGTAGCGTTATAAAATGTGGTGCTGGAGTTTGGTAAGTCTGTTCACCTTGATTTGCTCTTCCTGTACATTCTCTCTCTCTCTCTTACACACACACCATGCATCATCAGCTCTGAGTAGTAAGGCAGGTGTACATATGCAGCTGCATGTTTTCTCACAGCATCAGTGCCGTGTGGTGAGCTTTAGTTGGCACACGCCTCTGCGTGACTCTGGACCATAACGGGAGCAGGAGGGGAGAGGGCAGCTGGTGTCCAGGTGCAGGACACTCCTCCTCCTCTCTCAGTTTCTCTCTCAGTCATGCCAGCACCTGTTGGGCGGAGTTCTGTCATTCTTATGGTTGTAAATTTCACACACTGCTCATTAAATACTGTAATATTTACTTACAGCAAAGTCAGACAATAGAAACAGATGAAAACATCTCCCTCCTTCCCGCTGCATCTCTGTCTCTGTCTCTGTCTTTGTCCCTCCTTCCCTCTGCATCTCTGTCTCTCTCTGTCTCTTTGCTCAGTTTGTCTGTCTGTCTGTCTGTTTTCCTTTCTTCTCCCTTCCTCCCTCAATCTCCTCTATAGGTCTCCCCCTTTCTAAAGAGTCTGTCTTTCAGTCCATCTCTCTCATTCTCTCTGTCTGTCTGTTTTTGGGGGGAGGGTGGAGGGTTTGGTGAAGGGGGACCAGGGGTTAGAAGAAGGCCCATAAAGCAGATAAGCACACAACAGTAACTGATAAACTTTGTCTGCGCTTGCAATCTGTCGTCTGAAGGAGCGCAGCTGGACAGCACTTCAGTCTTTTTGTTCATTATATTATAGCTGCAGGATACACAGCGTTCTGTTTGTTTACAGACGAGACTCCCTCACCTTCTTGTGCACTTCCAACAAGGTGTTTTTATGCTGCCTTCCAGCTCTGAATTCCTGTCTGCAATTTTGAGGCTGAAGCCAGCTACATGTGTATTAGCAAGACGCATTTTTTTAAAGGGTTTCATGCTTGATGAGTAACTGGCCTGTAGGCATGTTTGTTAATGTGTAGCGTTTGCCATGCCACCCACTTCCTCGTTTTTAATCGCAGCAGTAATTTCCTGCTTTTTGGTTTGGGGTTTTTCATTGAATCTGTTATGCACCTTATGTTTTGCTTCACATCACCCCCCCCCTCCCCACACACACACACACACACACACACACACACTCACGCAGACTCACACACAGTCAGAGCGTAACTCATTGCCACTCCCTCCTGTCAGGTTAATTCATTCCCTCTCCTGTGTCTGAATCACAAAACCCACTGAAGAGGAGCATGACCCCAGGCTACTCCACCGACCAATGCTTGATCTCATTGCTTCATGTAACAAGGTGCTATCCTTGTTACATGAAGCAATGAAATGCTTAAATTATGATCTTGACTAAATAAGTTTCATTATATGCCACAAACATAAATACGAGTACACCACAGAGAAAAATATAAACTTGTTTCAAACCTGAGCTTGTGCAACTCATTTAAAATGAAATACAAGAAATTAGAATAACTTTAAAATGTTAAGAAAGTACAAGCCTAAATACTACATTTTAATAAAATGATCGAATCTACAATGTATATTAGGTTTTGTAATAAATTAACAATCTGTGATGCAAACTAAAACGATCAAAACTTTAGTCAGTGGCTAAAGCTTTGTACATTGTTTTCACCTTTACCACTCTACCGCAATATCCACTGCAGGTCTGGTCCTATATGACGTTTCTACTCATACAATGGGCCTGTTGGATCCTGTGTGAATGATTGTGTGCTTAAGTAATGGAGGGGGGCTTTGTCTGGCCAGTGACTATTCACTTTTATCACCTCCTGAGCTTGCACACAATGGTAAATGGCAAATAAGTGCTTATCTGAACCATTGGTGGCTGTTCTTTCAGAGGGTCACTCAGCTCTTATAAGTCTTATCCCTCAGCAGACACAGCTAGTTAAATTAGTCTGTGAATGGAGCTTGAGCTTTTACCTGACACCCTGAGCTGTGGGTTTAGTGGGGCATGAAAAGATCCTGCTTAAGTCAGCTAATAGAATGGACCTGAAATGTTATCTGAAATCAGTACAAAGCCAAAGTACCTTTATGTGAAGTTTCTCAAATCTGATTCTGCACATTCAATGCTCAAATAAACAAAATTGAGTATAGAGACTGCTGCTGTTCTGTTATGGTTCTGTTCCCGTACTTTCAAAGTCAGAAAACAAACAGATGTGTTAATGCCTTATCCCAAATGCAATCTTCAAAGACCTTTGAAGTGTGAAAAAAGATAGTATGAGACATCGGCTCCCAGTGGTTTTATACGTGTGAAAAGTTTGGACAATGATCCATTGTTTCTTGGTGATTCGGGGCATCACACGTTATAACCATGTTTGTTTCCCATTTGTTGCGTTGGCTTTATGCTTTTGGCATAATAGCTAGCTTGTGCTTAGACGGTATATCATAAAAGTAAAGCATACCACCTGTTCGCTGTCTGCCTTTTTGGGGTGAGGAGTGTGATAACTATGAGTGGAGGAATTTTGGAGCGAGCCCCAAGTATTTTAGTCGCGACGGGACCTCACATGGATAAAAAGTTTTTATTATGCAATATCATGCATGAATTTTGTTTATTTGAATTGCAGAAGCTACACAAGGTTGAGGTCCAGAGTGATACCATTGTGTGACATTTGCCGCAAACAGCATATTACATGCTGTTTAAACACAATATCATATTAATTTGTTCTCATAAATCATATATGACACATACCCATTTTGGCAGGTCCTTGCAGTTATGTTCAAGTTGACACAGAGTTTTGGAATTGAAGTTAAGACCTCAGCATGTGTTGTTTGTTCTTATCCACGGTTGAGCTGCTCCCTCCCAGGTTGGGATTTGTTGAGCTGAACTCTTGTCTTATCTGGCTCCTGTCTGTATGCTGGCATGAGTATGAACACGCTCCTGCCACACTGAGTAATAATACCTGCTGCTGTCTTCCATCTCTTCTTCAATAGAGGAGGAGGGATGCTGTCACTTCCAGTCCTCCAGAGAACAGTTAATGAATGTGGCGAACATCTTTTTTTCACACCATGACACACAAACGAGTATATTCATTGGCAGGTTCAGAACAGCTGAACATTACATTTATTTGGAGCTTTTCTTGAGCTTGCAAGGCATCTTTTTCTAGCGGTTTAAGAAAGGTCAGCAAAAATGTTTTTAAAAAAAGTTTAATAGACCAAAATTGAGAACAGAGGTTTTTCCCATTTCTGCAGATGCTTACTACGAAAAGTCTGTAGGTCTGGTTTCTCCTGTCAAAGGCACAATTTGCACGATCAGACGTGAAGAACCATGAGATCATCAGAGGGGGAACACAGTCTGCCAAGTCGCCCCACTCAGGATTGGAATAGATTATTCTGGACTGCTGCAAACCAGAGTTTTGAAGGGTATTTTGTTCATTACTTTCTGGTTTCAAATACTGGATTGATCTTTTTAGAAGGTCGTATCACTGCTTTGGTTTTAGGAGCATGCTTTTTGCCCTTCAGTTACATTTATCCATGCCTTGTCCGCATTGGCGGCATGTTCTGACATGGTTGTGGATGGGAGGAATCTTTTGTCTGTTGTAATAAATGGATGTTTTTCACTAATGCTTTGAATGGATCTATACTGCAGCGGTAATTGGCAAGAGACTGGGTTTATGGAGTGGTTCTGACACTAAATTATCCCTCGTTTTTAGTTGTCTGTTACTCTAATTGGATGAATGTGCAACGCTCAGGAGTGCTTCTATAAATGCTTTGGGAGCTCTCCACGTCACTTTACTGATGTTTCTGTCAAGAAGCCAGAAGGCGACTCCTGCATCATTAAGTCAGAAGCATGGTGACTGTACAGTAGGGCACTGGGCTGAACGATTTGGTGAAAACATCTAAATTGTGATTTTTCTGAGCAATGTTCCAATTGTGATTTATTTTCTTCAAGATGGTCCTGTATTATTGGTTCATACCAACATTATTATAAATGTATGTCTTGTAACTGTACAATTTTTATTTACATTGACACATTTGTCAGAGGCTCTTATGCGGGGGCGACTTACAATTCCCAATTACTGGGGCAGTCAACCCCAAATTAGGGTTAACAACCTTGCTCAGGATCTCAGTTTGGTGTTAATTTTTCCTTTGATTTTGGTTTGATTAATCTTCCAGCACAACATTGATTGTTGAGAAGTCTTTTGTATCTCTAATGTCCTGTTTCCTCCTCTGCCTTTTCTGTCTTTTATTATGTCTTGGCTTAATCTGCTACACTGTCATGAAAACAGATTTAAGAGGTGCTTAACCAAAATGTGTATTGTAGCTAACGATAACTGGAAGATTATGTGGATCTCTAGCCTAAGGGATGCATGACTTTTAGCAACTAAGAACAGCTTTCTTCTCTATGTGCTATAAGTCACTCTTGTGTGTGTGTGTGTGTGCATGCGCACCATTGAATTATGTGTTTATGTAGCGTGTTGAGCGGCTGAACTAGACCGTGCCATGTTACTTAGGAGGAAACTTTAGCGAGGAACAAAGGCGTCTGCTGACGGATCACTGGACTGATCCCAGTCTGGCGACTGAGGTTTGAGAGGAAGAGGAGAACAGGAGGAAGAGTGTACAACTAGACCTTCTTTAAGGTTCCTGAAGATGTTTTACCTCTCAATGGAAAGGCTTCTTTTCTTTCGAATCCTGTTTTCAAAAACCTAGAAGAAGCTCACTTGCCTTTGATTCAGTGCCTAGGAAAGATGAATTTTAAAAACCTAAATATTCAAGCCAGCCAAAGACTCTTGTTTGATAAATAAGTGAAATTTCTGAGAGTGACTAGGTGTTGCACCGATTGTGGACTGTAGGTCTGGTCATGTTGCTGAGGTCATTTGCAGACCGTTAGTCTGCCATCAGTGCTCCAGTCCCTTTCATGGTGCTGTGGTCTAATCCGACATTATTGCCAGCTTCTCTGATTACACCACACTGCTGATCCCCGTGACCCAGTAATCTAAGAAACTGCAGCAACACCAGAGTCGGGTTGCCGGCTAACGTGCCGTACAAACGTACAGGTGGGGTGTCCCTTCCAACAACGACCCGTTGGTACTGGTGGGCTAAACACACACACACAGGCTGCACATGCTGCATGGGGTCAAAGGCCATGTTATTTCAGTCAAAGGGCAGCTATCGGGCTGAAGTGTGGAGTCTTAGACCTTCAGCACCCGGCCTTGTGCACAACTGCAGTCTCCACCGAACTGTAGCTCAGTCTGAGGTGGAACAGTGAGCGTGTGGCGGTGACATTTTGGCCTGCAGATCTCCTTTCACTCAGATCAGGCCTCGTAGAGGTGACGCCAAAGGCCATAAAGCTGTAAAACACCAAAGGTGGGTCTCAGTAACTCTATCAGCCCGCCATTATGCTGGACACAATGGGAGACGCTTTAATTGTTAAACCAGAGCCAAGTTTGAGCCGGCCCTGTCTTTACCACAGCTCTTGTTTTTCATCGCAGTCATAACACTTTGCTTCAGGTTAGTTTTTATAGATTTGAAAGTCAGTCGCCTCCAAAGTTGTGGTAATGCCATGAGCAGTGAGGCAGCACAAAGGCAAGTAGAAGCTTTTTTTGTACAAAAAAGATTTTTATGCCAAACATAAAAATACTGTAGATGTTTTCTTAATTTTTTTTCTCTAAAAGTTAAGACATTTAAATAGTGTAATATTATACAACTGTTGAATTCTAGAAAACCCAGTAGGTTCATTTTTGCACAAATAGACATGCAACAAAATGTGCATAGGAGTGCTCTTCACCTGTAGTCTCTGCTCTTACCTGAGAACAAATTTCAAATAAGAAAACACTGGTGAATGTCAGAATCTTTGTGAAAACTTCATAAGCAGGTTGTAAGAACAAATCGTCCTCTGAAAAAATGAGGCCCATTGTGTTTACTTCATGGATGTTCATATGAGTTTCAGAAATGATCAGGGAGAAGAATTAGAGAAGAGAGAAGGGACAGCAAGAGTGAAAGATGAGGCCATGCAAAAAGCACACATAACCCCATAACCTGAACAAACCCCTCACTGCTATGACAACATCAGGCCCCGTGAGACGGACCTGACTCTGGGCTCAGCGTAATGGCTGCTGAAACCTGTCAAAACACTGTTCACGTTTTTTCCATTTTCTTCCCTTGATCCTTGCAGTGTCTCCACACAATCGGAGGAATGCACTTTTTTCCCTTTTTGTTTGGCTCTCTCCATCTGCTTTCACAACCTCACAACAAATACCATGTTTGTGGGCTATAAAAATAATCCCTCCATCTTGGTTTTTGCCTTGAGGCAGGGGTGTAATCTTGGGATGTTTCAGCTGGTGTTGAGCCAAAGAGCCTGCTTGAGTTTTTACACTGTGAAAATAATGACCGCATCATGACTTGGAAATATAATATTTAAATAATATAAATATTTAATAATATTTTAGTAATATAAAAAATCCCATTGTTAATCTCTTATATGTACTTCTAAAAAATTTTGCACAATTGTATCCCTTTCATTCTTGAATTCTTATCCACTGAGTCAAATTCACTCAAGTGGGGACTATGCGTGAAAGGGTTTAGAATTTATTTGAAGCTCTTTTAAGAAGTATTGACTTTGACTAAGTCATATAATTGTATTAGTGAAGATGTTTTAACTTTCTGTTACTCCTAATTTGTGTCTCACTCCCCTCGGGCGAGAAAAGCGGCGGTGTTGTTGCTGCATGATTGATCACTGAGTTGTGTAACTGCACAAAGTAAACCCGATAAGGCTTAAGCCACATCAAAGCACTCGGATCAGTAGCTGCCCTCCACTGGCCGTCTCCCCCTGCGCCTCCCATCTTGTGTCTCTCTGCACCTTGTATCACAGAGAAGTTGGAGCTCTTCCCCGCCTGCATTCCTCCGTCTCTTTCAGCGGCCTGTATCTGTTAAAGAAGCCCTCCAGTCCACTGGGGAAGGGCATAGAGCCATTTCACTCAGCCTGATCCCCCCTCTCTCCTGCTCACCTGGCCGTGGTGCAGCAAGTGCCTCCGTATCTGGCTCCGAGTTTGTAATGGGAGCAGGGCCCAGTGGTCCTTTGGCCTGATTTACCGCTTGGCTGTATTGTTCTCAGCAGCTTCAAAGTTCCCCTTTGAGACGTGCCCTCAAATGAAGCCTTGAGTGCCGTCACGTCTGTGACTCATGCGTCTTACTCACCGTGGTAGAGAGACGGGGAGAAAGAAGCACTGAAAAGACTTGAGAAATGGGTGAGGTGTAAGTACTGTTGCCCCTCTGGTTCTGAAACTCATTGCTTCCCTTCATTCTTTTGCACCTGTCTTCCTGGCAAGGGAGAAACTGTCTCTTTAATGTTTGAAGGTTTTTTTTTTTTTAAACGAATCAGCAGCATGCCGGTTGAAGAGAATTGGTGTGATTCGCCTCTTAATCATTAACCGCCTTCTCCATGTGTTTGGTTGGCTCCTTTAGTCATGGCCTGTGGTGCCAGGGTCTGGTTTCATTAATTATTGATGGTGCCTTGGCCTTCATGCTGGGGTCTGTAACCCTGAGAGCTTGACTAAAACGTGAGCCTCAAGGTCCCCTTCCTCCACCTTTGACAACAGGTGATTTGGAGTCAAACAAAGTGAACATAAACATTTAGCACCACCGAATGTTCCAGTTCTCTTAAAAAGTGAAGACTTCATAGACCAGTCTGCTTCAAGTGTCTCTAAAACTATGTAGGAGAATCTAGATGAGCCTCTAAACTCCACAGGTTGTGGTGATGACGGCCAAAGAAAACTGGACGGAGTGAACATTTTAGATGAGCAGTAGGAGAGTTCCACATTCCACCCGGTTTCTCATGAATTGCTGCCATCTGTGGGTTCAGCCGTCTGATTGTGACAGTGATGATTTGAGCTCCAGAAGAGACACACAGACGATGTCAAGCTGCTATAAAGCCTCTCTCTTCTTAAACTCTGTTTGCTGTGGGGTTTAATAATAATAACTTGTCAGATTGTATGTTTTGTTATTAAATCGATCTTATGTTTATTCTGCATATCCAAAGCTGTCCCTGTTATGACAGTTACTCAAACTGTCTCTGAACTTAACTATGATCGATAAGGGATTTTTTTACACCAATGATACTCTGATAATATAAGAAGAAAAACCTGTTAAAGATGTCTTGATTGAATATAAAACAGTTTTCCATAACTTTTATTATATTTACGAGTCCTTACCGTAAAGCAGTTTTTAAAAGTTACCTTTCATCATTTAATTTGCAGAAGTGCAGTAAAATACATTTTCGATCAATAAGATTGAAATGTATAAAAACACAAAAAACTAGAGGTGGAGTTACAGTGTTCCCTTTGGTGGACAGTCTACTGCTTGAAGGATTAATTTCCTATCTCATTTCTTTTTGAATTGTCATTTATTGTCCATTTTAAGCATCAATAATTTATTCGATATATCTGGAATTTGATTGTATTTGTTGATAATATCGTAGTTCGGGTTTATCGGGTCAAGTTCTTAAAATAAGGACACATTCTACAAACCAACCACATATTAGTGTTTTTAAAATCTGCCGTATTGCTTCCCTCCAGAGCTCTTTTGGTGATTCATATGGCTGTGGGAAACACGAGAAAGGCTACAGGCTAGAGGTAACCAGGACACATCCACGTAAAGACTGGTTCAACGGCCGCTTCCGGAATGTTCTCCTTACCTCCATAGCCGTGGTGCCCGTGCAGGACCATACGGTGGCAACCCTGGGCACTGCAGATGGAAGAGTCATCCAGGTAAGGAATTAAGCATGGAGTTATTTACACCAGCTTAAGATTTGTTTCTGCTTGACTGGAAATTGACTCACTTTATCTAGACACCTGAATATCTGAGGGGTTCTTTTTTAATACTGGATGTAAGAAGTGGTGTTTATTGCATTGATATCGACTTAAACGTTTCAGACGGGGACACATTTGGATTTTCAACTTGACCATTTCTGTAGTTAGACCCAGTAACAGGTTAACAAAAATGGACGTGTAAAACAGTGACAAAAACAACATCATTTACCTCAGACAAAACCCAGAGGCACTCCAGATATTTCTGCCAGACGTGTGCAGCGTTTTCCTTGTTTTTGTATGACTGCCGTAAATGGACAGGATGTTGGTACGTGACCAGTGAAAATGGCCTAGAAGAATGAAAGTGCAGGTGCCAGGACCAGGTTGGAGATCTCCCCACTTTCCTGTTTGCTCCAGTCACTTCTGACCCACTGCACCATTTTATTAGGAACTCATCTAACATCTGTTCAAACAGATTGCTTGCTTATTAATTTTTATTCAACCTGAGCTTAAGATTTATTTCAATTTATCAATATTCACACACATCTGTATCCATATTTACTACAGTATTAAGTGGGCCCGTGTCACTGCTAACGCCTAGTGAGGTTGATTCTAAAGCCGCATCCCCATCCACAAGCTTCCATTCATGTTTTGTAAATAGCGTAAGTGAGTGTTTGAGAAATGACTAGTGCAGAAAGAGGGTGACAGCTGCACGGAAACGGACTGGATAAGTCGAACCGAGCGTTAATAGTAAGCACTGGGCTTCGATGACACGTCCTCACACGGTATTTTCTTGGAACGGCTGCAGCTGTCGTTCGTTTTCCCCCTCTCTGTCTTTTTTTTTTTTTTTCCTCAAACATTTCTTTCCCTCAACTTTTTCTCGCCCCCTTTGTCTCGACGTGGAAGCCTGGGAACAGGCAAGCAGTAGTTCAGCTGTCTCATTCACATGCTGAGAGAGAGAGCACGAGTGGAAGTGGAACAGAGCAAGAGAGATTTGAATGAGTGTATGAAGGCAGGATAAGGGCAGAGGGGCAAAATATTGCTGGTTATTGTGTAAGTGTTGAACCCTCCACATCCCATAAATGCTGCACATAAGGTTGATGGACGGAAAGTCTCTGAACTTTGTGTGTGTGTGTGTGTGTGTGTAGAGATGGAGCCCTAGAGGCCCTTATTCTTTAAGGAAGTGCTTCTCACTCCATCACAGTGTAAAGGACTCAACACCTCGCCTTGTGTTTTTGAGCTGCACTTCCCCTACAAGCACAATAAGCTGTAATTTACACGGTTATTAGGGCTTTGCTTCAGACATCTCTCCCCTGAGTGCACAGCTTTCTCCCTGTAATCACCACTTAACTTATATCCATTCTCTTGATTGTGAAGACTTAATCTAACAAGGCTTAGTGGGATTGTTACTGGGGTCTGTTCCCTGTTATGCATTATTGCTCAAAATCTCCACTTAGAAGTCTATTTCTTATTGCTAGGCCTTTACGTTTCTATGCATTTTTACACATTTTATTTCTCAGTTAAACAGGCTAAAAGTTCAGCCTCTCCCCAACTTCTTTGGCAATTCTCAAGTCTTTTTCAAGTCTGACCAGTCGTGACCCCGATCCAACAAAATGAAAAATCTAAACCTTTATTGGCTTCACCGTGCTCCAGAGTCTGAAAGATATATGAGGAGCGCCTGAGTACTTTTTTTCCTACCTATAATAGGAGAAACTTTCAGACTTAAACAAACACTGAGCCCCTTTCCTTCTGTCTGTCTGATATCAACAAAACTATAGTGGATGAATGAATGTCTAACTTTGGACTGATGAGGGAACAAAACCTTTACAGACTCTACAAACTATTATAGAACTATTTTGTACCTGCTAACACCGAGTACACACGGTCATGAGGACATGAGGATGCCAGGCTTGATTGATGGAATGCTAACAACACCCGCTCGTTTCACCATTTGTTAGTTTACAGATTACAATTTGTTGAATTGGTCTTCTATGTACACACTCTCTTGTTCCACCAGCATCCACTTTTTGTTCATGGAAATGTATTCCACACACAACGCTTAGCTCATCACACACTTAGACCAGGTGTGTAAAAGCCCAGATCCCAGTGCCGCTAATGGAGCTCACGCCGTAATGGCCTATTCAGACCTGGCCTAGCTTCGAGGCTTGTAATTGCAGCCTAACCACCGATGATAAATTTTAGTCCAGGTGTGAGGAGAGAGAGCTGGTGTTCCAACACCTCCCAACACGCCACATCAGCAGCAGCGTTTACGTCTCCTCTCGCTTGAGGCCCCTGCTTTTGTCTGCTCCCATTCCCTGCCGTCAGCTGAAGTCACGGTACTTCAATCTGTCATCTTCCCCTCAAAGAGAACCAAACAGCAGTTATTACAGGATCCATGACAAACGAAGCTTGTCCCATTCACAGGGTGCGCCCGTGGATTACACTAACCCTTTGATCCAGATTCTCTGCTGAGGAAAGTTCCTGATGTGATCTGTAATTTAGTAGTTTATGTCCAGCTTTTAGAACGAACTGGTTATGCAGCAGCTCAGACTATTTATTGAATATTTATTTTTAGCTTGAAAATCAAAATAAAGAATGAAAGTTTGTACTCCTTTATTTTTGCAGTGTTGCATGTATAGCATAAAAAATGACCCACAGCTACAAGCATTACCAGTGAATCCGTTTGACCAATCCATTTGCCCAAACATAAGCTGTGGAGGTGAGAGGGCACTCATGTTGCTTCTTATTGTCCTCTGCAGGTGGTAGTTTCCCGTTTTGGTAACACAGAGCCCCATGTGGACTTCCTGTTGGATTTGCTGCCCGTGTCCTCTGAGGTCGCCTTGCTGTCCCCACAGCTCCCAGATGCCTCCTTACTGCTGGTCACTGGAAACAAGGTAAATGTCTTTGATTTTTTAGCATGTCTGAGGACTGTTTTGCTTTGTAGGTTTTAAAGTTGGAGACGCTATAAAGTGACGGTAGTAGGGACAGGAATAGAACGAGTCTGTCTTGCCTGCAGTCATTTATCAGAAATATGTTCTTGTTTACCATAGTTTCAGTATCACATGGAGTGGTGGTAATTTCCCAATTAGATCCTTTGCTCCTTTTCTGTTTGTGCTTCTCTGTCAAGCTGTTGCTGTTCCCCCTCCTTGTTATCTTAAAATGAATAGGAGTCACATGTTGGAACAGCAGAAGTAAAGAAGACTTTAAGAGTCTTTTCAAGCGTAGTAATTACAGTGTAGAAAGTTTTAATTCCAGATGAAAATAGATTAAATTTATGCTAATAACATTAGAAAGGCTTCACTACCACAAAGCAGGCTTTAGGTGTGTGTATATAACAAGTTCTGGTGCACCAATAATCAAGAAGGGGGCAAAGCTGATGTGAGCCCCTCTAGTGCAGAGGAACCTGGGTGGAGTCTGAAAGGATGGAGACTCCATGACAAATACTCTCATTCCATGCACTGTATGCTGCCAGTGTGCGTCAGAAACATAAAATATGAGATTTCAATTCAATATTTCACAATGCATTAAGGCACAGCCAATCTATTTTTATTATGATTGACTGGCAAGTTTTTTAGAGGATAATAATTTATGTTCCAGAATGGTGTTTCATAATGTGACAGAATAGGCAGAATGTTGACAATGTTCTCTCTCTCTCTCTCTCTCTCTCTCTCTCTCTCTGTCTCTCTCTCCTTCCCTCTCTCTCTCTGTCTCTCTCTCCTTCCCTCTCTCTCTCTGTCTCTCTCTCCTTCCCTCTCTCTCCCTGTCTCTCTCTCTCTCTCTCTCTCCCTGTCTCTCTGTCTCTCTCTTTCTCTCTGTCTCTCTCTCTCTCTCTCTCTCTCTCTCTCTCTCTCTCTCTCTCTGTGTCTCTCTCTCTCTCTCTCCCTCTGTCTCTTCCTGGCTGTGAGCAGTTGTGGAACTGCAGCTCGTGTCTTCTGGCTCCTGCTTTCATTGGCTGTGGATGGTGCCGCAAAAGTAACCTCTGCAATCTGTCACTGGTGCCCAGCTTCACTTTGGAGCCAAGGATTCTGCCCCATTCTCATCTCCCGAGGTAGCAGTCCTTCTTACCATGACTAGAAATAGCCAATAGCATTTAGCTAATAGAATAAGCAAAGGGAAGGGGGAACTGATGCAACTCTGACCTACATTGATTTCGACTGCGCCGAGCATAACTTTTTTGGTCCAGAGAACTATTTTAAAGATTGCAATTGATTTTAAACAGGACGTTTTCATTTTAGAGTCCTTGTGTGTGTGTGTTTGTGTGTGTGTCCATGCAAGTGTGACGGCTTTTGTGGCTAGAGAAGATAATAGATTTCTTCCAGGTCATCAAACCCACAGTACATGGAACAATGCAGTGGTTTTATCCTCTTTTTATAGTGACCATCTTTAAGGTCACTTTTTACATGAGAAGTTTGTATTGATAAGTTTTTGTAACCAGGCAGACTAACGGGCATCAGTCAGCAGGAGACACACACTGTTTAACCCACCCACACACACACACACACACACACACTTGTTTCTTTTTTATTGTATCTTCCATTGGTGTTAGAATTTAGCTTTAACGGTTACACAACTTTATATAGGTTTTATAGATAAAAGTGGCAGAAACGATCTCTCAGTCTCTCTAGTGTCATAAGAGTATTATATTCCATAAAAGCAAAAGCTCTGGCTTGTTCATTCAGTTTTGTTTATGTGCTGCTATAAGAGGCATAAAGATTCAACCTACAAAACTTAAACTAAACTAGAGGTGACAATGTCAAAATTCTCTTAACAGGTGAAAAATCTGTCTCTGCGGAAATAGTGTGTTTAAAGTTGAAGTTTTTAAAAATAGCGTTAAAATCTTTGTCTTCTTTCTTCTCGTGGAACTCAATCGCGCGGTATCTTATTGAAGTCGTGAGCTGCGTGGTCCGGGTCACACCCCCTATTCTAAATGACCAGAAGAGAACAAGGAATCGGATGATGCATCGTTTATTGCTGTTCTTTACCACTACAAAGTTACAAAGTCAAACTCCACTGAGAAATCAAACATCCTGAGAGGTGAAAGGGCAGACCCACACCATTAGTACAGACCAACTCATCAATACGCTGCGGAAATAAGATCCACATTTGGGATGACTTGTGGTCAACTTCACCACAGCGTAAGACGGTGTACGAACCCACTTTTGTATGCCTTTTTAGCTTGGGGCATGTGGACTGTTGTTTTATAACATGCTATTCCCTTTTTGGTATAAAATCTAACTAAATAGAACCTTCTCTGTGCTCTGTAGGTCTTTCCCAGCACGGCTCCACTGAAGGGTCACACCAACATCACAATCTGTGGCAAAAATTTTGGTTTCAGTAAGAAAGATCGCTTTGATGCCAAACTCGTTGAGGTTGAGGTGGCTGGAGCCATGCAGACTGACTCAAGAAGGACAGTAGCAATCAGCGGTAAGTCACTGGAGGAGAATTTCATGATTCTAGGATGATTCAACTTAAACTCTGACTTATCCTAACATCTTAATGAGTTTTCGTGAACGCCTCTCTCGGTAGTGTTTTACACTGTCATCCCATTTCCCAGAAAAAACCTTCTGGTAGGAACACCAGCCCATGTTCCAGCACTAAATGTCTAGCTGTAGTGCTTCTTTCCAAAAGTGCTTCATTGTGCAGTTTTTCCTTGCGTACCCAACTAGCCTAACGCAAATACACTCCTATTCAGGAGGCTTTGTGCCTCTGGACAAGTTGCTCCACAGCCATCGAGATATCAGCAAGTAGAGAAGTAGAGTACTTTCGGGAGAATGAGTCCTGTGTTGTTTGTGCCTAGTACAGCCATTATTAGTAAATTAGCTTTTTGCTAATAGCCTGCTTTTACTCATTAGCTGGAAGACACAACCCACAGCTTGTTATTGTCTAAGCTGTGGAGACGTGGTTTTTGTGTTTAGGTTAGTTTGTGCCTGATCATGTGAACGTTTCAAGCGCTGACCGCAGGGTCAGTGTGCGCAGTGGTAAAGAGGTGGGACAGATCGAGGGATTCTCATTTGTGGTAAGGCTCCTCAAAATCACAATATTATTTTATTTATTGGACTTTCACTTTTGTATACATATTCCTTTGTAGTACAGTAAAAGTACAAAACGCGTAATATTTAATCTCTGTAACACTGTACTATTTCCCCACCATAACTCAATATGTGACTATCCACGGCAAAACCAGAGTTATTATAAGCCATGAAAGGGCATAAATGAAGCTTCTTCAAACAATACCTATATGGAATGAATCAGACTATTAAGGCGACTGAGATAACAACATTCAAAGGAGTCGGGTTTCTCCTGTCACGCCAAGTGAGAAACGTGGAGAAATCTGCCTTTGAAGGACTATCGCCGAGCACCTGGTTAAGACGCTTGGTGCGGTCGCGGCTACGTTTGTATTTACGGTAGCCTACGCTGCATTCACAGCCACATGGATAGCCTACCTGCATTAGGTTAACTGAACTCGGGAGACGAAGATGGATTCCGGAGAAATATCTTCACGCTAGTCAACCAGTGGATTTACCGTAAATATTGAAGTAGAGCGGTCAAAACAGAAACTTGTATTCTTCACCTCAAGAAAGTCACGTTTTTAGGATGGAAAGGGTAGGTTTTTCAGCGAATTTTATTCACAACAGTACAGTATAGACCTTCCACCGTTTCAAAAACACAAAAACAAAAATCCAAAAATTTTTTACTCCACGCAAATATAAACGCCATTTTTCTCGAAACTTCCGCTGGCGGTATAAGCAATTGTTTGCTGCGGAGGGTCACATATCTGGTTTGTCAAAATACATAAACACTCATGCTATATTCAGGAGATTTTAATATATGCAAGTCAGCTTTCATCCTCCTTCTAATTCCTTTGCCCCAACAGAATCCTCTGATTAGTGGAATCTTCCCTGAGTTTGGCCCCAAATCAGGAGGCACCACCTTGACCATCAGGGGTTCACACCTGGACAGTGGGAGCTCACGGACGGTTACAGTTGGAAGTGCTTCCTAGCTATTCAGAGGTGAGACATGAACCGTTATATGGTAATAATTAGTAGTCATAGTATGAGGACAGAAAAAACAGGCCTCCTGTCCTGCTTGAGATGTCATGTTGTGTGGGTTTTGTGTGTGTTTTCTGACAATTGACGACAAAGGAGCTGGAACCATTTTAATATTGGAACTAATGTTAACTTGTGTAGTGAATTTTCGTTATCTATATTAATTCGTGAAGAGTGATGTAGTCCTTCCAGTCTTGGTTCCTCTGAAGGTTTCTTGTCATGAGGAGTTTTTCCTTGTCACTGTCGCCTCAGGCTTCTCACTGAGCTAATGGGTCATATGTAAAGCGCTTTTATGATAATGTTCGTTGTAAAGAGCGCTATACTAGCAAAATTAAATAAAGTTCAAAGGTAAGGGCAAAGGTAAAATTTAGATATGAAGTGTGCAATTACAGCTGTGGGTGTAAAAGAGGAACGCTTGTGAATAAATCTGAAAGAGTAAGTACTTAACCATAGATGGAAAAGGAACAGGTGGATAAATAGCTGCAGTGCTTAGAGGACACATTTTGAAGGAACACAGCAGGTGAGATAGTAGGCGGAGAAAAGAGAGAGGAGAAAGATAAGAGCGGAGGTAAGATACTGTAGCGATGTAAGAACTCAAGGGATGAACTGCGAGAGAACACGAGGGGGGAGAATGAAGGAAGAGAGTGAATGAGCCATTGAAGGGAAGTGGCACAGGGCACTGGGGTGTAAAGAGGCATGTTTTGGCAGGAGGAGGGCAACAAACGTGTGTGTGTATGTACCCATAGCAATGTAGATCGTTTGGCTTAAACTATGTTGTGTGATTGTGCATGTGTGTCCAACAGCCAAGTGGAAGCACAGTGATTGCATCTGGAGTCTACCTCCACTCAGCCATGCAGCCTCAGATGGTCCTCAGCGGTTCTCCCTTCACCAAAGACAAAGAGATTTACGCAGTGAGTCTGTGCTCACTATAGCCGCGCACACTATCAAATACTCTCCGGCCACGTCACACAGGTGTTATTGTCATCAGCCCCACAGATGGGGGAAAACTCTTCAAATAAAGGGAAAGAAAAGTGCTGGAGCTGCACATGTGTAGAGGAAATGGAAAAGCCACTTAACGTTCCTTATTGTCATCACTTCTGACTCCCAGTTTGGAAACCCAATTCATTATTCACCTGATTTCAGCATAGTGTGTCACAGGATCCCTTGCAGATTCTCTAAGGGCTCCAAAATGCCTACTCAGGACTGGAGATTCCTGACCTTTGATTCAACTTATGCTGAAGTCGTTATTTTTATCATTTAATCATAATGTGTAGCATCTCAAATTTCTTCTTAGTCATCAGTGTAAAAAGCCCCTGTAACAATGTCAAAAGTGGGTGAGTGAGTAATTATTTTATTTCAGAACACACCACAGCGTTAGTAGACAGTGCACCACAATGAAATGTGACCTCTGCATTTAAGCCATCTGTGAAGATGCAGTGGACAGCTTACATGTGCAGTGCCCGGGAGCAGCATGGGGACAGTACTTGCTCATTAGGCACCTCAGTGGTAATTTTACTGCCTGGGATCAAAGTGGTGAGGTATATGCTAGTTAACCATGGTGCTCTTCATAATATACATAATGCATATATACATCAATACCTTCATTTCGATTTTGACAGTGTTGACACCTTTAGTCAAAAAGTCCAAGTCAAAATTAACTTTATTGTAATCTGTGCTATATATTGTACAAGTATACAGAAAGACGAGACAACGTGGCTCCAGTTTTAACAGTGCCAATGACAAAGAACAAGGTACAATAAAATATATAAATAAAATATAAAATATACACTTTAAACTAGAACTACAATATAAATGTAAAACTTTAAACTTTAACTAGAATGAGAGACAATAACAAGAAAGAGAGACAAAGATGTGCAAATATGTAGCAACAGTGCAAAAAGCTGTAACTATTGTAGTAGCAGTCAAGAGAAGAGGATTGCAATTTAGATCAGCCAGCATTAAATGTGTGCCAGATCAGCAGCAGTTTCAGAAAATACTCAAATTGCCTGTAAAACATAAACATTATTTATAAACATTTTCCTGAGACCGCTTTCAGTGCAACATGAATGAGGATGTCCGATAGCAGCGCTGCATCACGAGACAGTGTTGTGTAAAAATTATTCAATTCTTCATTATAATTACAACAATGGACGACGCAAGTAATGAGACTTGTCACAACTAGTCATATTAGGGTACTACACTGAGACTGTGTGTGTAGTTAAAAGAAATAGAGAATTCTATTAATTGATACTTCAGCAGATAATAAGCAGTAAGTTGTATACAGCAGTAGAAGCCACACTACCCTCTTCCTAATGATTTAGGGATGGCTCCCTCAGCTGTTGTACTGTGCAAATTCTATAAACACTGTGGGGTCCAATACGTCCGTCCTGAACTATAAAGAACAAGTGTTTTATTGTTTTTGTGTTTTTATTGGGAAGCTGTGTGGAAGAATGACTTGAGTCTGAGTCGCCTCCGTGGCGTAACCTGAGTGGACCTGTCATCTGTTTCCTTGAGGTTTTCTCTGTGAAGGGGAAACAGAAATGTGGTTTGGGGTTTTAGGTCTTGTTTCTTGTGGGCTTAGAGGATCGTTCTACATGCTGACAGGCCTCTCGAGTATCTGAGGAAGAGGAGTTCTGTGGATCCTTGCAGACCATCAGTGGGTTTTCTCTCCTCTTATAATCAGAGACAGTAAAAAACCCCAGAGACGAAAAATGAGTGTAAGTGAGGAACCAAGTCGAATTTTGGACCCCAACAAAATCAGCAGGGAAAATCTCAAGAGCTTTCTCCCATATCTGGTACTGCCATCTAAATCCAGGGTTTCATTGATCCCGCACTTTCATCGATATGAAAGGTATTTTTTATAGGCTACAGCTTGTTGCTAAATGTTGGCATGAGACGGAACTCAAAAAGCAGAAGATTTTGTTTCTTCCGTTCTTGGAGTCCAGGGGACATCCCCCCTTCATTACTAATTTCTTGAAGGGTTCTGAATGACGTAAATGGCTTTCTAGGCAGTTTTCTAAACTATGGGGCTTTTGAAAATCGTTTTAAGGGTGATTGCAGGTGTCATCTCTGGTTCAAAGCCCTCAGTAGGGTGCACGGATGGAGAACCACCTGTTTTCAGGATTTAAAATGGGTCAAATCACACACAACTATGCAAATCAAACTTGTCTTTTTAATTTCTTCCCCTGATACACAGTACAGCCTGCTTCTGCCAGAGGAGGCAGTATTATGACCTTCTTTTCCCTGCCGATCAGGAAGCTCTAAGAGATCATCTGAGTGTCTGGAACTCATCTTCTCTAATCCCCTCCGTAGGACATCTTCATGATGGATATCTCAGACGATAAACCAGCTGTGCAGTGTGACGCTTTTGTTGCATCTGGCTTGTTTCTAGATAGTGATCTGAGAGCTGCCCCATATGCACTTCAGTTGGACCAGCTTCTGTTGCTGCTTTTCGTTTCAGTGTTGTGACATGCTGACGGTGTTCCACGGCGTGGTGGAAATTTCTCATGTATTCCTTTGAGAGTATCCATGGATTTCTTCGGCTTGAGTTTGAGATTTCTTAGTAGCTTAGCAGTCTCTTTTCAGCAGCTGTTGCCCATTCATGAACCCCGCTCAAGAGAAGTTCAATATTACGTATTGTTCTTGGATAGTTTAACTGAAAGATAAAACATTATTTTGCCTTTTTTACTTTCACCCAGACTTTTACTTGTTACAAATGGCAGACATATGAACCAGAGAGACTAAAATCTTTCATCTTTAGTAATCATTGAGAATGTACCATTTTATGTCATGACACTGGGATCGGCCATTAGAATTTTTGCATGTGTGGCTTTGTGTTCATGTAGATGCTTCCTTAACTCAGTCTTTTTGTTTTGAAGCGTCTGTGGGAGGTGTTGTGAATGAATGGGGTTAGCTAGTGTGTTTTTGCCTTGCATCTGTGATATTGCTCAATTGGGACCTGGCAAGGAGGATGGGGAAAACTTGGAATAAAAGCATCTACCACAGTAACACGGCACATTTGTTTTAGAAATATAAATGAGGGACAGCCTGGTCATGTAGATGTCAGAAGAGCATATCATGTGATTTGTACATAATAATAATAATGCATTTCATTTAAGGTTGCCTTCCTTAACACTCGAGGACACATTCTAGGTTAATGCTAAAAAATAAATAAATAAATAAATAAGACAATAATATAGCAATGACAATAACATAAAAAATTAAATAAAACAGAAGTTGGACTAACATTATGGGTAGGTTATTTAGTCAACGCCATTTCATCTTCCTTTTATTTCAGGTGCTTAAATTATACACTGCTGTCCATATAACTATTTTGCACTGCACGAGTCTAGAAAAGATCTAGAAAGCTCTAAGAAGTGGTTTCAGTTGTTGTTTTTGTTTAACCAGTGGATTTGTACTTTGTCTCAAGCCTCCTTTTAGATCGTCCATTTAAGGTCATATTTGTCAGGGTCATGGTGCTGTACCCAAATACACTATATCCATGGTTGTGACCGCACTACAAATATTGACTATGGTCAGGATGTGGAGTCCACCCACCTCAGGACTCTGTGTGTGTCATAGTTGATTTTAGCAATTCTACATTTGCAGATGTAATACAGGAAAGCATGTAATTGAAACCTTATGAAGGTGATTATTTATTTTGCAACAAAGAGCACCAGTGCCCCCATATTTTCACAAATAATTCCATCAAAGGTTCCAGCATGTGTCTAGTGCTCCAGGGCTTCCTCATAAACACAGCGAGGAAGTGAACACTCGGGATACACTCCACTGACGGAAGATGACAGGCATAAAAGCTTAAACAGCCAATTCCATCCAGCGCCGATACGGCTCGAGGAGAGCGCGGCGTGGACAGGAGGCTCGACGGGATGGAGACGGCTGCCAAAAAGATGAAGTCATCGCTGGCAAAGTAGGCCTCCAGTCATAACTCATAGCGTTTGAGTTCGGGTCACTACTAAAGGATCCTGTTCATTTTTCCTAAAAATGATCCTCAGCATAACACCAGCACTAGCAAAGTCAATGCAAGCAAGATGAGACTCCCATCTGGTTCTAGGTGTTGCAGATTTCCATGTTTGATTTGATATAGCATCGCTGTTGTTAGTGAAGTACAGCCCAAGCGAGAGTGTGTGTCGCTTGCAGAAGTGTCCTGAGGCTTGTTCATGAAGTGCTCAAGATAAGTCAAGATGTCACAGCTGAGAGGCATGGCACTGGCACCACCTTGTCCTTGAGCAAAATGAAGTGCCATCCGACAGCTTATAAGGCTTGTGGAGGATTAATGAATGCCACACCCACTGTCATGTGTGAGTTAAGATGTCATCTAGAGACGTTTATGTCTTATGACATTCAAAGCAAATGCAAGAGGATTCTCGGTAATTCCCATTTAGAGGAACTTTCTTACTTCGTTTCCTGTTAAAAACCAGGGTATGATTTTTTTGGATCATACAGAAGTTATTACTGATCTGATGCTGGTCAAGTGGTTTAGAACAGGAAACTGCTAACTGGCCAGTTTTAGTGATCTAATATTTTATTTGTCATTGTTCTTCCCATAAAGTGCCTATCAGAGCAGGGTGTGAGCAGGAAGTCATTTGGCACTCGAGCTGAAGAGAGAAACATGGTGTGATGAAGATGTTTGAAGCTTTTCATAAGTCCAGACCTGCACCCAGAGTGAAGAAGGCTGTTAGCGTCATCTGCATCACCCCTCCCCTTAAAGGCCTGAACATCCGTCTCCGCCGCCACCAGATGAAGTTTGTACTGATGGCTTCTTCTACACGCCCAGTATGACTTGACCTACGAGAGGACCCCTAGGTTTGAGGAGTTTCTATAGTTTACGCCACTCCCAGAGGCAGTAAGAACGGTTGGAGATTAAGGTAAGAGAGACACACACTCCACTGACTTAAAGGACATCAAGTGCTTATAACATACAGGTTATAAGTATATTTATATTTAATCTCACTCACACACACAGACACACACACACGCACAGAGCCTGGATTCTTAAGACTCACTATGGAAGGAAACAATAGTGAGACCTAGAGGAAGTGCAGTTTGTTTCCCATTATAGCTAAGGTTGCGCCTCTTTCCCTCCGTTCCCCATTAATTTTTCCAGCTTTGGACATTAATGGTGAGATCCTTTGCATTAGTTTGGGAAATGAATATTTTGAAATAACAGAAACACAAGGATTTTTTTCAGAGCCAAGCACTCACTGGTCAACTGCAGCTGTTGAGTGTGTGTTTGAGGAGGGGGAGAGTTGCGTGAGATCTTTTTACTTGTGTGCAGGAATCCGGCATCGGTGGCACTCCATCACACACACACACACACATCAGTTTCAAGCAGTTTGTATTTAACTGATGTGATGTTTTTAACTCCAGTGGCCCCTAAAGAAGTTATCATGAAAATTACACTTGGCAGCTCAAGCTGTGGTGTAACATATCAGAATATCAGACATGTATGTTCCTCTAGATGACATCTTAACTCACTCATAACAGACTGGAAACTGCCTTTAAATCAATGAATTTGTTAATTAGTTTCTAAATGTTATGGCTAATTAAAAGTAGTGAAACATTTTCATCATTTCTTATGGCCATTATACTCACGTTTTGGAAACCATACCAAAAATATGTGTGTTCTTGTCAGGTCTCTAGCTGTTCTATACTGTACAGGAACAGGTGCAGAACTGAACTCTGTGTCCAATCTGCAAAGCCCAGGCTGTCAAGCACGGAATGTGATCGCTCTCTTTATTGCCTCACTTTTTCGTCACCAAATCTGAGATATTTCTGGTCTTTTGTGGTGCTAATGATCACCTACATTAGCAGATGAAATTAGGCACGTGGTCTTTTTACTGGACATGAAATTAATGCTCTCTCTCTTTCTCTCTCTTTCCAGGTTCCTCGTGTGGATGTGGAGGCGGTGAAGGGGGAGGTGTTGCGAGTGTCTAACCGCTCCTGTGAGAGTGTCACTCTGGTGGGAAACACTCTGGAGTGCACAGTGCCACCCGAGCTCCAGGCTGCCACCAAAGAGCTGGAGATGGAGGTTAGAGAACCACCTGCCCTGTTCACTAGCTTTCATCACACCTGAGCAGCAGTATTTGGCTTGCTAGATTGCTCGGGTTGCTACTAGCTGATAAGATTCTTCACATTTCTTAAAGAACATTAAAGAAGCACCTCTGATCTGTTGTGGTGTGTGAGGGGGGGGACACGGGGCTCTAATCTGACCCCATCACAATACAGTGGGAGAGAGAAGCTCGCCTCCACCTAAACTCAATAACTCTGTGCTCCATATGAAACAAGCTCTATCTATAATCCAATTTCCCCTCCTGCCCACATGAGCGTGTCTGGGTGTGTGTGTTGTTTGATTTCTGAGTAAGGGAGCTCTGCATGTGAGCTTGCCATAAAGGAGAGCTATGGCATTTTCACACTAAGTTTGTGTGGAGCATTTCATTTGGAACCAGGAGCATTTCCCCCTTATGTTTGGTTCATTCGGTCATGTGTGAACACAGCAATTGTAATCGAGTCTGGACCAAAAAAATCACTCCAAGACATTTAGAGGAGGTTGGTTCTGACAGATTGAAGGTTGAGGAGGTTGAACTACGGTATGAACCAATTCCTAAGTGCAAGGGGCTTTTACACCAGTATTGTTGATGGCAACTTGTTGTTGCAGGGAGACGTTAGTTTATTGCACAGACGAAGTCCAATGGTGTATTAAACTGCGTCTATATAGCTTCAGTGCTACCTCACAAAAGCAAAAACACCTGCACACTTGGTTCTCCAGCTTTAACATGTGTTTATACTGAATGTTTTCTGCATGCTGTTATAAAGGAATGAAGCACATTAACATCACAGATATGATTTTTATTTACATTTACTGTTGTTTATCTATTTTCTCTGTTGTTCTGGGAGATAAAGAAACGATAAATAACATTTACAAATATGTACAAACCACCAAACTACCAGCATTGGTCCCTGAGTAGGACACTTAACAGGGAGAAATTTACAAAATATAGTTCTGAATAAGATTGTCGGCAAAAAGGTAATGTTCATAGGTGTTTATCAAGCAAAACAGATATGTTAAATTGCAGAACAAACTGAGCACATGCACTATATGATTGCCATATGATGACCATATGCACTATATGATTAAAGCAATATTTCAGATAAAGAAATGCTTGAAAAGTGCCGACATTATTGATGAGAAGGGACTTATAATAAGGGATTATGCAAATAAGCGTGCTTGTGAGTGTGTGTATATTTTAACATGTGTGTGTCTGTGTCGCAGTGGATGCAGGCGTCGTCCTCTGTGATTCTGGGTCGTGTAATTCTGGCACAGGAGCAGGACTACGGTCCGCTGATCACAGGTGTGGTGTGCGTGTCCATCCTGCTGCTCATGCTGCTCGCACTGTTTGCCTGGATCAAGAGGAAGAAGCACATCGATGGTATGCAACTGTGTGTGTGTGTGTTTCTAATAGCTAGTGTTACACAATTGCCAACATCATGTTTTAATGCTGACTTTCACTCTCAACAGCAAGCCAAGATAGAAATTATCTTGTTTTTTACAGCACACGCGGCTTCTTTGCGAAATGTTCCACTTGCTGTGCAAAGCAACTGTTTGTTGTTTAAAATCTGCTGCATAAACCTTAGTGATTCATGCTAGATGACAGAAACTGCCCTAAAAAGACCTTGTTTACTGAGGAGTGCTTGTGATAAAAGTGCCTCTTAGTGGGGGAATGAGAGAGAGAGGAAAAGAGAGAAGAGGAAGAAAAACGAGTGTCCAACAGTAGACTGATAATGCACATGGGGAAGCGGCCTATTCTTGTTTTTAAAACTTTATCTGTCTGTCTGTCTCTCTTGCCCCCTGCCCTATTTCTTTTCACTCTCTTTTCTGTATTCTTCCCTCCTGTCTTCCCTCCTTAATTCTCTATCTTTCTTCCTTCAACTTTACACACTGTACATTTCTGTCTTATATTTTTCTTTCTTTCTGTCTGTAATCTCTCCCTTCTCTTCATTTCCTGTCTTAATTTCTGATTTCTGTCTTTACTTTCTTGTACGCTGCTTCCTTCTGTCTCTATATTTCTCTCTCACACACACCCCCACATTTTCTCTTTCTCTGCTGTCCTCATTCTTTGTGTCTGTTTTTTTCTCTCTTTTTCTTTCTCTGCTGTCTCAATCCCTGTCTGTATTTTACTCTCTCTCTCTCTGTTTCTATGTCTCTCTCTCTCTGTCTCTCACTCTCTCTCTCTGCGTGTAGATGTTGCTCAGGGGATGGTTTGGTACGATGGCCGCGCTCACATTCCGCACTTGGACATGCTGGCAAATGCGAGGAGTGTCAGTCCCACTAATGAAATGGTGTCTCACGAGTCTCTGGACTATAGAACCACTTTGCTTGAGGGTACGTGTTGCTTCCTGCAGTTTGCTGCTCTGATGAAAATCTCTCCTTCCATTCTGATCTGAGATCGGTGTTTGCTTTATTTGTCATATTGGGTCATGCGGGATCTTTCCGTAGCTCAGCATAAACACTTTATCCTCCCCCCGCACCCTAAGCTCTCGCTCCTCCTCCTCTCCTCTCCTCTCATCTCTGCATGCTCCCTCGCTCTCTGCCTTGTTTCTCCAGAGTGAGAGATTCTCTCTTTCAGCATCTTGTGTATAAAGCAGGTCTCGAGTTTCCTCCCCCACTTTTTAGCTGTTGTAATTACTTGACCCCGACCCCCCCCACTCCCCTCCCCTCCCCAGACGACCACAATAATTTAGGTGACCTGCGCACTCTCTGGTTTGAGCCTGTGGTTGACCTTTGGCCTCTCGACACTTTCCCTTGGCAGACCAGAGTTTGCCGTCATCCCAGAGCGAGTCGTGTCGCCCTCCTCCGTACTCGCATGCCCACGTGGACCTGTCGCCCGTGCTGGGCGCTGTGGATGGGGACCTGGCCTCGCCGCTGCTGCCCGTTTCTGCTCCTGTGGACCTGGGCAGCCTCCATCCCGAACTTTTGAAGGAGGTGCAGCACGTGGTCATCGCCAAAGAAGACCTGCTCCTGCATCTCAATCAGATTATTGGAAGAGGTGAGACCCCAGAAATAATGTTTTATCATTATGATGTCTCGTTACACCCCGAGTAGACTAGTGCTGAACGTGTATAATCTGTTTGAGAAAAGACTGAATTTGATGCTGTTTAAACATGTGTCTGATCAGGGTCACACTGTTGGGTGTCTGGAGGGTAACTTGCCCCTCTCTTGGTGCTGCATTAGTGAGGGTGTGACTTCAGCAAGATCTGATTTACTGTGGGCTTCTGTAGAAAACTCTTTCCCAATCCAGACCTGCACAGAACTCCATGAACCGCCCCCTTAACCCCCTTAGCAGCCCCCTGAGAATCCATGATGTGTGTTTGTGTGTGTGTGTGTGTGTGTGTTGGGGTGCTTGATGGGGGGGTGTGTGTGGTGATTTGTTCTCGTGTTAAGTTCCCAGCTCATTGTTGTTCTGTCTCGAGGCTCCGTGCAGTAATCTGACTCGGCTGCCATCTGGGAGGACGCGATAGCAGCTCTGAGGGGGAGACCGATCTGCTCCCCACTACACTACTTTAACATGCACACACACACACACACACACACACAGGCATACACACAAGCAATACTTCAAGTATACACACTCAAGTACACACCCCCTCACATACACAAACACATATAGACGAACATACACCCACATGCAACACTCCCCCAAAAAGGAGGCTCCCCCTTACTCTTTGTTGAGTTTTGACTGTGTGGGTGTTACATGGAGATTAAAGAAGGTTAATCTGTTTTGCTGAAAGTAGGTTCTGGTGCAGTGAGCTTACCTCTAATTGGTAGATTCTTCGTGGTTTAAAGTCAGTCGGTCGTATCACACTCTTGTTATAATATTAAATATGAAAAGTGGATGTGGAGGCAGAAAGATAAAGCAGGAGAGAAATTAATGTTAGAAAACAACACATGCTGATAAATTAAACTTCAACATTTGCTACTTTAATACCACATATACCTCAGAGCTGCACTGTTTAAGTTCTTGAGTCTTTATCATGTATCTTATTTACTACTTTTCATTAGACACTGAACATGAAATGACAATTTTTTACTGACGTGCGTATAAGTGATTAATAGGGCAGTTGGTGGCGTAACGGTAGGGCGTTCGCCCCGTTGTCAGAAGATCGCAGGTTCAAATCCAGGGCCGATAAAGTTACCACTGAGGTACTCATGAGCAAGGTACCGTCCCCAAGCACTGCTCCCCGGGCACTTGTTAGCTGCCCACTGCTCCTTCACGGATGGGTTAAATGCAGAGGTCGCAGTTGGTTGTGGTGCACTGTGTGCTGTGCTGTGGTGTGTTCACCATGACAAATAATCACTCACTCACTCAGTTATGTGGCTAAACCCATATCAGATATTGAGAAATCATCATCATCACCTTATTTGTACATCATGTAGGGTGAATGTCCATTATGGAAAATTTTGCCCCGAAACGTTGACAGCCCCAGAGAAGAAAAGAGTTGCCGGTGAATTGGGGAAACAGCATATTAGTGTTGTGATTCTGTTTTATGCAGAGTTGTGTAAAGTCAGTGTAATGAAGGCCTGCAGTGGAGCTCTGATAGATTGATGTACTAATGGTTTCTCATTGTCTTTGTGAACTGCAGGACACTTTGGATGTGTTTTCCACGGAACTCTGCTGGAGCCAGATGGGCAGAAACAGCACTGCGCAGTCAAGTCCCTAAATCGTGAGTGTGGCTGCGTGTCATGAGTATTTGCACGATTTTGTGCGTGTATGTGTGTGAAACAAACAGATATCCTCTCAAAGTTAGTTTATAATGATAGAACAGTAGTTCTTAAACCGAATAACACCCAAATCACCAGTTGTTTTTGCACATAAAGTAATCCCAAAGACATTAGAAAAGCAATGTTTACGAAGCCAACTTCCGGTATTTTCCAGTGGAAAATGGAAACGTAAGGTGAATAAAATCACGAATTTCGCTATTTATCCTGTTAGAAATTACATTTCAAACATTACATCCGAAAACCTCAGTACATAATCTATCATTTACTGCAATAAACTCATATGGCATATTGTTGACATTTTTCTCGCTATGACTACTTTGACGCTCTTTATTTCATATTTAGATTTGGCGATTTTAGCCGGGTTTTCACAGGCGGGGTCACATATTTGATGTTTGTTTTACTGTGACTGTAAGTGTGGAGATGATGATGATGATGATGATAATGATGATGGATGAGAGTCTAGAGGCCACATCACATTAGAGTCGCCTCTAATCAGGTAACATGGCGTTCTGAGAGCTCAGATTTATGACCTTATCTCTGGGTTTGGTTCTCTTCACTCATATTTCTACAGTTTGCTTTCAGTTTTGGATTAATTTCAGCTTGTGCAATTACTGCTATTCTGCACACAGCATCCCCAGAAGCCCAAACCTTCACACTGGGAAACGCTTTACATATTTAGCCTAGTTACATGTACCCTCACTGTGTGGTGCTGACTTAGTACAGCATGTGGAGCAGATTTCTACTATTCCCAAAAAGTGCTGCTACTCAGAAACACTCTCATAGGCAGTTATATGAATACGGAATAAAAACAGGTACTGAGGTGTAATATAGCAGGTTTTACACCATCATACTGAACACAGATCTGCTCTCGGGTCTCATTGCTCTCAGTCTTCATCACATAAACTGATCCTGGATCAGTCCCACACTTACAGCTGTCCTGCATGAACACTGGCTCTGCTCTCGGAGTCTCTTCTCTTTTTATTTTATGTTCTCTGCTGTTTCTGCTCCCACTGCAGAACTAAACAGCTGTTAAATCTTCCCTAAATGTGAAAGCTCTACAAAACAGATTAAAGAGGGACGCAGGGGGAAAGGGGCAGGACCAGGGAGACGCCGAGTGGATCCAGTAATGGCTGCCTTGTGTCACACTAGATTAAGTCTCGTCTCTGAAACAGCTTCTCTCAGGGGTGACATATAGAGATGTGTGTAAAGCCTGATGGTATTTTAAGTGAATCTGATACTTGTAGGGCTGTGTTTGGTGTATCAGTATAACAGTATTGGGAATAAACTTAAGACTGTACACATTGATATCGTTATGACTGCTGATGTTGAATAAATGCTGTGGGTATAAATCATGCATTGTACATTGATCCGAATAAAATTGCAGAACAGGTACTCTTCATCTGAATGCGAAGGCAGAAAGACTGGTGCTCTAGCTTCAAAACGTAGAAATTAGTTTTATTAATGGAGATATCGCATTTTTATTTGTTTGTCTAAAATAGTCTCACTTATTTTATTCTAACAATTATCTTTGTCCATTGGAGTTGTTGATGGTTTCTTGACCCTGTTTTAGGTTCGTGTTTTTACAAAAACAGCAAACCTGATACAAGCATGGTCGGATCAGAGTGTATTAAATCTGAGCACTGGGCCAAAAAGAACAAGATTGGGAAATCTTTGAGGCTCGTCCACCAACCGCTCTTAAGTAGAAATTTGTTCTTAAAACAAATGCAGTTTTCATAGAGATTACGAAATTCACCAGTGTTTTCTTATTTAAGACTTGTTCCTAGCTAGGAACAGAATCAAAATTTGAATGCATGCATGCTTGTACAAAACGTTCAGTTATTAGGTATTCTTCAATTCTACAGTTATACAATATTATACTATTTTAATGTCTTAACTTTATAAAGAACAATAACTTCTCTGTCTGTTCTCTTTCTGGAGATAAAGCTGTGTTGCCATGTTATTTTGTCTTCTGTGTGCAGGTATCACAGATATCGAGGAGGTGTCTCAGTTCCTGAAGGAGGGCATCATCATGAAAGACTTCAGCCACCCCAACGTGCTCTCGCTGCTGGGGATCTGCTTGCCCAGGGAGGGCTCTCCTCTGGTGGTGCTGCCGTACATGAAGCACGGAGACCTGCGAAACTTCATCAGGGACGAGACTCACGTATGTGGAGCCAGCTCTCACACAGCCTTCACCCGGCCTGACCCCAATCATGATGGGCTTTATTTAAATTATTGAGCTTTTTGTTTGTTTCTCAGTCACAGTTATGTGCTGTGCTTCCTCTCCAGAACCCCACAGTGAAGGATCTCATGGGCTTCGGCCTGCAGGTGGCTAAAGGCATGGAATATCTGGCCAGCAAGAAGTTTGTGCACAGAGACCTCGCAGCCAGGAACTGCATGTAAGACTTTTGGAATCGTAATTGCACTTTCAGTGTGTGTAAAGATGTGTGGCAGTAAAGATGTACTTTAGAGATAAGTTCAATAAAGATGTTTCATGTTCTGCTTATAAAAAGTATACCCCAGGTGCTGTGTGTGTGGATTGTTTTTCATAACACACTCCACTTTGTTTCTTCTCCTCCCCTGCAGGCTGGATGAGAGCTACACAGTGAAGGTGGCTGACTTTGGCCTGGCCAGAGACGTGTATGATAAAGAATATTACAGCGTACACAACAAGAGTGGAGTCAAGCTGCCTGTTAAGTGGATGGCACTGGAGAGCCTGCAGACACACAAATTCACCACAAAGTCTGACGTTGTGAGTGCTGCCCCGTTACACACTGTCCTACAGGCCTCTCTGTTCACTATCATACATGCAGCTCCTCTACTTGCACCGGTTGCCGGTTCGAATCCCGGACCGGTAAAGGTATCACTGAGGTACTCATGAGCAAGGGGCTTTCTCCAAGCACTGCCCCCATGTCTGCTGCCCACTGGGCCAATTGCAGAGGAGATTATGGACTTCCAGTTCAGTAAAATTCATCTGCAGGCTTTGAGAGATGCAGAAGCAATAACATTGTGAGAGAGTTTGCTTATACCGTGTATTGTTACCTAGGAGAACAGAAACTTGAGTTCACTGAGCTGAGCTGAGATCTTATCCTCCTCTTATGCAGTGTTATGGTAGATTAATTCAGTCACGTGACCTGTCCACGTGCCACCTGTAAGGAGAAACAGAAATGACACTGAGACACAAAAAGATTCCCAAATTGTTCACTGATCCTTTAATGGCCTTGTTAGCTGATGATTTTCAGTTCAACAGACACCTGCCCCGGTGAGGGAGAGAGTTAGATTAGCTACTCAAACCGGCTCAGAGTTCTCAGGTGATTTATTGACCAAACCCGGCTTTCACTGGAGAGTTACAAACAGTTGTACGAGCTATAGAGCGCAGGTTATAAAGCTTAACTATGTACACAGCAACTATTATTGCTTCGTCTACTACGTCAGGCGGTTGCTCATTGACACATGCACATACATGTCGATTAGAGCAGCTATTGCGCGGTTTGTTATGAGTCATGTAGTCATGTTTAAGCCGCCCCTATTCGGCTTTGAAAGGGGCTTGAGATTCCCGTAGTTGCTTTGGCATTACAAGAAAATGTAAATAGACCTGCCAGTACAAGCGTGTTAAACACAGGCGTGTCTGGTCTTTTATATGAACCATGTCTGACCCTAATAATTCAGGTACTTTGTTGTTTTTATTAAGCTGAATGTTTTTTCTCTCTATACAGTGGTCATTTGGAGTGCTGCTATGGGAACTCATGACCCGAGGCGCCCCTCCTTACTCTGATGTAAACTCGTTTGACATCACAGTGTTTCTCCTGCAAGGCCGAAGACTTTTGCAGCCGGAGTTCTGCCCTGATGCCCTGTGAGTACACTCACACACACACACACACCGGCCTCACACTCCAAAGGGAGTAAAGCGTGGCTCAGTGCTTTCATTAGCTTTGTAGCAGAGCGTAACAACAGAGAGTCTTTGTTGAGCTGCATGAGATTCCGTGACCTGGCAGCAGCTCATCCGAAGCCTCGGCCAGCTCAGCTCCACATGACCACTGAGGCTTAATTCAGTCCCCACTGCCACACACAAACAGGACACCCCCCAGTTTGGAACAGTGGCACTGAATAATAGATACAGTCAGATAATATCAGCTCCTCCTTTACACTACCAGAATTTCAAAAGTATTCATCACCTTCCTCCCGTCTGGAGCTTCAGGATGATCTGACAGATTTTTATGACCTTGATTCCGGACGCTCCTACAGCTCCAGATCAGCAGATTAATGCAGTGGAATGTGGGAATCTGAGTCATTTATCCAGAAGAACAGTTCTTTCGCTCTGTGAGCCTCTGTAGAGCCAAAACTGGGAACTGATTTAATTTGCAGTCACAGGAAAAGCTATGATCTGTTGGTGCTCTGAATCTGTCTTTTCTTTAAACTACTAAATTTTGTTTATGCTACACTGTAAGAAATCGCTGAAGTTGAAACCAGGACTCTTCCTTTCCGAACACGAATACTGCTGAAGAGCATCTGGAATGAATAAGCAGTTTCTAGTTCTGCCACAACAGAATCTTGTCAGTACAGTAAAACAGCATCCTACTCGTGGACATAATATCTGTTTTGCTGGAGCCATATCTCTTGTGACTAATGTGATTAAAGATGGATTTGGCAAACTTTTGTCCTCTTTTTCTTCTCAGCTACAACGTGATGATTGAGTGCTGGCATCCTAAACCCGAGCGCCGCCCCACTTTCTCTGAGCTCGTCTCGCGCATCTCCGCCATCTTCTCCAGCTTCAGCGGAGAGCACTACATCCTTCTCAACACCACCTACGTCAACATTGAGAAGATGGCACCGTATCCGTCTCTCATCTCCTCTCAGAACCAGCTAGACCGGGACTGCTGCACCTGAGAGAGACAGACAGAGAGAGAGAGACAGACAGAGAGAGAGACTGCTATATCTGCTGCATGAGACTGAATGACACTGGACTAGTTGCCAGGGTCAGTTTACACCCTCAGTTTGCGGGAGGGATGCTGTCCAAGGCCACTGAAGCTGATTGTCTTTATCACTGTAGATGCAGTCGAGTCTCCAGATCGCAAGCTGCAGAGGGAGCAGTGGCTGATACAAGGCTCTATTTGCAGCACGCTGGAGACTCGATGACAGACACAAACCGTCTAAACTCCTGACTCCCTTGTTAGACGTCAGGTTTCAGCCCACTCACACTGAGCTGAAGCCAGCAGCACTCAGACCGACCCAAACTCTCACTCGAACCGTCCGAGTCTGTGTAGAGGGCCCCCCAAATACCCCATACAGATTAAAGCATTCCACGGTCTCATATTTGACTTCTGCCCCAAGTGGATTTTTCATTACAGTGCCAATATTAAAAACGTGCTTTGAGCACATGGACAACTAATCAAATGTGCTCAAGAGGAGTCAGTGAGATCAAAGAGGTGAAAGTCATACACGTTTGAGCTTTGCATCCCGATGTATATGTTCCGGATTGGAAGGAGCAGGACGTATTCTGGGTTTATGGACATATTCGCCCGGAGAGAAAACTTTGATCAGTGCTGCTGGGTGTGCATGTGTTATGAGCGTCTTTTTAAAAAGCAGAACTCGGAAGCTGAGACCGACATGAGCCAGACTGCCGAACACTGGTCATGTCACATGTGATGTTCATTTGATGAATCTCTAAATGTGACTTCTCATTTTACCTTTCTGTGCTCTGTAGATCAGATGGCTTTCCTACAAATGTTGTAATATGTACAGTAGATAGATGAGCTTCTATGACATGACCAAACAGAGCCTTGTCTGAAAAAGAAGTGGTGAAGTATTACGTTGTATTTTTGTAAGGTTTGTATGAAATGGCATTTTTGAAGTCGGCTTCTGCTTTAGCGACGTAGCAGCGATGACAGTGAATGTAAGTTTGTGTAAAGAACCACTGAGGGATGTAAATAGTGTCTGTTTTAGGCATGAGATGTTGCATTGAGCCCATGATACAGATCATAAACCTGATGCAGACTTAAGACCAACTGATACAGCGTTTTTTTAGACCAATATTTCTGATATGGAGAATATAAAAATCTGAAAATTATATATCAGCCTCACCTAATGCAATTTAGGAAATAAATGCTTTTATTTTTATACATAATAAGGGCCAAATAAATTATATAAAATGTATAAAAACACAAAAAGACCAGCACTGGAGTTGTAGTATACCACAACACTGGAAAGACGGAAGATGATTGAGGCATCCATCTTCCATCTTTCCATTTTTTGTTAAATTGTCATTTTATCGGCTGTTATGAACAATTTATCAGCAAAAGGCTCTGATAATATCAGCGCTTCGATCTATCAGCAGGCTTTTCAATTTAATTTTCCCATTCATGTTGGAAAGCATAAAATGAACAATTCAGCCAAAATTATTCCCAACACAAATCTTATTTCACACTTATAACTCCAAGCACTGAAAAATGAACTCACTGCTCACACATGTGCAGCTTATCATTCAGCTGTTGTGTGCCTTTTAAATATTTACTTAAATATCAACATGAATCCAGCGTTTGTGATACAAAACAGTGCCAAGTTTTTCACAGACACAGCTTTGTATCGCAAAATATGAAACCCCAGATATTTGTCTCGTACACAGTCTGTCTCTTTGGTCTTACCTGCTGTGTGAAATATGTATATAAAGTCTGGTGTCTGGTTCCATTCAGAGACATTATCAACAGAAGAATTTATTTTTTTCTTCATCAAGGGTCTGCTTTAGTGTGATTTTTTTTCCTCAGTGTATACTGTATTGTGTCTATTCCTGGCTAAAGCCATGACCATGAAAGTAGCTTCCAGTGGATTTTATGTGAAAATGGTACATTTATTTTCAGTTTTCCTATATCCTGGTTGAATAAAGCTGTGTTCGGGCTGTCTGTGCAGAATAAATCTGAAAGAATGGAGTCTGTCTTCATGGACTCTCATGGATAAAGCCACTTGAGCGTCTCCAGCTCAAATGTTGCCAATGTTTTAGCTCCGTTGTCTTTCCCAGACTGTCTACGAAATTTGACCGTGACCTTTTCTTTACCCTGAGTGCATTTGACCTTCAACCCATTGTTGTCTAGACAGGCTTTTCAATTTCTCTCCTGGTGGAAACACTCCCCTCCCCTCAGAGGAAAGCCAACGACACCCCATTACACCTCCCCATATGTCAGTAGAGACACTGGGACAATTCAGGGAGAATGGGCCTCAATTACCAATATTTTTTTCTTGAATTTGTTCTTAAGAATTTTTTTTTACATTTAAATAGCCTATAAATCCATTATAGAATTGAAGAAACCCCACTAATCTAATGTTTTGCACAAACAGCCTTGCAATAAAATGTGTGTAAATGTGCTCTTCAGCAGGTTAAAATAAGAAAACTGTGTAAATGGGTTTTAAGAACAAATTTCTAGTTGAATGAGGCCCACTGTGTTGTCCATTTAAAAGCCCCCACCTACAGAATGACGTAAAGCATATACATACTTGAAATTTTTCATAAACGACAGTCAAGTGTATAAAAATTAATGTTGGCAATAATTTTTTTTATTATGGCGTCAGTCACCGTAATTATTCGCGACATATCAAGTCTAAAACACGTTAAGAACCAGATAAATTCTGAACGTCGTTGCCCGTGAATAACGAACTGTACACTTAATTAGCAGACATCATGCTGTACAGGCTGTTTGTGTTTCGGTGAAACGTTCACAGTATGTGTACACAACTTCATCTAAAGTATCATTTGGACACTTTTTAAAACGAAATTTGCAGTTCAGTACACAATGGGAATTTCTTCTCAACTTTCGCCATATTGGAGTCACTGGAGTCTGCGTTACAGTGACGTTTCAGGCGAGTTCCAGCCCACGGTTTTATACGCGGACCCAAGGTAAAGGCTACTTTTCCCCTCGTAAGAAAGGTTTACAGGCATATGACGAGAGTAAAAACTAGAGGTATGAAAGTTTGAGCCAAAGTTGGTACTATAATTAATTTCCATAATGGGCCATAACGTTCTCAGCCCTAATAAAATCACTTAAAGTGTAGTTGTGCCTTCTGGTGTACCAACTATAGGCAAAGGCAAAGGCAAATTTATTTATATAGCACATTTCATACACAGAGGTAATTCAAAGTGCTTTACATAAAAGGAAGTAGAATAATCATAAAAACAATAATAAAAACAAAAAAAGAAGTAGAACAATCATTAAAAACAATGATCACAACAATAAAACAAAATGATTTAAAAATGATTTAAAAATTGATTTAAAATAAGTTCAAGACAGTTCAAAACTATACAAGGACAACACTCATAACGTGGATTAAAGGTACACATGTTTCACCTTTTTCTTTTTTATTGTCGTTTATTTTATTGCACTCTTACTGGTCAAAACTTTCATATGCAGTGTATGGGTATGAAGGCATGTAAAATGCTTTATGTCGTTATCCCAGGTGAGGACTTCTAGAAGAATCTTTTGAGCCTTTGCCCATGTTATTATGATTTGTTTTATAATATAAAAATAGCGCCGTATAACCGTGAGCATTTCAAGGCTAATGTCCCCCAAATCACTTGACAAATCTGAAACTATAGCTGTAGTCACAGTAGAAATTGCCCTCAATAAGGTGCATCGCTCTCTGGTATGAGTAATATTGCTGGAATCCTGTTCCCTCTCAGTAATCCCAGCTCGCTATCACTAGCGGAAGAATTCTGCGACTCCCTCACATTACTGAACGCTAACTCGTAAAGAAAACGTGCTCAACGAACACGTCATTAGACAAGAACAATGAAACTATCAAATAAATCTTTAAAGTTTCTGCCATTCACATTTTGGCTGGTGTGAGACAGCTGGACTTTCTGTGAGGCGATTTAACAGCAAGACTGTCACCTAGTGGACAACAGGCTTTTATTCGGACTAAACACTGTTCAGGTTAAGTAAATCCACCACTGGAAATAAGAATTTGTGGGAATGCAAACTTTGGTTTCTGTGTCACAGAATTCTTTTGTTTGTAAGACATAGCCATAATAGTGAGTGATTATTAGTCACTGTGAACACACCACAGCACAGCACACAGTGCACCGCAACCAAATGTGACCTCTGCATTTGACCCATCCGTGATGGAGCAGCTGACATGGGCAGCACCCGGAGAGCAGTCCTTGCTCGTGAGTACCTCAGTGGTACCAGTCCAAACGCTCTAACCATTACACTACCATCTGCTCTAATAATGAGGACAATTAGTTCATAATTATTCTAAGCATGAATACAAACAAATTAAAGGCTCCACAAGGTAGTGCATTCTTATTTTCTCTTATGCATCATGCTGATATGTAGTAAGGGAATAGGTTTTTGGGTGCCAGGATGGTGGGCGGTGTGTAATGCAGTTGGCACAGTCTCTGAGATGATCTTCAGATTCTCAGTGCTGCTTCTGAAGCTTCTGGTCGACAGCACATTCTTCCTGTGAGAACAGTTTCAGGGTGACACACATACATTTTTCTATGAAATTGCTTTCTATTGTTATCACCAAAAATGATCATACAAGACCACACATATTTGATCAATTTTAAGTTTCTTTAGGGGATGATCAAGTCATAGGAGAACTTGACTACTTTGATTGAAAACTTTGATTCCTTTAATACGGTATGTACTGTAAGAGCTAAAGCCATCAATGGAGTCCGTGGGGAGAATCAGAAGGTCACACTGTCTGTTATTACGGTAATATATGTCAATAAATGTCTAATTATGCTCTTCTGCCCAATGCATCCATACCTTTAAATTACCATAGAAGTACCCTCCACATGCAGAGCCATTAACAAAATTAGCCTAGTGGTGCATTTTATACAGGCAGCCAGGCAAAGGTAAATTTATTAAT
The DNA here is from genome assembly GCA_032718565.1 of Distichodus sexfasciatus. NCBI lineage: Eukaryota > Metazoa > Chordata > Actinopteri > Characiformes > Distichodontidae > Distichodus > Distichodus sexfasciatus. Next base: position 2,970,730 of record JAVGVS010000011.1, on the reverse strand, counting down.
GTAGCACTTTATCGAACAGTGTTTTACAGAAATAAAATATAAAGAGACAAAGTACAAAGCATAAAGGAGTAAAAGTAATAAAAAATTGCTGATAGTGATTTTTAAAAAATTTTAAACTGCTGACACTAATAATATTAACACTACTACTACTACTACTGACAATAATAACAACAATAATAATAATAATAATAATAATAATAATAATAATAATAATAATAATAATAATAAGAATGATGATGATGATAAATAAATGTTTTCTTTTATTCAAGAAGATCATACCATGAAAACTTTAAACAACCTACATTTAAGTGTCTGCTCAAAAACATTCACAGCATATCGCAATCTTTGACGGAAACCTTATTAAATCCATTAGTATTGTCCACTAGGTGACAGTCTTGCTACCACCTGACTGTAGTGCTGTTGAGTTTATTTCGCTTAGGACATAAATCTCTATATATATCACCACAATCATGTGAATAATCGATGTTCCAGTGTTGTGATATTTTAAGGTGCTTAAAAGTTTTTAAATAAATATATAGATATTGTTCCGAGTGTCTATACTATTATGTGAGCAGATGTTACAGGGTATATTAGGGTTTCCACACTCAGGGCTTCACTCTATCATAGACTGGAGAGCTTGTCTAAATATAAAAGGGTCAAATGTCAAGTGTGCCAAAGGTAAACTAAAGTTCAGAGTCAAATTTACCATTCAGCCAGAGATGCCAGTCATTTTATCTATTTGGAGAACATATTGTTATTTTTGTTCACATTAATTCTGAAATGAATATGATGACAGCATAAATATACAATGGAGCCTAGTAATGAGTGGAAATTAAAGGGAAGAATATGTTCTCCTATTAAGAATGGAAGAAAATGATTTCAACTTCACAGATTTTTTATTGTGTAGCATAAACAAAGTTAGAAGAAATTCAGAACGTCAGAACGTCATACAGATCATAGCTTTTCCTGTGACTGCAAATTAAATCCCACTTTTGGCTTTACAGAAGCTCACAAAGCAAAAGAACTGATCTTCTTGGTAAATGACTGCATTCCACTGCATTAATCTGCTGATCTGGAGGACACAAAATCTTTCTTGATCGGGCCCTGGAACTCCAGATTGGAAGGAAGGTGGATGAATGCATTTTCTGGGTGGCACAGGAGGGGCTGGATATTATCGGACTGTATCTGTTGGTTGAGCCAATGTTCCAAACTGTGGGGTGTCCTGTGTGTGTCTAGCTGGGGGGCTGTTAAGCTACAGTGGTCATGTGGAGCAGAGCAGGCTTCGATGAGCTAGTTGCCAGGTCTCAGAATCTCTCATGCAGCTCAACAAAGGCTCTCTCTGTTGTTACTACTTCTGCTGCTAAAGCTAATGAAAGCACCGAGGCACGCTTTACTGGGGGGGGGGGCGGGGGTGGATTGACGGGCTTGGGATTAACGGGCTCATGGGGTATCAGGGTTGAACTCTGTGATGACAAATGAGCTTGATGGAGTGAGACAGGGCAAGTGGGTTTAGACAACGACGCAAGTCAACAATCAAATGGATTAGATGAATCATTAACTAAGATGGAAGGGGTTAATATTGAAAATTCATTTCACTGAGAGTGTGAATTTTGCATTGTGAATACAGTGTATTATTCCATATGTTGACAATGAAATCTTCTTCATTTGGTAATACCACTCCATATAACAGGTTCTTTAACATCTGTTTCAAAATGACTAGTGACAGATCAGGTATAAGACTGTAAATAGCCACATAAAAATGTTTTACTTTCTGTTCTTTTTATGTGTCACATCAAGTGTTCATTCAAGTGCTGTCCATTTTTAATCCTAAGCAGAATGTTTTTACACAATTCAGACACTTTTATCAATTTCTGTGATGGCAGAGGAAGAAACATCGATGAACACATTCTTCATGATTTACAACTGCTTCTACTTTCTAAATGACACCAATGAAAGAAAACCTTTACTTCCACCTAGTTAAATATTATCGTTGTTAAGGTTTTAAACAGATAATCCAACACTGTGTAGCATTGGCCATTACACTGTTCTCCACCAAGACAAATTAAATCATATGAAATACCATCAGGCTTTACACACATCTCTATATGTCACCCCTGAGAGAAGCTGTTTCCAGAGGACGAGACTTAATCTAGTGTGACACAAGGCAGCCATTACTGGATCCACTCAGCGTCTCCCTGGTCCTGCCCCTTTCCCCCTGCGTCCCTCTTTAATCTGTTTTATATGAGTCAAGCATTTAGGGAAGATTGAACAGCTGTTTAGTTCTGCAGGAGCAGAACAGCAGAGAACATAAATAAAAAGAGAAGAGACCCGAGTATAAGAGCCAGCAGGTTCATGCAGGACAGCTGTAAGTGTGGGACTGATCCAGGATCAGTTTATGTGATGAAGACTGAGAGCAATGAGACCCGAGAGCAGATCTGTGTTCAATATGATGGTGTAAAACCTGCTAAATTACACCTCAGTACCTGCTTTTATTCCGTATTCATATAACTGCCTATGAGAGTGTTTCTGAGTAGCAGCACTTTTGGAAATAGTGTAGAAATTGCTCCACATGCTACCAAGTCAGCACCACACAGTGAGGTACACATGTAACTAGGCTAAATATGTAAAGCTGCTTCCCAGTGAAGGTTTGGGCTTCTGGGGATGCCAGTGTGAATAGCAGTAATTGCACAAGCCGAAATGAATCCAAAAGTGAAAGCAAACCGTAGAACTATGAGTGAAGAGAACCAAACCCAGAGATAAGGTCATAAATCTGAGCTCTCAGAACGCCATGTTACCTGATTAGAGGCGACTCTAATGTGATGTGGCCTCTAGACTCTCATCCATCATCATTATCATCATCATCATCATCATTCCACAATTTCATCCCAGCAAAACAAACATGTAAAATTTCAACGGAGTTAGATATGGAGCAGTGGTGATTGCATGCAAATAAATAATTTGGCACAAAAAATCTGGGAACAGTATTTTAAAAGGTGTTGAGTGTGCAGTATTGTATTGACCACTTGCCCGCACACAGACACATTCACGGTTTAGGGACTTGACTGCGCAGTGCTGTTTCTGTCCGTCCGGGTCCAGCAGAGTGTCCTGCAGTTCACAACGAGGGGAAAACAATGAGAAACCATTAGTACATCAATCTATCAGAGCTCCACTGCAGGCCTTTATTACACTGGACTTTACACAACTCTGAATAATACAAATCACAACACTAATGTGGTGTGAATGAGTACAGTGGACAGCAATACAATGTAGTGTGTAGAATATGGCTCAACAGTAATTTCTACTCGACCTCAGTCACAACTACTGTGTAATAATAATAATAATAATAATAATAATAATAATAATAATAATAATAATAATATAATAATAATAATAGCAACCCAGGTATCAACTATATTTGTGAAAATGAGTGATTATTTGCTGTCAGGAACACACCACAGCACACAGTGCACCACAACCACCTCTGCATTTGACCCATCCGTGAAGGAACAGTGGACAGCTAACATGGGCAGTGCCCGGGAACAGTGCTTGTTGATGGTACCTTAACGGTACCTTTTCCGGTCTGGGATTTGAACCGGCGACCTTCTGATCACGGGGCAAAGACCCTAACCTTTACACCACCATCTGCCCTAATTATTATTATTATTATTATTATTATTAGTAGTAGTAGTAGTAGTAGTAGTAGTAGTAGTAGTAGTAGTAGTAGTAGTAGTGCATTCTCCACTATTTACAGGAGCTAAAAAATAAAAACCACATGACAAACATGGAAGATGATTAATTCATTCAGACAATTTAGTAACTACAATATGGAGGTTAAAATAAATGTGCCTTGATTAGTTTTGACATTAAATAGCAGATAACTAAAGACAAAACCATTGTCTCAAGATAAATAAAACGATTCAAATGAACGCAATAGAGAACCTTTCGACGGATTACATTTTTAATTTTCCCATCTTCAACGTTTTCAGTTGTTTTCCAAACCTTCATATATTATGAAATGAAGGTAAGTTTGGTTATTAAGGTAAAGGAAACTTACTGAATGCAAAGTTTACTGGGAGTTACACCCAAAGACTTTGGTACCATACTCAATTATTCCATGTGTGTAAAAAGCATTTAAAATATGCTGCTGCATTGCTTGAAGGGTGAGAGTGTGCATGTTAAAGTAGTGTAGTGGGGAGCAGCTCGGTCTCCTCCTCAGAGCTGCTATCACGTCCTCCCAGATGGCAGCCGAGTCAGATTACTGCACGGAGCCTCGAGACAGAACAACAATGAGCTGGGAACTTAACACGAGAACAAATTCACACACACACCCCCATCAAGCACCCCAACACACACACACACACACACACACACAAACACACATCTTGGGTTCTCAGGGGGCTCCTAAGGCGGTTAAGGGGCGGTTCAGGGAGTTCTGTGCAGGACTAAAGAGTCTGGTTTGGGAAAGACGTTTTCTGCAGAAGCCCACAGTGCAAATTAGGATCTTGCTGGAAGTCACACCTCACCACGCAGCACCAAGATACATCGGATACATCACCTAAGTCTACTAACGGAGCAAGAATTATATTAATACATGGAGAAAACATTGATTCAATGGATCAATGAACACTGAACAATGAAACATCAGAAATGGAGAGATGGGGCGACAGGTCCACGTGAGCACAGAGAAGTCGAGGAGAGATGACACAACTTGCATCTGGGATGACGCAGTCCTGGTCTGCCAAGGGAAAGGGTTGAGAGGTCAAAGGTCAATCACAGGTTTAATCCAGAGAGTGCACAGGTCACCTAAATTAGCATGGTCATTCTGGGGATGTCACACAATTACAACATCTACAAAGTGGGGAAGGAAACTCGAGACCTGCTTTATACGCAAGTTGCTGAAAGAGAGAATCTCTTCACCTCCGGGAGAAACAAGGAGAGCGAGGGAGCATGCAGAGATGAGGAGGAGGAGAGGAGGACTTAACGAGAGCTTAGGAGGCGGGTGGAGGATAAAGTATGTGTGGAGAAATGCAGCATCTGCGGGGAAAACGTTGGTGCATGTCTCAGCTCAGGTACCTGTAATCCTCCTTTTTTGGGAATAAGTGGTCTGATAAATAAATGAATGATTCACACTTACAGATCAACAGGTGTCTTGTGGTCAGAAACCCATTCATTCGTTATCTGAACCGCTTAATCCCAACTGGGATGGCGGGAAAGCGGAGTCTATCCTGGGAACTTACAGGCTCAAGGAGGAGACCAACCCTGGGTAGGGGCCAACATACCGCAGGGCACACACACTCACACAATCACATTCCTATTCACACCTTACGGGCCAATTTACAGTCGCCAATTAACTTATATTGCATGCTTTTGGACTGTGGGAGGAAATCGGAGCACCCAGACGAAACCCACGTGAACGCAGGGAGAGCAAGCAAATTCCACACAGAAAGACCTTGCAGCCGACTCGGGGATCGAACCCAGGACTTACTTGCTGTGAGGCGGCAGCGCTAACCACTGTGCCAGTTCAGAAACCAGCCACTGATAAATATGATTAACAACATATAGGATACAGTGTGTGATTTCACAGCCATAAACATCTTGATAAGTTTTTATAGTGTTCCATAGATAGTACACCACGCCCTGTGTTAAAGAGGTTTCCAACAACACAACTCAGTCTGATTTAATGTTTAATAAGTAGACCAAATAACTGCACTTCACAGACTAGCAGCACAGGAACTCAGCAATCAATAATTAAAACGCAAAAGTGTTTGAGATATTCATGCTTCATATACATCATATACATTAATATAAACATTATCCACCCACTTCACTTCACTCACTTACTCTCTCTCTGTCTCTCTCTCTCTCTCTCTTACACACACACCCCAGACACGCCATGTGGGCAGGGGAGGGAAATGGATTATAGATAGAGCTTGTTTCTTATATGGAGTACAGAGTTATTGAGTTTAGGTGGAGGCGAGCTTCTCTCTCCCACTGTATTGTGATGGGGTCAGATTAGAGCCCCGTGTCCCCCCCTCACACACACCACAACAGATCAGAGGTGCTTCTTTAACGTTCTTAAAGAGGAAATGTGAAGAATCTATCGTCCAGAGTTCTGTCAAATGAAAGTTAATAACAGAGCCCTGCAGGTATTAACATCTGAGAATACAAGCAGGAGTTAGAGATAGTTGACCCAACGTAGCAACCTGAGCAATCTACAAACCCCAAATATCGCTGTTCAGGTGTGATGAGAAGTTGACTTGAAGTTTCCGCCCTGTTTTTATCTGTAATTTGAAGTGATAATATTGGAAGTTCTAACAGACTCATCTAGAGTGATCAATTGAGAGATAGAGAGAGTAAGAGAAGGATAAGGATGTAAGAGATACAGAAATGATGAGTATGAAAGCCTGATCTATCTCCTCTTCATATTCAAACGTCACCTTAAGCAAATTCATAGCTAATGGAGTAAAGAGGAGTCCAATGTTGTTTATATTATTCTATCCACTATACATTTAACTAGGCTCAGAGAGAGGGAGAGAGCAGAAGGCACTAAAGAGAGCGATCACATCTCGCGGCTTGACAGCCTGCTTTGCAGATTGACACAGAGTTCAGTTCTGCACCTGTTCCCTGTACAGTATAGAACAGTTAGAGAATTACACACATTATTTTTGGTATGGTTTCCAAAAAACATGAGTATAATGACCTTAAGAAATGAAGCAGTACTGTTTTTGCCGCATTTTACACACACAAGAGATTTAATTAATCACACCAATTTAGAATTTTACACCGATATTCTTGGACGTTATACTTGGGCCAAACAGACAAATAGCAGGAATGACTGAAAAGCCTCTAGAGGCTGTGATGAATGAAAGTGAAGCTTAATTAGATATAGAATAAATAGATAACCGTTTAGAGGCCATGGGAGTTAAATGCATCCAATCAGCATATTTACTGTTTTGACCTTCTGTGTGTGTGTGCATGTGTGTGTGTGATGGAGTGCCACCGATGCTGGACTCCTGCACACAAGATCTCACGCAACTCCCTCCTCAAACACACTCAACAGCTGCAGTTGACCAGTGAGTGGCAGCTCTGAAAAAATCCTTGTGTTTCTCATTGTTCAAAATGTTCATTTCCCAAACTAATGCAAAGGATCTCACCATTAATGTGTCAAAAGCTGGAAGAACAATGAGGGAGACGGAGGGAAAGATACAGTAGCCAATGGGGAAACAAACTTCGCACTTCCTAAGGTCTCTTACCATACTTTCCACTTCAGTGAGTGTAAGAATCCAGGCTCTGTCGTGTGTGTGTGTGTCTGTGTGTGTGAATGAGATTAAATATAACATAGCATAACCTGTATGTTATAAGCATGATATTCCTGTTGCAAGTCAGTGGAGGTAAAGTCTTCACTTAATTCTGCAATGCTCTACTGCCACCTCTGGGAGTGAGCTGGCTTGAAAAACCTCAAACCTTGGGGTCCTTATCACGAGGGGTCAAGTCGCATTGGCTGGTAGAGAAGCCATCGAAAGTACAACTCATCCTGGTGGCGACTCGGAGGACGGATGTTCAGGCCTTTATGAGGGAGGATGCAGGATGGATGGGCCAACTCTTGAGTTCTCACTTCCTGCAGGTTCACATGAAAAGCACAAAACATCTTCATCACACCATGTTCTCTGCTTCAGCTCAGTGCCAAATGACATTCCTGCTCACACACCTGCTCTGATGAGCACTTTATGGGAAGAACAATGACAAATAAAATAATGAATCCACTAAAAACTGGCTAAAGAAGCAGTTTCCGTTCTAAACCACTCTGACCAGCATCAGATCAGTAATAACCACCATGATCCAAAAAATCATAATTCTGGTTCCTAACAGGAAACGTAAAGGGGCGAAAGTTCTCTTAAATGGGAATTACCAGAATCCTCTTCTTTGCATTTGCTTTGAATGTCATAACATTATAAACGGCTCTAGATGACATCTTAACTCATTGGCTTTGTTAGTCGGAGTGTCTTTGCATTCATTTAATCCTCTCCACAAGCCTTATTGCTGTCAGGATGGTCATTTCATTTACAACTCAAAGAGGACAGAGTGGTGCCAGAACACATGCACTCTGCTCAAGCGCCAAGCTGGATATCTTGACTTACTTAGAGCACTTCATATGAACAAGCCTCAGGACACTTCTGCAAACGACACACGCTCCTTGGGCTGTGCTTCTGCTAACAGCTTAAGAAAACGATGCTATATCAAATCAAACATGGAATCTGCAGCACACTGGAACCAGATGGGAGTCTCATCTTGCTTGCATTGACTTTTGTTAGTGCTGGAGATAGTGAAGGATCATTTTAGAAAAATGCATCAGGGATCCATTGTGAGAGTGGAGGCCGAACTCCAAACGCTGTGTGAGTTATGACTCGGAGGCCTGGCACATGCCAGCGATCTTTTTGGCAGCCGTCTCCATCACATCGAGCCTCCTGTCCACGCCGCGCTCTCCTCGACCCGTATCGGCGCTGGATGGAGATTGGCTGTTTCGCTTTATGCCTGTCATCTTCCCGTCAGTCGTGCTTAATGCGAGCGTTCCACTTCTTCGCTGTGTTTATGAGGAAGCCCTGGAGCACTAGACACATGCTGGAACTTTTGATGGGATTATTTGTGAACATATGGTGCTTTGTGTTGCAAACAATCAGAACGCAAGGTTTTAATCCGCCTCTCCGCTTCTATGTCTACAGTTGTGGTTGACAGAACTGCAAAAAATCAGCATGGGCAGTAATGACACATAAGCGCTGTGGTAGGTGGACTCCGCAAAGGGAGCCTGAACGTGGGAATATTTAGCGTTACAACCGTGGATATAACATATGCAAGTACAGTACAATGAAGCTACAAATCCTCTGCATGAACCTTGTGGCAACAACCTTCCTGTGTGAATGTTTTTCTCATGTATGACTATGTTCAGGGGATTGGTGAAGGACAGACTGTCCCATTGGTGTGATTATTTGATCTTAAACAAAGAATCACTCAAATAAAATTTGGGGGGAAATAATTGGTGGTAAGAGAATTGTTAGAGCCCAATTTTTTTACATCGGTATGACACTAAGTGGTGACTGCAATTTTTTCTTTGTTGTCATTATGCAAATGTTTTATTGGGTTCTTATACAGTACGAAGTAGCAAGTTCACTTAACAGTTCCTAATCTTGTTTCTTCAGTATTGGTTTATGATAATCAAGTACCCCCTGCCATTTCTAACTCTTTATATTAAAATCAACTTTGCTTTTAGGTCCTTTCAACTTTTTGCTACTTACACATGCTTCCAGCACCTGAGTTTAAGCTTAGACTCCCAGCTGTGCCCTCCATAGACTGCATTCAGCATTGTTGTGAGGAGACGGAAGACCCTTTTCACTTGGGATAGATTACTACTACAGTGGAAAGAACTGGGGACAAAAAGATGTTTTTAAAATAAAAGGTGATATCCACTGATATAGTGCTAATCTATTTTTGCAAATATTCAAACCTGGTGTTGCATAAGCACCCAAATATAGTTATTTCCTTCTTCAAACAAAAGTATTGTCCGTATCCTCTATCCTCACTTTCACAACCATGTGGCTGAAGTTTTATGATGAAAGATGTTTCCCAGTCTGAGGAGCTAGAGATCTAAATAAAAGACATGTTGTGTTTAAGTAGTGGCTTGTTCCTGTCAACAGTTCTCCCGTCTTCTCCCTTCCGAGGCCCCAAGTGAGCAATATCACACAGCTAGCACACACATGTCCAACACACTCACAGCTAAACCACACATGTCCAACACAGATGGCTACACATGAAAGCAAACTGAGTTATTCATTTTGAAAAGGAGGGAGTTATGGAGCTCATATATTTGCATATTTCTGGAGTATCTTATACCAACAAGTGAGAGCCTTGCTGACAAGTGTGACACTAGAGGAAGTAGTGCAGTATGTCTAAAGACAACTGATTTCAGTCTGTGGATTTGCTGTCTGACAGACCCAAGGGTGGTACTGTAACAATACGCCATCAACCAAATCAGGCCATACCTGAACTGAGCTATACTTTCAGAATCTCAGATATTTTTCTAGAATCAAGAAACAAACATGCTGAACACACAATTAACAACCGCTATGAAGAGATCCTAAAAAGGGGACAGACATTTTAAGATATTGCATTATAATCATTGTCAGATCATAGATGGTCATTTACATAAACTTGGTTACAAAGATGGTTTGCCCCAAAAACATGCTTGAACAGCTTCAAAACAGACCGTAAACTAGTCAAAATAACCAGTTATACTGAGCATTAAACCAAGTGATGAAACCAACTCTGGGGCGGCACGGTGGTGCAGTGGTTAGTGCTGTTCGCTCACAGTGAGAAGGTCCTGGGTTCGAGCCCCAGGTTGGCCTAGGGGCCTTTCTGTGTGGAGTTTGCATGCTCTCCCGAGTGTTAGCGTGGGTTTCCTCTGGGTGCTCCGGTTTCCTCCCACAGTCCAAAAGCATGCACTATAGGTTACTTGGTGACTCTAAATTGGCCCCGTAAGGTGTGAATGAGAGTGTGATTGTGTGAGTGTGTGTGCCCTGTGGTGTGTTGGCACCTACCCAGAGTTGTTCCCCGCTTTGCGCCTGTTGTTCCAGGGATGGGGTCCGGTCCCCCACAACCCCAGTTGGGATTAAGCGGTTCGGATAATGAATGAAATGAATGAAGATAATGAATAAATGAATTAAACCATCTATAATAAGGTGCTGAGCCATGAAGTATCTTCTGTAGGGATTAGAGCAGGTGAGCCCTATGACAACCTCTAGAGCAAAAAACAAGGTTAGCCAGGGAGAAGAGGCAACCCTTACTCTTGATTGTATACATTAACATGTGTGAGATAAGAAAGTGTAATTTTCCTTTAGGCCAGATTTGAACCACCTCGCATTAGACAGATCTATATCAAAGCACTCCTTACAAGAACTATGAAAGAGAATGATGTTCCCATGGACACCACAAACAGACAAGTACAGGATGCAAGATATAATGATTTGTTCTGAATGATGCCAGCATGTAGAAACAAGCTGTGGCCTGTAGAAATGGCTTTCATGTCGGTGGGAATGTAGACGACAGCTCTTGAGATTTCCCCCCACTGGTTTTGTTTGGTTTGCAAAATTCGATTTGGTTCTTCACTCTCCTTCATTTTCATCTCTATGAGGTTTACTGTCTCTGTTTTTAAGAGCAGACAAAACCCACTAAAGGTCGGGTTACCAAATTTCTCTTCTCCAGATGCACAAAATGCCTGATCCTCAAAGTCCATATGAAATGAGACCTAAAACCCCAAACCACAGTTCTGTTACCCGTCGCAGAGCAACCCTCAACAAAACGGATGACAGGTCCACTCAGGTTACGCCGCGGAGGCAACTCAAGACCAGGAGAATCATTCTTCCACACAGCTTCCCAATAAAAACACAAAAACAATAAAACACTTGTTCTTTATAGTTCAGGACGGATGTATTGGACCCCACAGTGTTTATACCAAATAATTTACAGTAGAACAGCTGGGGAGCCATCCTAAATCATTAGGAAGGGTAGTGTGGCTTCTACTGCTTGCAGCTACAACATAAGGTCTACTTAGTGTCTATGGTTATAATAGTAGAAATGATATAGTAATACATGTTAGAAACATATACATATATAATCTAATACATGATATCAGAAAACATATTTATATTTTCCTTAAGCTTTTCCTTGTTTTAAGGTTTTCCTTTTAGGGGTGTGGACTTCTTAAAGATTAGCAGAAAAGAGGAGATAAGAAAAAAGTGTCTTATTCATACAATTGTTAAATTTTGGACTTTTCTAGAGATAAGATGATATAATTTTACATTTACAGCATTCAGCTAATTAACGGATTAAGTGTCTTGCTCAACGTTCAAACATGTTTTTTATTCTTTCTGAGGACTCACACCGCCAATCTTTTTAGTCACCAGCATTGAGCGAAGAAGACCACTGCACCACTATTACCATTTAATCTTTTTACCTCTATTACCTAACACAGGACAAGGGACCCGAAATTCAACATGCTTGCAATTTAATGGTCTTCATCTATGGTCAAACATCCCCAGCCCTTCTCTATCCTCCAGGTTGTAAAACAAGCGGAATCAGCAAAACGGGCTAGTCTCCTCTGGTGATATCAGTCTGTCTGTGTTGCTCTGTGAACTTTTCGTATGACACACTGCTAAGAAATCGGGAGAACAAACAGGTCAGTTCCAAACTGGGAGTCCGAAGTGATGACAATAAGGAGCCTTAAGTGGCTTTTCCATTTCCTCGTGGACATGTGCAACTCCAGCACGTGAAGGGTTTTCTACATTTATGGCGCTGATGACAATAACACCTGCAGGTATTTGATAGTGTGTGTGGCTATAGCGTACCGTGGACTCACCACATAAATCTCTTTGAGATGGTGAAGGGAGCACCACTGAGGCTGCATGGCTGAATGGAGTTAGTCACAAACACACACACAATGCATAAACCTGCTGTCTGACATACTTTTATATGCATACACACATGTCCAATCAATCCCCCGCACCACATGAACATAAATTATTCACTTCTGTTCAATCCCTTAAACACAAAACAATCATTCTCTACTTATCCAAAAGTATTTAGTTGCTCTCCTGCCTCACTTCCATCCAACAGTTTCCACTCTCTTCATTTTTAATGCTCCTTCTTTTCACTTTAATCTTCCGCTAATAACCTTCACAATTTTTCCACGTTCTGTTTATCCACCTGTTGCCTTCATCATGTTTCCTGGATTTCTATTTATATAAGTAAGGAAGAATATAAAGCACTTTAATAAAAGGAATCCCACATGGGATTGCTTGCTGTATTAGATGGAAATGATGAACTACCAATGATAAACTACCATCATTGGCTCCCTGAGCAAGACCCTTAACCCCTAGTTGCTCCAGGAAATCTGTCCCTGAAGCTAGTGTAAGTCACTCTTATTAAGAGCGTCTGATAAATACTGTAAATGTAAATGATGGTGTGTGTGTTAGATGGACACTAAGGGCAAGTTGGACCTCATTGCTCATGTTGTTGGTCAGAATTTAATATGCAATCAAAACTTGTCAAAGTCAAAGTAAACTTTACTGTTATCTCTGCTACATACTGTACAGATATACAGAGAGATGAGAGGACGTGGCTCCAGTTTTCACAGTGCAGCAAAAAACAAAACCAAATAGGGCATATAGAATAAACAATATATAAATAGAAGACAAAATATAAATTTTAAACTAGAAATGGAGTATTAAATAGAAACTTAGAAATAGAAATAGAAGTAGAAAGAGACAATTTGGATGCAGTATTAACCTACAAAAGTGGAAATTCTATATCCAGTCTATTAATCTGTCTCGTGACAGATTCTGACACATAAGCATCTAGGTTAATGGGATTTTATAGCTGATATAGATGTCGAAATGACAGCGATGTGATTTGCAGTCACGCAAATCTTTTCGTTACTTTGCTTTCTGACCCTGCGTTCAGCCCTTGAAATATTTACATGGCCTCACAGACCACACATTGACCTAAACACAAAGACAAAAAAGTCTCCCACAACTCAGACAATAAACAAGCACTGGTGTGTATGTGTGTGTTTGTGGAGAAAGCACACTATTAGCAAAAGCTAATTTACTAATAATGTCCATACTACTATGCACAAACGACACAGGAGTCATTCTCTTGGGGAATTTTTACTTCTTCTCTGTACAATAAAATGGCTGTGGAGTTTTGGCCTGTTGGACTACAGAGCTTGCTGATTTGTGTTAAGATAGATAGATACTGAAGGACATTGTACAGTGTAGAATTTTTTGGACCAGTGCACCAGTACAAGCATCACACTATTTGGGGAATGTGGCTTGGAGTCTTTTTAAAGACTAATATTACAGTGTCTGTGGGAAAGAAGAAGAAATCGGCCAGTTATTTTATCTGTAAGTGTGGAGTAAGCAAAGCTATACTGAAGGGCTGTTTTAGTCATATGATTCTGGAGATAAGATCACTACACTTGGTTGAATACAATTACAGTCACTTTTAAAGTGTGTACTTGGCGGTAAGGGGAAGATGTTAATCTGCTGTAAGAGGCTGAGATACCAGCTGGCAATAACCTCTAAATGAAAAGCTACAGTCAAATCACTGCAACAATTGTTACTTTGTTTCTTGGTCAGTTTGCACTTACTGAAGCTTAAAACCTTAATGATTTGGTAATAAATATTTTTCTCTGTTGCAGTTCCACTCTTGGTCACCAAATGCCAACACATCTTTTTTCCTCTGCGCTTGTCAGGTTAATTGTCCAAATGTGTTTCACCTGTCTCTGTTTTCCTCGTTTAGTTTGATTCAGTTTGCTCATTGGTTAAGTAATTAGCTTTGGTCAATGCCTGTTTAGTTTGAATGATCAGTTTATTGTCGTCACCTGTTGTTTAGCTTCTTATTTAAGACCTTTATCCCCATGGACCTGTCTTAGTTTGTGACCATCGTGTGTGGAGATCCTGTTTTTGATTTTTATGCTGGTTTACACTGCCTAGAAATGAGTTTTTTTCAGAATCATAGCTAGGGACATGGCAAGTAGGGATACTGGTGAACATTCAAGGAAAGAACAGTTTAAAGCTGGCAAAATCAATCAGAGTTATATCTGTGGTCTCTTCCCTTAAAAAGCCTTTATTCTATTAGCTCAATGCTATTGGCTAATTTGTAGCCATGGCAATATGGTTTGTGGTTGGGAGGGACCGTTACCATGGAGATGAGAGTGGGTCTGGAATCTTGTTTCCAATAGGAAGTGGCAAAGGTTACTGATCCCACACCATGAAAACAGGAACCAAACACTGAGAGAGAAAGTGTGTGTAAAATTTTGTGAGTTAAGAAAAAAATTTGCTTTAACAGTTTGGATACGACAATACATCAACTTAAATATTAGTAAGAAATCTCACTGTTCACAAACCAGCTCACAAGGCACGCCAGATTTCTTGAACATAGTAGTTCAGCATGCCATTAAGCAACTCGGCTGAAGTTTAACACTGATACATTGTGCCGAAGAGACACAGGCCAAAGCATTTTCTGCTGGAGGGTAGCTATATACATGACAGTATTTGACAGATGCTCATATTGAGAGGGACTTACGTTCCCAAATTACAGGGACATTCTCCCTGAAGCCATTGTGGAGTTAAGTGCTTATTGGTGGCAGTGATGGAGGTGGAATACACACTGCCAGGCCTGAACCCGTGACCTCTGGTCATAACCAAGTATTCTACCTCTAGGCCAACAGCGCCATCATATTTAGCAGCAGTTTTGAGCAGATGTTCCCTATTCAGGCCTAAAACCAAGTGATTTTAATTTCAGCCCCAGACAGACATGAATCAAGAGCCGAAGTGCACTGAATGCCTGACTACAGTGTGCTGGAGCTGGAACAGAAGAAATTTCGAGTGCTTGGGGATTCCCAAAGACTGGACTGAAAACATCATATTTTGAGAATAGATGAAAAATATTCTCAATCAAGAACAGGAATGTGCTAAGCTTTTATAAAATAATGAGGAGATGACTATTTTATAAGCTTAGAATATTTTATAGTTAAATAGGATTGCAGGTGTATAGAAAGGAATAAAAATTAGTGATCAAACTAGAGTTAGAATTTATATAATACACTCCAGTAAGACACTTTGTGTTAACACTTCAGTGAGTATTTATTTCTGCTAGTGTAAATTAACACCATTTAGTAGACAATCCAGATCAATGTCATTTTAGTAAATACTAGAAGTTTCCTTTGTTTTAAAAAATGTTCACTCGCAATGTTTAGCTCGCATTATTTGAGGTAATACCGGCAGTTGTTACTGCAGCAGGTTGTGGAAGGATAAGGACAAACAGACACAAACCATGTACCTCGCTGAACAGTGAGCACAACTGTCACAAGAGAGTCAGAGTCAGAAATGCATACAAACAAAGGTGAAACATTAGGACAATCAAGGCTAAACAAGGACAGGTAAAAACTAGGCATCTTGTGGTCAACCGGGTGACATTTCAAGATTAAAATGATGGTTGTATGTCTTAGGTTGCTAAATAAATGTTTTTTATCTTTTTGAAGTTAAATTACAGATCACATCAGCAGAGAATCTGAATCAAAGGGTTAGTGTAATCCACGGGCGCACCCTGGGAATGGGACAAGCTTCGTTTGTCCTGGATCCTGTAATAACTGCTGTTTGGTTCTCTTTGATGGGGAAGATGACAGATTGAAGTACTGTGACTTCAGCTGAAGGCAGGGAGTGGGAGCAGACAAAAGCAGTGGCCTCAAGCAAGAGGAGACGTAAACGCTGCTGCTGATGTGGCGTGTTGGGAGGTGTTGGAACACCGGCTCTCTCTCCTCACACCTGGACTAAAATTTATCATCGGTGGTTAGGCTGCAATTACAAACCTTGAAGCTAGGCCAGGTCTGAATAGGCCATTACAGCGTGAGCTCCATTAATGGCACTGGGATCTGGCCTTTTACACTGACCCAGGCACATAGACAGATCTACATTGCTTTACGCACATTCAATCATAGGAGGGAACCTGCATGCAATGTTTCTAAAGAATTTTTATGCATTTTGCACTTACATACAAGGTCTCTGAGGTTGATTAAGTTCCTGTTACAATGGTGTACCATTTCAGAGGTCAGTGGAGCAAACAGGAAAGTGTAGAAATCTCCATTCTGGGTTTGGCACCTGCCATTTTTATTCTTCCAGTTCTCACTGGTCAAGTACCAACATCCTGCCCATTTACTCCAGATGCACATAAAAGAGGGAAATGCTGCTTCTGACTGAAATATTTGGAGTAGTTTTGGATTTTGACATAAGGTAAAGGATATTTTCTTCCACACTGTGCTATCCTATTGGCCTGGATTAACCTCCCATCGGCAGTGTCCATTATAGCTGTCATGTCATTCTGTACCATGCACATCAGACATGAAGATGAAGCGAATGTTCTGTAATTGTTCAGGTGGATCTGGACCAATAAGCCACAGTCCATAGCTTTTGTAATGTTTTCCACTAGCAAAAGAGTTACCAGACAGTTAGGTGTATTTTAGGTGTAGCAAATCTAATGTTCTTGGCATTGAGAGACTGTTGAATGCAATATAATATGATTATCAGACTAGTTGTTGACAAAGACTACAGACAGAAGTTTTATGGACATTTTGTCGTGTACAGTATCATGTAGCCCCATGCATAATGGAGCTTATCCATGTGTCTTCTCTGCTGGAGCTCAAATCATCACTGTCACAATCAGACGGCTGAACCCACAGATGGCAGCAATTCATGAGAAACCGGGTGGAACGTGGAACTCTCCTACTGCTCATCTAAAATGTTCACTCCGTCCAGTTTTCTTTGGCCGTCATCACCACAACCTGTGGCTCATCTAGATTCTCCTACATAGTTTAGAGACACTTGGAGAAGGCTGGTCTCTGAAGTCTTCACTTTTAAAAGAACTGGAACATTCACTGATGCTAATGTTCATGTTCACTGACTCCAAATCACCTTTTGTCAAAAGACTCACGTTTTAGTCAAGCTCTCAGGGTTACAGACACCAGCATGAAGGCCAAGGCACCATCAATAATTAATGAAACCAGACCCTGGCACCACAGGCCATGACTAAAGGAGCCAACCAAAATGATTAAGAGGCAAATCACACCAATGCTACGTAATTGCACAGTGGCTAAGGCAAAAAAATAAATTCTGTGAAAAACTGTCAGTGAATGACTGATTGAAGGCAGTTTGGCTCACACAGTTTCCATACAGGAGGGCAGCTGTAATTATGTTACTAATCCCATAGTTCTTTTCGTGGAATATTTTCACTCTTACTTCTGCCATGAATAAGGCATATGAGTCATGACCACAATGGCACGGCTTCATTTGAGAGAACTTTTGAAGTTGCAGAGAACAATAGTGTCAAACAGTAAATCAGGCCAGAGGACCAATTGGCCCTACTCCCATTACTAACACAAGAGGCCTCACTGACTGTACCATAGACAAGCGAGACAGGGCATTTTCTAACCATATATCTATCTATGCCATATATTGCAGCTTTTAAATAAATCTGTGCCATACATGTAGACATGACCGAGGTACATGATACTGAATAAATTTACATATTACTGAAGTAAATACATGTTTGCATGAGAGGAGAGAGATGATGTACTGAGAAGAGAGTTCTCTTCAGACAAGCTGTTATGATGGGCCTTTAGCCTCAAGTTAATTTTATGCAGATTTTTTTTTTTTTGGCTAATGGCCTATCACAGTTGCTGCGCATTAGAGCTCCATTTATAAATTTCTGAATATTGACCAACTGAGAATAGCACCAGATTAGATGCCTGCAGTGAGGGAAAAAACAACTTGATATACTTTACACTAAATATGAATGAAGTGATTTGGTGTGATTATGATATTGTTAGTGTACATTAAAAATTAAAAATTAAAATCTAATCAAAAGCATATGAATAAGTAAAACTACAAATCATGTTCCAAAGCCAAAGCCAAAGGCAAAGATATTAAATTCCTACAATATAAACCATGTTGAGAAGATGGGCCCAAAAAAGCTGATGGAGACCTCAAATAAATTAATAAAATAAAAAACATGGTTCTCATGTTGTAGTGAAGATAAAGACGAAAGTGTTTTGACAGTCTTCAGCAGCTATTACAGGTCTGTCTCACAGGATCTGATGTTGTCATATCAGTCAGGGGTTCTTCAGGTTATGAGGTTATGCACAAGCTCTGTTTTCGCTCGCTCTGCTACTCCTTTTCACATATTCTCTTATTTCAATTATTTAATCACTTCTGCATTAAACATTATAGCAGATATCAGAGTGTTTTGCATTCAAGCCTCATTTCCAGTCTGATCCTTCCTTTCCTCCAAGGCTCACAGCATCTCCTTGACCTCACATATGACTTTCAGTTTCAAAAATATTGCCCCGCAGCAAAATATAACACTGATGCTGCTATGTTTTTGAAAACACGAGCTGTGGTAAAGACAGGGTCTGCTCAAACTTGGCTCTGGTTTAACAATTAGAGCGGCTCCTATTGTGTCCAGCATAATGGCGGGCTGATAGAGTTACTGAGATTCACATTTACAGTTTTACAGCTTCACGGTCTTCAGTGTCACCACTACATGGCCTGATCCGAGTGAAAAAAGATCTGCAGGCCAAAAAGTCACCTTCATATGAATATTACTTGCCCACAGGTTGAGTTACAGGGCTGGGCTTTGGAAAAAAAAGACTAAACAATCACTTACTGACATCAAGATGAGTTAATACTCACAGAGGTTGCCACTTACTTACTGAAGCACTCCAGAACCTTGTGCATCCTCCCAATTAACAGTTTTCTAAATTACAAGCAACAGACAACAAAAAACAGCATAATTTAGTGCCAGAACCACTCCACTAGCCAATTGTTAATCTATAAGCATCAGTGAAAAACTCACATCCATTACAGCAGCCAAGAGGATCCAGGGTCAAAGGATTCCTCCTTTCCACAACCATTTTGGAACATAAAGGCCATATAAGTGGGGTGAGAAATGAACAGGCCTAAAAGGCAAAAGGCATGGCCCTAAAACTAAATTAGCGTGACAACCTTTTAAACAGATCAATTCCAGCACTCAAAACAAGACAATAATGAATAAAAGACCCCTCAAATGCCTGGTTTGCAGTCTGCCAGAATAATCAATTCCACTCTTCCCTGTGAAGACTTGGCAAACTGTGTTTTTCTTTGAAGAACTGGTGGGTTTTTACGTGTAATGGTGTAAAGTTGCTGATTGATCCGCTCACATAAGAGGGTTTTGTCATACGGGATCTCTGTACTCAATTTGAAACTAATTTGCGCCTTCTAAGGATAGCCACAGAGTATCTGACATGAACCTCTGCTCTTGAAAAGTCAACAATAAATGATTTCTCACAACACATCAGATCTCTTCTAAACAACAGTTCTCAGATCTTGTTTTATTCCAACCCATGTTATTAGAATCATACGGAAGAAAATAAGGG
This sequence comes from Distichodus sexfasciatus, assembly GCA_032718565.1. NCBI lineage: Eukaryota > Metazoa > Chordata > Actinopteri > Characiformes > Distichodontidae > Distichodus > Distichodus sexfasciatus. Next base: position 2,950,713 of record JAVGVS010000011.1, on the reverse strand, counting down.
ATAACAAAGGCCTAAAAGGAGAGCTGACAAAGAATCCATTTGTCTACATGAACCAGCGTGAAGAAAAGTCAACAATAAATTGCTTCTCACAAAACATCAGATCTCTTCTATACAGCAGATCTTAGACCTTGTTTTATTCCAAACTGTATTATTAAGATCATAAGGAAGAACTTAAGGATTATAAAATGAGGCAAGACAATGAATCTATTTTTCGGACTGACATGGTGTGAAGAAAAGACAATTACCACATTCATTAAATGTCCTCTTATCAGTGATGGGTAGATGTAGGTACCATCATCCCTCCTCCTCCTCCTCTTCTCCCTCCTCCATTGGGGAAGAGATGGAAGACAGCAGCAGGTATCATAACTCATTGTGGCATGAGCGTGTTCATACAAGCACAGAGAGTGCAGCAAGATAAGCTCAACTTGGGAAGGAGCAGCCCAGCCTTGAGTGAGAAAAAGCATAGAATGCTGAGGCCCTAAGCTATTGTTCACAATTTGTTATTTGCAAATCACTGCAAGGACCTGTTGAAACAGGTTTGCACAAGTCATTATTCATTGGGACTTTTATAACAGGCTTATTTTAGAGTTCATGAACTCATTTTTGTAGTTTCTGGTTTACTGAGTTTATGTGATGGGTTTTTTCTACTATGAAGTATGCTAGAACTCACTAAATGAAAACAGCCATGCACTCTTTCCTTCAAAGATTAGTGGTCTCTCTTTTCTAAAATCCAGTTAAACCCACTGCATAATAAGTTGATGAGTGATTGAGTGGGTTAAATAGAAGAATGCAAGGGATGATAATAAGAATATGGGCTATGGATCCCTGGGACACAGACACTTTTTATTTAAGGTTAATGGTCTAAAATTACACAGAGGCAACTCCTTGCTGTGAGAAAATCTATAAGATTATGGGCCTGAAGTTGTGAGAAAACCTGCAGCTGCTCATGTCCACCTGCCTTACTATACAGAGCTGATAAAGCACGGTGAAGCGTTAGTGTGTGTGTGTGTGTGTGTGTGCGTGTGTGTGTTTGTCCACACGAGGACACAGTCAGTTAAATGAACACTTGCTTCTTGCCAGATCTTAACAAAGTAAAGAAAACACTAGACAGGACACAACTGGCATATTATTTGACTTAGAGTTCACTGGGATTTGTTGATTGGAAAAAATCTGAGCCATGAAGAACAATGAAACTCTAATACATCACACTGTACAAACACTTATGAGAAGCAGAAGAAGCCGCTCAGGCTAAGACATGCTGGCTTAGACATTTGACCTACATTTACAATTAAAATCTAATGTATTTACATTTTAAATTGACTCACATGATCCTTGATTAAAATAGAGAATTAAATTACTAGGTAAAATCAATTAGACCAATTGGAAGATTAAATTAAATTCTAATTGCCATTTGTCATTTGCTTTGCTGATCATTTGTAATCAAATAATAATTCTGGTCTTAGTCATAAGTTTTGCACTTATGAAATATGTTGTTGCACCAGAAATATGTTGTTGCAGAACAATAATTATTTACCAAGTGTAACACTTGGAACACACGAGAAAATAAACAAATGCCTAAGCAATATTGCACATTGTTATTTAAATATATGTGATTTAATGCTTGAAAGCATTGACCGCCTTCAAGAGTAAACCCTATTGGAGAAAGTTATCTACAGTAAAAAAGTGCTCATCCAGTCCCATTAAAAGCCATCTTGGCTACAGAACAGCTATATAATATAACTAGATATAATAGGTATACAGTAGATATAATATATAATAGGAGCTGTGCTGATAGTGAGCGGAAGACAATGTTTAGAGCAGGAGATACGCAGAACAATAATATTTGAGGTGGCTGAGTTGAGTCAACGGGTTTTCTGCTGTGATTGATGAGGAGCACTTTGTAAGTTTGGACAGATGAAGAACGAAGGGCGCTGAAACACTCCAACAGACCGGAGAGCAGAAGGACACGGAACAGTACGTGGAAGAGGGAAACAGTGTCACCACAGCCTTATGAACTGCTAAACCAACCAGACCGAACACTGTAAGACCTCAAGTGACACCTGTAGGGCTTTGTGACGGTTTGACTCATCCACAGCACAGAGATTCACATAAGAGAGCTCAGAGAGTCTAGGGGATAATGCAAAGAATTTGATTTCAACCTTCAAGCAGTGCTCTTCAGATATGGGCAACAGACAGTTACTGTAAATTTCAGTGAATATGTGGCCCAAATGGCTCAACAAAATACAAAAGCCACAACTTAGATTTCACAAAGCAAAAAACTACAACATGATTGCAAAAGCCACAGTGGAAGCGAGCAGTGGTCCATCTATATTATGGTCTATAATGCTATATGTTTGCTAGAATACTTTGTTAATATGTCAGCAATAAAAGCAGCAATATAGACAGACGGCTGCTCATTTGTTTTGTAGCTGTCGCTTTCGTGTTGTGTTTTTTTTGCATTCATGTTGTAGCTTTTGCGTATGTGTTGTGATTTTGCATTTAGTTGAGTTATCTGGACTCCCATAACTCTCACATGCTAAAACTGTTAATAACCATTTTTATGGTAATAATGTAACTGGGTGTGATTGTGGTGACATTAAGTTCAGTTTTCGGAGCTTTGCTTTCAGAATAACTTGCTGATTATAAATGCACAGTGTGCTGACAGGAATTCAGTTCGGGTCAGGGAGGAGAAGGGCTTTGGTCAAACTTTTAGGATAAGTTCCTGATTTTCCACTAGGCTGCCTGAACCATGATCCTCTGTCAACATTCATCACAGTTCACAGAGCTGTAGCTGTGCATGCCGAATCTTTACGAGGCCACAGCCTGAATATCTCAACATGGTCATTACAATCCATTAACAAGCATTTTAAACTATTCTCATCATGGTGGAATATGTGCATGGTGATAAGTTTGTATAACTCTTTTCTGCAATGAATTCTGGGAACCAAAAGACTTGTATTTATCAACAGGCTCCTCAGGGAGTCGGGAGTAGTTACATTCATTATTGATTTAGCGATTTTTACAGTCCATAGTGATGGATGAGAGAGAGGGAAGCACCTCTTTGATTTACAGCTCTGTAACAGGGAAAAGACATGGACAAGGGACGCTGATAAACGGTCAGTTCTGCCTTGTGGAGAATTTTAACACATGCACACTGTGGAACTGGCTGTAGCTTCCGGAGAATCAACTGTGCCATCTCAAAGACACCAAAGACCTTCTGAAGTTTCTTCCTCTTCTTCTCTTATAAAGCCCATGCCTGGTCAATGTGGTACTCAAAGTAGACCCGAGTCGCCCACATCTTGGGCAGAGATTATGGGATAAGGACATGTACGGGAAGTCAGGGAAGGACTGAGGAATTCCAAATAAGCGGATAAAAAACTAACAAGGCCAACTGCCATGTTAAAAATGACACAACTGAAGAGTGAGCTAGTATTAGGACATTTGGTTGTGGATCAAGAGGTTGTGGTTGTAGAGTCTGGCTCTATCCAACCTCCAACACTACTACCACTGAGCAAAGTTCTTAATCCCTTGCTCCATGTGGGGAGACTTCTGAATGCCATAAGCATAGACGTAACATCACATGCAGTGTGTGTGGAACCTCACATAACTTCAGTTCTATACTCAAACACCTTTTAGAGGTCTTACGATGAAGGATAGACCTAATAGTTCCCACCTACATGCCTTTATTGAAATCTAGAATATTTTGTATGAAGCAAAGTGGGTGAGGTTGTAGGTAGCAGTGAGACTGAATTTAGAGATTTCTTTGCAGTTCGTTGCATTGTCCATTTATTTAAAAAAGATAAAACATACCTCTAAGCTATTGATATAAATGTCTTCACTGATGTCATGCAAAGTACAACAACATAATCAATCAACATATTAAAAAAATTGAAATGAATGTCAATCAAAAAGCTTCTGGGACTAAGACATCAGGACTAGGCAAGGAACTCATCTCTAAAAGCACATTAGAAATGAGGTCACTGCTTGTTGCTCTCTGAAGGCAACTGTGGCATAAAGCTGCTGCTGCAACGCTTGAAGGATCTCCAGTTTACTCCAGACTGCTGGTTCTCCCGTGGATAACAAAATGAACAAATTTCAAATGTTTAAATTACATTTGTGTGGAACCAGAGTAGAAATGAGTAACAGTCCCCTTCTGTCAGCCTCCTCAAAATACCCCACAATGGCAAAGCTAACTTTAGTCAGTGTGCTCAAGGGAGTGTCTTACTCAATTAAAGCAGGGATGCGATTTATCTTTGGGTGGACTTAAAAGCTTTTGCATTTAGAAGAATTCTAGAGAGAGAGAGAGAGAGAGAGAGAGAGAGAGAGAGAGAGAGAGAGAGAGGTTGAAATAGACTCTCATGTATAAATGCTGTGCTTTAGATCCACCTTCACTATTAAAATTGATATACTTACTGTTTATAGAAAAGGTGGATAATAATCAACTGTGATGATTTTGATGTTTTCTGAATAGCAGCAGGTGCTCAGCATTATTAGCCCACTAGTGTCCCTGTAACTGTCCGATAAAGTGCTGTGGTGTCATGTTACCAATAGGAAAAACATGTAAATATAAAAAAAAAAAAAACAAATTACAGGTGTACAGCTATCATTATAAACAAATATTAAATAAAAAGTAAAAGTTAATATTGTGTAATGTATGTTTCAGTATGAATGTTAAATAATATTTCATATAAGTAATTAATATTAAAATCCCTGAAACGAAATGAAGACAAACTTATGGGGGACTGTAAAAGGTAAAATTCTCTTGTAAAAAAAACAACAACAACATATATATATGTGTGTGTGTGTGTGTGTGTGTGTGTGTGTGTGTGTGTGTGTGTGTGTGTGTGTGTGTGTGTATAACATAAAAGCCCTTTCCGTCTCGTAAGAAGGAGAATGTGACAGATTCTGAAGCATTCAAACTACTTTACGGCCATCTAGTGGTCATGTTGAGACATAACTCCTGTATCATATTTCTTCATCGTAAATAAATTTATATTTAACTATTGATCTGTTTCTGACGTCGGACTATAATATGTCTACCTTTGGACCATTCATAAGAGTGGTGTATATACACTGCATGATAACTGCTGAGCAGGTGGTTGTGCTGCTGTAAAGGGTTATTGATGTCTGGCTCATTACAGGCTTGCTGTGGTTCATTCTGGGGGATTAACTTTCCTCTATCCATCAGCACAGCAGTTATTCAATGGCCCACTCCATCAATGAATAATGTTTTTCATCCTACTTCTTTAGATTAGCAGATGACATGTACAGTATTTACTGTCACTGCACGTTTTTCACCCAAATCTACTGTGCCTTGGTATTGCCTGTCAAAAGTTAAAAGTTATTGCTGTTGACATAAAGTACAACATTATTTTTAAAATTCCAGGTGACCAGAGGTGTTTAAAAAATAAAATGTATGGATTTTTGCTTTCATGTTTTGCAATGGTTTATTTTTTCAGAGTGAACTGCACAGACACAACTTCTCAGATTACGATTCGTATGAAAGCTGAATAAACAGTACTCAGTGATGATGTTATTGTGTTCTGTAGACAGTGATATGAGTCATTTGTGCAGAAGAACAAAACACCTGGTGTTAAAACCTGGAGCCGCTGACTCACAGCTATGATTCACACAATGCCAATAGTTTCTCTCATCACACTTCCAAACACTAATGTGTGATAAGAGAGAGTGTGAGGAAGTACATGTTGTCTCTGCTCATTCTAAATACTTAGACAGTTCACTTTTTAACTTGTGAAGAAAAAGAGAACAGCTCCACATACATTTACACTGATTTGTTGTTCCTCTATTGATGTAATATTGTAGTTGTTTTAATTTATGATGCATGACAATTGTATTGGAAGAAAAAGACATGTTATAAGTTACCTATGAATGGTTGTGGTGAATAGTGTAGTAGGGTAGTAAGACAGGTGCCATGGATAAGTGAAAATCAAAATAAAGTCTTAATATTCAAAAGTTTTCAAACATTTGGAAATTTGAAGATTATTTCACTCAATGAATGTTCAAACAGTACTCGTTTTTCTTAGCATTGATATGGTGTTGTTTACTCATTATATGTTGTATATTGTGAATTTTCGTGTGAGATTATTTGTCACATGAATAGTAATACAAGTACAGCTTTAAGTGAAATATACACTGGTAAAAAAAAAAAAAAAAAAAGATAAAACAGTAACGAAAAGGGTGAACCACAACGTATTCTGATATGTCTCTACATATAGGCAACCTAAACGATATTAAATAAAATAAAAAAAAACCCTCCTGTATATTAATAACAAATCACACAGATATGCATAAATTTGCACAGTACGCGATCATTTATTTTACTTAAATACCTGCAGGGGGCGATATCTACCAATTCAGCATCAGTGTCCTCAAGAAACGTGTGAGCCTGTGTTTCAGTTCATGTACCGAAGAGCTACTTTGTGGGTCGAACTCAATTTCCCACAGTGCTGAGCGACGTATTTGTGCTGCATCTACTTCCTGTTCTTAACGCGGTCGGGCTTGCAGTGTTATTTGCGCTTTCTCTCAATGTGCAGTGAGGTTATTTAAATAGCAGGACCGCCGTTAGTTTTATTATCATTTCATAATGAAACCTCATTTGCTTTGTGGACTTATTCGCCTGGGATTTCGGCAAGAATGTGTAAGGCTTTTGCCCCGTCGGGCGCTTCGAGCCTTTTCGGATTCTGCTCCTGTCCCAAACGAGCTTTTAAAAGAGTGGAGTCTGGAAGTGGGTCCATTTATCAAGATTAAATGTCATTTGCACTGTCATATCTCTATAAAACCACTAGATCCACACGCGTTTCCTGGAGCTGATCGCGCTTTTATAAGTGTTCATGGAACGCGTCATGAAATTTTGGACAGTTTTCATGTTCATTATGATGGTCAAAGCCAGGAGCTTAGTATTGTCTCTGATGAGAGCAGCAGGAATGTTTCTGTAGAACTGAAGACACCCATTAAAAGTGGTATGTTCTCCCCATTCCAGCTGTACTGGTGCTATAATTAGTCCATTATTATTGGGTGGTTATCACGACCATTTTGGTGAATGCAAAAAGAGGAAACATTTCAAATACTCCATTTAACTTGGCCTGATCCATATTTCAAGCACATTCCCATTCAGTACTATTAATTCCTGTCTAGTTTCAGCATGCTGAAGTTTGGGATTGTTTTCATCACAGTTGCCTTTTAGATCTTCAGGTTGTTACTCAAGGAAAAGGAGGGGTGAAGATCCACAACATGGAAAGTGATGTGTGTCAGGTTGAGACGGAAAGCGGTCAGTGTGTCCTCCACTCCATAAAGGTAATGCATATTTTCTTAAATTCATGTTAATAAGCAATTAAAAATTCCGTAATTCAGTCTGTGCCTAATTAGTCATTTAATTGAGTGAATAGAGGCCCCTGGTCTAGCAATGGTGCATTAGTGTGGCAGAGAGAAACTTCACCAGGACAAGTCCTGACAGAGTGACCGGGATTTGTTTGGAGCAGCGGTAGTGTACTGGTGAAAGAGTTGCTCCTGTGATTGGAGGGATGTCAGTTCAAATCCCAGACCGGTAAAAGTACCACTGATACTCCGTGCAGAAAAGGGGTAAGATTTACCCTTGAGTTGCTGGGGTACGCAATGTTGTGCGGCAGTGGTAGTGTAATTAGGAAATTGCTCCAGTGTTTGGGAGGCTGTTGGTTCAAATCCTGGACTGGTCCCTGAGTTAAATGTGGTACAGTGGTGCCGTGCCGTGCTGTGGTTTGTACATGATGACGAATAAACACTCAATTTCACACTTTGACGGACTTACATTTCTTATAGTCGTATAGTATTGAACAACTTCAGTATTCTACTGTCTTCAACGTGCTGTGATTCCTTTTAGAGTCACAAAGTTCAGGTGCGATCCAGAGGAGGAAGCGTCACCACCTTGGGCACTATTCACGGCGACATAGACATCAGCACTGCTGGAGACAGTGTAAATAATCCATGTTTTTATTACGCTATTTAGACTTCCTTTACTTTGTGATAACACAGATGACACAGAGAGCATTATGACATTGTGTGTATTTCCCAGAATGTTGATATCAGAAAGATCCAGGGCACTGCCATGAGTTTGTCCACAGAACATGGGCCACTCAAAGTAAAAGCCATTTATGCAGAGTCCAGCTCAGTGGCATCCTCTTCAGGAAAAATACATATTGGACATTTGCATGGTGAGAAAAATGAGCAGTTTCAAGATGTTGATACTCAGAACTACTTACAATACCCCAATATCCCAGTATGATAAATATAGATATTAATTAAATCATACAATACTAAAGCGTCAGCACATATATTTGCATAGTTGCATTTTTTACTTAATATAAGTTAAATAGCTTTTTGTAATGATTTTCCCTTATACTTTTGTATACATAATGTATACATATGTTCTGCTATGAAAAGTCTTGAATGCAATGTAATGTTTAAATTACACACATGGTCATGGAGACATATTCTCACTTCTCGAGCAGGTGAAGCACATGTCCGGAGTGACACTGGAGATGTCCTCATTGGTATGTGAACTTTCACAGGCATCCACATGAATCGGAGTGTTAAAATGCTCACACTGGCTTTTATAAGACCATAAATACTCATAAGACTCTATTCCACAGACAGTTCAAATGGCTGCCTAAGAGTGGATACAATTACCGGAAGCATTGATGCATATGTGGGACAAACTGGAACAGCAGAACTTCATACCAAACAAGGTGTGTTAATTAGCAACTATATTAATTAAACACTTTCTGTGAATTATTTATGCTAAATTATATACAAATAAATTATTATCTTAGTGCTAAATACAAATCTTCTGCTCAATAGAATGTCTACCCAGCTCCAGTTTTAGCACACACAAAATATTGTGGATTTGACATTTTTCTGACTCTGGTTTTCTGGTTGTATACTAGATATATTACATTCTAATTTCAACTCAGCTTTTCAGAAGGCAAATATTTAAAAAAGAAAGTAATAGCAATGTAAAAAAATGTTCTATGCTTTTCCTGTCAAACACATGAACACATACACTTGTGTGCAGGTGCTGTGTGTGTCCGTGTGCCCTCCTCTATAAAAGCAGCAGTGGAGCTGAGAGGGGCCTCAGTGAAAATCAGCCCAGAGATATCACAGGAGACTGAACGCCACTCAACTGAGGGGAACACTGAAGTAACAGGTAAGAATTCCACAATATGTCACACAAACTACCGCAACATTATGCTATGTGCATATTGTGCATTCAGGAATGCTACTCATCCCTAGGCCCACAAATTCATTCAGAAGATTCATAAGTTCATTTTATTGCCACAATAAATAACAATTATTGCTACTTTCTGATAGATTTTCATGTAAAAATGTAGATTCACATGTTTGTATTATCTTTGGCAATTTAAACCAAAGTCCTCTGTGGGTCTCCCTGTATAACCAATAATGAATGAAGGCTAAACAAGTATTTAATATAAATATTACTGTTTTCCTTTAAAAGAGATTATCAACCAGAATCATATTCTGAAACATCCTTTTTAGGAATATCAGAGTATGGAATCACACCAGATTGTCATTTCCATCGTGCTTGACACTTAAGTTTCATATTTCTGTCTCTACAGCTCAGCTGAATGGCGGTACTCGGGAAGAATCCTGGATCCGAGTCACTGCTGACAGAGGAACTGTGAGCCTCAAGACCCAAAGCTGGTTTGAGACACTTGGACTGGGAAGCTGAATGACGAATAATCCACTGAAAAATGCCACCCTGGCTAACACTGAATGGATGCCGGCGGGCAGTTAAATGGGCTTGTTCACTGCATGCTATAAAGCTGTACTGCTCCAAGTGTTTGCTTCACACTAAAAGTAGTGTGATGTAGAACATAGGAGGAGATGTGAAAAAATATGTCTGGTCCTGTCTGCATTGTCACCTTCTGTGAAGATGTTATTAAATAAATACTATAGTTATGACACTTTGAGTTGCCATTTATTTCAAGTACTCATTTGTGTAGTGTTTAGCTTACTGAATGCTCCATAAAAAATGAATGATAGTGTCTGAATAGAGTATAAATTGACATAAGAGGAAGGAAAACAAGTCTATAGATGCTAATATGGCAAACTGTCAGTGAAAGCTACTGGAGGACCTTTATCATGGTCGCTTTTATCTGTCTATTCATTCTTAACCATATTAACTTATATGATGGAATGCACCATTGTTGGAGACGTTACCCATGAAAAGATTTCTGATAAGATTAAGTGCAAACAGCAAAACCACTACAATTTACTGTATTCCAAGTATGTCTGGTATAGTTGAAAGAAGAAAAAGAAAAGAATAATATACATTTTGGGTAAATATGTAAGACTATTATCAGGGGTGGAAGTAACGAATTGCAAATACTCACGTTATTGTAATTAAGTAGATTTTTTGGGTACTTGTACTTTTATGAGTAGTTTTTCAAGTTTGTAATTTTACTCGTACTTGAGTACTTATAAAATCAAAAGTCGCTACTGAGTACGCCCACAATTTGAATTAATATTCAAACCTTTCATCTGCATCTTTGCAGCCAATAAGGCTGTGCAATCGCGACCGCGCCAATTAATCTATGACGTAAACAAAGAATAAACTCCGCTGCAGCAGCAGGCACAGGTGTCTGGAGGAACTACACAGTGGAGTACAAACTCATTTATAGACTGAAGATTTGGAGACAAAGAAGCCAAAATGGAGCCAAACGAAGCCGGATAGACTCTGTTCATTTAGAAAACCAGCTCTTGCTGAAACTGAACAAAAGGTTCAGAAAGGGAAGTGTAACAGAAATGCTATTATGTCTAAGAGTTTAAGACACTTACCTGCAGTGTATTGGGAAACGTTTAAACTGTTCTATGCATGTTCAAAAACATTTTTGTTTTATATCTACATTTATTTACAAAACAAACTGCCTTTCTATACCTTGTTCATCTGATAAATGTGCTTTGAACGTAGATATTTTATACTGGTGAATCGAATCGAATGCCTGCTACTGACAACGTAATAAAACATCCATCGGTTAAAAAGTAATTAGTACTCCGAGTAGTTTTTGAGAAGAGTACTTTGTACTTTTACTCAAGTATTTTTTAACACCAGTACTTTCACTTGTAATTGAGTACATTTTAACCAATGTAACAGTACTTGTACTTGAGTACAAATATTCAGTACTCTTTCCACCTCTGACTATTATATAGGCCAGTTCAGTGGATTATTAATGTTTGTCATTATACTTTCGTTATTAGGCCCATCAGCACTTATTCAGAAACAATACGTTAGTTTAGTTCATATCCTAGTATTACGTCAGCAATTAGTTTGGAGAATTATTAGTTGGCTGTCTAGTCAAAACAAATAGTATTACTGTGGAAGTTGTTTGGATAAAATGACGTTTGTAGGACATAAGATCTTATTTCTCGTTAAAGCGTGATTTTAACTGTTACTACAGGTATGGTCAAAAGTATGTAAGTTTGCTATGAAAAAACATATACAGTTATATCAACTAAAATTGTCGAATATGGCCCAAGTAACTACACTGACAATACTATCCACTTTTTAATGCTCAAAATATGAAGTGCACTTGTTTTAGTCGCCAGGTATGTCTTGTGCAATACCAAGGCAACTACCGAATCACACCGTGAAACGTCATGGTTGTCCGCCACCGCATATGGTTCAATCCCAAACCACACACTTAGCGCACTCGATGGGGTGTTAAAATAACGCGTCAACACGTCTAGTGCACACTAAGTAGTTTGCAAGTATTCGAATGGGAACGCGGCTCTGCTGTTCGACTCCAAACAATTTGGCGCCGACTCCGATTCTGATTCAAGTTGATGTGAATTCAAAAAAATCGGTTCCACACAGAAGGTTTTCTCGATTCTTTATTCTTATAACATAAATTCAAAAAAATATTTGAAGTGTATTTGATAATGAAACATGATCAACTATGATTAATTTAGTGGAGAACTTGTAGAGCAGCTAAATGACTGTGGATCGACCCCAAAGCTTCAGACTCGATTCTCGTTTCCAAGTTAGAACCGAGGATTCATTTTTGTAGAATCAACTCCCAGCCTGGCACGTTGGAAACAAAAGTAGTCAAGCAGACATGGGTAGTAGGAATTCTTTAACGTAAACTCATTAAAGTCGTGTTACTCTAATAGTGTGAGCGTTAAAAAATGGGAGAGGATAGCGTAATGGCACGACTCGCTCATATGAAGGCGTTGTTAGGGCTCGTAGCCGGAGCCGGAGCTTCATACGGAATATACAAACTGTTAACATTACGCGGGGAGGATGCAGAGATAAACAAAGCGAATCCGGAGACCAGTATGGTTGTACGGCCTGGAAGTCTGCTGGATAAAGTGTCTGGATTTAATGTTGTTGGTAAGACGGACAGTGCGAATTTGTCCACAGATATGGCATCAAGTAAGCATCCCTTAAATTTTATTACAACTATGTGTATTAAGTGCAGCTGTACGTTTCACATAGAGTATCTGTTACAGATATGTTGTTTCAGAATCGTCATAATCGTCATAATCGTCAAATCAATATCAGTTAAATGCTTTTTGTCCCTTTTTTTGCTTAGTTCTGATAAAGTTCTTACTTCCGTGATAAATGTACAATAGAAGTCTGTTTGATGCTTCATGCTTTACTCCAATTAGAGTGCATTGTTAAAGTTAATGACCATGGTTCAGATTCTGCAGTAAAAAGTTGTTTCAGCTTTTAAAAGCCATAAAGATGTAGGCCTCCCAAAATTGCCTAGATCATTCTAGAATGATTCATTCTTTCCATGTAGAGCTTTTCAAGTCATTCCAATGTATTCTATAGGACAGAATATATTGTAGATAAATATCAAGTTCTTTCAACATTGTGCAGCCTCAATATCTGCACAATTTGTGGACTTGCATTCTGCCTTTTTTTACACTTGCATCATGAGAATGTGTATTTTTCATTAAAAGTATATTTTGATATTTACTGCATTGACTCCAGCAGTTTAATGTCATTGTAAGTTTTAAGTTCAAATATATTACAGCTCACTTTGTAACATTACATCAGTTTTTCTTCTGTCTTAAAAGGCTCTGAACATTTGCATGTTTTTTATAACTTAACAACACTGATTTTATTATATAATAAATTATGTTTTGAAAAGTAGTATTTTAACTACATTGCAGTAGACTTTGTGCCTTTGCATAACTACTCAATTTATGATACTGGAACTTTTTTTAAGGTGAAGTTTTCTCCAAATCTCCTGGTAGTCTGGAACCTCGACATCTCAGCATGCTGCTTTCTCTCCTCCAGAGCAGCCCAAACCCAGCGGAGAAGCGCCAAGTGCTTATAACTTTAGGGAATTCTGCTGCATTTACAGTAAACCAGGTGCTGCATCCAAAACATGTGCCTTAAAACTATTTAGTAACCAGCAACAATTTAGAAAATTGTGAAATAACTTGTTTTGCCAAAACTCTACACCATACCAGGATCTTCTACGAGAGTTTGGGGGACTTCACATCATAGCAGGCTTTCTCTCTGATCCCTCACCTGACGTTAGAGAGCAGGTCCTGAATGCCTTAAATAACCTGAGCATGAACATCCGAAATCAGGAGCAGCTAAAGGTTTGTTTGTAAGTTTGAGAGGAATTCTTCCATACATGTGCTTTCTCTCCTACACTTCAACAGTCTCTTTATCTTTCCAGGTTTATGTTCCATCAGTGTTGGAGTTAATAGAGATGTCCCCTGTCAACTCTGACCTTCAGCTGGCAGCTCTGAGGCTCCTGACTAATTTGACAGTCACAGATAACCATCAGCATTTGATGAAAAGCTCAATCACCCTGCTCTTATCACTACTTGTAGTGAGCAATGAAGTGCTTCAGGTACTTGAAATATCCCATCTTCGTGTTTGAATAACTGTTTGAAGGTGTTTATTTTGTTCTTTTTCCAGTGTTCCCTTTCTTAAAATGTTATTCATCGGTGTGTTTGCTTGCACCTTTTCATCCTTTCTACAGATTCAGGTTCTGAAGGTTCTAGTGAACTTATCATCTAACCCTGACATAATGGATGACATAGTACAGGCCCAGGTGAAGTATGAATTAAAATAAATGTTAATAATTGATGTTAATCTTTATACATATTCTGAAGTACCATTCAGTTTGTCTACTGTAGCTGTCACCAGTGCTTAAAAGATGATGTGAGATGATAAAAATACTTGTACACTTCTATAAAAAGATGACCTTCCCCTTCTTGATTATCTTTCTGTTCCATCATTCTTATCCCATAGGTATTCTGGTCTTTTGCTGGCTTCCAATTTTAATTGCAGATTACTTTTTGTTATTAATTGTGCACTAGAAAAGTAATTTAGTCACATACTGTACATGTCTAGTTATGTGTTAATCCTTTCACACTTTTGGATCTTGAAACCTCTCAGCCACCTCTCAGCCTTTTAAGCCTTAAAGGAGAAGTGTGCTTTAACTTTCTTTGTCGATAGCCCAACTGCATTTCTCTTTTTCCTCCTCTTTTCATCTTTTTCCCTCATTGCTGAACTGTCATCTTTTCAATAATCTGTGACCTTGTGACCTTCCTGATTAACCACTTTTATCTCTCCTACTTCTTTATTTCTCCTTTTTACCTTTTCATAATTTTTGCAGCTTTTTTCAACACAATGCAGTCACGCAAGAAAAACTCTAATTTGCATTATACTTTTCATCTAGTGTTAAAATGAGACTTATTTTTTCAGACATAATTGAAGCTATGTTTCCAGTCTACGTGAAATTCACGTGGAGAACCAAGCTGCCATTAAAACATCTGGCCATTTCTTTCTGGGGTGGCCTTTTGGGTTAGCTATGGATTTGAGGATATAAGTCTTCAAAACATTAATAATGCACTGGGCAAAGCCACATAATCCACCTACAGTTTTCTTTTTCTGCAGGCTCCAGCCTCCCTGGTGTTCCTCTTCGACGTCTGTACGAACACAGAAGTTCTTCTTCGCCTGCTGTTTTTCATAGGGAATCTGCGGGCCTGGAGGCCGTCTGCGCAGGTTGCTGACGCCCTAAGATGGCGAACAGACTCTCTCTACTGCGTGCTGCTTGACAACTCCTCTCAGCTCAACACCAGACTTCCATCACTCCTCTCTCACCCCGACGCCGAGGTCAGAGCCCAGGTGGCAAGACTCCTTACCTAATCTCTTGGCTGCCTTTCACCTTTGCCTTTAACTGCCACAGCCTTGCTGAGGAGTGCTTAGAAGTCCGCCACCTACAGGCGAATAAGGGGAATGTCTCTTGTATGTCACATTTTTAATGTTTAGGACAGTGTCAAACTAAGGCCTTTAGTGTCAAACTCAGGTCCCTGAAGGACTTGGTTTACTGTTTGGATGAATGTTGAGACTTGAAAGTATTTTGAGTAGCACTGCACAACAAGTCTCATCAACACTTATCAAGAATATAGTTTAGCATTTGGGTGACTTCTTTACTAAGAAGTAAGACTTCCTGAACCATTTTTCCACTGTTGTTTGTTTCTCTGTCCATCCTGGAAGATTACAGAGAGAAATTACAAATGCAAAGGCAAATCAACAAACCAAGATTCAATCTCAGTATTTCCATGTCACTTCCTCAGGCATCGAAACCTTTTTTCACAGAGGCTGATGTTTGCTCCGTGAGTCCCTTTGGAGTTGTGTCCGAGGCTCATATTCCCACTGCCAAAACCTTTCTCTAGCCAAATAAGTGAATGGTTCACTCTGAAGTGTCTTACAACAGCAGTTCCCAGATTCAAATTTTGCCCAAATGTTCTGTCCTAGCAAATCTGACCTTGTTCAGGTGTCAGGGGAAAGGTTACGTATAAACCTTGCAGGGCAGCGAGTTCTCAGCACTGCAGTTGAGAAAGCCAGTCCCGCACTACACAAAGTGCTTCATGTAGCTTTTCATTCTGGAAAAAGGACTCTAATATGTGAATGCTTAGATATTCTTGCCTTGCTGTTATGGACCTTATACAAAGTTGTTGAATTGAATGATGGACAACAGATGCATGAACATTTTCAATCGAGTCCTCTGTGGAAGTTTATGCATGTTTTGAGGAGTGTTTGGGAAATGATTTTGAGTGTAGTTGTTTTATTTATGCATTACTTAATTATGCAGAACTTATGTTAAGTTTTGTCAAGTTGAATATTTAGATCATTTACTCTTGGTATGATTCAGATTCAGAAAACTTCAGCTTCAGCTGTTTTTAAACTTATTATGTGACAAATGTGACTAATGAAGGAAAGCTAATGGGGTTGTGGATAAATTTGTATGTGTAAGGTACGTTAAGAGAGAACCCTTACAATTAAACAGGTTAAAGGACTGTCTGCTGTTGGAAATTCCCATCCCTGAATACCGTGAGTTATAATGTGACGCTGTTTTCTAATTACAACTGCTGTTAGGAAATGACACTTCTGTGAAAGTAAAATATTTTGTCACTATGTTTAAGCACTGGTTCATTGGTTTATTTGAAAATTTAATATGTGATTTGTAATAAGTGAGTTTGAACTTGCTTTTCGTCTAGGCTGATTTTATTTGATTTGTATGAAGAACTGGAAATAAAGACTTTTATTTTGAAACAAGCATTCACGCTCTTTTTATAGCTGCTGTTGTAAATGGCCGTGTACACACGTGCTAATGTGCCAGGCGTTGGGATTCGGGTTAAGGAGCTGTCCGTCGGTAACACGCGCTCCAAGCGCGGAAAACTGCATTACCCACAAGCCTCCTGGCAGCGCTTAGACGGTGCGCAGAGCAGCGTTGGTATCACATGAGATTCATTCCTGTACTGGTGCGACCGGCGGAGCGCGATGGCTGAAGTCAACACTGACGGACAAACTCGCAGAAGAACAACCAGCTCTCTCAGTGAAAATCATGGTAAAATGTTTATTCGTTTGTAAAGTTCGAGATCGACACATTTGTGTTAAGTTTATGGAACCTGCTGTAATGTTTTATGCACATCATAGCGCGATTTAGCGTAAATAACGTGTTATACACTAGCTGTCATCTCTTCTACACCATTTCTGTATGTCTGATCTTACAGCTGTTATGCGGATTTAATCTCATTTAGTGCTGCGCAATGTATCGTTTTGCATCCTCATCGGAGTATGTACATGCAAGTACTTGTGGAAAATTGGTACAAGTTCAATTTACTGTAATCCAGAAGAAGTGTTTTGTATTTTTGATTCATTATTATTCAATCCTATGTTCTTGATTAGAGTTCATGAACCTCTAAGATTCTAAGATTTTCAAATGTATTTATTTAAATTTACAGTACTGTGACACTCCTCATTCCTTTGTTTTGCTAGAAAACAATTAGTGATTTATTGCAGCACGTGTGAACATGTTTGATGTAAATACTATACCTCAAGACTACATTTAAAACATGAAAAAGTCTGTCTATTTGAACGTGAAGTATAAAGAAATAAGGGGTGGCTCAATCATTTTTAACAGCACTGTATACATACCTCCTAAACCAGCAAAGAATAAGAATCATCTTATTCAAATAACACAAATAATGTTTCAGATATATTCTATATTTTCTGATGTCGTGCCTTAGAATAGTCTTTTTTGTACTGACGTTGTGTAATGGAGTTGTACACATGGATGTGCTTCTCTTTTTTGAAGTAGACCTGAAACCTCCAAGTCTCTTTTCAGTTCCCCTTGTTGACTAGGGCTGTGATACATCAATATATCGCGATATTTCCTTTCAGGATATACTATATCTGTTTCTAGCTCTAAAAAATTAATATTTCCAAGGGGGAGAATCATGCACCACAAGCAGCCACAGATAACTGACTGGGAACTTTAATTTCTTATTTTCAATCTTATGCACTTTATCGTAAGGTTTTTGGTGTCCGCTAGTTCAGTGTGTTAAAACGCAATGACAATAAAGTTAAAATTCAGTTCTGAGTTATGTTGTTTTGACTGAATTATTAATGTAATGTGATTCATTAAGACCACCCAGATCATACACAGCAACTTGCATTTCAGCTCTGTTTTTACATTTTCAGTCAACTGTATAGTCTTGCAATATATCGTGATATAATCATATCGTGACCCATGTATCGTGATACGTCTCGTATCGTGAGGTCTTTGCCAATACCCATCCCTATTGTTAACTTAGTGACAGAACACCTTATAAGACTTTGAACACATTGAAAAAGACCTAGACCTGGACAGCGAGGTAGAAATGGGTTAACACGCTCCTAAATCACATGTAGTTGTAACTTTGAAAAACAAGCAAAGTCATCTTGTTATACTTGATATCTTGTTATACGAAATCAGTTCTATGAATTCTGCAAGAGGTTCAGTTCTTTGGCTGGCCTTTTCTTCACTGTGTCAGAGCCTCGGAGTGACCACGGTGGGGTCAGAGATTATGCTGGAGTTAAAGGCCATCTCCCGGGCTCCTGCTGTGACCGAGTGTGTGTGGATCATCTGCATCATGATACGCCGGACTGTCATCTTTATTTATCCTGCTCCCCCCAAACCTGTGGCCCTTACACACCCAAACATACTCACATAGGTGAGAGACCTTCAGTGTGGTCGACCAAACCTCATTCTGTTTCCATTCCTCGTTTTCACAGAATTTGAGGCCAGATCTAAAGGAACTACGTACTGCTGTATGTGGCAAAAGTGCAGCTTGTAAGGCCTCAGTTTTACAGTTTTTGCATATGGATTAATTTTTGTCTTGTTTACAAATCTCTTTTAGGACACAGCACACACTCGGAAGAACTGTGGGAAGAGCTTGGCTGTAAGACCACCATAAGTGCCGAGAATGAAGTGGAAGCACAAAAACTGGCCAATAACTATAAGGTATGTGATCAGATCCGTCTCTAGACACCTAGGGTCAGTGACAAAAAACGATGATTGATCAATTTAATGTTTTATTTATTTATTTATTATGTATCTTCATCCACACGCAGTTCGGATTCAGAAAGTGGAAAAGCCATGTGACTGAACGACCCTTTGAGGACAGATCAGAGATAGTGAAGGAGCTTTATTCTGAACTCAACGTCATCAAACCAAACCCAGGTCAGATTCGCTCAGCATCATTAAACCAATCGTTTTTGTTATCGGTAATCAAAGGGGCACCGTTTCAAATCCAGGACCGGTAAACGTACCAGCAAGGTACTCATGAGCAAGATACCTTCCCCAAGCACTGCTCCCCGGGAGCTGCCAAAACACTGCTCCCTGTTCCTTCAGGGATGGGTCAAATGCAGAGGTCACATTTCGTTGCGATGCACTGTGTGTTGTGTTCACGCTGACAAATAATCGCTCACTTGAATTTACTTAAATTTAATCTCTCTACAACATTAAAGTATGCACTGTTTAGTTGTGCTTAAAGGTGTTAATGCAAGCTCTGGTCAGATACATGTGATAACATTAACACAAATATAGGTTCAACTGTTAAGTCACGCTGAATAGAATTAACTGAAACAAAGATCATAGACACACATCAGAGCTAGCCAACAACATCAGACCTTTTTTTTTTTTTTTTTTTAGATATGTTACTATAGAGAAATTTGACATTTTGAAATGTGATTAGTCGAGGTGATCATTTTCCATGACTATAATAATGTTTCAGATCATAATTTAGTAATGTTTCAATTTATGTCTTTCTTTCTCTCAGGCTCTTTATTCTCTTTTGGAAACATTGTGTATGTGTTATTATTTGGCTGGTGGATCTCTCTGGTTTACCTCTTTGTTGGTATTCTGATGTTCATCTCTGTGATTGGAATCCCATATGGTACGTGGTGACTGTAATTATGTTCTTATTCCAATGACAATTTGAACTTTATTCATTCATTGTATTATAATGGTCTTTTCTGTCTTTTAGGGGGGTTGTGCTTCAGACTGTCTTCTTATTTTCTCTGGCCGTTTGGAAAAGTGATAGAGAAGGTTGTATCCGCAAAACTATTAAAACTTTTGTCCACTAACTGCCACCAAAATGACAGCAATTCGTTTTAAGTAGTTAACCGTCAGAGTTGCCAGATAAGTCTCTGTAATGTTTCACTTAAGGAAAAGACTCAACAACAGTTATATTAACTGGAGTTTTATAGCCTTTGCTGTGTGCTTTTCTACAGTCACTATGAAAATCAGGCATGCATTTATCGCTATGTTGTGGTTTGCACAGCAGGTGTAGAAAGTAAATGGTCTTGTAGATAAAATTGAACACATGACTTCTACACCTGCTGTCGGTCTCTTTGTAGAACGTCTTACTCATTGCCATTGGCTGTCCTCCTTTCAGGCGAGTGGCTCTCTGTCGGGTTTCAGCGTGATCCTCCACAACGACAATCTGCTAACTGAAGGGGATGATGGGAAGGCATCTTCTCCCCTCTTGCAGCCTGCAGTGGCGGGCGAGAACATGGCGGAACGCCTCCGACCTTTTGGGCAGCCCTTGGGCAGTCCTGTAAAAGTAGATAATGTTGTCACAGTCTCAAAAAAAGAGATGCACACAGTTTTCTACATTCACATTCTGCCAGAGACACACATCTTGCTTGTAAATGTTACTTTTTGTACACTTTGTTAGCAAGAACCTCACCTCATAACTCACCACATAACCCTTCACGAGTTCTTCATTTACATTTACATCCAGACAAATGTTGACTGGTTTAAGAATTCAACTGAACTATTATATTACCCACCACATCTTCCAATATAGCTGCAATATCAGGCAAAAAACAAAAAATTGTGCGGAACATTGCAACATTGAGAAATTGAACAACCAGCGATGCTTGCAACTATTTCTGTTCTTTGTCAGTGTGAAAGGAGGGCATTTTGAACATTCTTTGTATCTTGTAATTGCAGAAATAACTGTTGATGAGTATGGCCATAAATTGACATTTTACTGTTCACTGATAATGTTGACATATTGTCAGTATGAGAATATTATTAATATAGATAATTATTATTGTTCTTGTTATTGCTACAGAATTAAAATATTACACACATCTTAAAAAGCTACAGCACCTTATAAAATGACAATTATCAATTTGTGGCAACAATATTCTATATTATCCATTCATTTTAATTCAGAATGCAACAGTGAATTAAAAAAAAAATTAGCCAACGTATAAAACATATCAAAAACTAGAACTGGTCCTGTGGAATCTGGTCAGTAGTGAGTAGGGTAGAGGCTGACAGATGTTTAGAGTTTCCTTACTTACATATGTGATCAGTGATCTTTCACAGGTAGACAGTCTTAGTGAAGTATGTTACTGAGTGTATGTGTTTTCTACTCCAGCGGAGATGGAGTGTGTACGCATGGCTGCTGCTTGGTTTGCCCGTCCTGGCTGTGCTTCACTGTGTGGTCTGTCTGCT
Source organism: Distichodus sexfasciatus (assembly GCA_032718565.1). NCBI lineage: Eukaryota > Metazoa > Chordata > Actinopteri > Characiformes > Distichodontidae > Distichodus > Distichodus sexfasciatus. The sequence goes on along the minus strand of JAVGVS010000011.1, from coordinate 2,929,372 downwards.
CTCCTGGCTACTGATCTTCACCATCCCCGTGGCCAAGCTGAGCTTCAGAACGCTGCACACCGTCCTGCTCATGAACCCCGAGCAAGTTCACATCAGCTATGGCACTGTGGTGAGACGTTATCTAAACCTTATTCATTTGAAAAAGAGTTTCAATATTCCACGCATAGCTAATAAAGAGAGGAAGCTGCTTGGTTTTTAGCTCTGCGTTGACTGTGTACTTGCTTTTTGGGCCTTGATGGTGTCTTTGTCCTGGTGTATTGACGGTGCGTAACATCCTGCGCTTCAGGAGGTGGAGGAGGAGGAGGAGGAGGAGGAGGAGGAGGAAAGAAGAGTCATCATCTGCTGTTATCACGCCATAAATGTCTACTATTACAAGTACACTGTCGATGGGATCAACGTTTTTGCCGTCAGTATCCTTCCACATGCTGGAGTATAAGCTGGACCCACCTCGTCTTATCTCTCTGCATACTCGTATATAGCTGAGATGACAATAAAGTTTATTTTGACCTTGGTGTCTAGTGACCAGCAAGACCAAAGCAAATATAAAAGTAGTATTCCCATTTGAATGAATTAGTTTCCCATGGCACGGTCTGCAGTGGAGAAGTGTTAATCTGGTTTATGGGCGTTGGTTTGCATGTTACTTTCCTTAGATAAATGCTGCTTCCTAGATCTCCTTCCTCTAGTCATTGTCGCGCTGGTGATTGGCTACGTGGACACGAACAACCAGTTCGTCACCTCCGAGGTGAAGTTTGCCACAGCGATTGGGTCAATCATTCCTCTGTCGTATTATATTGGTATGGGCATAGCCAGGTGAGCAAGAGGACACACTGTAGTATATAGCATTGTATCAAATCTTCATCTGAATCAAATACTTGATTCTATATAGCAATAAAACGCATGTGGTCACTTTTTCCATTTATGTCGAAAAATAAGGTGGTGTTTACTGAAGTTCAGAATAATTTCTTTTGACATTATCTAATATTCACCACACATTTTATAAAGCAAATTTTACATATTAAATTATGAAGCCTGAAAGCAAATTGCATGATTTGATTCTGTTCATAGCTGTTTACTGTATTATTATGACTGAAATTACTAAATCATTTTAATGATTCTGTTCTGTTCTATAATGAGTCTGCCTCTGTGTCTGCAGCATTTCTGCTCAGAGTAACTTTGCAGTCGGTGCTGTGGTCAACGCTACCTTCGGCTCAATCACTGAGCTGACCTTTTACATCACAGCCTTGCTCAGAGGTCATCGGCAGGACAACAAGTGCTTACAGGAGATAGTGAAGGCAGCATTGACTGGCACGCTGCTTGGATGCATCCTGTTCATCCCAGTGAGTAAATCAGAACAAAAACATTAGACATCAGTACTACATACCATAATAAACGTCATACGGTCAGCATTAGAACACTCCGCTAGAGTGTAGTTAAATGAGATTTGAATTTGTGCTAATATTGAGTTCTCACCCAGATAATATATACTCTGTGTGTATGTTCATATATCAAACTTGTAGCCCAAAGTCGTCTCTAATGCCTCTGACCTCTGCTGCAGGGAATTTGTATGATTATTGGAGGACTCAAGCACAGAGAGCAGAGGTTTAACAGTCGCTCAGCAGGGGTCAGCTCCTCACTGCTCTTTATCTCTATTGGAGGTGAGTACACTCTCTCTCACACACGCAAATACGCACAGAAGGTTGGTTCATATTACACAACTCCTGAACAAAAGAATGTTGAGCACGTCGGCGAAAACGCCCCTTCACATACTTAGTGGTGCCTTTTTCTTTTTTGCCTCTCCACAACACTTTGAGGTACAAATCACGTATGAGGCGGTAAAACCCAATATAAATAAATATCACTTATGGTATTGTAGCAGCTTTTTAAAATGATTGGTTTGATTTAATTTACATGTTTAGTGTCATTTGGACATTTTTTTATAATCCTAATTTGATCGTTATATAAGTGTGTGTCTCTAATAACCTCCCACCCATTTTGGCAGTCCTCCTTGAACTCCCATTTAATGTGTGCTAAAAAATCATGGCTGCTGGAGGAGTCAGAATAGATGATCCATGATCCATGTTCGCCCTGGAGACCCTGCATACCTTCCACAATGTGGTTTTGGTGAAATAATATCCGTTACGTCAGTTCTGTTTGTAGTATTCTGTGGGGTGCTAGTGGTCTAGTGGTCAGGATGTTCACCTCTGGACCAAGAGGTTTTATGTTTGAATCCCACCTCCAGCACTGCCATCATTGGGTTCCTGAGCAAGACACTTAATCCCTCACTCACACTTAATCTGTCTCTCAAGCTGGGGAAACGCTGTCTCATCACACTTTGTACTTGTATAAAGCGACTGATGACAATAAAGTACCTTGAACCTAGATCTGGGCGATATGAACAAAAACATTTTCATGATATTTTTTGTCATTATCGATTTCGATAATTATCACGATATATTGTCATATTGTGTTTTTTTATGTTTTGTTTTTTTGGATTCTTACACAGACTAAATGAACAAGTTAAAATAATCAGACAATATTAAGCTGTCAAAGAACAGCTAAAGAGAGCTGTCAACACCTCACTTCCAGAGCGATTTCTCAGTGCTTGTTGTTGCTAAGTTGCGAAAAGCGTCATCTAGTATTTTCACGTTCGTATTTTATTAGTTTTTTCCCAGGCGGCATTTGCTGTCAAAGCGTCCGCCGTAACTATAAAGCGCTGCATTTTCATCACCTTTTTTCACTCACCGCGGCATCTTTTCTAAGAGCCGCGACATACTTAATGCTACGTGACGCACACGTTTGGTTAATCTTGAGGACTCCAACAGGTAGCAGTGTACACCATAAAAGTGTCCAGTCTGCCGTTAAGTGACAAAGAAGTAGAAGGCGGCAGTGTGAGAAAACATTTTGCTGTGAAATGAGGAAGATAAAATATTATTTGCATTCGGATGTTACAAAGGTGCAAAAAAAAGGCGAAACCGTTCAGCCGTGTTGATAGTAAACAACGATGCTGACGTCACGTGGCAAAACTTTAACATACAGCCGCCCCAATTTTTGCTGGTACTGCAACTGAGAACACTGAGAACGCTCGCAATGCTAGCCATGATGCACGCGCATAAGCGCTCTGAACGTTAAGTATATCTCGGCACGCGAACGCTAATGTTTACCACGTGGCTTTTCCGTGCGCTATGGGCAAATTTGCGTCATTGGGCGCAATTGGCTGTTGTGCTGGCGTTATGCCAAACTACGTGATTGGCCAAAGATACTGTCTATCTCAACACGCTGTCGCATAGTGGACAAACAAGTATGATCAAATTTTATAGCTTAGTTTATCATCGTTATCGTCATCACATTTTTCTCGATAAAATATCGAGATCGTTTTATCGCCCAGCACTACGTGAACCCTACTATAACCTGCAGATCAGATCAGGTAATTGACCTTTCCTTGCTGACCAACAGGGGGCACTGTTGTTGTGGGCTGTGTGTTTATCCCAGTGAAGTGCAGTTATGGAAACACTGATGTACAAATGATGCTGTGTAAATGAGACACGATCTATTGATGACTTCCGAAATCATAAAGGATTCATGGGTGTGTCTAGAAAAATGTTACATAAATGAAAATCTGTATAACTGCTTTTTTTCCTCTGCTTTAAAACAATATACAGTAGTTTCTCATTATACTCATGCCAAGTATTTATGCATATATACACATTATACATACGCAGTACTGTGCAAGAGTCCTGCGCATCCTCATGTCTTTATATTTTGTTTATATATAGTTTTAAGGAATGAATGTATGTTTGTGCAGGTTTTAATAAATCACTGTAGTCTCATTTTTTAGTGAAATATAAAGAAAAATGAGGAGTGGCTCAAGACTTTTGGACAGTACTGTATATTATAATCGTGTCAAGTAGTTTCTGTAGTTATATGGTCAACATGATTCTAATGACTGTGTTTTCCTGTGTGATGAAGGCGTGTTTGCCCCCACACTCTTTTCTAAAGCCTATGGGAACTTGGTGTGTGAAGACTGTGCAAACTCCTCAGGAAGCAACAGCACCAATGGGACTTTCACCTGCAGGAACTGCCACTATGACTTGGTGAATAGCTTTCCACGGTTCTACAGAACACACACTGCTCAGCTGATGCTGTTTCACCCAGTTCATGCATAATGGAAAAGAACTGTCACTTCTGAATTTCAAATACTCATTAGCAATCTTTTGGTTGCTCTTAGAACCAGCCCCGAGCAGATACCAAAGTCCATAGATAGACAGTCCATAAATAAAATGGGATTTTGTTTAATATAACCTACACGCTTCCTCTGCTATACAATAAAGCATCTTTAGATGACTTTTAATGCCAATCAGATGTATATTGTATATATCATATTATTTAATGACTGTACTGTTTAGGGAATAATGAGAAGAAAAAATGTAAAACGGGACTTATACTGTGCGATATTCAGCCTAGTTTAATCGTGCGTCATGCATTGGGTAGTATACATGGTGTAACAAGCGCTGATTAACCCCTCACAACCAGCTCCCGATCGCCAATCGTACGGTCGGATGAAAATCAAACCTGTTCGAAATTCGGGTTCTCCCTCGTGAGGGTATCACACTGTTGAAGCACAGCCGACTCACTTGAAGCTCCGTGGGGTTTTCCTCATTGCGCCTGTGCAAACACAGAACTGGAAGTGAAATGCAAGCACAGTACAAACATGTGTAGAGTGAGCAGTCAGGTAGCATCTGAGCATCGGCCCGTTTAATGTTCGCACATAAATTGGGAGCTTTGGCTTTTCAACGCACGCATTTAGTTGTACAGTTTGAACTGGAGGTTTTTAAAACGACTGAAAAAATCACACAGTGTATGCCCAGCCTAAACCTAATTTCATAGTGTGTGTCAGCAATATTTAAACACTTTCTTTCTTTCTTTGATAATCCTCTGAAAACGGAATACCATGAATGAAGCATGTGAGCACATTGGAAATATAAGATATTAATATTAAGATATTTGACATTTGAATCTGTGGAAGCGCAAGGCTGACTGACCTTCTGTTTACCCACCGTGTTTCTTTAGAGTGAAAACAACTACAGTCTGTTTCACAGTCATATAGAGTAAGTAGCGTTCATATATTCTCTGCATCATGGGATTGTTGATCTCTGGGATTATACTGAGTTTTCATGTCATTCTGTGTTACAGACCTCTAGTCTACACAGTGTCATTTCTGCTTCCTGTGTCCTACATCATCGGCCTTCTGTTCACTCTGAAGACCCACACATCACACATTTATGACATCCATGTCGGGGAAGGTCACGGTAAGATCATTAGCCATCTTGGACCCTGAGATTTCACAACACATAATGGACTGTAAAGATTTTAAGCACCTGTGTCACTGTAAGTGTGTGTGTGTCAGAGGGTCACCTGAGTGCTGTGGTTCACTGGTCTCGGTGGAGAGCACTACTCATCCTCATCATTGCCACAGTTCTGATGTCCGCATGTGCTGACCTCACCACGGAGCACATACAACCCATACTGAACCACCCGGGTATCTCACAGGCATGTAGCACGCACACATACACTCATACAGAACAGTCAACCCATACTGTGCTACTTGCTTGTCTTGAACACTCAAAAGGAAGGTACACACACATGCAAAACACACTCTTAGGTGTACAACACCCTCAGCACATTTTCTTACTTATTTTAATGACTACCCTTATTTTTATTTACCTGTATTTTATAGTACTTTATAGGAGTCACCGTTTTGGCCATGGTTCCTGAAATCCCAGAGATAGTCAACGGAATCCAGTTTGCCCTTCAGAATAACATCAGTTTAAGGTGGGTCTCAAACACAAAGTGCACAATTTGTGAAGCACAGTGGATCTTTGTTTCAATCTCTGTCAACTCTTTGTTCCTTCTCTCACAATGCAAAGCAGTATTTCAGTTCTGCATTTATTTGTGTAGGTTGAATGTGGTACAAGTTGTCCGCAAGTTCTCTATTTAGTGAAAACTGCTGACATTTTAAGAATTTCCACAACCAGCGTTAAGAAAAGACAGAAAAGTAGCAGTTATCCACCATGTTCCAACTTGAACAAATAGCTCACTGGTGGTACTCTGTGGTACCCACTGTTATGTCCATGCTGTTACCCAGGTTGATGGTAATGATGTTGCCTCAGGCGTTTCCCAAGGTGATGCTCATGAGGTTGCCTGTAGTAATGCCTAGACGTTCTCTCTTGCAGTTTGGAGGTTGGCAGTTGCATTGCGGTTCAGGTGTGCATGATTCAGATCCCCATTCTGATTGTGTTCAATGCCTTTTACGTAAGTCACTCCTCAATCACTGGAATCACTACAGTCTGTCTCAGTGACATTATGTCTATTTGCACTGTCACATTAACATTACATTAATTAGCACTTAATTCACTGAAAGCTTTTAGAGTGGACATGTCTCTTGACTGACAAAAAACTTAAATAAACAAAATCAAATTCTACTTTGTATTGGCCCTTTAACACTAAGTGGTTATTAAACATTTATAAAGTCATAAAACCTTTCCAGCCTTATGCAAGTTTTTGGGGACTTTGACGACCTCTGAGAGTGATATTGTTTATAAGTGACATGTATCTGATTAGACTGTGTTTTCACGAACAGAATGTCGGCTTTGTGCTGATATTTAGTGACCTTCATCTGTGGTCCAGCATCTTCAGCGTAATCCTCGTTAACTACATCTTCATGGATGGAAAGTCTGACTACTTTCAAGGTAAGCGGTCACATACATGGACATTATGCTGCAGCCTGAACTTTGCTCTGCTGTAGGTGGTAGTGCATCACTGATACATTGCTCCTATTTCAGTAATATCAGTAAAGACAGAAATGTGTTGTTCCTACACATTTCATAAACACTGTGCTGGCTCCATCCACGTAGAACAAGCCATGAGTTGATCTCGTTCTTCCTCCCTCTCTCCCCACTCTCTCAGGTACTGCACTGGTTGTGGTGTATCTCATCCTACTTGCACTTTACTTCTTTGCACCTTCACCTGCTGGCTGTTGAGGTTTATAACCCTTTATCATTTAAAGAGCCTGTTACATTATTAAGCACCAGTTTTACCTTCTCACACATGACACGGTGAAATGCTACAAGCGGTTCCACAAACAAATACAAGTTTACAGGATAAGAACTAGATCATAAGTACGACCAGTGAGTTTTACATCCTTGAATCATGCTGTAATAGAGTCATGGGTTTTATTATCCATGGCATGAATCTAGACCAAGAAGCTTTGCACTGTATTGATAACATTTTGAAAGTATTACAAAATGATACAAAAAGAAAGGCACTTTAACTACTGAGCAATACGAGTCCACAAATGCATTTGTTACATGTGGATTTGACTGTGAGAATCTGTTTCAGAAGCCGCTGTTGTGACGAACACGCACTTCTGGGCCAAAGAGTAAATGGCAAAAATATTAGAATTTAAATATTAGCCTTAATACTTTTAATTTTAACGAGTCATCGATAACGTCAGTGCTATGGAAAACTGTTTCATATTTTGTCAGAGAAATATATTTATTTCCTTTGTTTTTTCCAGTGTTTTGTTTCGTGTAAAATACTGATCTGTAAATGTATATTTTGATTGAGCTTATTCTAAAATTAAAAATGCATAATTTGTGAGCATCACCCGCTGTCTTTCTCTTTCTTCCTCTCATGAGGAGTGTGCTGTATGATTTCGTAAGACCCCCTGCTGCTTGTTAAAAAAACGTTCCCCGTGCACCACTACTAAACACAAGAGATGACGCATGTGGAAAAATTGTACAGCGTTTATTAATTGAAAGTTACCAGCATGTAAACCCCATTGTACATCAGCAAAACATTTGTGAAGCATGTGTATTAAAAGAGTGAAGAGTGAGAAAGTTTTGTGTCCCTCAGCATTGTTATTTGTGTTATTTCAATATTTAAACAAGATGAATCATTTACTTCAACAGTTCATGTTTTTGCAAAAACCTTTTTTGCATCTGGTCTTCAGGTTGTAAAATTCATTGCGGAATTGAGGGTTTACTGCTGCATAAATGATTGGGTTTGTAAGAGATGTCATGCAGGCAATTGATACAGCAAGCATCTCCAGCTCCTGAATAATCTGCACCTAAAAATAGTGAGGGAACGAGCATCAGTTTTTCACATAATACTACAATTCAGCCAACTTATTATATTTAACTTATTTACAGTGCAGACTTACATTTGGATTCTGGTGTCTTTCCAGGAAGGCGTTCAGTAGCACCGTCCCCATCAGCGGAATCCAGAAGATCAGGAAAGTAAGGATGATGTATCCAGAGCGTTTGGCCAGTTTGCCCTCTTTCTTCTTGTTTCCTTTGTCTTTGTTGGCGAAAGATGGCATCATACACACAGCTCCCATCATGTCTGCGTTTTGCTCGGCTGGCACAGGAGTAACATCGGCAGCTCTGGGTGTGTTCGGGTCCTCAGTGCCCTCTGTAGGTATAAGATCAGGAGGGCTATGGGTCGCTTCACAGGCAAAAGTCACATGCTGATGCTCAGGTTGGTTTGGGTGATGTTCAGAGATGAATGTCAGATCTTGTAGTGTGGATTGATGCTCATGTTGATCTCGGGGCAGATCTGAGACCCATGTCCCAGTTGGCAGTGTAGGCTGGTTTTCGTGTTGGTTTGAAGCCACCTCTGAATCAAATGTCAAGCTTTTTGAAGTGGGTTGATTTTCAGGTTGGTTTGGGGACATTTCAGAGACTAAAGTCACATTTTGCAGTGTGAGTTGATGGTCAGGTTGGTTTTGGGGCAATTCTGAAGCGAGTGTCCTAATTTTTGACATGGGCTGATGGAGTAGGTCTTCAGTCTTACTCATCTCTAAAGACTTTGCACCGCTGGAGAGTTGACTTTCAGTGACTGTGGTCCTGTTAAAGTTCATCTGCAAATCACTCAACTTTTGTTCCTCTCCATTTACCTCCACGGTTACAGGGACATTTTCAGTCTTATGTGCCATTACTGCGTCAGTCCCAATAGTCTTTTGCGCTTCCTCTGTGTTTTCTATTTTGCCTTTCTCATTTGCCTCATCTTTTTCCCTAGACGGCAGCGAGACGCCTTTATCGAATATCTTCCTGCTGTGCGCCTTCACCAAGATGAAAATCTGGCTGTAAAATCCCAAAATGGTCGCCAAACACGAGCACCACACGGGGAACAACATGTACAATCCAAACGAGTCGTAGGTCTGTAACTCTTGCAGGTGCAAACCTCTGCATCGCACGTAAACAGGTGAGTCCTTGGCAAACAGCACACATAAAACAGATATCAGCATGGACACTGCCCAGGTCAGGGGGATCCATGCCATGACCCTCTTTCGACGTTGTGCACTCTTAAAGGGATAGGCGATTGCTTGGTAGCGCTCGGCGCTGATGCTGGCCAAAGTGAGCAGCTGCACACAGCAGTTTAAGGAGAACAGTCCAATCTGTGTGCTGCACAAAAGAGGCCCAAGGTCTTGTGAATTTCGTCCACTCACTACGACAACCAGAAGCAAGGGACAGTCGGTCGAGCATCGTATAAAGTCAACAATGGCGAGGTTGACCAGCAGTGCGTTGTTGGAGGTCTGGAGAGACTTCTGGTGCCACACAGCGTAAGCCACAAACAGATTGGCCACGATGCCAACCCCAAAAGTAAGCACTAACACCAGGCAGTCCGCAACTATAAAAGCAATTTCCACGTTACCTGTCCATGCGCTGTGGTTCCCATGTCCCCCAGTGAGGGTGGAATTGTCTGTCATCTCCAATTTCAGCCTTGCGTTTTAGTTCCAGCCCCATGTCAATGCCATATTCAGTGCCATAAGAGAAGGGTGTAAATACGTGGTGTCCTGCTTGGGTTTTGAACGCCTGCAACACGCAGCACTTCATTTCACCCCTCAAACGCTATGACAACCTCATTGCTTATGCTGTGTATTCAATTAACACCCTGCCAGGCCCTGATCATCAGGGAATTGTTGTTTTTAAAACTTCATTGGCTCACTCCCAGATATTTATATCCGTCATGGCGCAAAGTCAATTACGCACAGAGGGGGAGAATCTGATTAGATTCATTTTTTTGGGCAGAAGTGTGTGGTTAAATCGTATGGAGTAATGACAATGAAGAACATCGAAGGGCTTCGGGTGCATTAATGAATGGCTGCATTTAGGAACCAGTCTTTGTAGTTCAGCTTTGGAGTCCAGGTTGGTGAAAGGTTAATCTTGTCCACATGCCTAATTAGGAGTGCAAGATACTTTTATAGACCAAGACAAAGTTGATCTCTGTTTTAAGGAATTTATTTGGGTTATTTGATGACAGAAAAAAGCACTAGTTCCTGACAGGTGGTGATGGTGACAATTTTTTTCATGGAATTGAACATGGCCAAGTTTATGGCACTGAGGTGGTGTTGTTCAGCATCCCTGCAATGACTAACAGTTTAATAAAAAATAAGAAAAAAGAGACATTAATGAACATGAGCTAGGAAAGCTTGATGTAGCCTGCTCTCAGAAACCAGCGGACATCATACTGATCAGAGATATTTTCCCCCCAATCAATGGAAGTGATGCTGCTTATCATTGTCCAGCAAGTCTACTAGCCATTAAAGCCTCAACAGGGACCCACACAAATAGATCTTACATTCCATTCACCCTTATCTAACATGTCTACGTATTATTATATAACCTCCGTGCAGAAAGCACCTGGTCGTCTGTAATGCTCTTATCTAGTTTAGAAGTCATCTGACAAATTGCCTGGCAACAAAATGATCTTATTAATGATTAATAATTAAATTAAGACAGAATGCAGGTAACCTCAGTGAGGCCGGCCACAGAAACTGGGGCCAAAGCAGCACTGAGTATTAGGTGTCAAAGACAGTTGATAAAAAGGAAACCACGCATTTTTAAAGCATGTAAATAATTGGTGCACAATTTCTCATAAACATCCAATAAATAACTCAAGTATAAGCCACTTTGTATAAGATCCAGAAAAAAGAAGATAAAAGAAACAGTAAATCAGGAACAGAATCCAGCCAGAGGACGCTGCAGACACACTGCTTTTTGAACAGACATTAAAACAAATGTTGATAAAGTTATCAGGAAAAAAGAAGCAAAGAACATTCAGTGCAAAGTGGTTTTTCAGAACCTTTGAGGTGCAGCAAAAATGTTCATATTGACTTTTGTTGAAAGCTGGATAGGAAGAAATTCCACAATACATTGGTCTGAGCAAAATACCACGCTGATAACCAGAAACAACAGTAGTTTATAATGGCATATTCTATACAATGATGAGGATCACTTGGACTTAGACTACTCTCTACGAAAGCTGTGATACACTGCACTCTGTAGTGAATAAACCATCAATAACTGTAGAGTCTGTTGTTGAAAAGACTTTCAGTAAAAACATAGTGGATCGGCACAATCCAAAAACACAAGGCCTTTAAAAGACAAAACCGTATTCTACAGCACTTCTGGCATTTTAAAGCATTCAAAAAGCAACCTGTCTTTAAACTTTGTAACTCACTAGAAATTGTGCGTATCAAATATTTTATGTCGAAGCCACAAAAGAAGAAACATAAAAATGAAGAGATAAACTACTAAATAATCTCAGTTGCTTTCCATTTGAACCATTTAGGGCAAATGTATTAATAAGAAGAAGATAAATACTTCTTAAGCTGTATCTTCACTTTGGCAGCGTGCTCCATTTTCAAAGTTCCTAAAAGGCTCCGTTACTGGTCAGATTCCAGATTTACTGACTCCATCTCAAGCATGAAAAACAAGGTCACAAAAGAGGAGGCATTTTACGCTGCATTTCTGCGACCCTCCAAAAACTATCCAGCCACGCGTCAGGATTAGAACTGGGCTGCAGGAGCAAAATATGTTTACAGTACATTTATTATTCTGATTTCTTTTAGCATGCCAGGCTTGTAAAGCTTCTACACCTAGTTTTCTAACAGCATCGCACAGCCAAAGCAAAGCTATTGCTTATAATAAAATCTCCATCACACCCAGAGGCACGTTCTTGTAAAACAGCTAAATAATACAGCCAAAATATCCAGAACATATTCATTTAGACTCTGCACTGTAAAGTTACAGTCAAATAACATTGAAACATTCTGAACCTTGAATATCATACGTAGAAAAATAAGGTAGAGACCGCTATAACGTCCTTAAAAATTCCAGCTGTTTTTACATCTCATAACCATTCTTTTTTAAATACTCAACACAAAATGAGCCACAGCGGGACAATCTAATAATGAATCGAATTGATTTCCACCACCTGAATAAACACGCAATAAATTCTGCTTGTATAGCAACAATTAACTGTTATTATTTTGCTGGCTGACATGGCACTTCACAAAGGTCCCGAACCTAAAATAAACTGCACGTCAAGCTGGAAAGACTCTAAAATGTGCAATGATGAGATACTTCAGGACCAGGCAGAGGAAACGTCATGTCCCGGATCAGTCAAGGCCTTTACCACACTTGTGCAGCTGATTTCTAAAAGACTCATTTAAATCAGTGGCATTGTGGAAAAGAGATGGAACTGTACAGTAAAGCCGTCTGCGTCTCTGCAGTTCTACTCAGAACCGGTCCGGTGGCTCTGGAAGGGGATATTCATGGCTCCTGCGCTGGTCTGCTCCGGCCAGAAGGGGGCCTCATGCTGCAGTGGGGTGCGTCTGGGGTAGAAGGTGTGCTGCAAGTCGTAGTTGAGCAGGCAGCTGATGGAAGCCATGTAGATGTCGGCAAAGCGGGAGAGGCGGCGGGAGAAATAAGTGGGGTTGTGGTACGTGCGGAAGAGGCTCCCGAACTGAGAGTTGAAGAGGTTTTTGGCCTTTGATCTGGGACAGAAATGAGTGAAATGATTACGTTTTGATGGGGAAAAGAAAGAAATCACATGCCCTGCTAAACAGGTGGTGGCGTAACGGTAGGGTGTTCGCCCCGTGATCAGAAAGTTGCAGGTTCGAATCCAGGGCCAGTAAAGTTACCACTGAGGTACTCACGAGCAAGGTACCGTCCCCAACCACTGCTCCCCAGGCGCTTGTTAGCTGCCCACTACTCCTTCACGGATGGGTTAAATGCAGAGGTCACATTTGGTTATGGTGTACTGTGTGCTGTGCTGTGGTGTGTTCACAACGACAAATAATCACTCACTTTCACAGATGCACATTTAAAACTTCTCTTAATTTATATCTTGTTGACTACGAGTGCACCTATAGTAGGGGTGTTGAAATTAATCACATGATCGATGCGTCGCGATACAGACGTGGACGATTCTGCATCGATGCAGTGGTAGACCAATATCATAATGACACTGCTTGGTGATTTTATGGCTGAGGCATAAATATTCTAGTTAAAAAGAACATCCCGTCTGTAACTACGGCTGCCCGTTCTGCGATCCATGCCCAATCTGTGTGCAATGTGAAGTAATGTAGAAAAATTGATGGGATGCATCATGATATTGCATCGAATCGAAGACGTGATAATTGTAATTGAATCGAATCGTGACACCAGTGAAAATTCACTCCTGTAAGCTATGTATTATACCTTATGATTTTGTTCAGACTCTCAAATGTTCCCAATTATAAAACCAATATTGAAAATAACATCTTCAATAAGTCTTGGCACTGTTCTGTGTATAATAACTGAATCATATTGTGGAGTAAAAACACAATCATAGTGTCATATTGTGCAGATCTTTTCTCCTTACACTTTTCTACTGTTTACATATAAATGGTACATAAACACTGTCAGAACAAAAAATATCAGTAGTTTGGTCCAAGACTGGGCTGAAAAAAAAGGTTGTGTAGAAAACCAGTTAACTGATCAGGGCAATATAACAGTTAAAGGAGATACAGGCGAGGAGAGTGTGTGTTGTCACCTCATGTCCTCCCGCTCTCTAATCCACTGCTGAATGACGGCCTGAGAGGCAGGATCTCTATGAACCTGCAATAGACATGGGATAAGAAAAGGGTCAGGAAAAGTCTCACAGCATTCAGTAGACAGTTTAAATTTCTTAAATATTATTACAAAAAAGATGTATCACAAACATATTACAACATATACAATCTTTAAAAAAGCAATCCGTTATTTTCTTCTGCCAGGAAGCTTTTAGCTCGTCGTGACTCTTCCCTGACTTCTAAACAAACCTGCGTAAGAGCATTCTTGGACTACATACAGACTTGAAGAGTTGGGATGTGTCTGATTATTTCAACACAGTAATGGTTTCTCTTCTTCTATAATAAGCTGACACATGATCTAAACATTGCTTGGTCCATGAAGAACAAAGTAACTGATTATAGGCTTGCCACTAATAACACAATTCAGGTTTACATATACAGCATTTAGCGGACGCTCTTATCCATATTTCCTAATGACAGGACAGTTTCCCACAAGCAGGGACCCTATGATGGAGTTATGGAGACAGGATTCGAACCCACAACCTCTTGGTCCTGAAGCGAGTAGATCACCATCACCCAAGGAACTGATGCTATGCAGTATTCAACAGAACTTTTATTCCAAAGTGACAATCAACAAATCCATAAAAAGAAAATATCAGTCTGGGATAGTAAAACTAACTGTTGAAATTTTTAATAGCAACACCAATTATCTGTAGTCTATCTGATTAATCTCTCTTGCAATAACAGTGAAGGGCATTGTTTTTTGGGCAGTGTTTTTTGGGGCAGTGTTCTTTGGGGCAGTGTTCTTTGGTAATATTTTAGGCGGTGTTCTTTAGGCAGTTTTCTTTGGGCGGTGTTCTTTGGGGAAATTGTTCTTTGGGGCGGTGTTCACTACGTGGTGTTCTTTGCGGCGGTGTTCTTTAGGCGGTATTTTTTGGCGGTATTCTTTGGGCAGTGTTCTTTGAGGCGGTGGTTCTTTTGGGCAGTGTTCTTTGGTGATGTTCTTTAAAGCGGTGTTCTTTGGTAGGTGTTCTTTGGGGCAGTATTTTTGGGGCAGTGTTCTTTGGGGCGGTGTTCTTTGGTGATTGGTGTCCTTTGGGAAGTGTCACTTCTTGGCGGTATTCTTTCTTGTTGGTGTTCTTTGGGCAGTGTTCTTTGGCGGTGTTCTTTGGGCAGTGTTCTTTTGGGGCAAGTGTTCTTTTGGGCGGTGTTCTTTTGGGCCTTGGTATTCTTTGGGGCAGTGTTCTTTGGGGCAGTGTTCTTTGGGGCAGTATTTTTTGGGCGGTGTTCTTTGGGCGGTGTTCTTTGGGGCAGTGTTCTTTGGGGCAGTGTTCTTTGGGCAGTGTTCTTTGGGCAGTGTTCTTTGGGGCAGTGTTCTTTGGGCGGTGTTCTTTGGGGCAGTGTTCTTTGGGGCAGTGTTCTTTGGGCAGCGTGTTCTTTGGGCGGTATTCTTTGGCGGTGTTCTTTAGGCGGTGTTCTTTGGGGTGTTCTTTTGGGGGCAGTGTTCTTTGGGCAGTGTTCTTTGGGGCAGTGTTCTTTGGGCGGTGTTCTTTTGGCGGTGTTCTTTGGGCAGTGATGCTTTGGGGCGGTGTTCTTTTGGGCAGTGTTCTTTGGGCGGAGGTGTTCTTTGGCGGTATTCTTTGGCGGTGTTCTTTGGCGGTGTTCTTTGGGGCAGTATTTTTTGGGGCAGTGTTCTTTGGGGCGGTGTCCTTTGGGGCGGTGTCCTTTGCGGCGGTGTTCTTCTTGGCAGTGTTCTTTGAGGCAATCCTTCTTTGGGCGGTGTTCTTTGGGGCGGTGTTCTTTGGGGCGGTGTTCTTTGGGGCGGTGTTCTTTGGGGCAGTGTTCTTTGGGGCAGTGTTCTTTGGGCAGTGTTCTTTGGGCAGTGTTCTTTGGGGCAGTGTTCTTTGGGCGGTGTTCTTTGGGCGGTGTTCTTTGGTGCAGTGTTCTTTGGGCAGTGTTCTTTGGGCAGTGTTCTTTGGGCGGTGTTCTTTGGGCGGTGTTCTTTGGGCAGTGTTCTTTGGGGCGGTGTTCTTTTGGGCAGTGTTCTTTGGGCGGTGTTCTTTGGGCGGTGTTCTTTGGGCGGTGTTCTTTGGGGCAGTATTTTTTGGGGCAGTGTTCTTTGGGGCGGTGTCCTTTGGGGCGGTGTCCTTTGCGGCGGTGTTCTTTGCGGCGGTGTTCTTTGGGGCAGTGTTCTTTGGGCAGTGTTCTTTGGGCAGTGTTCTTTGGGGCGGTGTTCTTTGGGCAGTGTTCTTTGGGGCAGTGTTCTTTGGGCGGTGTTCTTTGGGGCGGTGTTCTTTGGGGCAGTGTTCTTTGGGGCAGTGTTCTTTGGGCAGTGTTCTTTGGGCAGTGTTCTTTGGGCAGTGTTCTTTGGGGCAGTGTTCTTTGGGGCAGTGTTCTTTGGGCTCGTGAGCGGCCTCTCACCTGCATGTGCTCCAGCAGGTTGGTGAGGCTCTGCAGCCAGGTCATGGTGTGAGCGTACTCCTCCGTGTTCATGATCTTAATCTCCTTCCGTAGCTCTGGGATGATGGCTCCGGTTCTCCAGCCGTGCTTCAGAGTGAGATCCTGAGAAGAGGCGCATCACATTCCCCCTGAGATTTATGTCATGACATTCCTAACCTTCAAACATTCCTGCAGCAGCACATGCCATAAAATAAGTTGGGGTTATACGCTGACACATGTTTATAAGGAAAATTATGACTTGCGTTGTGGTATGTTGGTCTCCAAAATTGTACCAAGTGATTATTTGTTTATCTTAGTATTTAACACTACACTATTTGGAATGTCTGGCTCAGTAAATTCTCTCTGCATGTAGTCATTAAACGCAAACCAAAGTAAGGCAAAGGTGGGAGCTCAGAGGAGGACGGGAGCATTACAGCCCTTTTTTGCAAGTAGATTTTGACAAAGAACAGTAACACAAATGTGTTGGTAAATGTGTGTAGGTGTGTGTAACCTTGTGAGTGAGAAAGTATGTGTGTGTGTGTGTGTGTGTGGTTTAATATGTTTAGGTGTGCGTGTGTTAGTGTGTAGCCTGGTGAGTGTGGGTGTGTGCCCTGCAATGTGTGGTTAAATATATGTGTGGTAAAAATGTGTAGGTGTGTATTGCCCGGTGAGAGAGAAAAAGTGTGTGTCCGTAGCTAAAAGTGTGTGTGAGACTAAAAATGTGTGTGCGGCTGGTGAGAGGGGGTGTGTGTGGTTGAATATGTGTAGGTGTGTTGCATTGTGAGAGAGAATGTGTTTGTGTGTGAGGTTATTGTATGCTTAGGACTGCGTGTATGTGTGTGTTTGAGATACATGTTTAGTGGTGTGTGTGTTAGTGTGTAGCCTGGTGTGTGTCTGTGGCTAAATATACACAGGTCTGAGTGAGAGAGAAAGAGTGTGTGTGTGTGTGTGTGTGTCAGTGGTTAAATATGTGTAGGCGTGTGTGTTGCTTACGGCAAGGTCACTGTAGATGTGATCTCCGAAGTACAAAACCTTCGATCCCCTCCAGCCGGTGAGTCTCAGGAACTCATACAAGTTTCCCTGGAAACAGAGAAATGCAATCATACACACGGCTTTCAGGCTCTAGTTCTGACTTCAAAATATGCAAAATATGAGTACAGTCCAGCAGCCAGAATATGTTTTGGGTTCAGCCTGTAGAAAGATACAGCACCTGTTTATAAATCTGCCCCTTCTCCAGCTGGTGAATCCTGTCCCAGAGCAACACTCCTTCATCAGTAACACGTCTGAATGGCCTTTAGGATCAAACACACACACACACTCTTAGGAGCACAGAGCAAGTCAGTGTTCTACAACACGGTCAACTTTCCTGCTTTGTCTCACACTGTTGTGGCAGGACGTGGGGTGAGAAAAACGGGCCAACGGTTGTTATTGTGTCAGGTTGTCATCCATAAAAGCCCAATTCAGGCCTGCCAGTTTCTGCCGTGTTTCCTGGAACTCACTTTCTGCGGTCGTTAAAGAAGCTTGGCTTGTCCGCCTGCACGATGACCACATCGAATAGGTCCATCCAGTCCTTTCCGACAATGTACTTCATTCCCCGATCTCTACAGAGTGACATGAGCACAAACAGATTTTTGTTAAAAGCCAATAAAAAGATCGAAACGAGCAGGGTGTGCTTTGATGTATTAAGGCAGTGGTCCCCAAATGACCAGATCCGGCCCGAGCAAGCAATGTTTCTGGACCCTCACACCACACTGGCAACAAACGTAAACAGACATGTGCGCTCCCTATGGCTGTCTGTGATTAGAGATCTCCACGTCAGTGGGTTGACATCTCCACTGGTCATTAAGAGAGAGTGAAATCTTAACGATAACAGTTGCGATAACAGACTTTGAACTTATCGGACATTATATTCATTGCTCTGTATGTGAAATTATTTCTGAGTAATTCCATGCACAAAAACAGAAGTAATTGCATTAATTACATTATTCACGATGTAAACTAATATGGAACGCCATCATGTGCAAAAACTTAGTTTGGTCCCAGAAAGGCCAAAAGCAGCTCATTTTATATATATAAAAAAATTTAAACTCCGCAAACCAATAAAACAGACACTGGTCTTACTATTTTAGTAGTCGTGTCTACAGTTTCTGCACTTTTATAGTATATAAAGCTAAAACAAATAATAAATAAATAACGGGTTACGGGTTGGGTGTTGAGAGATGTAGATTTCTTGGAACTCAGCCTGACTTATTTTACTTAATTTGTACCTCTGGAAAAGATACAGAACCACTGTATTAGAGTTTTGTGGCTGTGCATGTAGAGAAATGTAAACTCAGGAAAATTAATCGTCAAAAAATTCTACTTACACAAAGTCTAGAGGGCTATTTGTGATCAGAAACATTTTCTTCCCATTTTGAGAAAGCTTTTTCAGGACAGCTTGCGTCTGTTCACCATAGCAGATGTATTTCTCTGCAAGACAATTTAAGAGAAAAGAAACAGTCTAAGCCACATTCTTGTCAAAACATTTATGGTCGACTTAATTAGCTCTCACAAATATTCAACTGCAAGGTAATGGAGCAACTCAAGTTATCACATACATAACTTTTTGTGTGTACTTTTTAAGAGCTTTGTGGTATTTCACATTACCAATATCAGCCTCCACAGCTCGGTACATGATCCCCTTTACATGGACATCGCCAATAGCCTCCTGGAGACCAAACACACCAGACGCAAAGTATGAGACGAAGAACAAAGGCCCAGTCTTTTTGCAACAAAGGCCAAACAGACGCTGCGGCCTGGCCAGTCACCCTCCTAATGTCCCTCTCATTAATTTACTTCAGGCAAAGTGACAATTCTTCAGACTTTTATCCCATGTGGAAGGAGAACAGGCTGCTCTCAGTGCTCCTTTTTAGATCTAAAGAACCTGTCAAAACTGTTGGCTGGTCAGTCATCAGTGTTTAATTAATTGTCATCCCCCACTAACACACTCACACACACAACTCTAGCGGAGAGGACACAGATGGAGTTGCCAGAAACAGTTCATGAACAAAAGACCTTGTTTACTGCAACAACACACAGAATGGGATTCCCAAACGTATTTTTAACAGTCAGATAAACTTATTTTGTCTTGACCTCTAACCTTGACATCCTTATAAAGATGGACAGGCTCGTAATCGATGTTGTTCTTCAGGAAGTAGTCGTTAACACACGAGAGCAGGGTCATCTCAGGCAAGGAGAAGATGTCCATGAACTGCTTCATAGTGTGACCATGGGAACTCTGAAAGGCAGTCGGTGGGACAGGATATCAGAACACAAACACAATTAAATTAAGTCAAATAAAAGCTATTTTCGGACTGCTCATAATTCCGAGATAAAGTAAATAGCCAGATGTGGTCGTATCTGATCAGTAGGCTGAAAATTCTCATATTCTGCTTTGAGTATTAGCTTCTAGCTTGTATAAAGTCACTAACCTTGCCATAAAAGTCACTCATGATCTCCAGAGGTACATGACAGCCCTCATACAAAGCGATGACCTCTTTATCTGTCACAGGGTGAAGTCCCCTAAAAGGAAAAATAAAAAAAATACCAGTTTGGCTTAAAATGTCAAAACAACAAAATCCCCCAAATGTTTTATTACTATAAAATTTGACCAAGCCCAAGTTATTATGGTCAGGCCATATACCTGTACACTGTTCCCAGCTGGATATAATGAAAGGCATCTATTTTCATCAGCAAAGCCTGAAAAACAGGAAGCCGAAATCAAGATGATAAGCTCAGGCCCAACTCTGACTCAAACAAGGATCATATTTGAGCCTGTGAGTGCAACAGACACAAACCTTCTGAACATCGTAGTGTAGACCCCGGACCACGAAATCAGGGGTGTAGTCATATTCCATCAGCCCCTCTGGGTACTGGAGCAAGGTCAGAAATGGAAAGTGGAAAGAAATGGAAATGGTCAAATATTACTTTAATCATGATTATCAGAACTACTGTATATCTAAATACACTAGACTAATAAAGACAATTTGCACATTTTTTTCTAAAACGCATCTTAAAATGTAATAACACCTTTCATACAGTGCTTGGCAAATTTGCATATGAGAGAGGAATCACTTCATGTTAGAGATGGGCGATATGAACAAAAACATTATCACGATATTTTTTGTCGTATTGATCGATTTCGATCATTATCACGATATATTGTCATATTGTGTTTTTTTTATGTTTTGTTTTTTTGGATTCTTATACAGACTGAATGAAGAAGTTAAAATAATCAAACAATATTAAACAAATAATTTTCAACAAATTTCTACTTGAAGAGCCCTGAGAACTGGGGGAAAAAAATTGCCGCTGCCAAAGAACAGCTAAAGAGAGCTGTCAACACCTCACTTCCAGAGCGCTTTCTCGGTGCTTGTTGTTGCTAAGTTACGAAAAGTGTCATCTGGTACTTTCACATTCATATTTTATTAGTTTTTTCCCAGGCGGTATTTGTTGTCAAAGCGTCCGCCGTAACTATAAAGCGCACTAATGTTTACCACGCGGCTTTTCCGTGTGTTATGGGCAAATTTGCATCATTGGGCGCAATTGGCTGTTGTGCTGGCGTTATGCCAAGCTACGTGATTGGCCAAAGATACAGTATATCTCAACGCGCTGTCGCATAGTGGACAAACAAGTGTGATCGAATTTTATAGCTTAGTTTATCATCGTTATCATCATCACATTTTTCTCGATAAAATATTGAGATCGTTTTATCGCCCAGCACTACTTCATGTGAAACTAGACGACGTTAAATGTTAAATTACTCCTGACATATATCACAGGTATAGTTCAGTAACTTTAATGGACCATTAAAACCCCTGCATAAAAATAGCAGCATTGTTCTAGTGCATTTATTAGCCAAGAACAGTGCCATTAGAACTTCGTGTTCCAACCCTGTGCTCATGGATGAGAATGTCTCGGGCGATGTTGAAGATGAGTGTGTGGAGGTGGCTGGAGTAGAAGGCCAAGGTGTAGTCGTAGTCAAAGCCGTAGATCTCAATGTCCTGCAGACTCATCTCATTGTTGGCAAAGATGGTGTCCGGATTCACAAAGTTGTTCGATATCACTGGGATTAAATCTGAGGAGGGGAAATGGCAGCATGGAAATTTCACTTTAGGATGTCAAGACACTGCAATTTCATTTGTGTTTGAGGAAAATGTTTAAACTAAGAGAACAGCTTTGCAGTAGCATTATACACATTTTGTATTTTTTTCAATTTCTCCTTGTAAAGCACTGATATTGGATTGTGGTAGGGGAAAGACACAAAATATTGATTCAGTATCATCATCCCAACATGTGCATGTTGAGTTGTTTTTCATAACTAACACACAAGAAATTATGTTACTGCTTGATAAAGCTCAACTGAGGATTTTTCACAAAAAGTAATTTTCCTGCATTTTTGTATCATTTTTATTTCCTATACAAATGGACCATCATAAACAAAAATTGCCTAAATCATTCCACATTCTTAGAGTTAAGTACTGAAGTTACTTGGCTAAAATTATTTTATACTACATTATATAAAAGCCATGGCATTCACATATTGCAAAGGATTACAGCAGAGATGCACCAATCTCTGATAATGTCTGATACCAATATCTCATAATGGTTTGATACAGACTTAAAAATCATTGTGAACACAGCACAGCACAGCACACAGTGCACCACAACAAAATGTGACCTCTGCATTTGATCCATCCATGAAGGAGCAGTGGGCAGCTAATAAGTGTAGCGCCCAGGGAGCAGTGCCTGGGGACCGTACCTTGCTCAGGAGTACCTCAGGGGTAACCTGGATTCGAACCTGCGACCTTCGGATCACGGGTGAACACCCTATCATTACGCCACCAACTGGATCAAGTATCAATAACAATGGACCTGATTTGGTCCATTAAATTACGCTATGCCACTCGTGTGACCCACTAACACACTCTTTCACACAGTTGAGACATTATCAGTTTATTAATTGGAGACTGGTGCTGGCGCTGGGACAATATGACTCAAAATTCAAATCCTAATATTTTGGACCATCAATATTTTCCTATCAAACTTTACTCCAAAAGAAGTCACCCACTCGTCTCATATTTAATTGCTTAGAAACAACTTATATGATATAAATAAATTAAATATACATTTTCAGTAAAAACATATAAACAAAACATTAATGAAAAAAAGCAAATTGTCTGACTGTAAGTAGTGTAGGAATAGAAGATGCCTTTAGAAGTTTTGCCATTAAGAAAATTGCAACCAAAAATGCTTGAATATGCTCTTTTCAAGCTATGTTTTGTAAACAAATAAACCACGGCAAGGACAAGCATTCAAGTAACTTCACAAATTTTGCGCAAGAAATACAAATCTTTCCAATGCTTCTGGCTTTAAAGTTGCTAAGCAGAAGGTGGGATTTCAAACCTTTTGGTGCAGTCTATTAAATTAATATATTGTGTTCTTTTAAGTTCAAACGATGCATTAAAAATATCGTTCGTGTGATATTTCATGATAGTCGCCTTATTACAAACGAACAGAGGCATTCACGTTTAATGCACTTCTACACTGATTAAACAATAAATGATTCATGTTCTTTGATAGCTTCAAAAATTACAGTAATGTTTTATCCTGAAGTCAAATATGATTTTACCATGACCAAAAGTTCTTGATCCTGGAAATTGATTGGTTCGGTACACCACAAAATCTGATGATTTAGCTCAATTCAAACTATTTGAGAAAACCGACTGCCTTAAATCATTTAAGTTTATAAACTTACACAATGCAAGCATAAACATGCATTCGAACTAAATACAAGCTACACATATTTTTATTGTTAAAGTAAATAAAGTTAAGAGCACCAAATCCAATCGGTCATTTGAACAAAAAAATATTTTTGTACAGTTTTCTAAACATATTTTAAAAGTGAGTCAGTGAAACTAAGTTGTATTACATAACATCTACTTGACATGATGCAAAAATCTGAGTACACTCCGGTCTATTGAGTAATAACTAAAGAAATTAGATTTTAAGTTGGGTTATTCATGAGAATGAGTGATCTCAATTTTCTGGAGTATTTAATAATGTTGACTTTTTTCATTACAGTATAGTAACATGAGGGAGGTTTGCATTAGTGGTAGAACTGTAGTAATATACCAAGATTATTCTGAACATTCCTAAATAACGCTGTAATGCACTCAGGCGGCGTAGAAAGAGTAAAGGGCAAGTCTAAAAACAACTCAACCGTTTGTGGACTACAAAAACCTACACCTATGAGATCTGTCAATCCGGATCATGTCCTGCGATGTTAAAAACTGCACCCACCTTCTGTTTGCCTTTTGGTTTCAGTGTAAACTGACCACAACCACTGGGTCATGTCTCGGTCCCGGGACGAGCTGCTGCTGCTGCACATTGCGGCGGCGGCGACACCGGCGGACAGCGGACTCCGGGACCGGGTGAGTCGGGGTCTCCGAGGCCGGGAGCTGACCGAGCCGGAGCTCACCAACACGCTCAAACATCGCGCCGGACTGCGAGACAACAGCAGTGTCCTGACGCCGGCCAGGCTGCACAGTGGCACGGACAAGGTGGGCATGTTCTCCTCCTGCTGCTACTGCTTCAGCTCGAGTAACCCGCAACCGGGAAACCCCACCAGCGAGCCCCAAATACAGCAGCAGACGCAGCAGCGGGAGCAGTAGCTCGGGTTCCCGGGTTGCCAAGGCTTTACGCCACAGAGCCACCCCCCACCTTACTGGGAACTTCCGTCCAGAACTCCTCTTCAAAATAAAAGTCGCTTCATTTTTTTTTTAGATTCACGTGTCGTAGATACACGTGTGTTTGTATGGTGTGTGTGTGTGTGTGTGTGTGTGTGTATTATATAGAAACCTGAGAATTCTATTAAGAAACTAGTAATTAACAAACATTTTTTTTTATTTCTGACATATTAATAGATACAGTGCTGGAATAAAGTTACTAAAACATCCATATTTTTAATCTACCATTTTACAAACACAAACAATCATTCAAAAGTGTAAGGTGTTTACAGCATAGTATTTGATGTGTAATATACACAGTTAATTAGTAAATGAACATGACTTCAGTTCTTCTCTGGGGCCGACTGTTTGGCGTTTAATCCAAGAAGTTCTGTCTGTAGTTCTCCGGGCTTGGGTGGAACATCTGGAATGGTCTATAAAGTAACCATACTCGGATTAATTAATCAACATGGGTAAGATTACAAACAATATATGCAGCAATTGTCCCAAAAATTGTCCTACCAAATCTGGCCGGTAATATTGATGGACAACTTCAGCACCAGCAAACATGGATAACATACTGGCACCCAACATTTTCAGGTATCTTGGCCAAGACACTCCAGCAGGCATTTTGGTGGAGTAGGAATCACGGACAGATAGATGCTTTAGAACCAGGTGCCTAAAATAAAGCAAGGTGCAATTTGATATAATAATCCTGTGTGCGACTAAAACCAAATTGTACAGGGCATGTTAGGCAGCATTCTAATTCGAGTGGTCATATATAAAAAAAACTCTCGGTGTTTACAGCCAGGGCTACTACTAGAGGTTAGGAGTCGCACAATGACTTTGACTGAAGTCATGTGAAGTCGGTTAACGTTAGCTAACATCACATGCTAACTACACTTCAAATGCAGGATCAGTGCATTCAAAACAGAATTAACAACATACTTAATGTACGAAATACAGTCAAATCAGCATACACTAACCTTTGCTTTATACTGTGGAGAGAATTAATTGAAGAAATATAATCTTACATGCTAAGATTAGTTTAACTACATAAACAAAACGCGAACCGAAACGCCGTATTGGCCTTTTTTGGATTACGTCGCTCGCCGTCATCGTTTACCCAATGAGATCACGTGTGTACCTGGACGAGAACATATAAGAGTCGAGGATGTCCTAAAAATCACGCGTTTAAAATCCTGGCTTTAAAGTTTTACGTTATTGTCAAATAAGAAGAACATCCATATCATGTATACTTTGTACATTTTAATGTAGTAATAATATTGAAGCCAGTATATATAACTGGAATAAACTCTTGTAATGTGATTTGAATAGGAGACATGGTCCGGGCATTTAAAGGACTTTTATGTTGAAAATCCTACAAACGCTGGCTTTGTCTTACTGCTAGTAGCGAAGCCGAACGGGTTTGTGTTTCGTGTTTATGAATTAAAGTCTAAAAAAGGAACGTGCGTGACAGGTGAGTCTGTTTGGACGATCTTCTCTTTTGTCTCAAGATTTTCCTTTATATAGGTAATTGTTTTTGACGGGATTTGATGTAGTCATTGATGTGTATAATTGTTGTGTTTGATTAATAATAGCTTAGAGCTTCGTTAGGTGACGGCCGGTGGTTCTGCTCTCGGCCAAATAAACATTCTTCTTCACATTTGTGTAGAACTTGTGATGGCGTATTACGGACTCATTACACTGTAGATATAAGAAAAGCTCTTGGAGCTGTAACCGGGGTAGAATTTCGAGAATCAATGTAGGAATTAAAGACGCAGATTTGTCATATAAAATCAGAGATTCTCTGATAATGTAAAGTTGAAAAAAATTGAGAAAAATGTACAAATACCGATTAAAGTCGCAGATTTACGAAGAAAACTGATAGTCTCAGTCATTGTATTATCATAAATTTGCCAAATTCCAAATTTTCACATTTTTTTTCTTATAAATTTATGACTTTACACTGTCAGAGAATATTCGAGTTTTTTTTTTTCTCACAAACGTACGATCTCATTCTTCGGCTCCAGAAGTTGCTATTCAGTGTTCCCCGAAGGTAGAGAGACGTGTTAGTACAAATGTCAGTAACAAAAGCATAAATATGAATCTATATTAAAGTAAATCAACCCTTTAAGATGGACGAACAGCGGTTTGACGCTCAGACGGCGCCGCTGGATTATTTTCAGCAATGGTGAGTAATAAAACTGCTGCTGTACTGCAGGGAAATTTTACATTGCAAAAGTGACATTTACAACATCAACGATATTAATTAACTAAAAGGGTTTAAATATGTGATGTGAGATGCAAAGTCGAAAAAATAACAAAATGTGTTACAGTTTTAGAAAAAAGTATGCTTGATTAAGCTAGTAACTTTGCTAGAATTTGAAGTTGTATCAGCTAGAGGTTGTAACAACACACCATTCTACACTGATACATTCCGTCAATGATCAACAACCCCAAAACATCAATCCAAAAATGAAAACATTCATCAGCCATATTGTAATGTTGTTTTATATTAATCAGAAGGTCTAGTTTTATTAAAGGAGAAGGTGCTTTTGTGATTTCATATGAATAGAAGTGATCAGTTCATCACATGATGTTGCATATCGATTGCTGGCTCATGAATTGAATCAAAATCGTGTCATGGCAGACTTTGTGATATCGACAGACACTGAGTGGTTTGTTAAAACGACATAATATTGTGTTGTGATAAAACTTCTGATTTGCACCCGTAGTATCGACGCCACAACAGTAATTATTGTGTACACACTCATAGCATATTATACACTGCAATCTAGAATATTTTGTCTTTTAATTGCTGTGAAATGTAATTAATTGATGGGCTGGTTGATGTAAGTTATATAACGGTTATGTGCTCTGTCTTTGTCTTTGCTTATTTGTTCTCAGGTATCACACATCTCCCCAGCAGTTCCAGCCAGAGCCCACTCCTCAGTACAGCCATATGGTAAATGCTCTTCATTACCAGCAGGATCTTAACAACATGGGAATGATGCGTGAACTGTCAGTCCCTACAGATCCCTATGCAGCTCATCACAGTCAGTACAGTCAGTACCATCAGATGACTGGTCCTCCTGCAGGTAATCTCACAGAGCTCTCCAAATCACAGATACATGACCTTAAGTATTATGTCAGATGGTGCATTTGTTAAAAGTGAAAAAATGTGTTAGAAGGACGACTTGGAGCTCACTCTCCATTTTAAGACTGGCTGTAGTTTGACTTTACATTTAGAGTTTTGCCATTTAGGACATGCTGTTATCCAGAGCCACTTCCATGTCTAAATTAAAGGGACAGTCTCCCTGGAGCAACTTGTCTGGAGGGCCATGCTCAGGGGCCCAGCAGGTCCTGGGATTTGAACCTTTCAATCTTTCAAGGATTTCATTAATTTCATTTCATTGACTCGGACCACTGTGCCCCACCACCCCAGTTTAGGTTCTGATTTGGAATCTAGGGCATATACATTGCCAGATCGTATCTCAGTTCCAGTTATGAAATTCAGACATGTTTGATAAACTCCAACTAAAGATTTTTGCACAGTACTGTATTTAGCTGTCTTATGACCTTGTATGAAAACCTGCTTAAACCCTCTATAGAAACTGTTATCCACATGAGGGTATTGCTGTCTGCAAATATTAATCTGTGTCAACTACTGGAGAGGAAACCTGGATAATATGTGCATAATAAAATGTAATGAAAGTTTTCACAGACTGATTAAAAAAAGTCTGTTTAATTGTCTCTTCAGCTCCACCCATGCCTGATAAAGGGAAGAAGCGAGGGCGTCCCAAACAGAATTCATTAGAGGAGAATCAGCAGGCAGATGGAGAGGACACTGTGAAGAAAGCCAAAAGAACGGTTGACAGATTTAACGGCATGTCTGTGGAAGAGGTCATGGCCAGAAAACTACCAGACATTATCACCTTTAATCTTGATATTCTGATAGTGAGTGTCCAATACTGCATAAATATTTAAAGGAAAAGATATTGTGGTTTATAACATTAATCACTGGGATTCTCTTCCACATCTTTTTTGTGTAGATTGGTATCAACCCAGGATTACTGTCAGCCTACAAACAACGGCATTACCCTAATCCTGGAAATCATTTTTGTATGTATTATCATTTTAACCGTACAATCTGCTGAATGTGAAAGAGATTGCTGTTGCTGATCAACATCATTGCTTTCTTCTAGGGAAATGTCTGTTCTTGGCAGGGTTCACAGAGCAGCAATTAAACCACATGCATGATCAGTCTCTACCAGAGAAGTATGGCATTGGTTTTACCAACATGGTGGAGAGAACCACACCTGGGAGCAAAGATCTTTCAAAGTGAGGTCTTGAAACTGTACTTATGGCATACAGAATGTATATATGGACCTGTTTCATTGTGCATTCTGACTAAACTGAGTTTAAGAACATGTAAGTTCTTTGATAGCCCAAAAGATTATGGTTTAAGAATTTATGGTTTCATTCATTTCTAGCAAAGAGATTCGAGAAGGGGGAAAACAACTTCTGGAAAAGATTCAGAAGTATAGGCCTCGAATTGCAGCCTTCAATGGTAAAGGTAAGTCATATCAAATGTTTTGTTTAAATTCATTCTTCATCTTGCATATATCAAAAAAATCTTCTTTTATATTTCAGGCATTTATGAAATATTCTGCAAAGAGATATTTGGAGTGAAAGCCAAGAACTTAGAATTTGGACTACAACCTTACAAAGTTCCAGAAACTGAAACTGTACGAACTTCAGCCCTCATTACCCAATATATTATGTGCCCAATATTACTAAATACTTATTGATTTGATGCATTTTACTTGCACAGGTATGTTACCTAATGCCATCCTCCAGTCCCCGCTGTGCCCAATTCCCACGTGCTCAAGATAAAGTTCATTTCTACATTAAACTAAAAGAGCTCAGGGACCAACTCAAGGGGGTCATGCACAGCCAAGAGGTTCAGGAAACGCAGTACACATTTGACTTGGTCTTGGCCAAAGGTAAATCAGCTTATAGTAATTTGTGTTGATTAAAAGAAGACTTTTGTGTGACATCTTAAACTCATTTTTGTTACAGAGGATGCTAAAAAGATGGTCATCAAAGAGGAGAATCATGACCCTGGGTATGAGCAAGGCTCAATTAGTGGAGCACAACAAACCTGCAGCTTCTGTCCTGGCAGCGACACAGGTAATTTTCAGGAATGTTCGAATGTCATGACAGAAGGTGAGAGACAGAGTTCAGTTAAGTTTGGTGGCATGTCCTGGTTAAGAAGTCATGTGGCCCGAGGATAGAATGTGTACCTGAGCCTCAGTAAATGTCCTGCGCATCAGTAAATGTCCTGCAGAGTCAGTAGATCTGATTTGATCTGGGTTCAATGCCAGATAAAACCAAGATAATAACCTATTAAATTGCATTTGCGTCTTCTTACAGGTGCTGCAAGCTCTGTGCACTCATCCACTATGGAGCAAGTTCAATCCAGCCAGTGGACGATGCAGCCATTTACAGACCAGATCCCAGACATAAGGTGGTCCAGCAGCAACGGAACATGTTGATATTTAGGACTGATTTCAGTGCCCCTCTGGCATTCTGACATTCCATTCTTTCTTTGAATTGTATAATTTAATAACAGATGGTATACTCCAAGGTCAGTATGATTTATTTTTTTTTACCATATGCCTGTGAATATTTGGTGAGGAGGACAGATTGCAAGTACTGAGAAGCATTTCAACTCACCATGTTTCTCAAGCCCACACAAAACTTTGATCTCAGGATTTTATCAGCTGATTTAATGTGTTTACACTAGAGGTCAAGCATGTTCCTCATGCATGACTGGATCTACTTGCACAACATTTCTGCTTCTTCTTGATCATGTCTGTACGGTGCATTTTTATGGTTGTTACCTCACTGAATGTTGTTTTTTATTCTGATTTCTGTGTTGTCATGTGGATGGATTGTTTATAGAAAATGTAAAGCAGAGTTTGCTGAAGGATCACATTGCACAGTTTAATTAATAACCAAATAATAAACCAAATCATGTTTGTTAAAACACGATTTGGGAGTTAATAAACTGTAGCACTGGAGTCTTTCAGATGTTAAGTTTAAGAAACCTGCTTTAACACATATTTAATACTGATAATAAATATTAAGTGTGATTTTTTTTTTTTTTTTTTTTTTTTTTTTACAATGTTTTACCTGTACAAATGTACATCAAGCTACTATGTATGAACGTTTTATATTTATAATGTAATAACTTAAGTATTACAGACATTTTGCAAAGGCAACTTTTTATTTGAATGTTTTTCCTCCTCCAGAACAGTTACAGTTAGACCGTTGCAAATAAAACTTCCGGAAATTTCAGTAGATTTGCTCTTATATTTTCTAGAGAATTACTCTGCTTTTCCATCCTCTTTTTTGAATGCTATGGAATATGGTGCAAGACTTAAAAAATGATGACTAGAATCCAGGCATCCCAACCTGCAAAAACTCATTTCAGGGAGGACCACTCCCCAAGTGCACCCACCCCACCCCACCCCACGCTGGAATCTGATTGGCTTATTTTACCAAGTAAACCAATCAGGATGCCCTTTGTCTAGCACGAGCTACGTGAACGTAGTGATCCACACATACGCACGTTCTCTCATTCCGTCATGTGCACGCGCTGCTGTCTCGCGTGCAGGCTCTTGTTTGCTTGCTCTAGCTTCCGGGATATTTTATTCAATTTGCGGGCATCAGGGAGCCGCTATCAATATGCGGGAGACTCCCAGAACTTCCGGGAGACTTGGGATGTCTGAGAATCGGGACGCAGTCTGTTAGTGTAAAGTCCCCAGTGTTGTAGTTAAATCTCCCTGATTCAAAACCAAAATCTGAACATACCATGCTGTACATATCAGGACTGGGCAAGTTACGGCCAAAATTTAATATATTATAGATTACTAGTTAATGTTATTTCAAGTAAATACATTACAATA
Source organism: Distichodus sexfasciatus (assembly GCA_032718565.1). Taxonomy (NCBI): domain Eukaryota; kingdom Metazoa; phylum Chordata; class Actinopteri; order Characiformes; family Distichodontidae; genus Distichodus; species Distichodus sexfasciatus. The sequence continues at coordinate 2,898,293 of JAVGVS010000011.1, read as the reverse complement.
TTACTCTCTCTCTGAATTTTAATGCGTTACAAGTCTCCTGCATTACTCTGAGTTACTTTCACCAAAATAGCTGTGGAAGTGGGGCTTGGCAATCTAAAGCACTAAAATGTAGTTCACTGCAGTTCATTTTTCGAATTTATCTTTTCTGCCAAAGGTCTCGCGGTGTTGGTGATTTTTTAAAATAAAGACGAAACAGCACAAAATTAAATTTCGGGCTAAAAGTGTGATATAATGCGGGTTAATGAAATATGTAACAAGTATAATTTTACTGAAAATGTGTTAGTAATGTGCCTACCATTACCGCGTTACAGGAAAATTAATACATTATTTTAACTGCGTTACTCTTGTAACACATTACTCTTAACACCGATAAACGTGAACTCTTCAGTCGGTCCAGACGCTATGGGCCGATTTCCCAGTCCAGGATTAAGCCTAGTCATAGACTAGCTTTGAGTTTCAGTGGTAAATCTCCACTGGTACTACAATATAGTCCAAAACTAGGCTTAATGCATGTTCAAGAATTCAGCCCTATGTGGTTTTTGAAAGTAGTACAAACCCAGTCTAAACCACCCTTTATTTTGAAATGTGTAAAAGAGGAAGCGGTCCCTTCAGCCAATAGAACTCGAGCTCTGTACCGTTTAAACGTCAAACGGGAGAACACACTAACAGGAAAGGGGACTATTTTATTAGAACTAAAGGAAAATTTAAGATTCATGAAGACCACAGAAATACATACGCATACACAACTAAATAATTTATTGGTTAAAAAAGAAATGTAACTTATCTGCATTTTTAAATTGTATTTTATTATTTTTAAGACTCGTGGATCGGACCAGTCCCCCCATAGTCGTTCATTGGTATGTTCCAGTGCTGAACTGGCTCTCGCCGCTGTTCGCCTCTTTGTTGCCTTCATTCGCGTTTGTTTTGCTTGGTAAATATAAACCTATTGGAACAAGTCTTTTTCTCTTTACGCTAAAACGGTACGTATAAGTTTATCCACACAATTACCACACGTTTAGCTATCATCAGTCCCACACTGGATATCTGATATGAATATAGAAGCGCGCTAGCTCTCTAGCTAGCATCTGACATCCATTCATACTACAAGATAGCTAAGAGGCGTTAGCCACATAGCTTGCCACGTTAGCCTAGCATTAAACAGTTCTTTTTGTGGTTGTAATATTCACTTTAGTCAATTTTATATATCGTCTAATTTTACAGTTTTTTATTTAAATATACAAATCGAGTAATTTAGCAAACTTGCTAACTCGTTAAATCGTTCTGCTGTCAGTCGGTTAGCAAAAGTTAAATGACCCTTAAATGGCAGACGAGCTAAAGAGATAATTCGGTTAAATCCCTTTGAAAGCAACATAAATTCGAAACCAAGTTAAGTCATTTTAAATGGATGTGGGGAAATCTTAAACAACATGTTCTTGTTATTACCAATAAATATTTAAACTTAAACAGTTCTTTTTGATTATAAGAAAACTGGCGCTCAGCAAATAGACTGGTTAGAAACATTCTAGATTTTTTCTACTTATCGTGAACAGTAAAACATTTCTGAAATAAATATGAATGTTGGTTTATCAGTAAGTGACCCTAACGATGGATGAAAGGAGTTACGGATCTTTGCCTCATGTCCCCTCGGATTATGTCCAACACTGGTGAGTTTTAACCCCTTTGTCATAAATGGCGCCCGGATTGAGTTTGTTCTGCCGGCGCCCAAAATTAATCAGTTCGGTGTGAATGTTACTAACCAGCCTATAAATAATGAATTAATTGCTACCTCCTCTAATGTTAAGAGCCTTTGTGTAGATTTTTTATTGGCTAGTTCTGCGTAAGTGCTTTGCTTCATAATCGTATCGAGTTGTGCGCATGCCCAGCGCTCTCATAGCGGGATGACAATTCAGGCAAATAAATGTCACACATCATTCTTTTTGCTGCTTGGTGCCAAAGGAAAACCCGCCCAGTTTTTTATTTTACATGAGTAATAGAGAAGCAAGAGAAGTTCCAAGTTTGAGGGTCCATGCATAAAGCTTGTATTATTATTTAATGTTTATGCAGTCGTATTAATATTTGTTGCAGAATGTTTGTGTGGTGTAGAACTCTGGGAGTAATGCTGCCATATAATTTTCTGCAATAATTTTTTTTATGTTGTGATTTATAAAAGACAAGATTTTTCTGAACAAAATTTCTCAAATAGCACTGTTTAGAATAATTTGGGTGATGTTGTTTTTTTTTAAGTACACTGAAGACTTCATGTTAAGTCTAATATGTTAAGTATATGTATTAATATTAATGTCAGTCTTGTTGTCCCCCAAAATTGTGAAGCTTTTTTCTGCGTGTGTCAGACTAACATGATTTTCTGATTTTGCCTCTTTTCCTCAGGGTCCGGTCGGCTCAGCAGCATCTCCAGGCCCTCCAGGCGCAGTACTCTCATATGGCTAATGGTATTTCTAACCAGTTCATGGAGGCACCCAGAGAGGAAGGGGTCATGGTCCAGATGCCAGTCCAGGAACAGAATCCTGCCCAGCCAGAGCCCGGTGCTCCCCAAAAAGGTGCTTGCTAACACTCCTAATTTAGTGTTATATTCTAAAAAGTTCTATATTGGTCACTAATGATTACAACTTAAATGGTTTATGGTAATAAAATGTTATTTTAAAACATTACTCAATGTCTAATTTAGTTTTTAAATTGTTGTTTGTTTTTTTCCCCCAGGTAAGACAATGTTTTTCTCCCAAAATGTGGTGTTTAGGTCTTTCTTTTTCTGTAAAGTGTCTCATTATTGATTAGTCTTTGCATCCTGACTCGTGCTGTCTTTATTTAATGGTTGAGTGCACACTGGTTTGAACACTGTGATGGAACTGTTTGAGATTATGTACAAATGTCTTTATAGAGCCAAAAGCTCCTGCTAAAGGGAAGAGGGGCAGACCAGCAAAAGAGCCAAAGCCTAAACCAGAGCCGAAGCCTAAAAAAGAGCCCAAGCCTAAGAAGGCTAAAGTGGCCAAGGATGCTAAAGGTGAACAGCCAGCAGAAGGGTCGCAGGAGAAGATAGATGAGGCCTTCAAGAAGGTGAAGAGGAAAGTGGATCGTTTTAAAGGCATGACAGAAGAGGAGGTTATGAAGAAAACTCTGCCAGACATTCTTACTGAAAACTTGGACTATGTGATTGTAAGTGAACTTTATTCCTGTATGGAAAATATCTAAAGATATAAAAAACAAAGGAATGTCAAAACAATATGTTCGTCTTTTTTCCATAAAGATTGGAATCAATCCTGGCCTGATGGCAGCTTACATTGGAAGATGGTTCCCTGGACCTGGGAACCATTTTTGTAAGTTTTATTGCAGTTTCTTTTAATTGACTATAAAAAATGCCTATGCCATCAGCGTTATCTTTGACTGGTCAGCATTGGTTGATGTGACATTCTTTTATCAAGGGAAGTGTCTGTTCCTGTCTGGTTTCACTGAAAAGCTGCTGAACCACATGGATGACGATACCCTTCCTGAGAAATACGGCATTGGCTTCACCAACATGGTGGCCAGAGCGACTCCGGGGAGCAAAGACCTCACGAGGTGCGACCTCTGCTCAGTGTCGCTTTTTATGCATTTGATAAAATCATCTGTTGTGGCATTCTTTCTAACTTTTGTTTTCCCCTCCTATGTGTAGTAAAGAGCTTCGAGAGGGTGGCAAAATTTTAGTGGAGAAAATTAAAAAGTACAAACCTCTTATAGCTGTTTTCAATGGAAAATGTAAGTGCCTAGTGACCAGTGATATTTTAAGTTATACTGTATGTGTAATGTTGATCAAATACAAAGTTACAGTTGTTTTTTTCTCTCTCTCTTTTTGTACAGGTATTTATGAAATGTTTTGTAGAGAAATATTTGGGAAAAAGCCCAAAACACTTGAGTTTGGCTTACAACCTCACAGGATTCCAGATTCTGAGACGGTAAGCTGTCAGAAGATTACTAAAATAGATTAATCATATTACTTGTTCTTTTGGTAGTGTAATGGTTAGGGAGTGCCACTGCTTCTTCACGGTTGGCTCAGATGCAGAGGTCACATTTTGATGTGGTATGCTGTGCTGTGTTCACAATGACAAATAATCACTCACGTTAATCCTTACCTTATCCATGTCACTTTTCATCTGGGCATTAATTACTTAAATGTCATCTTTCTAATTGTGGGTCTTTAGGCGTTATACTTGATGCCCTCGTCGAGTGCTCGCTGTGCCCAGTTCCCTCGAGCTCAGGACAAGGTTCACTTCTACATCAAGCTCCGAGAACTCCGAGACCAACTCAAGGGTGTGGCCAAACCCAAGGAAGTGGAGGAAATCAAATACACGTTTGATCTTGGCTTGGCTAAAGGTTAGAAAGCAGGTTACGACCAGTTCTGTGTGTATCCGAAATTCAAAGAGATCACGATGACATATATTGTATAATAATCTGCCACAGAGGATGCCAAGAGGATGGCCATTAAAGAGGAACAGTACGATCCCGGCTACGAAGCTGCGTACGGTGGCGCTTATGGGGAACCTGGATGTGAGGAAAATCTCAGCAATGGCCACTGTGCCTTCTCTTCAGGAGAAAAAGGTTAGTAGTCATATCTGGGTAATGAAATCCAACCTCCAGAATGTGAAAACATAAAGTTGAATTGAGTGCTGAATACATTATAGATATAAGCACATGACAAATCATGGCAAAGTATTTTCCTGCTTGGTATAAAAGGAAAACTTTGTCATCTCTGAAAGAAATCTGTTTAATATAATTTGTAAAGATTTAAGAATAAGAATGGTTTTCTGTCAAAAAAAAAAAGACGTAAGAACAAAATAACTCAAGCTTTTATTATTTTAATTTTCTGGCAATAAAACACATTGCCTCACACTCCAATAAATCTGGGATGTAAAGAAAATTATTAAATCATTTGTTCTTTTTTTTTTCCCCAATATCATGCAGTCCTACCAGTAACTAAACCGAGCATCTATTCTACTGTCTCTTCCAGCTCAAGCAACAGATACAGAGACCAGAAATCCAGTTGCAGTGGGTCAAGTTCCAGACGGCCAGTGGATGAGCGAGTCCTTCGCCGACCAGATCCCTGACATCGGCAGCTCTTCACAAACTCAGGCTGGTGCTGTATGAGCAGGAGCGTCTGTGAAGGGACGTTATTTTGCAGCCTTATACAAGCAGAGCTCCTGTTCAGATTCATGCCTCCCACCAGCATCTTCCAGTTCAGCAGTCTGCAAGGAGTCTGTCTCTTCTTGTTGATACATTACAACATTCTGTTACATTAGATATAAGATGAACATGGCTACTGTGTGTATGTCACACAGAAGACAGCAGGACAGGACACCTAGAATGACTTGAACTAAGAAGATGGCTACTTGTGTGAGGAGATAATTGCTGCTCCCTTAATAAAGAAACAGTACCTCAGTCCTTCAGCTGAAGACTCCAAACAGGAAAACATTCTTCATTGAAGAAGTGTCTCATAAGAACTCTTTTTTTCCCCTTTGAAATGAATTTTAAGTAGATATTTTAGAAAGTAGTATTTCTATGGAACTGGGTTTATGCTCTTTTATCTTATGCTTTTGTGTCTTTTTTTTGTTTAGTGTTTGATGATATGAGCGCTGTTGAAATTGTTTTTATGCCTTATTTGGGACTGATACTTGATTTTACAAGAGCTCAGTATGTCACTTGTTTAGTTCGGATGTAATTTTGTGTAAAACAGTTGGCACGCCGGTGTGCATGGGAGCCACATGCATATGTTGTCATGGGAACAGTGAAAATTCTGTATTTAGTTTGCCCCTTTACGCATAGAATGATGTAGTGTAATTGAACATGTAGAGTAGATGAAATGATCAAAGCGCTGATGCCACTGATGCAAATTTTTAAGCTTCATTTTTTAGAGGAGGCTTCACATACAATCATGTGAGTGGTGGTGATGGTACCGTCTCCACTTGTTTTCTTCCCTCTTGGTCACTTAAAGATTTCAAGAATTGTCAAAGACAGACATTTGGTCTTCTCAAGTACTGTAAAACCCCTTAATGAAGCCAGGTGCATTTTAAAAGTGCTAAACATTAAACTGCTGTGGTTTTACTGTTTGACAAACATGGTGCTATTTTGTTACTCTTATTGTAAGCATTAAGAATTCTTTTCTGATTATTAAAAATGTATTGCTTTGAAACTTGTGGGTGTGCTAAGTCAGTAACGTTTGTATATAAAGTTAAAACCTTGTAGTAGATTTTTGTAGAAGTTGTAGATTCTTCTACAACATAGAAAGCACAAGAAAACAGATTGGCCATAATTTGACTGTCAAACTTACTTTAAATACTGTAATTTAAAGCTTGTGTTCAGGCCTTTTTGAGCACAGTCTCCTCCACCCCAGTCTCATCATCTGTCTGGTCATTTTGCACAGCCACTGAAGATCAGAAGACATCTCTGGCATCCACTCAGCAAATCTGAATGATGTTTCATTGAAAAACACTAGCGCAGTCAACACTTAACATATTGACAATACAATACACATTAACTGTATGAAAGAAAAAAATCCCTAGACTTATATTTTCATTCTTTTTTTTTAACTGGCTCAAATGTGTATTTACTTGGTGGATTGTTTTATAATGCCACTTGCGTTACCCAAATGTCATGAAAGTCTTACATACTGGGTTTACTGTCTTACTGAAACGTCCAATAGTGATAGAGCTGGAGGTGGTATGACCTCTTGGTTTATACTACTACTCTAACACAAACTAAAACAAACAAACAAAAAAACAACAGCTAATGGTTTTCAAACTGTGAAACTTAAGATTATTATGAAGGTTTCTTACCTCGCCAACATAGCATAGATTAGCTCCAAGGGAAGAAAACACAGCATCAGTACAGATGTGGTCAACTTCACCAAAAATAGTTCGCCATTCATTCGCCTGTGTTCCTTCATAGTGGCCTCAGTGAAGACTAAGAAATGGAACACACTGATACATTATTCTATGGATTTTTCGTATGGACATTTTTGTGAAATCCAATTCCTGAATTCCAATCTTCTAACCTTTTTGGATTGAATCAGGCAGCAGGTTAATCTCACATTTATCCACTGGCTTATTCAGTTTCTTTTCATAACATGACAATGTTCTTTCTTTTTCTCTATGTTGGATTGTGTCCGCTGTTGACTGGTCGTATGTATAACAGTGAGTACACGAGCACCACATGCCGTGTTTGTGAGACCATACGCATGATGTCAGAGGAGAATCCAATTTTAGGAGATCTGGGACCCAAGAGAATATCACACGTTGACGAAAATTTAGCAATTGATTAAATTATATGAACATTTTCGAGGGTAAACGTGTCCCTACCGTTGTCTTTCAAAAAATGTAAGGTGTCCTTGTATCCATTGAGACAGATTTCTTCCATAATCTGAAAAATACATGCATAAAACATTATGTTGCAGATTCGAGAAGATTTTTATTTTTAAAATTCAGCTATTCATCTACTGCCAGTTTAAAATAATGATTCTTCTTCTTTTTTTCTTTTTCTTTTTTACCTCAGGCTCTGGAGGGAAGAATGCCTGGATGACACGGTGCACGTTAGTGAAGTTGACCAGAATGCTGACGTTGCTGTGCCGAATTTCATGGAAGTAAAACGGGTTTTCATACGGACAAATGTCACTTTCCCCAGAGAAGGGTGAGACTGTGATAGTGTTCTTAAGATTGAAATATGGGAGATTATTACTCAGCGCTCCATCCACATAGCGCTATAATGAAAAACAAACAACAATCCATGTTGAGCGTGTACATGTGCTGTATTTTATAGCGTAACAAAATGTTATTACCTACATTTCCTAACATATTTTTAGCAACAAGGAAACATCCTGATGAGAGGCAGAGGCGGGATGACATTGGATTGAGCCCCGGCTCTATGAGGGAACCAGGCTGGGGCGTAATTTCCAGGGGGGTTATGGGGGTCATGACCCCCCCCAATAATCAGATCCAGCCAATACACTTTTTAATTGTTGGTCGAGGCCAACTGCTTGCAAAAAGAAAAAAAGTCCTGACCAAAAGGAGGTAAATACAGAGATGGGGAGTCGAGTCGCACTTAAGTCGCACAAAGAAAGACTTGTGACTTGACTTTAGACTTGCTCTCAACGACTTGAGACTTGACTCGGACTTGGGTGTTGTGATAACTAGTAAACAACGTTCATTTCATGGAATTATTTATTTATATCTCGCACTCTCGTTTGTCATAATAACCCCCCAAAACCGTTGTGATGCCCACCAATATGTGAAATCAGTTTGCCATGCAATGTGCCACCCTATGTAATGTATTGTGCATTGTCATGAATTGTGACGTTTGCTGTGTATAGTTTATTGGTGTCAATACAGTGATGCATTTGATTAATCTTTGAAGTTTTTGATTTTTTTCATAGATATTGGACACACACACACAAAATCAGTTGAGTGGGAGCTGCCATGGTCTTGCTAGCTAGTGCTTTAAACACAATAGGAATTAACTACTGTCATTGTGGCATAAATAGTCAAGTACACAGCTGCAACTACGTTAAGTAAATCACTGTAAAAGTATCACAATGTATTTCTAATCCAGGAACACCAAAGTAGCCTGACTTTTACAAAAGTGAATGATTGAATACATACATAAATAAGCAGAGTTTAACAGAGTTTTATTTATTTATTTAGACAGAGATCTTGACCCCCTCAATGTTCAGCACAAAGTTACGCCCTTGGAACCAGGGTACGTTCCCAGCTATCAATCAACATCCACCCTGTTACTAAGAGCTGAATCCAGCCCTGAATTATACACCTAAAATGTGGCAGAAGAAGAGTACTGTGGACAAGTGTCGAGCCACCCCTTATTTCGTCTTATTTTTCTTCAAAAGTGCCAGATTTTCTTTTGTTTATTCTTGTGTTAGTCTTGAGGAATAGTACTTACATGTACAGTATGTGTGCACATAAATCAATTGTTGCAATAAATCATTGTACTGTTGTCTCATTTTTCTAGCAAGATATGGAGTTCAAGACGTTTGGACAGCACCGTATGTATTTGTTAAGTGTTTTTAAGACGTAATGTTACAATTATGTTACAAATTTCAACAAATATTTTATCTCTTCCTTTACTACTTACAATACCATGGTAACTTGGTGGCACCACTCCACAGAAAAGGGGGAAAAAGCAGCTACACACCAGTGCCTGGACACACAACACACGTAAAATATAGTACAAATATAATAGTACAGTGTACCTGGTGCTTTGTAAAACAACAGTTCTACGGCTTTACTGTCATTCTGATTTCTTACATCGTCAAGAACTAATCTATATCTGTCCTGATAAGCTCCACATCGACCGAAAGGTTTATATAACAGTTCACCTGGATCAGATCATCTTTGCTCTTAAAGTCAGACACCAGTACGTTCTGTCCGTCTGAAACCCGTGTTAGCGACACACACAGTCTCCCGCTGGCAAGGATGTGGGCGTTATCGGGCAGGTCTCGGGCCATGAGGTCACGGGTTAACTTCAGCAGGTTGAAGGAGGGATGTACAGAACCCAGTTTGCCCTTCCGAGCCTTTCTGGCCATTTCCATCATGTTTTCACAGCATTTCGCTTCAAAGAAATATGTTTATATATTTTCATCTTTCTAAAAGGATTAATGGGTTCATGCAGTCTCATAGTTATTTTTACAACAGGTGATCTTAAATCATTAACTAACCAAGTCAACACTGACTGTGATTAAACAAAAAATACTACACATTAGCAAAGTTCCAAGTATTTTGTATATATTACACATGCGTATGACATTGAGATTTAGAGAGAGAATTCGGCCCTTTCAATCACATCTGACAGAGGTAAGTAGCAATGTTATTTATTAGTTTTTAAATTATTTATACATTTTTATTATATTAAATAACATTTACCATCAATTACGATTGAAAAAGATTCTCTATTGTTGCTAAGTAGTACACTCCTTCTTACACTAAGTCTTCTTTTACATTTACTTACAGTAAATTTTGTGTTGTTTAAGTTTCCATTTCGTTTTAGACTAGTAATCTAAGCTTGGTTTATTCCAGCATTTGCTGTGGCTTTGAACATTACACCTGTATAGAAACTGTGTTATGAAGAATGAAGCTGTTGTTACCTACCTGGAGACATTTGACATGCTATCATCGCCCCTATCAGGGCTCCTGATGAAGCTCCACAAATCTTAACCGTCCTGTTTAGAAGTTCGTGAGCCCGTTCCAACAGACAGCAATACACTCCAAAATAATACACCCCCAAAAACCCACAGCCAGCAAAAGAAATATTCCATTTATTCGTGCAATTCATGTTTGTAGTATCCTGCCCTGAGTGTCAGAGGCTCAGGAAGAACTACCACAAATCAGGGGGAAGGTCAGTGTCATTGACAATACCTACAATAACACTTATGCAATAGATGTAAAACATGCTGACTTTGAACTCCACATCATATGAAATTGTCAAAACAGTTTTTATTCAGTTCTGACACATTTTAAAATGATTTATCTATTCCTTACATGATTTAGTATTGCATCTCAATCAATAATATTACTTCAAAACATGTTAGAAAATCATTACCAGCTGAACTCGTTCACCCAACATGTTATTGAGGGCTGTGTAAAGATAAAGCGCCTCCAGAGAAACTGTATCACTCTGACAGTCCTCCCTGTTACTAGAGCTACTTTACTTTAGACCTGGTTCTGGTGTCTAAAGTTTTCTTATCATTTAATTAATGCCTTATTTGTAATGCCTTATTGACATGATTATGGCAAGTTACTATAACATAAATCAAACATATAAGAACATAATATGTCATGAATATTAGGATAGAAATCATTGTTGTATAAAAGTTGGGTACTGTATATTTCAAGTATTTAAGTACTATAATACCAAACATTCCCATACAGGTATGGCATATGTAGGAGATTTGCATAGTTAAGAGTACATTAGAAGATAAATAATACACAGCTTTCACAATGCTAAAGTGAGATACAGTACACACTCATTTTTGGAAAATATGTAGAAAATCATTGTATGAAATGTGTCCTGAGATGTTCTTGTCAAAGAAAGATGCAAGATGGAAAAAATCATCCTCCGAAAGATTTATATTGTACTGTCTCAAAACCTGTTGAATTGACAGACATCAAAGTTAGAGCACATTTTATACTACTCAGAAAGAGATTGTATTCAAGATTAAAATGTAGAACATTTATACAATATTATAATTGTAATAGTTATACATATATATATATACACATTATTTTAATGCATACATTAATTAATTCTCATTTTTTAATGAAAAATCGCAGTGTCACAGTACAATAAATTATTTTTACTTTTCTGAAGTCCTGAAGGGAAATCTTCCCAGTGCGTTCTTTATCGTGTGAGACAAAAGCCCGTCTCATGGGCCTCCAGGAGCGCTGAACAGGAGAACACAGCCTGAGCAAAGCCTCCTTGCAGTATATGCTGAGGGGTTCAGAACTCATCTGAAGAGAAGGCACAAAGTTCTCATTCTTACTGTAAACTCCACAGTCTAAAGCTCCCTCTTTTTACTTGCTGCATATGTACATTCCCTCTGTGCCAACTTAAAATAGGCTATAAAAAGACTTTTGGCTGATACATCTTTACAATCTCATCAAGGATTTTTGATTTAGAATGAAACAAGCTTTTCACACTAGCTTCTGGTCTGTAAATTTAAGACATATCAAATGGACTTAAGGCATAAAAGTTATGTGCTGGTTATGTTTTTATATTTGCATAGTAAAAAGTAACGCACTATATTCTGTCTTAGTCAGAAAAGCTTGGGCTTAAACTAAAATTTCCTTCAAAAGCAATGCAGTGTTGAGATTCTCACCGGTGTGTGTGGTGTGTGCAGCTTGCGTCTGGCTGTGCAGGTTTGAACCTGAGGCTTGAGCATAAGCACAAAGTGATGTAGAAATTCTGGGTAGGAGAGGCGACCGTTGCTTCTGATATTATACTTCTCAGTAAGATCTTCAAATTGAGTGTGGGTCAAGTCAATATGGAAATCCTTCAGTATGTCTGAGGAAAACCAGAAAACACCAGCAAACAATCGTAGCTCTGTCAATGCCTCATTGTAATACTTAATCTAATATCATCAGAATCCATGTTTAAAACATGAAATTGTATTTACAGTATGATATTATTAAAAAGATAACTTGATAATAATAATAATAATAATAATAATAGTAATTTATACTCAGTGACAATCTTTGATTCTGTCTGTATTAATCTCTTAGAATTTCTTCAAATTCTAAGATTATAAACATACCCACAGATCCTGATTTGTAATCATTTATTGTGTTTACACATGCACTACTATTTTAAAGCATTCAAATTTGTCTCATTTGCTCTACTATCACATTGAACTTACACATACTACAATTGTTTCCTCTGTTTAGTTGCTGATCTGTCTTTCCGGACTTTATCCTCAATGTAAAGCACATTGGACGGCATTTTGTGTATGAAAAGTAAATATAAAGATTATTATTATATGTATATCCTGTATAGTCTTGCCAAGTCAGTTCTATGAATCTCAGACAAACTTGGAACCATTATGTTTAAAAAAAAAAAAAAGCTATCGCATTTCTCCAAGTAAGCAGGCCTGTTTTGTGTGCTTTAATAAAACAGTAGATTCTCTTTGCGAACATCTTCTAAAATGGACACATCTTAGATTACATTTACTCAGCCGAAAATAGTGTTTTTGAGTAAACGTCTTTACATAATTTAAGTAAAAAAGCTAGTGGTTATAATGCTAGCAACATTGCAACAAATGACTGTAATGTTCTAAGCATAAGGCATGCTACTACCACTTACAACGTCATTATAAGGAAAGCAGTGTTACACTGGTGTACTTGTTTGAACCTGCTACATTTTTAAGAATACCTAAGAAAACTTTGACGTCAATTTCTCCGCTTCGGAAGTTGTCTGCCCGTCGGCACCTTCTCTGAACCTCCATCCAACAGTTGTGGATCTGGGAACGCAGCCGTCGCTCCACAGCCTCTGAGTCTGACAACCAGGTCGCTGTAGTTCTCCCTGACGCTGAGGAGGGCCGCTTGGGCTGCTCAGACTGTATTACGGAAGAAGATGATGGGTAGTGAGTAACTAAAGAAAGACTTCACAAAGACAAAATGCTAAACCCAGAGCTGCAGTACCTTGCTTCTTTCAGTAATGCAGGATGCAGTTTTGGGACGTTGCTGTAGGAGGATGTCAGGTGAATGTTCTGATGGGAGAACAGGATGTGGAGAAGGTGAAGGTGTGTCTCGCACTTGTCCTCCAAACTTCTTCAGGAACTCACGGTAATCCAAGCGGCCAAATGCACTGACCGGCACAACCTTCCACAACTTTTCAAACTGTAACATTTACAGCTCATTAGCATGACTTATGTTGTCACAAATAAGCATTAAACTTTAAATAAGTTGTTTTTACTTTTACTTTAAATAAGCCCTTACCTGATCATCAGTGAGTCTCATGAAGTGGTGGTCACAGATTCCCTTGAAGTCTTCTTTTGAAATTGTATTTATGCCAGCGTAATCCAGGTCCACCATTTCCTTGGTGATGCTGTAAAGACGGGCTGACACAACCTCCTGAATCCGCTTTAGTACATCACTGATTGGCAATGGACGGGCCTGGTTTGGGAAGCGCGCCTTCTGGACTTTTTCCAGCCACTCTTCAGATGTCTGTAGAGAGACATAAAAATAAATACATCTTGGTTCAACAGTGGAAAGACATTACTCAAAAGTAAATTAGATTCACGATACAATGCGAGTAGGTAGCTTACACAGAGAACTTCATGGAGTTAACATTCGGTGATGTTTTTACCTCAGGGCTTCGAAGGTCAAATTTTTTCAGAAATTTCTTCCAGTCAACCATTGTCTCCTGTCCTTCTAGGATTGAAAGTTTAGACAGAAGCCTTTTGTACTGCACATTGGTGAGTTTAATGCAGAAGTGGTCCACCACACGTCGAAAATCTGACTGAGAAGTTAGACCAGTTCCAGCTGTGTCAAATGCTGTAAAAGCCTGGGGATACAACAAACTTCATTAGACACGGCGCATTGGGTCAACGTTCAACCGGTTAATTGTTCTTACACAGGTCCATGTATTCCTTACCTTGGATAGCATATCTGAGTTGGTGGTGACCTGCTCTTGGATTCGCTGTAAAGCTCTCTCAAAACTGATCTCTTCTGCCACAGGGCTGACACTCTCTCGTGGTGTAGGAGATCCCATAGAAGACCTGACTGAACTTGCTATCGTAGACCGGCTTTCGGCACTGGGCCCAATGAGATGCTTCAGAAAATCAAGGTATGACACCTTATTCTGGCAAACGTCGATCAGAAGTCTACAAAAGGGGAAGGAAAAGGAGAAATGAACAAGGAAACAGGCAGAGATTCTAAAAGAGCACTGAAATCAACAGCTAAAATGCTTGGATTTATATGCTAACAAACATCCAAAATATTCCTATAATGTCAGGATTTTAAATATAATGTAAGGGATTTTAAATCATTGTGAAAAGTGCATGAGTGAAGGTGCTTGTGGATGTTACTAGTACTTTTTGATTAGACTCTGTAAAGTGGATTCCTCAATCTGGAAGCCATGTCGACATAACAGAGACAGCAGGTCTGTCACTGTCACATGACCATCTCTCCTCTTATCCAGTGCAAATAAACTCTTACTGACATCCTCAAAACTGAGCTTTAACCAGTCCCTACAGAGAAGAAACATTTTATTGTCTGCAAATGTCATTAATGGTGATTGCAAATCACGCTAAAATCACAGGCAGGCAATACCTCCCGAAATGTTACACACCTTAATTTATTAAGTGTGATCTCTGTGATGGGGGTCATACAGGATTCTCTGTCCATGCTCTGGTCCACTGGAAGTTCTATTTGTGTTAAGTTCTTTGGTGTAATATTTAGCTTTTCCAGGAACACTGCCTGAGTGATGTGGTCCTTTCCATCCTCATCATATCTAGAAGTTAAAGAGTATATGAGGGTAAGGCTTTTAAGCTCACAAATAATGCCAGTACAGAAAACAAAGTCATAATAACAAATCCTGGCCCTCCTTTACAAAAACTCTACATGTAACATTCCTACCTTGCCCATATTTTCTCAAACTCTTGTGGTGTGATGGGAGAGTGGTATTTGCAAAGCAGATGGTGCAAGTCCTTCTTAGTGATAATCTTTTCTCCACCCACACTGTACTGGCAGAAATCCTGTAAAGAATACGGGTATGGAAAATTCAGTGTTGTATGATAATTTGATTACAGAAGAATTAAGTTAAGCTCACTCTGACTTTGCTTTTTTTTCTAAAAGACTGCAAGAAGGCAGTGTCTCTATTAAGACAAAATGATTGAAACTTTAAAGGAACGCCAAACTTTGATTTAATTTACATCAAACTCTCTAGTCCAGAGAGACTTCTACTTCCTGTAATAGACTTATTTCTATAAATGTTCGTTAAGTTACGTTTCTCACACAGCTTCACTGCAAATGCACAGCAGCAGTTATACATTGAAGAATAAACATTAAATGGGCTATAGGTCTTGAAGGAATTTGTCAATTACCTTTGAGAACTCTGACCATCCTTTGCAGGCTGAGGCCACCAGGTAGGAATGAACCTGCTCACACGTCTGATCAAGTATCTGATCAGATCTGTCCCTAGAATACAGGGGAAACACATGGAGTGGCAATCCTCCACATTGCATGCCCAATTACAGTGTCATTTCATAAAGTATGTAGGTCTTACATCATGTTGCTGTTGGGTTCTGCTCGGGTATAGCCAGTAGCCTGGATTTTCCTGAAGAACTCGGCATAGCTGATAGTGGAGCCAGACTCAAATCCCAGTAGTTCTAGTAGTTTCTGGTACTCATTTTCCTCCATGACAAACATCAGATTGTCAAACAGAACTTTGAAGTCATTCTGGCTCACCAGACCATCTCTATTTCTGTCCATCAGACGGAATGCTGCTAAAATGTCCTAAGACAAGGGTAAATATTTGCAATATTGCAATATTTGTCCTGTAACTACAAATAATTATGATGGATCTCTGGTTAAATAAGACAGATGAAGGAGCTACCCCATGATGCTCTTTGATTCTGCTTTCAAGCTGATTTAAGCAGTCTTCTGCCATCATAAAACTCATGTCCTTCACATTTTTGGAATTTGTTTTCCACTCTTCGTCTCCTTCTTCTGATATGACCGCTGTGATTGATAGAAAATACAAGTATATATATTTTATAATATATAGTTTTATTTTTTCGTCCTGTTACCCCAACCTTCTTATTTAAGTCAGTCTTATGTTTGTAAGTTGTATTGTGTCTATTTTGTCTTTCCCTTGTCTATTGCACAGTTAAAAGAGCGGATCAGGATACATTTCACTGCATGTTGTACCTGTATAACTTGCATGTGACAAATAAAGAATCTTGAATCTTGAAGTTGTGTCAAAACTGATAGGATACATGCTTTAGAATCACAGTACTCACCCTCATATTTGGCTGCAAAGTCCTCAAAGGAAATCTCTCCATCATGGAAACCGAGACACTGGATGAGAGTCTGAAACTGTGGCCCTGATAGGGAAATTCTACAGTCATCCAAAATCTGAAAAATAAACACATATATATATATTTAGCATATTTAGCATTGTATTTTTTCTTTGATATCTTTTTATGCCTTTTATTGCACATAATTAGGTCCTTAAGCAGTTACATGAGCATTTATTCTGAAAGATGAAGATTGTTTAAAGCCACGTTTTAGCTTATTACCTTCTGGAAGTCTCTAAGGCTGAGCAGTGTCCCAGAGTTTCTGCTAATGTCGGTTAGACAGTGCTGCAGTGTGATGCCACGATTCTGTAACCTGTCTCTGATCCTCCTCAGAACAACAACCACCACTGGCTGCTTCTTAACACTCAGCACACGAGTCTTCTCACTTCTTAAAACCAAATTTCAAAAAACATTATCGTGCACATGATTACAAGATATTGGTATACAGATTCTAAGGAATGGCAACATGGAAGCTCATGAAGAGGAATGGTTAGTCAAATGGTTTAGTCAAAAGTGTATATTTCTTTTTATTTTCTACCATTTCAAATGCAAATATAGAGTTTCTGCATAGCATCACATAAAATGAAAATAACAAAAACAGACAGCCCACAATTACTGGTGATATAATGTTTTTAAAATAAATTTTACTGTGATATAAGTCTTAGAACAGACCTCTCAGTAAGACCCTTAGGACTCCCTGTTTGCTCTCCATTGTTCTTCAAGATACCGAGGCTTGTCAACATCTGTATGTAGTTTACTGCACCAGACTCCATAAATGCTTCACAAAGTCTAAAGGAGGTAAACAGGGAGAAATCTGGCATCATTTAAACAATTTTGTACTCTACTGAGGTGGTGGATCTAATCCTGTTTGGCTCTCACTTGTCAAAGTGGCTGTCCGACAGCGTGAGTCCGTACTGCTGGACCAATTTCCTCAGGTCTTCAGGAGGGAGAGTGGAGCTTTGTGTTACATCACTCTGCTTCAGCGATGCCATCAATGAATCATATTGGTCAGAGAGCTTCTCTTTAAGAAGACCTTCCACCTAAAATGAAATAAAAATGTATTAAATTGATTATTATAATGATTATCATGATGATGATGTTAATGCTACCATACTATCAACTGGTTGACGACAGATCTTGGGAATGAACGCACTTACTGCAGGCCAGGCTTTTATGGCTGAGGGAGATGGTTGTGTCCCATTGCTGCTGTCATTCTGATTCTGCTATACACAAGCACAGAATGATAGTGCTCTCTCATACATAACACTAGACTTGTGTATGGTAGGGATGCAAGTTTGTGATGTTTTAGCAATTTTCTATATTTCAAACATTTATTTAATAAAGGTACAGATTAACACAGTATGTACATATTTGCTTCGCAGAAGATTCTTCAATACCATATCAGATTTCCTCTGGTGGAAGAAGTCAATCATGTGTTGGTAGTTAACACCTCCTGATTTGGGCAAGTGGAGGAGCTCAATCAGGCCTCTGAACTGCTCGTCCGTCAGACTGAAGGTCATATCCTCCAGAACCCTCCTCATATCACCGGTGCTGATTGTTCCAGTTCTGTCCTGGAATAAATAAACAAATAAACAGACACAGAGTAAAATGAATTTTAAAAATGAGAAATAAAGTCAAATAAAAATAAAGTTGCAAATTTATATCTAATAAGTTTAAAAAAACATATGTTTCAAAAATCAGTGATGTACTACAAATCAGGTATGTACTACAACTATGTCTATTTGGAATGATATGAGCACAATGATAGCACACTTAACAAACCTCATCAAAGACAAGAAAAGCTCTTCTCAGAAGAGAGTGATTCTCAGTGATCTGTTCCTGTAGCTTTGGTAAGACTTGCTCAATGCTGGACAGGGCAGGGTTAGCAGGACTTGCATTTTTTCTAATGAAGAGAAAGATATATAACAACATCCGTCAACTATCTTAACCTTGAGATCATTACCATTTTTTTCACTGGAGGATGTATTAAAACAGACATCATAACAATCTCACCCAGCAGGCAATATCTGCTCCTCTTCTTTAAACAGACTAATGAACTTTCTCCATTCCACAGGCTTTAAAAGATTTAATCCGAATCTGCATTTCAGCAAAATTAAAAAAGCAGCTAAATGTTACGAGGCATAAAAGCTTAAGATCTTTAATGCAAATGATCTACTGTTATTGATACCTTCATACCTGCACATGAGACTTGTATAAGTGCTGTCACTGACTGGGAACAGGAAACTGCTCAGGACTGACTTCAGGTCATCGTGTGACACAAAGCCGCTATCTGTGGCATCAAATGCCTGCAAGGCCTTCTCCACTAGAGAATGGTTTACGCTCAGCTATCACACAGAATATACAAGACATATTTAATATGTAGAGATTTGATACTAAATTCATTACTTTGTTAGTTAACAATCAACACATACTTTCTTCAGAAACTTGGCGTGAATTTCATCCATCGTATTCTCCGTCTCTGGTGAAACTGTCCAAGCTATGGTTCTGCTTCTCGGCCTGGCTTTGAAGCGGTTTACTGTATCCCAGTTTAAAGCTTGAACAGGTTAATTGGTGGATGATAGGGGAAAATAGACCATTTAAAGCAGCTTTTAAAAAGAGCAAAACTATTCTATTATTACATGTAACCCACTGGCTATGTACAAAAGGTTGTGAGCTATCTGCATTCTAAATGGAAACAAACTCATTGTGGCCTTCAAGTTCTTTAATTATATTTAATTTATTACTGTAATTTTACATTAATGGTTGAGTGAGAAATTATTATGGATCATGTTAACCAGCAATCCTATAGCCTTACCAAGTTTTGCAGATTCTGGTGGAATCTTCCTGTAATTCTCACAGTCAATTCCAAGCCTCTCCAGAAAATCTTTGTAGGATATTGTGCGTGAGTTGTTTGGACTATAGTGTGACCACAGTCTGCATAGATATTTTTTTCAGTCATATTTATAATAATTTAACATTAATCAAAATTAAGCTTTACAGTTGGGTACATTACATGTTTACCACTTGGTGACTTTAAGGAATGTAATGTACTTAATGGACCTGTGAAACTCCTGCTGGCTCAAAGGAAAGCAATAACTCTCCAGTACTCTCCTCAGTTCGTGGTGCTGGATCTGTCCATCTCGGTTGTAATCAAAGAGGCGAAAAGCTCTTGTGATGTTCTTTAAGTTGCCTCCAATCTTTCATAATCAAAAAGAAAACCAAAAAATTTTTATTCTGTTTTATTGTAAACTTTACTTTAAACGTGGTATTATTGTGATATTCTCGGCAAAAAATTCTAACCTTGTCCTTCAGACGGCACTGTATATCCCCAAGTGAAAAACTCTGATTACTGCTATTCCCAGATGAGATTCTACAACAAAAAGTGGAAATGCAGATATGCTCCTATGAACATTTATACAAATAAACCTAGTGAAAAAGCTCCAGTGATGACACACAATACCTAAATGGTGTTGATGAGACCTTGCAATATTGTTCCAGGAACTCCATATAGGGTATGGTTCCGTTCCTTTTCCTTGGAACCTAACACACACGTAACATGAGCAGATGTTCACACTGGGGATTTTGCCCTTGGCACTGGGTGATTTTGCACGCTCCATTTTTCATCAGAATGTGGATGTGGTGAAATATGAAATGAGTTTAAAAATAGAATTTACCCACCTTTGTTAACAAAGCATCAAATTGAGACTGGGTAAGGGTCACAAGAAAGCCCTCAACTACACGACGAAACTCCCCTTTGGTGACACTGCCACTGGAGTCCTGATCAAAGGTACGAAAAGCTGCTGCCAGGTCGTCCTTCCTGCCATGCACTTTCTGAGAAAGTATGACCTCAATGTCTACTAAAGTCAGAGACTCATCTGCCACTGACTGAACAGAAGAGGCTGGATGAGAGAATGAAGAATATCCAATACTCAGTAATGCATTCTTATGCATTTAGTTAATAGCTATTATGTTAGTCTGTCCTGTTTTACTTTACAGTTTAGGATATTGATCAGTGCTCTTCTCCTTTCTTAATGACTGGGACAGTCAACCTGGAGCAACATGCTTAGACCTTGCTTAGGTCAACAGGTGCAGCATTGCTCATGTCAGGATTCAAACCACAATATTTTCAGTTATCCAAAAATGTTTGATCTACTCAGATCACATCACCCCCCCGAATGAGGTTGAGGGTCAAACTGTACACCTATTCTATTACCAGCCCCACAACTTCTGACCACCTACTTAAGGCCCTTAACCCCGTCCCTGTAAATAGAAAATGTAATGGATAAGAGTGTCTGATAAATGTCCTAAATGTAAAAAAAAAACCCTTGCCTAATAGCCTGAACCGAAAGAAGAAGAAGAAGAAGAAGAAGAAGAAGAAGAATGATTAAACAAAGCAGGCCAGGAAGGCAATAACCCATAATGCACTAGATTTAATTTATTAATACCAGAGTTAGATTTAAGGGAATTCCTCCTGTTTGATGCTCGAGAGGCACTACTGGTTCTGGGGATGATGGTGAGGCTTCGTGACATGGGTCTTAGATCTGTGAGACCTAAGTTAAGAGGTGATGTTGACATCGCTGCTGCTGGTTAAATAAAACAGCAAAACTGTAGAAAGACATGTGTTGGTTTATTTCAATGTATCTGATTGATTTATTTTTCATTTTTAACCTTTCATGGCAATGTTTACCAATATACCAGTTCAATTAGTGAAACAGTTATAGTATAATACAAACTCAGTAGTGCCTATTGAAAAACTACGTTATTGCTATACAGTTGTTTTCTAATAAAAGTACTTTAGCCATACGAAGGTGAAATGCTGAAAGGCTCACCCAGGTTAAGGAAGGTCAATACCGGTGAATTCTTTTTCTCACGGCCGATTTTTAGTTCATTAGTTTTCCAGCTTGAACGCAAGAAGTTAATATGTAGCTCAGCTCGTTTACACTGTAACTAAGCAGTGGCGGAGCGCGTTGTCATAGAGACAGACGCGCACGCGGTCCGTCAGAACAGATTTCGATTAAATAAAACAAAAATGTATTTATTCTTTTAAAAATCTTTCTATAAAACGTATTTCGAGGTATAGATGACAGGACCTACATTTAGCCTTAATTAAGCGTCTCAGTTTTCACTTTAGGAGAAACAATGTTTAATAGATATTATCATTTTTATTGCTGTTTTCCCGAATTCTTTATTGTAGTCGTTTGAAAATGCTTGTCCTCTTTCAATGAGCGCATCTTCTCCTGAAATTATTCATTGAGCTGAAACTTTTTGTATTGTATTGACTTATTTCGGCGATATTAAAATGACAAGATTTTTTTAAGAAGTTGTCTTAATAATAAACATTTGTGGGGAAAATTGCACACTAACAGATTGCAATAAAAAAACATATGTAAATTATAAAGCAGCGCCATGACGCAAGCGCGAGGTCCGGCAGGAAGAGGCGGGGTTTAGAGGTGTCATGGCGGTCTCCTGCTGAATGGCTGACGTTAGTTGGTGTGTTATTAAGTGGCTGTAGAGTTTCCCCTCAGCGGATTTGAACAGTTATTGAGTTTTATCGACGTTTGAATGTAAAAAACAAAAACTCGTATAGCGATGGGGACCGTGCACGCCAGAGTGAGTGGCTGTTTTTTATATTATTAACACAGAAGCTTAGGCGATGACCTCTGAGCTGTACTGCACAGCTCCTCCAAGTTCAGTGCCTATTGAGTTTCTAACAGTGTGTCTGGTTTACTGTCTGTCACTTAAATTTAATTTATTTAAGTAAATTAAATTAATTACATATATTGTGTTGCTTTTAAATCTGCCACCGCTACTTGCATTTAAAATAAAACAGGGACGGTCTAGCTGGAACAACTTGGGCTTAAGGGCGTGATTGCAGCGAGTGATTGCAGCATTTAAATTTTTAGTTGTATTGTCTCAGCTAGGATTCAAAACCACAATGTTTGTTATTAATAAAAGTTTAAGCCACTCAGACTTTACCGCCACACCACCCAGCTTTGGTGTTATTATTATCATCATCATCCATAAAACCACCAGCAGGGGTGTTGGTGGCCTTCTTATAAATGTAAACTTGTCCGTGAAGCAGCATAAAAAGGTCACAATTAAAAAACAGAAGATTATTTAGGAGAAAAGATGATAAAGTAGAAGAATTCATGTGAAAGTGCAAATGCTGCTAAGATAAAAGTAGTCAGTAGAGTCTGAATAAAATAATCTTAACATAATCTCCTTTCTTAAACTGGTTTTGGTTGGGGCAGATCTGATATTCATGGAAATTTGATTCCAGATATTGCTTGGTTGGTTCCAAGACTATATATTTAAACGTATTTACATACTGTTTAGGAAATAATTTGCAGTCACTTTAAATAAATTTACTGTGCCTATTATAACTGCCTATTATAACTAATTTTATTCACTGTATATAAATGTACATTTAATGTATTGGTGTATCCACAGTACAAAAGCAGCACCTATGACAGAAGTAAATGTTTACATATTATAAAATAAAAATGATTTGGCATGTAATTCTAGTACAGTAGTATCACATATAAATATTTGTTCACAAGGAGCAGTCATAACATATATAATTCTACACTTTTCCTCTTTAGAGTTTGGACCCCCTCCCTATGCAAGGGCCTGAACTAGGGATGCAAGCAGATGACTTGGACCTGGCTGAACCAGAGCATGAGCCCCAACAGGAAGTTCTTGAAAATAAAGATGTGAGACTGCTTAATACCTTCTGATTATTCTTTGGTAATTCATATATTATTAAAAGATAATGTTGATTCTCTAATTCTGTAGGTTGTAGTTCAGCATGTGCATATAGATGGCCTAGGAAGAACAAAAGAGGACATCTTAACGTATGAAATTGCAGGTGTTTTCCAAGCCAAGAACTTGATCGAGGTGAGTGTTAGAAATTCATTAAAGAGACTCTTAAGAACAGTTTTAGAACAGATTAGAGCATGAATGTAATGGTGTGTGAGCACACGGGTAAGAGTTGTGTATGTTGTGTTGATGCTCCAGGTGATGAAGAAGTCTCATGATGCCAGGCAGAAGCTTCTGCGTCTGGGAATATTCAGACAAGTGGAGGTCGTCATCGACACCTCTCAAGGTCAGTTATTTTGATAAGTGGTGGCTAGCTAGACTTGCATTGTTTCTTTTCTGTAATATACTGTTTATTGTCATTTAAAAAACGATTCCTCCCAAATCTGGAATCAACTATAATTGTAGAAATATCTGTGTTGTAGCTTTCTCTCGTGAGACTTTTTTTCATGAACTCAATAACCGTTAAATCTGAATGCATTAATAAATCACAGATGTGTCTTATGGATTGGTCTTGGACAGTGAAAACTGGGTTAGTTTTTCTTTTGTATCAATAAAAAGAACTGTTGGGTAATTTGTCTTACTTTGGCGATGGTGTAGGTGAGGATGCGCTGCCCAATGGACTGGACGTGACGTTTGAGGTGAAGGAGCTTAGAAGATTGACTGGAAGCTACAACACCATGGTGGGAAACAATGAGGGAAGCATGGTGAGTAAATGAGCATCTTTAACCTTTTTCTGTATCATCAGTGTGGGAATAAAAGTACTATGGATAATAGTGTTAATAATTAAAACATGCAGTTTTCATGTTATTCACAAATATTTCATCCAGCCAATACAGTGTTTCTAAATAATTGAGAGAAACGTAGCAAAAAACATTTATTACAGGCACTCAAGCGCTGCTGTTCTTAATTTTTTTCCAAATCTAACTTAATTTTAGGTCCTGGGTCTGAAGCTACCCAACATTTTTGGGCGTGCCGAGAAGCTTACATTTCAGTTCTCTTACGGCACCAAGGAAACCTCCTACGGCCTCTCCTTCTTCAAGCCTCAGCCTGGACACTTTGAGCGCAGGTGTGATTAGTAGCATTTAATCAATGTACTATTCTTAAATAATAAAATTTGTTTCAGTTGTCTTGTCTTAGACTGGGGTTTTCTTTTTTAGTTTTTCCATGAATGTCTACAAAGTCACGGGGCAGTTCCCTTGGAGTTCACTGAGGGAGACTGATAGAGGGATCTCCACAGAGTTTAGCGTAAGGATTTTTTAAGAAGAAGCTTGCCTTTCTTACGTTTCAGAATGGAATATTCTCTTGTTTTTGAACGGAGATACATCTCAATATGAAAACGCAGAGTGCAGTATTGTGATTACTGCGGTCAACTCTAATGCAAAATGTTTAGATGCCGATCTCCTCTGTTTTTATCAGTTCCCCATCTGGAGAACGCACCACACACTTAAGTGGGAGGGTGTGTGGAGGGAGCTGGGCTGTTTGGCTCGCACCGCCTCCTTCGCTGTCAGAGAGGAGAGTGGACACTCACTCAAATCCTCCCTCTCGGTATGTCTCTGTTGTTTGTGATTATGGCCTTCTTATTTCAAAGTTTTTGTTTTTTATTTCTGGAATGACATGAACATTTTCTCTCTGCAGCATTCGATGGTCATTGACACACGGAACTCTGCAATCCTTCCTAAGAAAGGTGCCTTACTAAAGATTAATCAGGTATGTGGTTCTTCTCATTAAGACAAGCCGTAAACAAAGCTGAAACAATGCAAACTGTTGTGGTGCACACACTTTTCTGGCATTGCAGGAGTTGGCAGGCTACACAGGTGGAGATGCCAGATTCCTGAAGGAAGACTTTGAGATACAGCTCAACAAGAGTCTCCTCTGGGATTCGGTGAGAATGCAAGGCTCTGTTTGGGGCCAAGTTTCTATAGCAGAGTTCTTACTAGTGCTTGAAATCCTTCAAAATGCTTCAGTTTAATGCGGTGTTTTCATGGTTTAAAAAGAACTTAAAATCTGGAAAAAAGTGCTTGAAACTGTAATTACATTACTTTATTAATTATTATCTCTATCTAGCTGAATAGTTTGTTTTTTTGGTAAATACGCTGGAGAGAGCCTAATGATGGCAGAAGTTTTTGCATATTAAGTTTGTCGAATTTGCAGTTATCTTATAATAACACAATAATATATAGTACAGCCTGGGGCTGTGCGATTTATCAAATGTCAATTCACAGTTTCGATTCACACGTGTGTGCAATCTCATTTCTAATTTATGGTGATTCACACTCAGCCCACATTGGTGACGGTAATGCGCTTTTAGCTCCTTTTTTCGGCATAAAACCCTACTGAGACAGAAGAAAAGCAAAATGAACACCTGTGTATAGACTGAGTGCCCAAAAACACAAGTGCTATATGTTTTTTGTTTGTTTTTATTTAATTTATTGAAGTTCTATTATTTATGTTCTACAGATATTAAGTTATTTACTTTTAAGGGTCTAAAATGAGGAAAAGACCATTTTTTGTTACAAGAAACTTTCAAGTGCTGTGTATATTTTTTTTGTTGGAAGTCATTTTTTACTTTAGTGCAATAAATGTTTTTGCTGAAAAAAGGAGAATCGTTTGAGAGAATCGTGATCTCAATTCACATGGAGAAAAATCGTGATTCACATTTTAGCCAGAATCGTCCAGCCCTAGTACAGTCTACAGAAGTAGCGGTAGAAAAACAGGTGACTTATAAGACGATTCATAGAACCACAATATATACAAATATGAAATTAATCAAAGATGGAATCAAACACACTGAAACATCTATGACTTTAAAGTACTAAATCTGACAAAAGGTGTGTGAACTCTGGTGTTGGCAGTGTGATGTTGGATCTTTAGACAGTATAGGGAGAATATGAAGCTGCTGCCGCTTTTTTGAGCACTATTCTTCCCTGTAGGTCCTTTCTGCCTCACTGTGGGGTGGGTTACTGTTGCCCATTGGAGAGAAACCAACGTCCATTGCTGACAGGTAAGTGAATATTGATTTTCCTTAGGGCTGTGCGATATGTCTCATATCATGATGTCATTTCTCATCCCAAAAACAATATTTATCACAAAAAAGTATGTTTTCTGTAAATTAAGTGGAACTTTTGCAAGCAACAACTTCTGTCTGTGCATGCACCACTGTGCCTATGAAACTGACAGTAAAACACCAGTTATTTCCACTGTTTAGTTTGTTAAAAAAGTTTTTGCAGCACACTATTTTAACAGTGCTTTTTACACCGTTGAAAACAGGATTTGACCTGTAATACGAAATGATAGCCATTTTAATTCTATGTGAAAAACCAACTTAACCAGCTTATACCAAAATTTCTGTGATGACAATACAGAAGAAAAAGCCACGTTGCCATAACCTGGATCGTTCTGTAAACATGGTAACCGACTTAATGCAAAATTATGTGAACACCTTAACCTGGGCAGTTGGTAGCGTAGCGGTAGGGCTTTCGCACCGTGATCACTGGTAAAGTTACCACTGAGGTACTCATGAGCAAGGTACCGTCCCCGGGCACTTGTTAGCTGCCCACTGCTCCTTTACTGATGGGTTAAATGCAGAGGTCACATTTCATTGTGGTGCACTGTGTGCTGTGATGTGGTGTGTTCACAATGACAAATAATCACTCACTTTTCATTTTTAATCCGTTTATCACCAAGTTATAACTGCCATATTCTAAAAAAAAAGAGTGCATGTACACACTGTGAATGTCGCGTTCTTCATTTGTAATTAACCAGCTTTTAATGATTCATTTTTAATGCTTTAGATAATGGGAAAGACCTGTAGGCAACTTTTAAAGTGAAATGTCTTTTAAGATCACGGCTAATTGTGTATGATAGTGGTAGGGCTCAGAAGTGAACTGTTCTGACGATGTTTGACTTTGAACCATCAGGTTTTATCTGGGAGGCCCAACCAGTGTGAGGGGCTTCAGCATGTACAGCATTGGACCACAGAGTGAAGGTAATGGTTTTACCATGAATTTACTACATATCACACACTCAGTATTTACTGTTTATTTTAATTTGATCTCAACTACAAGTTGATGGGGATTTTATATTTGACATTTACTGCACATAACATATACACGCATATAGTTCAGCCTAAATCATATTTTTCCACCACATTTTCACATTTCTGGGTATTTTCACAAAAAGCGAGTTTTGATTATGAAATTTTGTTTGTGCCTTTTAAAAGCTAACAGTGCTGTCATTCGGGGTTTGGGTTGGGGGTAAAGTTGGCATATGCCTGAAATGGATCACTTTATAAGACAATAGTACTTTTTTTGTGTAAAACATGAATCAAATTAGGGGTCAAGCTGTCTGTTTTTCCAGGGCTGATACTTTGAACTACTATTGTTTGCTGTAAAAATAAAAATTCATATAAAACTTTAGAATAACAAATACTGTATTTAACCCCCTTTTAGCAAGTTCTTTTCATCATGCTAACCCCCTTTTAGCTAGAACTTTTCATCATGTTCTTAATACAAAAAGTGCAGGAAACTTTCAGTGTCTTTAGTGTTGATAGGCTAAACTTTTAACAAATCGGTAATCGCAGTGTGGAGGCCAGGACATTCCTCCAGGACCACAGGGTGGCCGAGAGTGACGGCTGCATCACAGCCAAATCTTATTGGCATATCGGATTAATGAATGACCAAAAACAATAACTGTAAAGCGGCTAAATATCGGCACTGATAATCGGCCAGGACTGATAATCGGCCAGCACCTAGTTCAAATCACATCTTTCTGTATAGTTCTCCGTCCCTTTAAGATGAATCTGTTCTGGTCAGTTTACCCAGAAATGCTTCTCTATCCTAGTGTTAATGATTTTGAAGAGTGTTATTAGTATTTTTATAGAAACACAAGGTAGACGGTGTCCAGTTGTGTTCATGTAGTTGGGTTCAGCCAATTTGCTTGTGTCATTCTTCCTGGAAGGTGATTACCTGGGTGGAGAGGCCTACTGGGCCGGTGGTCTTCACCTGTACACACCTCTACCCTTTCGACCCGGCCGAGGGGGCTTTGGGGATCTATTCAGGACACACTTCTTCCTCAATGCTGGAAACCTGTGCAACCTCAACTACGGTGAGTGCAGCGTCTGCACGGGCTAAAATAATTCAATCAAAATCAAAGCAAATGTTATTTGTCTTGTCTAATAATACTTAGTGTAAATATATTGGGAGTATATATTGGAGTGCTCAGTTGTGTTACTATGTATAAAACAGACAGCAAACAAATCTCAGGCATTGATATAAGATAAAATTATAATCATGAGTTACAATGTTTTTTAATATCTTCTGTGACTTTATGTTGATTTTTAACGTTATTTATGACGCACTTCCTACAGTTAAATGTACCAGGGGTTTAATTTTTTTTGTTTTCTAGGCGAGGGTCCTCGAGCCCACCTGAGCAAGCTGGCCGAGTTTATCCGCTGGTCTTACGGAGCTGGCATCGTGCTGCGTTTGGGGAACATTGCTCGGCTGGAGCTCAACTATTGCATTCCCATGGGCGTCCAGAGCGGAGACAGGTACACACACATGGCTGTTGTAGTACTTCACTAGTTTTGTGTTTTCCCCAAAACAAAGATTCCTGTAGAGTTGATGTGGTCAGACAAGTTTCTTTTGAATTATTGCTGATTTTGGTAACCAAGTAGCATGAACTGGCTAAACTTTAATGCCCTTTAATATCCACATAGCAAACAACTGTCTACTGTATTTAAAAAATTTTAATTTACAAAATAAAAGTTTGGACATCAATCCTTACTTAATTTTGTCTTAGCATCAGACAAACACTTCAAAGGTTTTGTTTAATCGCATTTATTAGTTTGAGATGCTTTTCCACCAGTATAAAGATTGTAGCACACACTGGATATTTTTCCTACGAAGTGTTGAAAACTGGACCTAAACATCTACAGGAGTATTTTACAAAATCATTTAATGCTGCCTTTAAAATAAATTTATATTTAGCTGTACACTGATTGGCTATTCTGTATATTTATATTCTGTATATGTAATTATTTATCAATTTCCAGTATTTAAGCATAAACCATTATACCAAAATTCCATTAAGGAACATACCATTCAACCAGGGCTATTGACTGGTATTGTAGAGATATTATGAGTCTTTGAGCAGTTCAATTCAGGATTTGTTTGCATGTTTCTTCTCTTAGGATATGTGACGGAGTGCAGTTTGGAGCAGGAATTCGCTTCCTTTAACGTCCTGAAGACATCAACGTGTCAACATTGGACAAAAGGATCATTTTAAATGTGTGTGTAACTCAAATGCAGCTTGTAAAACATTGTCTGAAACCAAAACGAAAACCTGCATCTCGATCAAAAGACAGTTAAGGAAAAGATCCCAACAGTGCTCTTATAATTTGTGATATTTATTCATCTGAACAACAAAAAGTAAATAAATATTTTTTTTCCTTCCTTTAAAAATGTCACGTCGTTTTTATCCTCTTTTGAGGAGTCTGCACTGGACTCATATTCAAGAGATTTTTAGTGTTTTGTATTTCATTCATTTGTAGAATATCAGGAATAAACAGAACAGCAAAGTTAAATGGAAAAATGCTATTCCGCAAGCAGTGTTTGGGGACGGGGGCTTGCTCATGAGTACCTCAGTGGTACCCATCTGGTGAGTGATTATTTGTCATTGTGAACACAGCACAGCAGACAGTGCACCACAACGAAATGTGACCTCTGCATTTGACCAATCCCAGCTGACAAGAGCAGTGCTCATGAGTCCCTCAGTGGTAACTTTACTGACCTTCTAATCACGGGGCAAACACCCTACCTTTATGCCACAAACTACCCCGGTGACCTTCTGATCATGGGGCCATCTCCCTAACTGTTACACTACCAACTGCCCTCAACCGTGCCAGGCCAGGAGTAGGGGTGTAACGATATTTCAGTCGACACCAATACATTGATTCAATGAACAATGAGTCCATGGCATCGAACCAAAATGGTCAGACGTCATGCATATTGTAACATCACTTTATATTGAACA
This sequence comes from Distichodus sexfasciatus, assembly GCA_032718565.1. Taxonomy (NCBI): domain Eukaryota; kingdom Metazoa; phylum Chordata; class Actinopteri; order Characiformes; family Distichodontidae; genus Distichodus; species Distichodus sexfasciatus. Next base: position 2,867,881 of record JAVGVS010000011.1, on the reverse strand, counting down.
GGAGATCTATTTTTATTAAAAGAAAAGTGTGTTTTTATTCAAATGTCAAGTTTAGCTCTGGAATTAATCAAAGTGAATTTATGACTTGGTGTGATATCAGCAGATATCAAATAGTCTGCTGAATGGTTATAATATTGTATCATCATGAAATTTCGGATTTACGTTCCCAACCAGTAGTACCACAGTTTCCCCGCTAGATGTCCTCATCTCTCAGCAAAGCCTTCTCCCCGGCTCCTGCTGTTCACTTGCACTGATTGGATGGACATGGGCCTGCCTCCAGAAATCGCTACTAATCCTCTTAGGACCGACAACTCTGTAACCCGCCCAATCCCCTGCCTCTCTGCTGTAACCCCCCACCGCCCCCACCTCGCAAATTCCCTCCCTCCTGTCCCGGCCCTCTCCCCTCCTCTCCCTTACCCTCCCCCTCGCCTGTGAACTCGCTGTGTGAGGAGAGTGTAATCCAAGTGGATTACGGTGCAAAGAGGCGGATTGAGTCCGTTGGCGTTGGGTCCCTGTGGCTACCTTGTCAAAACTGTTCAGCGGGTCTTTTGCACTCGGACGCAAGGGTTGCTCTTACGTTCTTTCTGTTTTCAGGAAACATCCAAATCTAACTTGGATTTCTGTGCATAGGGAGTTGCAACTTGCAGGAAAAGTGGGAATCTTTGGGCAAATATGGATTTCCATTTTTAGGGAGCAGCTTCACAGTTAAATGGGAAAAGATCAACCGGTGCAGATTGGATTATCTGGATTACTGTATTTTTGCATTTTGACCCCAGTTTCACTATGAAGGATGTGGAACCGGGGCTTGTGAAGCTTGTGAGCAGTGTTTTGGGGAACACCTGGCCCAGACCGGTGGACTTTACTAGATGGGCAAACTGCATAAGCGATGATGAGGAGCTCTGACCTGAAGAGGTTTGAAAATCGTAGTTGGGTCAGTAAGAGTAAATGTGAACTCAGGCCAACACTCCGGTGGAGTTAGGAGGAGTAAAAGTGAGTCCTGTTGGACTACTGGTTCAAGGTCTGTGCTACAGTGGATACGAATGGGCTCCTCTAGGATGTTAGTCCATGACAGGAGAGGGCCTTCATGGGTCACCCTGTTCCTCCTTTTTTTGGGCTATTTCTGCCTCTTGTCCAGAGCGCAGATGAAGATTCCACCAGAAACGTAAGCTACACCCTTTACATACACTCTTCTTTGGCATACAATATGTGTAGTAAAGCATGTTAAAGCATCTGAATGGCTGTAGTGCTAGAAAAGTGTTTTTCAAAGTGAATTCATCTGACATATTCTTATGGTCATTCTATTCATATTACCGCTGTCACATAGAGAATAGTAAGCAATAGCAAATCGTTTTTGTGTAGTGTTGCTTGGATTCTTCATCAACAAATTACAGGATATAAGGCATTTCCGCTTGGTAGAAAATGTGGTGTTCCTCCCTTCCTTGTTTGCAATAAGGAACTTGTGATATTTGTGGCCTCTGTTGCTCACTCGCGCCTAGAAATTTGTTTTCAGGTTTTCGCAACCTGAAGTCTTACATCTGCACCAACATCTTCAAAAACAAACCTTGGGCCCACGGAGCTATTTTGGATTTTAATTCCAACTTAGGTCCAAGCTGCAGGGCATTAGAGAAGAAACAGTTGTGGAATGCAGGTTTATGCCATTTGTAATAACTCTCTGATCAGAAAAGGTTTCTCCAAAATCCATTTCTCATGGGATTCTAAATTTCATTCAGCAAATGGAGGATAAAATACAGAATCTGGTCATATGACAGGCCCCATTTGACGCAGGTCCTGTAATGGCTAAAATGTTCCATGCACATGATGTAAAGCAATATAAATATTGATCATGTAAATACATTTTTAAATTTATAGACTTAAAATAAGCACAGAGCTATTCATTTTAGAATGTCACACAGACTGTTTACTCTGTGTTTCCTAAGTGCATCCTGTTCGGCATGTCACGTCAGCGTGTGTAGAAATTGTAGTCCAGGTTGGGCTTATGGTGTCATGCTGGATGTTGCCCTGGTTAATATAATACTGGAGAGTGGCCATACACTCATGCTAGCACACAGATGGTCATATGGTCACCCACATGGAGACAGGAACTTCACTCTTATGCACGTTTGCTTCTCTCAATGGGATACATGGCCATTAATATCTTCTGATTGCACTTTTTGTGTGTTGTATCATTTTTAGCATGCGTACACTGAGCCAACCATTCTCAAGAAGAAATTTGTTGTTTGATCTCACAGTTTGCACAAAGACTCTGGTATTTACCAATGTTTTCTTATTTGAGGTTTGTTCTTGGTAAGGAACTGAATATTCAACTGTTGAAGACCACACTTTCACAAATTGTATTGCATGCCTATTTGGCCAAAATATTAGCTTATTGGGTTTTCTTCAATTCCATAAATGTATCATATTATGCTATTTAAAGTCTTAACTCTCTTAAGTTTAAAAAAACATGAAAATATTGGTGAATGAAGGCAATAGTTTTGATATACAGTAACTGAGTAAAGAAAACATGAGTTTGCTTCATGTTTGAAACCAGAGCCTGTGTACAAGAACCACATACATCTAAAAATCACTGTGGAGCCTCATTTCCTGTGACTGATTGTAATGGGCGTTTCCCCTTCTGTCAGTTCATTTTCTTTTGCCATTACTTTTCTGTGTCTGATTGGGTCTTTATTGGACTAATGACAAAGCCGTAATGGTGTCACAATCCAATATACCACCAAGACGCACAAACATATCCCCTAGATATGTCCTGACTCCTGGGCCCTTTCAGGTCAGAGATGGTTAGTGGCTCATGGCTCAGCGCACTAAGCTTCTCTGGCCAAAATATCTCTCATGTTTTGTTGGTAAAATATATTGTTCTGTAAATCAATTTGCTGTGTTTCATGAGAGGATAGATTTGATTGTAGCCATTTAAAATTTAATTGTGTCATTTTATTTCATGTTTAACCTTCTTTGAATGTTAATTTAGATAAATTATTTTTACTAGACAGCAGCTTTATGAATCAATTTCACAAACGATTACATTCATTATTCTTAATTATTATGTAAATGTTTAGGAAATCACTGTCGTTTATATGTATATTCATTCAATTACACAGTCGGTATGTACATTACACTCATTGTTGCATTTTTTACCAGTGTAATTTCTAGAAGAATAATTGCATAGAAGGTCTAAACCTTGACATTTTCATAGCTTCAAAACCCTCAGTAGCAGTTTGCCAACATAAAAATGGATCTTTTCAAAAAAGCACATTAATTATTCTCCACTGATGACTTTCTTTTTTCCACCCTTCAGCATTCAAAAATGGGCCAACAGCATTTCACAGCAACTGCATGGAGTCGCTTTAAAGTACTCAGGAGCTGCCCTGCTGCAGAAGGTAAATCATGTGTATCATCAGATCATCATATTTCATGATCTCTGTATCTCGTTTTCTTTAGGAGTCTAATCTCTAATGTTAACTGTGGTTCAAAAACTACTTAAGTTTGCATGCATTTTCTTCTTTTGGATCTGATACATTCATTCATTCATTCATTCATTTATTCGTTTATTCATTATCCAAACCGCTTATTCCCAACTGGGGTCGCGGGCTGATAAATTCAGATTTCATTTCATTTTCATGTCAAATATGAATGACTTACTCACGAATCTGTGGATGACCCAAAAGATTATGTCTCATACTTTCTCCTTTGTACTACTCAGCACTACTGCATGTTCAATTACAATATATGAAAATAAATATATAGTTTTTAATTGAGTATGTGTTTAAGAGGAAAACGTCTGATAACAAGCTTGACTCATTGAGTTATCTGAAATGTAGTGCCTGTTTGACAGAATCTACCCACAAAGCAAAAAGGCTGCATTCTGATACCTCGACCAACTGTTCCAATGTCCCGAAAATTCGGACTGTAGATTCTTCTCCAACATCCCATTCTAACAGTCTCCAGTACAATAGTTCAGCATCTCCTTCACTACTGCCTCAGGGACAGTATTGTCTCTGATTGGTGGCTGTGTATGCGAGCATGTTTTGGGGAACAGTCTTGGATAGTTCAGTCGATCGCTACAGCGGGAACGCTAACAGGATCTGCTTAACGCTCTGATTTAGTGCTTTGTGCTCTTTACCATAATGCTCATGAGGATTTGGCAAGCCAGAGCTTGTTTTACTGAGTGAGGTCCAGTTGCTATATTTGATAATAATGTCCTCCTTTGGTCAAGTTGTTTATCCCTTGCTCTGATATTTGTTATATTTACTGTTAATAGTATTAGAGTGCAATTGCTTACCATCTCCATCAGGTTAATCAGGTAAAAGCAGTCTTCAAACATCCTAAACGTATAAATAGTCAAAAGTCATTGGTAAATTGTCCTTAAAAAAAGAAATAATACTTATTTCTAATGAGTTATGAGCAGAATTCATATGGAACAAATGTATCAATTCACATTATACAGCACAATCAACATCCAGAAATTCACTCTGACATATTTTCTATGTTTGTGTGGCATAGTCCATGTAGAAGAAACGCATAGTGTAGTAAAATACACAAGTGACATAAGGAGTGTGTGGGAGATCATGTTAAAGCTTGCGGTTGCTTGTTTTAATTCTTTTCTGTGATACAATTAATCCACAGATTAAGTCAGTGAGATGTGGACTATCTGAGATTTTGTTCGGCTCCTTTTAGACTTTGCTAAAGAAGCAGGCCAAAATCCTTCTTGTGACACCTATCTCTTTTTTGTCAAGCAAATGCATAAAACATTCATAAAATGACTGCATACATTTCCAAGAAATGAAATTATGAAGTTTAAACTGAAACCATATATGTTACATGTGCATATAAACCATACAGCATATGCATATATCTTTTAAACATGAAGTATTGCTGTCTAACAGTTATTTTGATCCATCCAGAAACTCAAAGATGTGGAGTCCATTATCCGGATAGAAGATGTGGATGGAACTGACTTAGTTCAGGAGTTTGCAGAAGAAATTGAGAAAATGCTGGGAAGCAAGATGAAGTCAGTCAAGGTCAGAGCCTCGGTGGTGGTGTGCTATTTTAGCACTTCATTTAGCACAATAATTATGTAGGTTGGGAATGTTGCCAAAATTACCATTGTACACATGCCATTCTACCTCTCTGCCGGGTCATGTTTATTATGAAATGATGTTTCTCTCAAGGTCATGGTTTTAATTCATGTAAAAATATGTGCTGCCTTTGGTATATGGAACTTAGGTCTTTGCATGTATGATTAGCTGTTTATTTTGCTGAAAGATAAAAGGAGAAAAATATCTGCACGTGCTCATTAATTAAATGCTCTGTCCTCATGTGATCTCTCTCTCTGTCTCTCTCTCTCTCTCTCTGTCCCTCTCTCTCTCTCTCTCTCTCTCCAGAGGCTTGCAGACACAGCTGAAGATGCAGATTTATATCACGAGTTTAATTCAAGTTTAGAAGTGAGACCACAGATGAATAAAATTTGAAAATTGACATTATAACAACACAGATCTGTTATTCAACACTAATACATTAATTACCTTTTTTTAAAGAACCAAACAAAACATGAGCTACATTTTTTATTTCATTTGGACAGTTTGACTATTTCAACGCCATGCTGGTCAACACGATGGATGAAGAAGGCAACTACATTAATCTTGGTGGAGAGTTTCCACTTGAAGAGAACGAGCATTTCAACAACCTCCCTGTCAACACGCTAATGAGTGACATCCAAGTCCCAACCAACGTCTACAACAAAGGTGCCATTCCACCAAAATGATAAAGATTTCAGCGAAATATAATCTTAATATTTTTAGTTGGATTGAAAATGTAAATATGTTTCCTTCAATGCTCATCCCTTTTGTTTCTGTGAGTTCAGATCCAGACATTCTTAATGGAGTTTACATGTCCGAGGCCTTGAATGATGTTTTCATCAATAACTTCCAGAAAGACCCGACTCTCACATGGCAGTACTTCGGCAGCTCCGCGGGTTTCTTCAGGCTCTATCCGGGTACAGTGAGAGACGTGTTTCACTCCTGGAACTGCAATGCAATTAGATCAAATATTCTGGATTGTCTAAGAAAACTCCTAAATACCTACATCATAACTGGTAACAAACACACACAATTTTTATAGAGTAATAAAGTTTTATATAGAGTATAGCTTCAAATTATGTGATGATGGCAGCAGCCTCCTAGCTCTGTTGATGCACCAACTGTTTACTGCTTAAGCACAAGTGTGTGGGAAACAGGTTACACAGTATTGTGGCATTTAAATTGATTAAAATTTGATTTTCTTTATGTATGCTTATTTTGACTTTGTTTATTAAAGATAATAGTTAAGTCTACAGGAAGATGACAGCATGCTTTAACTAACTTTTGCGAAATTAAAACATATTTCACTAACGTTACACAGAATCTTCTGTCTCAAAAAGTCTGGTCAAATTACACAGCAGTACACAGAATGTGGTCTATTGCATATATGACATCACATTCAAATTTGGAAAATTTATTTTCTATATTTCTCATATACAAAAATACTGAACACAACAGTGCTTTGAGAGAAAGTAGTTAATTATTTGTAATTTACTAAATATAATTGTGCAAAATATATATAATATATATAACACATATAATGTTTTGAATTCTAAATACGTATTTTATATTCAAGCATTACAAATAATCCCTGATTACTGTCCTCCATCAGGCCTCTTTTGAAGCTGTTTTGCAGGGCTGTCTCCGTAATTTAGGAAATGTCACTTTTTCCCTAACCCCAACCCTTATCAGATTCTGTTAAAGCATTGTCATAACTCCAGCAAATGAGTTCTCTCACTAATGTTTTATTAACGCTTTTGGTAGTGTACAGTTCAAGACTGGAAGCCATGACAGTTTATCATCATTTTTTGACTATATACCTACTTGGTGGGATATTTAGGGTTTTGTTGACTTTGCAGTGACACTGACATATATAAAAATCTTCTTGCAACACACTGTCACTACAATATCAGTGTTACAGATGTGTTGATGTGTTGTAGCTTAGTGTATGTTTTTACTTTTCCAACCACCCATTAGGCATCAGGTGGACTCCAGACTCGAATGGAGTGGTCGCCTTTGACTGCAGGAAGAGAAACTGGTAAGAGAAACTGTTTTTATGATGCCGATGCTTACCTAGGGTGCAATAGCAGATTAGCTCAATGGATAGCACCCAAAATGTCTGCGGCTTGTAGCAACTGCAGCACAGCCAACCCAACCCTGATCCCACTCAAAGACTTTAATCCAATCCTTAAGTGGTTAACAGCTCAATAGCCAGGTCAGTGGAGCTCACATGGACGCCATATGGGACTGTTTATACAGCCGTAGATAATAGCTGGAAAGCTGGTTCAACTAGCATGAGGGTTTCTTCATTTTATTCCCTGATATTGTGGCAATCACGTAATGCCTCTATAAAAAGTTCTAATGCACGTAACCTGCTCCTGAAACCATGCTTCAAAAACGAGAAAGCAATTTATGATATTTTACTTCTTATTCCAAAGAAAGTAAACTATTTTCTATGACTTGTCACATCACATCGTATTGTATAAAAAAGGATGACGGCGGTGATTATGTAACTTCATCTATTGTCGAGTGTTGTGGTGGACCATGCCTCTCCTAGTTTAGCGCTTGAGTGAGACTCCGCAGAAATGGCAAGGCCACATTTTTAGTATGCAGTTGTCCCATGTTTTCACACACTGGAACATCCCTGCAATGCATATTTTATTGTTTCCCTCTGTTTCATTACTCCCAAATGAACCTCAACAGTGCATTTTAGTTAGTGTTTTGATGCAGAGGAACTAGCTAAAAACCAGGTTTAACAAATATTACACCAAACAGATTCCAGCCCCATTCACACTTCTAACTTATATGAATATGAATATGAATAAAAACTAAAGTAGGCACATTCTGAATTTTTGGCATAAATCACATGCAGCTAAAAAAACTAGCTTATCATCAGCGAAACATATTATAAAACGCTGTTTTATGCCCGTTACATTTTTTACAGTGGCAATGTTGCACAACCAAATACTACATCGTCACAAAAAAATTGTTACTATTACTTTTCTCTATTTACATGGGCGGGTCAAGATGGAGTTTATGTTGGCAAACATGGAAGCAAAAAATCTGTAGCCTTATTTGTAAATGTATATATGATATATCAAAATGCATGACTCTGAAAAGCAAAATGATATGGACAGAACACACACAGCTGAAACCTTTTTGTTATTAAGAATTATATACATTTTCATGTTACTTTCAACATCCTGTTTAATATTTTAAATTAACTTTACCCTACAGCACAAATATTAACTGTTATTGGATGAAATACTGTAGCTTCGATGTAGATAGCTACTTTTTTCCTTTGTAGCTTGTAGTGTAGCTAACTACTATAAAAAACAGGAGCTTGGCTGTAGCTTAGTTACTTTTATCCATAAAACTCTTGTTTTAACGTAGCTTCCCCAACACTAATGGCATGCTTAAAGTTCCTTTAGCTTTTATTCATTTTTAGCTTATCTCCGGGTGGTGTATCCATTTTAAAAGAAGAGATAAAGAGAACATCCTAAGCAGGATTTACTCCTGGGAAACTGCCATATATATTTTTTGTGTAGTGCTGCAAGTGAGGGTAGTCTAGTGGTTACCTAGTGGTACTCACCTCTGGACCATGAGGTTGGGGGGTTTGAATCCTACTACCACCCCTGGGTTCCTCAGCAAGACCGTTATCCCCACGTTTCTCCAGGGAAACTGGAGTAATTAGGAAATGGAAATTCCGCTGCATAAGAGCATCTGCTAAATGCTATAAATGTAAATTAAAGTTGTGATCTTGCCACTGAGCTGCACATCTCCACCTCCACAGGTACATTCAGGCCGCTACTTCTCCTAAAGACATTATAATAGTAGTGGACGTCAGTGGCAGCATGAAGGGACTGAAGCTGACCATCGCCAAGCACACCATCAACACCATCCTGGACACGCTTGGGGAGAACGACTTTGTCAATATCATTGCAGTAAGAGGGATTTTGGACTTTTAACAGACAATGATTCCGCTATTTTAAAATTTTCATAAAATATTTAATTGATGAAATCTTGTAATGTCTGGTCATACGCATGTTTGTCTGCAGTACACCGATTACGTTAGCTATGTGGAGCCCTGTTTCAAAGGCACGCTGGTGCAGGCCGACTTGGACAACCGCGAGGTAAATCAATTATCCACGTCACTTGAGCGCAGATCACAAAGCCAGCAGTTCATGAAGAGGTACCTCAGGAGACCTGGAGATGAACTTTGCAGTGTTCGCTACACTTTTTTTGGGTGTGGAAAAAACATTGTTTTGACATGGCCCACTTTTTGGGGGTTTGGATTTGGCACAGGCGCACCATCATCTAATGCTCAGCTTTACCTGTTGTATTTTAGAAGCCATGTAGGGACAAATCTCTCTGCTAATCTCAGAATAACACAATCCTTTATTTCAGGGAATTCAGTAAACAAGTGTTCTGTCAGAGAGGAAAAAACTGACATTAATATGAATCAGTCTAGTATTAAAATGCATGCAATGTATTTTTATACTGCAAACAAAGAACATAAATGAAACATTATTTTAAATGAATAGTAAGCAGAAAAATATTAACACAATGTACCAAAAATCCACAGACAAAAAGAATGTAAAATTCTTTTTAAAAATTTAATAAATGCATTTATTATAATTATTAATTTCTTGTTATTAATTCAAATTTGTAGTTATATTTTGCAAACAGAACTGCACGTTTAGGGATTTGTGCATTTGAGTTTTTGTTTGTCTGATAAAACATTGTCTGCAGGGCAGACTGTTGTGTACTGTTAGGTTTGTATGTTAGCGTAGGTCAGTGTGCCAGGGCCTGTTCAGGGCAGTCAGAGCTTAATGCAAGCTGCCCGGGCTGTAGGTAGAGCTTGTAATGATATTCTAGGTCTTATCTAGATCACATCTGCTCACAGGCCTGCCTCGGATCCTCCCAGAAAATCTCACACTTAAGAGACAACACACTTAAAGGAACGTTCAGGTGTAGGGCCTCCAAAGGTGTGGGGCCAGCAGTGCTTTCTTCATGTTGCTTAGGAACAGTGCTAGAAAGGTTCACTTCAGATCAGGAACTTTTATTTATATAATATTTATATTGTTAACCACAAGAACAATTATAATTTTATTTTGCCATCTAAAATTAATGAAAATAATTATAATTATAGGGCGGCACGGTGGCGCAGTGGTTAGCGCTGCCACTTATTTCGCAAAAGAAGGTCCCGGGTTTAAACTCTGGGGATGGCCGTAGGGCCTTTCTGTGTGGAGTTTGCATGGTCTCCCCGTGTTTGCGTGGGTTTTCTCCGGGTGCGCCGGTTTGCTCCCACAGTCCAAAGGCATGCACTATAGGTTAATTGGTGACTCTGAATTGGTCCCGTAAGGTGTGAATGTGTGTGTGATTGTGTGAGTGTGTGCCCTGCGGAGTGTTGGCACCTGCCCAGGGTTGTTCCCGGGATAGGCTTCGGTCCCCCCGTGACCCCAGCTGGGATTAAGCGGTTAAGATAATGAATGAATGAATAATTATAATAAAATAAGTTACATTTGTGAAATTCTGCAAACCATGTTTTATTTAATGAGAATGCATTAAGCAAACATTCGAAATGTTTTTTTTTTATTAACTGATTCAAAAGCGTAAAGGTGTAACATGTTTTAAACCAATGTCTGTGGTTCTAGAATATGTATGAAAATTGGATATAACGTCAATATCTGTAATTTGTGGGAAGAATAAAGAATAAAAGAATAAAATGACGTTCTCTCATATTGCTCTTTATGTTTCATCTGCAGCATTTCAAACTGCTTGTTGAAGAGCTGCAGGTAAAGGGTGAGGCAAAGGTGAAGAAGGCAATGAAGGAATCCTTTAGGGTGCTAAATGAGGTCAGTGCAGAACATTATATTTATAGACCATGACAAACTGATCTGACTTTACACTTCAAAGGACTACTCAACCCAAAAACTATATATTTGTTAGGCCATATTAGTATGTCATGCAGCAGCAGCGTTGGATCTCTGACTTTCCTGCACTGTGGGCCACATTAGCATTTTGATGAATATCCATTATATATCCAGACTATCCGTTAATAACTTATGGCATCATGGTTAGCACACACTCACACACACGTACATGAGTGAGCACACGTGAATCTCATTTCATTCTCTGTCTGACTCCTGGTCTCCCGCAGGCCACAGCTAATGGGCAGGGCAGCCTTTGTAATCAGGCCATCATGCTCATCACAGATGGAGCCATGGAAGACTTCAAGTCTGTTTTCGAAGAGTTCAACTGGCCTGATAAGAAGGTGATGAGCAATCTTTAAACCCTGTAAAAAATCTTTAATAGAAAATTATTTGCATTAAAAACACATTTTTTCACATTTTATTTCCTGATTTTCCAAAACGGTGACAGCATTTTTAATAAATGTGACCCGATCTGCCATGATGAGTCGGAAGTCGGCGTTCTATTTATTTAGATACGGGCCGATTATGTTGACAAACATCAAAAATATCGATTCTTCTTTTTTGGTCTTATATGAAAGAAAAGGTCTTCAAAATTAATTATTTTGAAGTTTGAAATTATATTTTTGAAGTTTTTCAACATAATCAGCCCGTATCTAAATAAATAGAACGCCGACTTCCGACTCATTACGGCAGATCGGGTCACAGATGTATTATTTTAATAACCTTCAGCTTTATTTGAATTAGTAAAGAGGAAATTAAATAATCTACTTTAGCAAAAGGTTTTATTGTTTAGTCTTAAGCCTTTGTTAAGTGTCCCATATGTCTCCTCCATGCCCTGCAGGTTCGTGTCTTCACCTACCTCATCGGCCGAGATATGACCTTTGCTGATAATGTGAAGTGGATTGCATGTAACAATAAAGGTTAGTTTCACTAAAGTCAAGCAGTATAATGACCATCTTACAAATGTTATAACCAATTATATTACAGGAGCAATGAGTAAAATTATCAATTAGATGTTCCTCCATGAATTCTGAGACTTTATGCCGACACATTGTGGGACGGATGCATCTAATTCCATAACTGCACTATAGCCCTCTACTTGGAATCCATGCAAATTAATTATATATTAAAACATGAGCATTTCAATGATATTTGCCTTTACCCATAACTTTGGCAAATGTTGACCAGAATTCAGAATAATGACAAAGACCTTTTGCAAGGACTTGCAAAAATATATATCTATATCTGCAAAAACAGATTATGAATTTGGTCATAAATTGCCATTCTTTTGTTCACTATTAAAATTCCATGCATCATTAACATCCAGAAACTTGGTAATGGTCACACTCCAAAGACTAGTATTATAAATTGTTTTTTTTTCACTTTGGTGGCAGCAATGTGTAACAAACGTTTCGGCCAAGCAGCCTTCGTCTGTGTTCATGTTAATGCGTCATTGTGTCATTGTGATCATTGTCATTTCACAAGATATTGTAACTGTACTATTTAAGGTAGAGGGCAAGATTTGGGTTTAAGGTCGTGGTCAATTTACAGCAAAATCTTGAAATTAGGTTTTTAAAACAATGGTTAAATTAAAAAAATCTAAAACAACACATCATATAATTTTACATTACAGACACTTGAATCCAAGAACAATTATCTTTATATAGTCTGGCTGGCAACCCAGACACACACACACACAGCATATTCCTCTCTCTTTGCCAGCTAAATGTACTGTCACCAATTAGAAGCATATTCTCTTTTTCCCCTGAAGGCCATAACAGTTAATGTCAGGCTTTTGCTAGATTGCATGAGGCTGCTGTACTCATGCGCCTGCTCTTTGGCAAAACATTTTTCACTGGAAATCTATGCACTTTTCAATTTTCAAATTTTCCCGTATTCACAGAGCTTTAAACTATAAGATAAATCCTTTTTTATTTTTCTCTTGACTGATATTTTAAAATATCTGCCACCAGGTTACTACACCCACATCAACACACTGGCTGACGTGCAGGAGAACGTTATGGAGTACCTTCATGTCCTGAGTCGCCCCATGGTCATCAACCATGACCACGACATAATCTGGACCGAGGCGTACATGGACAGTGTGGTAAACACCTGAGTTGTGCTATTTAGGGAGGATCTGGTACTTTTAGAAACAGATTGAATGACGGGTTTCTTCTGACAATCATGGCTATAACACCTTTTCATTAGTCTTGACTTTAGCTATTGTTGTGTTACTCTGATATGGCCTTGATGCATTTTAACTACAACTTTGTTGTACTAGTATAAAGATCAGGTTTTATTAGTGAACTGAAAAACTCTCATGTTTGCTGTTGCACATAAGAACTTCAGCCAAATACAACGAACAGCAAAAAGGCTATTGTAATGTCCTTTCTGGCTTCTATTCAAGACCATTTGGGATCAAATTGGGTCTGTGACCATATGGATGTATGACATGTTGCCTTTTATTCCAAGCCATGCAAACTCATAAACTCCAGTAAACAGAGGGCTTAAGATTAGGTTTTAAGATATGTGACGAGTATTTGTCTGCAGCACTGTTTCTACACTCTCTGTGCTTCTGATAATCCCCATTTCATGTGACATTCATGCTGACGTGCTTGTCTCTCCATCTTTTCATCTGTCCGCGTTCATTCTCATCCAGCTCCCCAACACTAAAGAGGTAAAGGGCTTTAGCACAATGGATCACAAAACAGTAGCCGAGGCTTTCCTGTCCATTTCTACCCTTGTTAGATGCTTTAGTCACTCGTAGTGTTCAATATAGCGGTGTAGAAATTCTTGGGTAGCTCAAAAAGGAGAACGTGCAGCTGCTGTTTTGCAGCACCCTCTGCTGTTCAATGTGGTTAGTCATGAAATTTCCAAATAAAACAAGTTTCCGGCACATAGGAAGACATGGACTGGGTTAATTTGCTGTTTATTTCCTTCATAGCTCTTTAACAGCATGGCTCAAAGTCTGCTGCTGATGACCACCGTGGCAATGCCCGTCTTCAGCAAGAAGAAGGAAACGCTTTCTCATGGCATTTTGCTGGGAGTGGTGGGAACCGACGTCCCTTTACTGGAGGTCATGATGCTGGCTCCTCGTTACAAGGTCCCACAAAACTAATATACTTTGGGCATGACAGCATTAATAATACTTAATAATAACCCATGGGGCTAATCAAATGTGTGTGTGTGTGTCCTGTAGCTTGGAGCTCATGGCTACGCGTTCCTCATTACCAACAATGGCTATATTCTGGCACATCCTGATTTAAGACCTCTAGTAAGTAGATCTGAACCCTGTCTCTCTGTCCACTCCTTTGTTGAACTTTCTTGGAAATAACTTTTATTTGTAGAGTTTAATGTCTGATTTGTTTTGTCGTTATGCAATAGTACAAAGAAGGGAAAAAGTTGAAGCCTAAACCAAACTATAACAGTGTGGACCTGTCTGAGGCTGAATGGGAAGACACAGAAGAGATAGTGAGTATAAATCTATATGCATTTATGTTAGAGGTGTAATGGTATAAGTGTGTCTCTAAAGCTGGACTACTTTATGGCTAATCAGTCTTAATCTGGGTTTTACACTAGAGATGATCTGATTCAACCTCTTCAGTCTGATACTGATACCCGTGCCTTGGGTTGATACTGAGAACTGATAAGTGTTTTGTTAAAAAGCTGTATGTCTCACTGAGAGGAATGTGTGGAAGAGACTCGGCCTTTACTAAACAGTGCTAACATTGAAAAGCGAAATTCAACTTCCTCACCCCAACAAAAAACAACGTATCAACTGAATGGCTCAAAAACCAAGATATGAAGCAAACTCTGGATTTGCAGAACGATTACACCCCTCATTTATATCTACATGTACCACCATTGTCTATAGAAAATACTGAAGAGGCATCATCAAGACAAGACATCATCATACAATATTACGCCGTGATGAATTCATATGAGGAGATCAAAGAAACCAATACTTGGAAAAACAGATTGTTTTTTCCTTTATAATGCCAAGACAGGACGTTGTGGAGAATACTGTAATGTTGAGGAGACAAATGTAGAAGAGGATGGCATAAATTAAGATTTTAAGAGTTACAGAAATACTAGTTGATATGACCTTGAAGTAGCTCAGAATGTCTATTTTTCTGAAAAAATCTGAGTCCATGAAGTCAAGAAAACTTGACTGATTGGTATCAGTTACAGACCAGCTCTCACATATGGTACGTTTTGAAGATCTTTTTCTCCTCCACACAGTTAAGAACAGCCATGGTGAAAGGAGAAACTGGGACTTTGACTTTAGACATAAGAGCAGCTGTGGACAAGAGGGTGAGTTTTGATGATGTTTTGCTAAAGTAGATTATTTAATTTCCTCTTTACTGATTCAAATTATGATGATCTTTTTGACGAGTTCAATCATCTTTACATTGAAAGCAGAATTTATATTATATCCTGTATGAAAGGAAATGTTACAAGAGAAAATGTATGATTCCTTGCCAGTATGTCATTGCCACAAAATGGCAAACGTAATTCTTAACAAAGATGAAATTAAAGTCACATACTTTACAAAATATATCACTACAAAAATTCTTCAAGCACGCATGGAATAAAGAATCCCCTAAATCTTTCCATACTCATTTTATAAGATAAACCTCTTACAAACATAAGCTCTAATACCTTTTGAAAATCTCATGCAGATGATAACATTGATTTCACAGCGTTTTGTGTTGCTTCATTCATTCGAGAAATATAATTTAAAAAAAATCTTTTTTGTAGAAAAGACCTCTATTCCTCAAAAATGATTATTTCTACACAACCATCAAAGACACACCATTTAGGTATAATATGGTCTCTTTGTTTTATTTACAGTATTATTATTTTTTGTCTCCTTTCAAAATGATGTTTGATATGTGTCATATGTGGTGGTTTCAGTTTTGGGATGGTCCTGACTCGTGGCCATGGGGAGTACATGTTTTTTGGGAATGTTTCTGTTGAAGAGGGTAGGTTTATGAAGCTTAATTCATTATTTTCTATTTTTTCGAGCTTTGATTTGCGTTCAAGTATCCAGCTAATATGTATTTTTGCAGGTCTGCATGATCTTCAGCAGCCAGACCTCACGCTTGCCCAGGAGTGGTGAGCAACATTGATAGCTTAATATACCTTAAACTCCACCGATAGTGCTAATGTTAAATAGTCCTATTGTCCTACATGTTACATTCTTCAACACACCCTTGATCACAATTAATAAAGGTTTTGCTTGTTGTTTATATGCTCTCTTTCTCTCTCTCTCTCTCTCTCTGCCTCCGTCAGGACCTACTGTGAGACAGATATTGACCCATCTCATCGAAAACTCACCCAGTACCAAGCTGTCATCCGATACCTAACTGGCAAAGAGCCCGACCTAGAGTGTAGGTTCTATTTCCTCTTAATTCCTTTGAGCAAGACTAAGGCCTCATCCACACGGACGTTCGAAATGAATGCCCTCTGAACGCCATACGCGTTTTTGCTGCGTTTTGTAGCTGCGTTCGATTGGCGTTTCACTGGCGTTCGCAATAGCGTCGTTTTCCTCACGTTCGTCGGGATTTTGACGCCAAGAAAACGTTGCGTGCAGCGTTTATTTGACGCCCCCCGAACGTGCAGCCGGGCGAACGCCGGTGCTGAATGCGTGTGTGGACGCTTTGATTTGCTCCAATGAGCAGAAAACCGGTCGGCCTTCAGTCGGCGCTCACCTGGCGCCACGAACGCCAGAAAAACGCCTGGTTCAGCCGTCCGTGTGAACGAGGCCTAGGACTATCTTGAGGACTGTCTTTTAGGACACTTGTTTTATAGCGTAGTCAGATGTTCTGGCTAGACCTAGTCTTTAGTGCGGTCAATCTTAACCTTAGGCAATGTTCAGGGATAGTGGTGTACTTTAATTGCAGTGTAAAATCCTTTCTCTGTAGGTGATGAGGTTCTTCTGCAGCAGACTCTGTTCGATGCCGTAGTGACCGCACCGCTGGAGGCCTACTGGACAGCCCTGATGCTGACCGGCACTGGGTGAGCTCTTAGTGTGGGTCTAAGGAGTGCTGTGTTGACTTTCATAGTTGAGTTGTGCTATCTTACCTAACTTTGGGAAGTTTCTGTGCAGTTACAGGAGATTTGGGATTATAATAGATTAGAAAATAGTTTGTATTCTAGTTTAAAGTTTAAAAGTTTACATTTATCTTCTACTTCTAGTTTAAATGTGTAAATTTTATATTATATTCATATATTTTATTCAATGTGCCTTATTTGTTCATTGTTCCTTGTTCTTTGTTCTTTGCACTGTTAAAACTGGAGCCACGTCGTCTTGTCTCTCTGTGTACTTGTACAGTATATAGCAGCGATGACAAAGTTTACTTTGACTTGAATACCTGGGTTACTAATAGGCAGACTGTACACAGACCCAGTCTGGACATTTTCTATTTTAACCTCTGCAAATTTTCTCGCATCTGCAGTGGTCTTATTTTCCCCTGCGCGACGTTTCTTACAGTACAGTAATTAATGTATGTACACAGGAAACACACAGACCATTGTAATTTTTTCATTATTTTTTGGTCAAATTAAATGCAATTTTTTTTCAAAAGCTTATTTTATTTTAAAACATGAACCTTGTTTTACCTGAAAGGAGGAAAGAACCTTTACTCAACATTTAGTTTTATTATTAGAGGACCCTTTGGTTCAGTGTGAAATTAAATATGGTTGAAATACAAGGGCAGAGTGGTGTTGTAAGTCATGTTTGATGTTTAGTTTGTAGTCTCTGTAAAGCACTTTGGGCTGGGATAAATAAACATTAGACAGTCAGTTGTTGACTTGATATAGACATTCATACAACTATTAGGCTACTTCAAAAATATACTGAATTATAGCAAGTGTTAGACCAGGGGTCTGCAATCTGCGGCTCTTTCATCCCTCTACCACGGCTCAATGCGTGGCTCCCTGTAGCTTTAAAAAATAATGTAAATAAATAATGGCTATTATATTTTCTTTAGATTTTTACACAATGAGATACCTCTTATTTTGGAGAGCAAGGTGATCTTGCAACAGCAACATGTTTTTCCGATGTTAATATGTGTCACTGGTCACCTGTATTCATTCTTAAATGCAACACATAGTTATTTTATTCATACACAAACATAACTATAAAACCAAATGTGCTTTTTATCTACCTTTTTAGGGGTCAAATGGTTTTGTGGCTCCACATGAATTTTATTTGGTGGGGAAAGGGCCAAAATGGCTCTTTTGATGCTGAAGGTTGCAGACCCCTGTGTTGGACAAAACCTTTGTTTGAAGAGATTTTCTCTAGTTGAATTTTGATTGAACACCTCAGATAAAATAGCTGTTTTATGTATTTTATTAGTTCTGCCCTTAGAGTGAGCAAATGTCTTTTTATACAAGTCTATTTTGACTCTCTTGTTCACCACCTGCAGAGTGGATGACGGGGTCGAGACGGCCTTCCTGGGGACTCGTGCCGGCCTCATGCGAGTCATCAGATACGCTGGCATAGAGAAACAAAAGGGAAAGTGAGTAGACACATAAATACTGCCTGCCCTCCACTCTGTACAGTTCTCAACTGTCATGTTTTTCACATAATTACACATGTTGGTGTTAAACCCTTGTGTAATCAGTTTAATATTGTGACCCAACAGGAAATTCTTAACTCCATCGGACAAAAACAACCTTTTCACCGTAGATCACTTCCCTGTCTGGTATCGATTGGCGGCTGAAAACAAACCAGGACAGTTTTTGTACTATGTTCCGGATGATGACGTCAACAAAGGTGACTGAATATATGACCAGGCCATTGTATATGATTTTAAATAGACGACTACATTCACACCAATGCAATATAAAGCCCTAAATATTTTGTATATTTTAAATGAGAAATTTGAACTTACTGGAGTCTGTGGACATCAACAAAGTGATGTGATATTTCTCCAACAGAAAGGAACACGGTTGTGGCAGTGACCTCTGTGACTGTGAGCGAGGGGAAGAGAACTGCAGTGGCTGGAGGTACAGGATGGAAATCAGCCTTCTACATTTAATTATGCTGAACTGTCTCCATGGTTATGGCTCACTGGTACTGTCCTGCCATGTAGATCTACTATTAATAACGTAATAGCATTTTGTAACTATTAATAACCATTAATAACAGTTTGTGATATCAGGCGCATATAATGTGTAAGTAACACTGTACACTTGATGTTTAACACCATGTCACATGGCAAAGGTTATGGAAACTGTGATATGTATAATATGTAGATATTTAACACTGAGACAATAACCACATTAAGTTACAGACAAAACATGTTTATTTTCACAATGAGATATTGGGAGGAGATTGATTTCTGAAAGAAGAGGCGAGGGAGGGATGCACAGGAAATGTGAAACTTGAAATAGAAAAATATTTGATAGCAATTTAACACACGTTTCCTTGGTGAATATTGGCAGTAGACCCGTGTAAAGTACCTGATTATTGCATCCATAACAGCCTGCAAAAGTTTGCTGCCTTTTCTTTACATTTTTGTCTTCAGTTCATTTGCCGTTTTGTGGTGTGATGTTGAGACAACAGTCTCAACGTAGACAAATAGTTCCTGAAACCAGCTTTAAACTTTGCAAAACTGTTAAGTACAGTATATCCAAGCTGTTTTGTACCTGATTTTTAAGGCTGCTGTAGTTTGCATGATTTACAGTATTTGTTTCTCAAATGTTTTGTACACATGGTAGGGCAAGGCAGCTTATCAAAGATTAATCAAAACAAGCATTTAGATCTAGTCTGTGAAATCCTGCCCATGTCAATTGTTTCAATTATTGTTGAACCCATAAACGGAATAATTGTTCATTAATCATAATTGAGGTAAATTTAGTTAATCGTGATACTGATTTGTGGTCATATCGCACAGCCCTAACACTTGGTGTGATAAGGTCTACGCAAGTACGAAATCTGAATTATATGCAGATGTAGTGCAGGGGGCACCCCGATATATCAGGGTCAAATGTCATATTGGCCTCAAACGCAGACCTCCGGTGGAAACGCTATCCACTCCTTACGCTCCGGAGCTTTTGTTTCTGTACTGAAATCCGCCGCTGTCTTTTCCGGCTCCTTGTCCTCCATCAGTGGCTGCTGTTGGAGTTGCAGACTCCTTTCCAGGAGCTCCTGCTGTTGGTGGGCCGCCAGCGTTGCGTAGATGCAGCCATATGCGGCCGCCGCCACCATCATCACACACACCACGCTGCACACCACGCCGGCCACCACCACGGTGACCGGGGCGCGACGCACGCTGACAGGGCGGGGGCGCTGCCGCAGACACTCGGCCGCCCCGTCGCTGGACACCAGCAGGTCGTCGAGGGCGTGGATGCAGGCGGAGGTGGAGGTGGAGGAGGTGCTCCTGGAGTCGGAGCGGGGCAGCGGGGAACACGGGCGGAACATCTCCATCGGGATGTGACGGAGGTCTCGGCCTTGTAGAGGGGAGGGCAGGGAGCAGGTGATGAAGTCGACCTGGCCTCCTAATGGTGGGGAGGGAGGGAAGGAGAGAGGGAAAGAAAGAGAATAAGAGAGAGATTATAGCAGCTTTTTGTAATTATCCTGCTGCCTATTTAGACAACTGTCTATCTCTCTCTCTGTCTATCTGTCTCTATCTATCTATCTATCTATCTGTCTATCTATTTGTCTATCTGTCTCTATCTATCTATCTATCTATCTATCTATCTATCTGTCTATCTGTGTCTATCTGTCTCTATCTGTCTGTCTGTCCGTCCGTCTCTATCTATCTATCTATCTATCTATCTATCTATCTATCTATCTATCTATTTGTCTATCTGTCTCTATCTGTCTGTCTGTCTGTATGTCCATCCGTCCGTCCGTCCGTCTGTCTGTCTCTGTCTGTCCGTCCGTCCGTCCGTATCTATCTCTCTATCTATCTACCCATCCACCCGTTCATCTATTTATCTATCCATCTGATCCTTCGGCCATCTTTCAAACTGTCAGTCCTTTCATCTATTCATCCATCTGTCCATCCATCCGTCTGTTTGTCTTTACGTAGTCTATATGTTCATCGGTCTGTCTGTCTGTCTATTTGTCCCTCCGTCTGTTCCTCCGTCTATCTATTTTTCTGTCTGTCTGTCTTTTTTTACCTCTCTATCCATCTGCCCAATGTATCAGCTACCAGCTGCATCCTCTCCTACCTCTATACAGCATCCACTCCAGCCAGTGTCGCAAAGGCAGCAGACTGCAGTCACAGATCCAGTTGTTGCCCTCCAGCAGGAGGTGCTGTAGAACGCTGAGGGGCTCCAGCACCGCCCTCTGCATGGTCCGCAGCTGGTTGTTAGCTAGGGAGAGCCAAGCTAGGTTATGCAATTCGCCCAGGGTTCCTGGGGTCAGCAAGGTCAGGCTGTTGTTAGAGAGGTCCAAACGCTGGAGTTCAGCCAGACTCTGAAACAGTTTCAAGTTGAGCGTCTTTAACTTATTGTCCCTCAGCAGCAGCTCCCGCAGGCCAACAAGATCGTGGAAAAGGTCGGCCGGAAGGTTCTCCAGGACGTTGCTGGAGAGATCTAGAACCTGTAGATTGCACATTTGGGAGAAGGTGGAGGGTTGGAGCGTGTGCAGCTGGTTCTTGGAGATATTTAGTTGGAGCAGCCTGCTGAGATTGGTGAAGAGAGCTGGCTCGATCGTCGTCAGGTTGTTTTTGAAGAGGGTGAGGGAGGTAAGGTTGGACGGAAGCTGGGTCAAAGCTGAGTCAAGGGCAAAAGAGAGGTCGAGGCCGCTGCAGTCTGCGTGAGTGATGTTGCAGATGCAGATGGCTGGGCAGCTTGCTGAAGGGCTACACAAGCTCACAAACATCAGCAGTGCTGTAGAAACTACAGGAAAGAAGACGATGGTATGAAAATGTCCAATGAACAAAAGAAAAGACAGTTTGTCTACCAAACTTTTTTACTTGCTAAACACTACCAAATATCATTATTCAGGCAGAAACTGATATTTTAGTAATTTTAATTTTTTCTTCTGACATCAGTTGTTGTTTCCCTTTTTTATTTTTAATGAGGAACTAATTACTATAAATATTGAACAAAAGTCTCTAAATATTCCACTGACTTCAAAATCTGACTTTCCTTAAAACACATTTCAGTTTTAAGAAAAGTATTGATGTAAAAATTGTTGTTATAGCATGACATGAAGTTAATTTTATGAGATTTATGATGAGATTTTGTGAATTTTTTTTCCATTTATTACCCTTCATGTCCATCCTCATTCCAACATTCCACCCGACTTTCCCCATCGTTAGGCGCCTTGCTGTCCAGTGCTTTTTTGAAGCCTTTATGAAATTTCCTGTAACACATTATTTGATGGGTTTACTGTTATTTTTCATTTTAAGCTAGAATTGATGTTGAAAAGGAAATGGAGAGACTAAACTTAATGCTACTGCGAAAGTAACACTTCTTTGGGGTGGCATGTGGTACAGATTTAAGGCTTTTATGGAAGCATGTGGTGTGTGTGTGTGTGTGTGTGAGACAGAGAGAGAGCCTTGTCTAAAAGCAGCCCAGAGGCTCATCTTTTGTTACAGCATGGCCAAGCTGAATCATTTCGCTGTGCTGCTATGGGCAGGATGTTGATAATACCTAAACCAAAAAGCATAGTTTCTTTTTTCCCTAATTTTTTAAATGTGTGCCCCATAATATAGGCGTGCGGCTCTAGATGTATAAATCCTAAATGAAAAGAATGCATGTCAGATTTTTTCTGTTTGGAACATTATCATAACAGTTAGCAGCTGTGTGTCCTGATGTGTTTGGTGCATGTGTTTAAGCCCTGGTCATGCTGCAGGTTTGAAACAGACACTAGAAAAATTCTCCATCACCATATTCAGACTTGCCAGTAGCAGCAGCGGCAGCAGCAGCATAATCTGGGGGAAAGATGCTCAAATAATCCACATCAGAATAAGCACGTCTCATAAGACCTACAGCCTAGAGGTTCAGGAAATCCTAAAGATGAGTTATTTTTAGAAAGCAGCAACAGGAATATCATTGCAGCCATCAAGTTTTTTGTATAGCCTTGGGTTAGAGCAATATAAGAAAATGTGCATGAATGCACTGCTTTAAATAGATTTTTTATTTATTTTTTTTATTATAAGGACCAATATAATTCTAACCATTACTCTTGACAGTTTACCAACTACGAAGATTCAAATATTCTATGTCCCCATTGTCAAAATCTTACCAAAAAACAAAGATTAGAGTGCAGACTTACCTTTGCTCAGCATTCATTCTCTACTGATGGTTTAAAGCAGGCTGCAGGAAGAGCTTCTGCGCAGAGGAGAGGAAAGACAGCTCTCGATGTGAGCTCATTTCAGTCGGTGTGAGAGCCCGTCGACCATCAGCGGGTATTAGAATAGACTGTGCCAGCCCCTATATTAATGAGAGATCGAGTCTGATAGAGGGAGAGAAGGAGAGAGGGAGGGAGGGAGGGAGGGAGAGATGGAGGTCAGAGAACAGCTTAAACGGAAAGCGTTAGCCTCTTTGAACACTTGATATCAGGCGCCTTTGCTACATCCCATAATGTGTTATGTTGGAGAAATGGACCATTACTGTCTTAAAGGCATTTTGTCTGTGCTAAAAAATTTGTATATTCAGCATCTGTGCAAAATCTTGAGCCTTAATATTGTGTGTGTGTGTGTGTGTGTGTGTATACAGTGCCCTCCACAATTATTGGCACCCCTTGTAAAGATCAGTAAAGATCAGGTTAGAAAAATTCCACCTTTTGGCAAAGTGGCTTCATCTCACACTGAGAAAAATGAGAAAAATCCAACCTTTAAGTGAAATAAATTTATTCAGAGAAAAACAAATCCCACACCAAGAAATAATGATTTTATTTGTCCAGTACTATATATATTTAACTTAGTCACTTATATGTATTAATACATTTTGGAGTACTGAGTTTTGCATCTTTCTCATCCTACATGAAGCCATTGGAGTGCAAATATCCCTGGATTTGCTGCAGAGGCTGATCTGGGCTACAGCCAAACAGGTGAACAATCAAACATAACATTCAGAAATTCTGGCACTAACTCGGAGACACACAGTGTCCTGCTCAGTGGAGTGGAAACTTTGGAATGTGAGGCATCATGACTCTGCAAGTAGTAATAATACAGTGTTATCGTCTTTTATCAACCAATTGAATTACAGAATTGCGCTGTTTGTTTTTTATTTTAGCAGAATCACACTCACGTTTACCCGACCATGCTTTTGGTTTTGGGGAATTCCATAGACATAGTGATGACTGTAGCTCGATAGCACTTTACCTTACAATCATCAATGAATAAAAAAAATCAAATGTCTATTCAGATGATATCTTAACAAAAAAACAAACAGGGATGGGTTTGTGTAGGTCTGTCCCCAACCTGCTGAAAATTTGTCCTCAAAATAAGTCTAGGTCAGAAACTCACACACACATATACACACCCTTATAAACAGAACACTTAACCTCACTGTCTTCCTTTCTCTTTCTCTCTGGCCAGAAAAATGACACAGACGTAAGTATCCATCGTGCCCAATCTTATCCGTTCATTTTTATGAATTTTAGCTTCACATTTTCACATTTATGTCCATTTTAGCATATTTCAGTGCTGATCATAAGCGTAAATTAACCCCTACAGCACATGAGAGTTGATGTGTTTTTATTTTTTTTTATTGAGACTCTGTACAATACATCCTACATCATGACATTTGTTGACATGATCATTTCTGTTGCATTTTGTAGTGCAGTAATATAGAAGGTCTGTGTCCACTCAGCTGTGAAAGCATCGTAAGTACTCTTTCACTACGTCATTCACCCCCCCCTTTTTTTTTTTTTTAGATAAACTGGCCTTAAAATTAAGAGGTGATGCATTAAAAAATGTGTTTTTAATTTTTCGTCATTACATGTTGATAATGATTAATAAGATAAATGTGATATTTTCAGTAACGTTTGATATTCTGCTTTATTTGTACAGGATATTAACTGTTACCTGGTGGACAACAACGGCTTCATAATCCTCTCAAAAGAGAGAGGGGACGTGAGTATGAAAGTCCCTATAAATGATCAATCCATCATTTTTTAATTTTGCAATCTGCTGGTGACTTCACTTTGCTGATATGAGTAAGATAAGAATGTAAATTTCCTGCTGTATATTGAGTATACACACATGCACGTTTATTTTAAATTAATATCACGCCGCGCCACAGCCCCATGATACGTGAGAGAGGAAAGTGTGTGATATTTGTGCACGGTGACCATGATCAGCGGTAACTGTGGGATTAATGCACACTTATGGGGCTTAATCCCAGATGGATGTGGCGAGGCCGGGGCAGCCGTGTGGGTCTTAGACATCTGTTTGCACATCTGTAGCAATCGTGCATTAGAGTGTGTGTGGGCACGTGTGGGAGTGTGTGTGCACATGTGTAATGGATGTCAGTTGAGCATAAACATGTCAGTAGTAAGACACTAGGAGACAGCAGCAAACTGAGCCACTGCTGTTATTACCAGCGCTTCCTGTATGTGTGTCTTTGTCTGCATTATGGCGCATTATAGTTCTAGGCCCAAGTGTTATGTGTGACCACTAGGTGACCGCTTTCCCTTTTTAAAACATTATACTAATGAGCGTGAAATGAGTGGACAGTCAGTCATCAAATAATCTGTATAGAATCGGAGTAAACAGGCAGCAGCAACTTGTCACTGGAAAGTTTCATATGCACACAAACAATAATACAAACACACGTTATTTGTATTCCACACACAAATGCACATATCACTGTTACAATTCATTTGCCCGGGGAGCAGTGCTTGGGGATGATACCTTGCTCATGAGTAGCTCAGTAGTACCTTTCCCACTCCCAGACTTGAACCTTCGACCATCACGGAACCAACTCCCTAACCGTTGTGCTACCAATTGCAGTGAAAATGAAGCTTTTCTGCTCTTTTAGTTTACCTTCATTTGTTTTAAAACCAAATATATTTTCACAAAAAACACACAGGACACCATTTTTTAATTCCAAAAGGTAGGTCTGTCTCCAGTCTGTAGGTTTAGATTCTGAAATTTGGCCCCCAAATACTTCCGGGTCAGAAACACAGACCCAAACACACTGTCACAGTTACACTTTGTTTGCCCTTTAAACTCATTTGTTGGCTTTGTATGCAAAACACACACACACACACAAAGCCACATTCACAAATGGCACACACCTGTCAGTCACCATTTGTTTGCTCTTTTCCAAAGGTTGGCAAATTCTTTGGGGAAGTGGACGGCTCGGTGATGGCACAGCTCCTGAAATCCGGCTTGTTTAAAAGGTGCCCAGACCTCCTCTCTCTTTTTACACACACACACTACATTCATCACTTCCTCACCTACATCCATAAATCAGCAGAAGTAAATCCTTTTCTTATTTGATTGTCATTACTGTGGGCAGAGTGACGCTGTACGACTATCAGGCCATGTGCAAGAACAGCCACCATCACTCCAGCGGAGCGAAACCCCTCCTCAGTGTACGTCTAAAAAATTACACTCAACAGACACTTTATTAGAAAAGCTTTAGACTCGGTGACCACAAGGAAAAAACTTCTCTTCTACTGACCACTGGTTAGTTTCTGACCACAGGAGGCCAGCTCAGCTGCTATTATTAAGCAGACCCTCAAGGATTTCACAATGTTGTGATCGCAACTATTAACACAAATCCAGCCAATCCCTGCAAATTCATTACTACCACGCAGTTTTGACCAGTTACTGCAAATTTCCCTCAATTTTTCATCAACTTTGCTTGCTCCCTTAACTTTATTTCAACAAAACGCCTAAATCACCAAAACATTCATTACGTTTTTTTAGAAAAGCTGCTGCAAAATCAGGCATTTTAGGCCGCAGCAATCTCAAAAAAGGCCCACAAAATCCTGGTGGGACTGATTAAGGTTTTGGCTGCTTCTCAACACAGTCACTTACATGGTAGTAAGTGTACTAATGTATAAGACACACCAGTGAAGCTGAGCTTTTTACTAGGAGTATCAGTCTCAAGTTTCATCACAATATGATTTTATATCGATTCAATAGACAATGATCCAAATTCTGCCAGTATCACAAAATCTATGATGATACGCATTTAAGTCAGTGATCAATCCTGAGTCAGTCCTGAGCTCAACCAGACAGTTAAATGAAAATGAGAATTCTCTTTTAATAAAGACAATAAAACTATGAATCTAATGAACATTTATTTGGTTGGAAACTGACAACTGAACAGTGATGAAGAGCCAATTTAGTATATATATATATAGCACTGTGCAAAAGTCTTGAGCCATCCTCATTTTATTTTGACTTGGAAAAATTTGGTAGGTACAGTGATTTATTGTGACATGTGCAAACATACATATAAACACTGTTCCTCAAGACTACATTAAACAAACTCAAAAAAGGCTGACTTTTCGGTAGCAAAATGAGGGACGACTGAAGACTATTTCACATTACTTACATTCTGTATTTACTTTCTGTGACCTTCTCAGTTATTAAAGTTTCCATGTTTCACTCCTGCAGCCTTTCTATGGTCTGATGGCGGCAGTCAAGTGGCTTTTCTCAAACATGATGCTGTAAGTCCTTCTTCCAAGTCTCCAATTCAGTCGTTTTTCCTGCAGTTTAAAAGTCTCTGCTGTGCATTTATTTCCTGCTGATAAAAATCTGCCTTTGCTAATTTCAGATTTCTGCTGGAGTTCAACATCTGTGGACTGTGGCATAATGACTATGTGGCAGATGGTAGGCTGTAGCATTATATACATGGTTTTAGGACATTTTGTGCAGAACTATGCAAAAGTATAATTAAAACTGTAATTATTTGCTGGCCGAATACGAATGTGTGATGTCAAAATGAAAGATGATGCAGAATATGACAATTAGAATATCAAGGAAACAGAACACAATAAAAGAGGATCTCTAGTTATTGTAGATCTTTAAAAAATGTTGAGTGTTTCACACTGTCCGGCGCCGAGTGGGTTTGGCCTCTGACCAAATAAATATCATTCTTCTGTCAAATTGCTTCCATAACATCACCATGTTTCATTGCCTTGAATTTTTCTCATGTGATGTCATTTCTATGTGTTTCGTGTCATTATCATCACCACGCCGTTACCACTGCTGTCTGTCATTCCATGTCCTGTCTTCCATTCACTCTCTCGTCTCACAGCCAAGTCTGTGTATCATGCCAGTAAGTATGTATCAAGGTTTTGCAGCGTTATCTGTGTGGTGTGTACGAGCATTATTTCTTGTTTATTTTGGTTGTTGTCACCACTATTCGGCTTAGGCCTATTTAAAGCATCCATTAAGAGCCACACTTAAATCCCTGAGTTGCACTACACTATTGATTAAATGTGTTAATGCCTGGTTTAATACCTTAAGGTTTAGCCCAGATTTAGAGGATCCTGACTTTCTTTGGCCCAAGGACCAACATGACAGTCACCAACACCATGACCTTTACGTTAGTTTAAGCACTTACTTCAAAACAAGTAAATATCCGTGAATTTTTATTTTTCCTGTTAGTATAAAACCTGCAAATAAATCAAATGCATCTTAAGTCTTAATATCAAAGCCATACAGGCAAGATCGATCACAAGGTTACATGGGTAAGATCAATGTTTTAAACTATAAATGGTGCACTACATAAGGAGTAGGGAGCGTGACTAAGCTTCACAGCTACTAACTCCATGCTGAAATCTTTATCCTACTTGCAGCACACAAACAGAAGAAGGTGGAGTCCATGACTCCCTGTAACACAGAATATCCCGGATTTGTTTATGACGCCACCATCAGAGAGACCAACAGCATCATCAAATGTGGCCGATGTCAAAAGTAAGTCCATGAGTCCCAAAACCACTTCTTAATGACCATAAAATCATTAATTATGTTCATTCTATATTGTACCAACCCAACCCATATCACTTTAGCTACCCAGGTGAACCTAAATTTGTGTGTTCAAGTGTTTGCTATATTCCTTGTTTTTTTTTCCAGAATGTTTGTGCTCCAGCAGATTGCCAACAGCAACCTAGTGATGCTGGTGGTGCAGGCGGACTGTGACTGCTCTCGTCAGTACACTGCCATCACCCTCACACCCCGTGAGGTCAAATATATCCTCAACAACTTTTCTGACTGCCCTGATTTCCTTACAGTCTAAATAAAGCTTTCAGGATGAATTAGTTCACTCCATTCAGGCTTTGACCAGCTGTGTTTTGTTGTGTTACAGAAGTAAAATGATGCCTGTTTAGAATAAGAGCAAAAATAATTAAGTTAATAATAAAAACATGTAACTGGATGCATGAATTAATTTAAAAGTAAAAGGAATTTAATTAAATGTGAAATTTTTACGATAAAAAATAGGACTGGTTAATTGGAGCTGGAGAAAAATAGTACAGATTTGATCTTTTTTTAAACTGGCTGTAGATTTTTTCTACTCACATGGCCTGTATCCTGTCACGCAAACCATCCTCATGTAAGCCTTTTTAATCAGTTAACTGGTGTTAATTAGTCTGGCTGCATTTAGAACCTTATATGCAATTAATCAAAATATGAATAGTGCAAAATATGCATACAATTTTAACTAGAAAAAATCTAGACATTTTCCTTTGTCCATCTGTTGCGTGTAAAACGTCTTTAGTCATGTTGCAGGAATGTTATGGCCTTAACTCCTCCGAACATAATTCTACAGTGAAATGCAACAGGATGAAATCTCAGAAGATCCGCAGACGACCAGAGTCGTGTCACGCATACCATCCTCATGTAAGCTTTTTTTAGTCAGTTAACCATCTTTAATCTGCCTCTCTGATTAATACCATGTAATTACTAGAGCGCAAGTAGAGAAGATGCATCAATGATTTCTCTTTTATACGACAAAGATGCTATGAATGTATCACACGCTGCAAATTAAGAGCATTAAAGAGCACATCATGTGCACATAATATTTGAAATCTTCTCTTGTTCTTAATTACAGGAAAATGCCAAGGACTGTGGTGGAGCTTGTGAGATTTCTATATCAGTGACTCTCTTTCTCATATCACTGATCACTTCACTGGCTCTTCGTTGATGACGAAAGGCGACTCTCAGAAACAGATGGTTTCCGCTTTAGAAACTCTTAAGCATCTCCAGGGATCCGGACCGATAACATGGATTATTAAAGTGGATCTGTTCAAATAGGAATTCAATGAAACTTGGACTACAGTTGTATTTGTAGACATTTTTGCTCTTTTCGGTCAGCAGTAGGAGCTTTGGCATCGTGAAGGCCGGCTCCATGCGTGCACTAGGTACTAAAACGTGTCATGATGACCTCTACTGGACCGGAAGAAGCACTGCGGTTCTTTTCAAAGCTTTCCTGTGCTAAGCTAAGTTAATCAGTTTGTTTATTTTTATTATTTACTTATTGATTACCTTTGTTATTTTTATTATGGGCAAACTAAAATATCAAATTATGCAGACAAGTGAAAATGAATATTTTTATTCTAGCCTGTTGTTTTTATTGTAAACCTAGTTCTACCAGTGAGTTGAGGGAAGATGTGATGGGTGCAACACAGATATGCAGTTACATAATTTTAATGTTATTCAGCACTCCAGTTCCAACATTAAACATTTATATATGTGTGCCATGAATAATAAATAATAGATATTGGGAACAGACCTAAATGTCTTTATACAACACAGGCTGTTTCCTTATTGCAAGTTTAGTAATCAATATTGTGAATCAGTTTCGTATATGAGACTTTAAGTCCAGTGGTGAATGAGAATAATTTCCGGCCTAGTTTTGTATTATTTTCGGTGGCATACAGTATCTATTCCCGTTTAATGGCTCTTGCAGCGACAGGGACAGCGTGATGAATCTGGAATTCATACTTGATTGGATGAGATGAATAAAAGATGCAGCATAGTAATTGTGGCACAGTTTTGAGTTTTCCAGCATGGACCTGCTGTGTTTAAAATATTGACAATAAAAAAAGATATGAATATTATCACTTGAGAAACCACTGGCAACCACATAATTGTTTTGACTGTAATATTTATTAATCACTTATTTCCACTCATTTCTCCATGTACATCTGTCCAAGTCTAACTTTTGTTTACGTGAACTAAATGTCACCTGTAGTATGCTGATGTTTGGTTTGGTAAGGAATACTAAAGATTACTTCAGTAAGGCAGCTTTGAAGAAAAATTCAATGAATTTAAACGTTCAGTATTAAAAGTATGTGTAAAGACAAGTGAAAGTAAAAGTGAAAGTGAGTGATTATTTGTCATTGTGAACACTCCACATCACAGCACACAGTGCACCACAATGCATTGTGGAACACAAATGGAAGCAGAAATAGACGGAACTGATTGGACAAACTGAAACTTTCTTTGTAGTAGTACATTAATACAATTAATTGTGTTACAAATCATTTTACAAATTACACAGAACTGTGTAGAATATTGAGAAAACTGTATTTCACAATATTGACAAGCCTTACAATGAAGTACAGCAACAATCAGCTGCAATCACACGGTTAGAAATATCAAAAAGGCATTGATGTGTTTAATAGATGCTACAGCTGTATTGTGCCACTCTTTGTGTAGCCACCAACAAAGTGTGTTTTCTGTAAACTCAAGTTGTTTTTTTCTAGGCTGGTCCCGGGGGTTTAAAACAAATCAAATGGTCATTTCTGACATTAAATGTTGTCAGAGTTTTGGATGATAACTCTCACCAGAATCATAGAGCTGTGTCATTTATTAAGGCTGTATATTAGATAAAGACATTGTGGTCATGCACACAGCAGTGTCGCTCTTCTACTCCTTGGAATGTTGACTCTCAAAACAAACGTTAGCAGTTAGAAATCTAAAATCGGACACAATGCTCTTTACTAAGTTTTATTTTAAATAAAAGCACATTAATTATTATTAGGAACCAAGAGCACGGCTCCAAAGATAAGAAAATGGCGTTCCTTATGCAAGGCCTGATTTTCCATAGACTTAATCGGGCAAGTGCCCAGGGGCCCCGGCCAATGGGGGGCCCCCATCATTTAGCACAAGTAGACCTTTAAATATCTTTTAATAATTTTTATATTATTCACTGGAATTGACGCATACAGATCATACAGTAATCATTAAAAAATATAATTTTCTAAATAGAGAACACACAAAGAACCATTTTTTAAAGCAGTATTGCATTCAGAATTAGTTTGTCTACACTGCACGTCAAAAATTCTTGTGGTCTAGGCTACAGTAAAACTAAAAATTGATCGCCAATACTTGAGCGGTTGCAATAAAAGACAGGAAAAGAATGTAGCTGTTTTGCAGAGCGCTTTATTATGTTTTTGCTGGGGCTGTAGGTAGGGGTTTAGGCGTTTGGGGGTTAGTGGGGGAGGGGCCTTGAGGTGTAGTTGCCCAGGGGCCCCACACCATGTTAATCCAGCCCTATCCTTATGTATCACATTTGATTCATTTATATTTATGGCACTTTTACTTGGAAAAGGTCAGATTGCAAAACGTCCTTGTAAATGTATGTGCACTTGTTTTGATATAAACAGGCCTGCAGTTAAAACTAACAGAACTTACGCTAGCTGTGAAATGTTCTTGTTGAGGCTGCTTAAAATAAAAAGAACTTAAATACTTCATTTTTACAGCAATACAAATTTTGGCCTACATTCCAAATATCTGTAAGATCATTTCTGAGCTCAAAACCTACTCTAGTAACGCTACATCTGCCAACCCTCATTCACCCTCATGCTCTTTTGTGTGTTTGTATAATCACTGGTCAGGATGTTAATGTTGACACCTTTTTGACACACTCCAAGGACTAGCAGGACAAGGACACAAACTCACCAGACCAACCCCATCAACCAAGCTGGCAGCGGTTTACCATGGCTGACGACACTGTAGTGGACTGGATTTTGAAGGAAAACTCTCAGTCGGGACCAGAAGCAGCACCCACTGCACTTAGCAGTGGACAAGAACGGGAGAATCTCAATGTAGAATCACCAGTCAGTGAACGAAATGCGAAATCTTCCACAGGGTCGTTGCTACTGCGGATGCTGGAGGCGGCTGAAGCCCGTAGATCTGCTTACCTGCGTAGCAGAGAAGAAGCTTCTGCAGCTGCTGAGGGCACGATCCAAGAGGCGCCCAGGGCAGAGAGAGTAAGCCTTAATTATGGGATAGCTTTGGGGAAACATATTAAAGTTAAGTTTAATGAAGTCCTTCTTAGTTTAGTTTCAGTTATGGATTAGGTTAATGGTGGATTGGTTGACCAGTTAGTGGATTAAGGGGTCTGATTAGTCTGAAAGCTGGATTACTGGGAGAAGGTGGAAGACATTGCTAGATTAAAATGCTTATAGATGGAGTTTTGTTGATGTATGACATTTCTTCTATTAATGTTTTTAGAACATACGATAAAATGTATGAAATATATCAAAATATATAATGCATTTTTTCAATTTGCATAGAGTACAGGTATTAAATAAGAGACAATAGTCCAAAGACTATTCACTAATAACCTAGAGAACTCATTGTAGTATTCCAATAATATTCTAATAATAGTATCTAATAACAACGGCTTGGGATTCGAAAGCGTCCCTTGGCCTATTTTTATATCTTCACTTCTTTAAAAATTATTCATTAACGATTAATCTTGAACTAATGTTTACTGTGTATTAAATGTACATGCAACCGGTCGCCCAGAGGAGGAGGATGGGGTCCCCTTTTGAGTCTTGGTTCCTCTGAAGGTTTCTTCCTACTAGAGGGAGTTTTTCCATGCCACTGTCGCCTCAGGCTTACCTGTTGGGGGTTTGGGCCGGTTATGGGTAAAGCACTTTGTAATAATGACTGTTGTTAAGAGCGTTATATAAATAAAATTGAATTGAATAGAACTGAATAACTAACAGTAGACAAATTAATCATTTTAAATAAGATTCTTACAAGAATCAGTGAAATCCTGAAAAAATTGAATGATCTCTGATGAAACCAATAAGTAATTTGTAATGGTCTCGCTTCACACAGAATAAAGATTTAAACTTTTTATGCACAATGTCCGATTAAGCAGATATCCATTTAAAAGTTTTGAATCGCTCAATCATTATTCGTGAAAGAAAAGGTCAGATTTATTCTACAGTCCAGTAGACTGTAGAATAAAGCAATTTCTTTGGTTTTCTGAGTAATTATTTGAATTCATTGTCACATTTGAATGCGCTGTAATAAAAACACAGTGTCATATTTCATGTCCTACTGCTTTGAACTGTGTACAAACACAGACAATTGTAAGAAGCCACAGCACTCCCTCATTTGTCCACCTCACAAGAGTCACTTTATTTCTGAATGTGAGCTTTCATTTCTCTGCCTCACAGCAAAATGAGGTCCCAGAGCAAACACAGGAGTTCAACGAAAGGCTGACTAAAACGGGCCATCGCTCACTTTCACGCTCTGTATCAGAATCCTCAAGTTATATCACAGGTAACAGCCCAAATGTCATCATTGCCTTCATCACGCCCTTCAAAATAAAAAGATATTAGTAGTAATCAAATGATGATCCATGATATTCATCCAACAAATGATGATGATGGTATTATTCAACACATCCATGCAATATAGAGAACCTGTCTATTTAATATATGTTTAATAACTTCTTTTTCCCAATGTACCTGATTGATTTGAACACAAGAGAGCTCTGAAGATGAGGCCTCGCCTCGAGACAACGAGCAGAGCAATTCTCAGGGAAGTAAAGATTTCTGTGTTAAGGACATTCATCAGGCTGCCTTTGGTCGTAAATTGATAGAAATGGCAGAGCGAGGTACAGTACATCCATTTGTATTCTGAACAACTCGAACTACAGTCTGGTCTGGGTGCCAAACTAGATGTGTGCACATAATTCTACTTCTCTTTGGTTAGAGATGCCAGCCCTGATGATGCTGAGGAAAGCAGGCCAGGGTGAGAAACCTCTGGCAGGTGCCAGAATAGTGGGTTGTACCCACATTACGGCTCACACTGCAGTGAGTATCTCTCCTTGTTGGATGCAAAATACACAAGCTACAAAAATAACCACCTATAGGTTCTGGGAAACTACACAACTAATGCTAATGCTTTGGCTGTGAGCACTGTAGCCCGGCTTACAAGGCTCAAGGCTTACATGCATCTGTTTGTTAGGTTCTCATGGAAACTCTGTTGATTCTGGGAGCCCAGTGTAGATGGGCTGCATGTAATATCTACTCCATCCAAAATGAAGTGGCAGCAGCTCTGGCAGAGGGAGGTAGGCACCGGGTCATAAACACCGGGTGGTGCTTTTTTGGATGTTTTTTTTAATTTATAACATTCTTATCCAGAATGACTTCCATTTCCTAATTACAGGGACAGTTTCCTTGGAGCAACTTAAGGGTTAAGGGTCTTGCTCAGGGGTCCTATGATGCTAGTGTTGCAGGTAGGACTTGAACCCACAACCTCTTGGCCCAGAGATGAGCATCCTACCACTAGACTACCATCACCCCAGGTTCAAATTCTATAGGAGTGAAAAAGCTGGACATAAAAAACTATTAGGACTCTGAACAAGACCCTTAGCCCCATGTCACTCCACGGAAACTAGTATCTGTCTGTGGGAAATATAAGTTGCTGTGTATTGTAGGAGCCTCTGATAAACAGTGGGACATTGACATTGAATTTAAAATTGCACTAAAAGTAGTTCAACATAGACTTTCATTTTTAAAGCAGCATACCAAGCCCAACGACTGAATTATTGTCTTACAAAAAAGGGTGGAAGTTGAAGAAAAAAGCTAATGATCTGCCAGTGGTTTCATGTAATATGATTCCCTTTTATGTCATTTATTGTTTGTTGAAACCTAGAACAGTACACCATGGAGAATAAATTGATTACTAATAACAGAGAGAGTAATTACAAACACAATTTCCTGATATTTTTACATTTTCATGGCTAATTGCTAATGTAAATTCAATTTTTTTCCTTTTTTCCATTAAAAGCAGACTAGTATTTCATCCATATAGCTTAAAGTGTAAAAAATGTCCATCTTTCACAATCCAACATCGTCGTCGTCATCATTAACATCATACTTTGATGAATGTTTAATATATGGAATGTTATTGCAATTTCTGCCAACACTGACAAGTGTGAAAATCCCACTCAGCACTTCCATACCTCCACCGAAGCATCCCAGTACTATGCAGTGTCCCACTCGGATGTCGGGTGACGGGGAATGAATGTTAGGAAGCATATAGGCGTACCATGCAATGGGAACGATAGCCAGAACTCCTGAACATGAGAGAAGAACTCCCCCAAGACCTGCAATCACACATTTCTGTCTGTCTGAACAGCAGTGAGCTCCCAGTGCCATGGCCAGTCCAGTCAGGGTGACAGACAGGGATGTCACCATCATCCACTGTGCAATCCCAACGACTTGACTGCTGAAGTATTCCTTGTCGTCACGGGTACAAAGCAGATCCTTTAGTCCATTTTTCATGATGGGCCAGCAGATGTCCCATATCCCCTGTTGCAGCACCAGGTCGGGCTCTTCTCCTTCTGTGTTGCGGACGGTACGCCAGTTTGGAGACGTAGCACTGCACAGGTTCAAGATCCAACCACAAGGCGCTAAAACCAGTCCAAACATCATGAATCCTGCAGCCTGCATGATAGATGGCAAGTTTTCTGAGATACTAAGAGTTAACTGTGAAAGAATTGAGAAGCGTTTTCAAAAAGAAGGCGACTCAATAAAAGGAAGGGTGTGTTTTCTCCCATTACACAGGAACGTCACACCCTCAAAAAACATCAATACTTTCCCAGGTTTCAACAGTGTTGTATGTCAGGGTTAGGGCTGAGATTCTTATATTATGTCACATGTTTAACTGCTTGTGTGTTTGACAGGTGTTCCAGTGTTTGCATGGAAAGGAGAGTCTGAGGACGATTACTTCTGGTGTATTGATAGGTGTGTTAATGTGGAGGGCTGGGAGCCAAACCTGGTAAAGAACAGAGCCTTATTTTTAAAACCTCCCAATGTCATTGTCATATTTTGTGAGGCCAAAATGGTCTTGGAGAGATGTTCACAGGACATCCAGTCAGTGTTTGAAAGATATAATTCAACCAAACCATTCTAAATTATAATCTATTTATATTTTAATATACGTCATGTTTTAACAAAAGAAAAAACTGTACCAACAACAGTATCCAAATACAACATTTGTTTCAAAACCATACATTTTGCAAATCTATCATTCTGCTTATTAGAACCTACTAATCAAAGCTTTTTCCTGACTTTCTGTGCAACATAACGTATAATTGGCAGTCTGCAGCCAAAAGATTAATTTTAGCAGATTTACCGGACTTGGTCACTTTTCTCCTCTCATTACAGATTCTGGATGACGGAGGAGACATGACACACTGGATCTATAAGAAATACCCTCACCTTTTTCACAACATCAAGGGCATTGTTGAAGAAAGTGTGGCTGGAGTTCACAGGTGGCTGTAAACCTTGTGCTTGCTCTTCTTTTGAATTATAGTATGGTTTATTTCAGACAGCTTCGAGTAACTTTTTTCATTTATTTAGACTCTATAACTTGTATAAGGCTGGCAAACTCTGCAGTCCAGCCATAAATGCAAACGAGTCGGTCATAAAAGAGATGTTCGACAACTATTACTGCTGCAAGGAGTCTGTACTGGATGGGTAATTGCATACGCTTTAATATAAGCATACATATAGGTCAACATGCCGGACACCAGACATAATTTTCATTTCAATAAATAATGTCTGATTTAATTGTTATTTTCCTTTGCAAAATTGCCAGTCTAAAGAGGACCACTGATGTAACTTTAAGTGGGAAACAGGTGGTTGTCTGTGGATATGGAGAGGTACTTATTAAAAATTATAGAAGGTTGTTATTAGCAGAGTACACTCTGTTATGCTCTTTTACTTAATCTGTGTGTGTGTGTGTGTGTGCGTGTGTGTGTGTGTGTGTGTGTGTAGGTGGGAAAAGGTTGCTGTGCTGCTCTTAAAGGAATGGGTGCAATTGTCTATGTGACAGAAACCGATCCAATTTGTGCTTTACAGGCCAGGTAACACACACAACTTACAATTTAATTTTAATCTACACCACCACGCATATATAAGGAAATTAATCAAGCATGCAGGCACATGCATATGATTTGTATTATCTTTGCGTATCTATATCTTACTTAGCACGGATGGCTTCCAACTGGCCAGGCTGAATGAGGTCATCAGTATGGTGGACATTGTGATCACCTGCACAGGTAAAGTCTCCATATTCAGTCTAGTCACCCGGGTGCTATTTTGCTTCTCACTTAAATGCATGAGCAGGCGTGAGATAACTCTAGTTATCAGGCAAAATCAGAAACTCAGGTTTGTGAGAAAATCCTTCTTACTTAAGACAAAATAAAAATAAATACAGATATTTTTCATTTAAATGAAAGATTACTTTATTCAGGAATGCCCATAGGTGCCAGAATAATTAGCCAAAAACACATCAGTTTTCCTGTTAATGCTTTTACATTTGTTCTCCCAGGAAATAAGAATGTGGTCCTGCGGGAACATCTGGACAGGACGAAGAGCGGCTGCATCATCTGCAATATGGGACACTCCAATACAGAGATAGATGTGGTAAAATCAAGGCTCAGAAATGAGATCTAGACCAAAAGTTTAATTGGCGACTTTATATCTAGCACATCTATCCTCAAGCATTTAAGCATTGAAGAAGTGTAAATATACTGTACGTGTAGTGCATATGCTGTTCCGTTGTGTATGTCTGAGATTTTATATCTATAGGTGTGTACAGTATTTTACATTAAAGATATGTTGCGCATCACTTTTGTGAAATACTTTACATTGAAATCAAATCTGTATAATTTTGATCAAAATTTGGGATCAGAATTTGATGTTTCTAATTCTTATGTATGCTGCTGCAGAATTTGTGGAGCTGATCACAGATCGGTGTGGTAATGTTTAGTTATGTATATATGGACTCTTGTTCTCAGGCCAGTCTGATGACACCAGAGCTGACTTGGCGACGAGTCAGGACACATGTGGATCGCATCATCTGGCCCGATGGCAGGACAGTAGTGCTGTTAGCAAAGGTTAGTAGCTTGTCAACACAAAAACATATCAATCAGTTCATAACGACAGTAGCAGTTACTTTGCTCTTCTATAAAATGACAGCACGAAAGCATTTTAAGCCTAGTAATGGGTTAGATGATGTGTGTGTGTAACATGACTTTGTATCTGATTTAAGGGTCACCTCCTAAATTTGAGCTGCTCATCTGTGCCGGTTTATGTGCTGTCCATCACAGCCACAACTCAGGTGTGTACAGTTTGTTAAGTTAAAAGGATATTTTTCTATTTTTAACCACATACATAAAATAAAGCATGGCTTTAAACATTCCATATATTGAACACTGTATTCATGAGCTTTTCTGCCTCTTTAGGTTTTGTCACTGATTGAACTCTTTAATGCACCTGAAGGCCGCTACAAGCAAGATATTTATTTGTTTCCAAAGAAAATGGGTAAGGAATGCTATAGAGATTCATGCCCATGTTTGTCTGTCTTTAAATGTTAAGTAAATCTCAATCAGACTGTGTTCACGTGCAGATGAGTATGTTGCAGTTCTACATCTCCCGGGTTTTGATGCCCACCTGACGGAGCTCACAGATGATCAGGCTAAGTACCTGGGTGTGAATAAAAGTGGCCCCTTCAAGCCAGGTTATTACAGGTGAACATCATTCTGTATTTATTTACAAATAATATTAAAAAATGTAAAAGTAATGTGAGGGTTTAACCATCATGGCCCATTTTGCCCACCTCTTAGGTCCTTTATACGTTGTAATCATTTAACTCATAAGTAAACATATTTTGTATTTTTATCACTGGTGTGATGCATGTTTTTGTAGGTATTAAGCTGATCAGCCACACTTGGTGCAGGATGAGGATTAGATCAGGATGTTTTCAGG
This sequence comes from Distichodus sexfasciatus, assembly GCA_032718565.1. Taxonomy (NCBI): domain Eukaryota; kingdom Metazoa; phylum Chordata; class Actinopteri; order Characiformes; family Distichodontidae; genus Distichodus; species Distichodus sexfasciatus. Next base: position 2,827,886 of record JAVGVS010000011.1, on the reverse strand, counting down.
ATCTGTGAACTGGAAGCATTGAAAATACCCAAACATTGGACCTGGACTTTGCTGACTTGAACCTATAACCTTTGTGTGTATTTTATTGTACCAGCAAGCTTTAAATTTTGCAACATACTGTGATTTCTGTTTCATTGCTTTTTATATATTTATGCGGTAGCTAACAAATCACAGTTCATTCAGTGGCAGTTCCGCTATTAAAACAAGTAAACTTTGTTTTTCACAGTTTATTTTTAAGCCTTTTTCTAATTAAACTAAGGTAAATCAAAATAGAATAAGTTATTAAAATGGCATGTGATGTTGGTAGGTAAATAGTATTATAGAAATACTGGAACTGCTATTAACTGATAGCTGGAATGCTATTAAAAAAATGACTATCATTTGTAAATCAAACTTTTTCACGCTCTTGTGTTGTATTTTTTATTTTATTTGCATTATTAAATAAAAAAATGCACAAACTTACTTAATTTTGTAATTGATTGTCAAAAGTATATTTTGTCCTTCTGAAGGCACATAACCTCTACATCATGGATATTTGTACAGTCCTCAACTTAAACTCTCTCATACACGCCTTTTTTGTGGTCAGAGATTAAAGCCATCTGTTGAGAAGAGTGTAAGCTCCATCTACTGTACACAGTGGTAATTCCAAATCTTTGGTAAAGCACACCAGGTAAGAGTAACACATCCATCCAGGAGCCTCCTCCAAACTGTTTTTCCAAGTACTGCCTCTTTGAACCCACCATCCATCAAGTGTACCACCACTCCAGTACTGCAGGGGCCAGCATCGCTCCACCCAGCCCCAAGCTCTAGTTCCACTGTGCAACGCTCTCAGCAGTCGGCTACGATTAGCCTTGTGATGCTGCCTGAAATCTCCTCGCAGGAAGCTAGCCCTGTGGGCAGAATGGATGCCCTAGTAGTGACCATTCCCGTGCTCCAGCTTGAAGAAACTGTCATTGTGGCACATGCTGTTCCTCCAGCCCTGAGGTCTGGTCTTGAATTAGGGGAAGTGCTTGTGATTGGAGGACAAACTCAGCTTTTGGGAGGATGAAGAAATAATGGCTTTTGAGGTCAAAGTGATGAAAGACAGGGAAGGTTTGGAGGAGGCGGAGACTGTTTTTCCTCTGACCAGGCATCTCTGGTTTGGGTTCTTTTGCTGGTATTGGTGGTGTATTCTTGTAATCTTTTTCTATACACTGCTGTCCAACGTTTCCTTCCATGTTTTTCACTTTTTCTTACCCATCAATTCATTCAAGTTTCCCTCCACTAAATTTCTCTGTCCAGTGAGATAACATGTCTCTTCTAAGTTTCTCAGCACTAGACACAAAATCTCTTCTACCAATGAGTGGCATAAAAGATCTTGGGATTCACAAGCTGTTAGAAGGAGAAATGTGTACCAGTCCGTGTGCCATGCTTGAGTCAGTAGCAGTCCTTCCTTCCTTCATATTTTATGCTTCACACGTCTTAAACAATGTGAACACCAGCACATTGTACAGACAAAACAATGAGGCTGGCAAAGTTTTTAGTCATGAAATGGTGACGCTGATAAGCTCAGAAAATATTCTTTTACAGCTGTGTTTCTTTCGGGAAATGGTCTTGTTTGAATCGGAAACCAACAGATTCTAAATAAATGTGGGGTAAAGCTTGTCAACTCACAAGAAGCAATAAAAAACAATAAGAATATCGATTGAAACAAACTGAGGCTGATTTTAGCAGCCGTGTCACAGTTAACAATATATTTGACATGTGTTTGGGAACTAAATTTACAGAATTCCCCTAGAGCCTCTTCTGCATAGCTGGAGTCATTCCCGGCCCTATTTATAGTGCTGCCTTCTTGCCACAATGTCAAACGTAATTCGATTCCATCTGTTAAGTTACAGCATGTTACATGTCAGCTGCTGGACCCCCAGCCAAGCTGTTCTCTCCCGATCTCTCTCTCTTTGCCCCACACAGCCCAATGGAGCCTGGTGTGGGAGAGCTGGAGCTGGCCGGAGGGGATGGCTCCAACTTGCTGGGCCTGCCAGGGCCTTGCCCCTGGGAGGACGAAGACGAGCCCCTGGGTCTCGGCGGCATCAAACCCAAATCGTCCCCCATCCCGAGGAGGAGAAGCTCTCTGTCCTCCTGCTCCGATGACGAATCCCAGCCTCCACCTTCCAGCAGCCGGAGAGTGTCCTTTGCAGATGCTTTTGGTCTGAGTCTAGTCTCGGTCAAGGAGTTCGACACCTGGACAGCTTGTGGCCATTTGGCCAGAATGGAGGGTGATCCAAGTGAAGCCAAGGAATACTTCCTGTCCCTGTGCTTTACACTTCCGCATACGCCTGAGGAGCTTCTACACAAGGTGAAGGAGCAGAAGGTGGAATTGGAGAGCTTGGAACTGCTCCCAGGAACGACCACCCTGAAGGGGATTGTCCGTGTGTTGAACCTGTGCTTCGATAAGCTTGTCTACGTCCGCACCTCTTTGGACAGCTGGCACAGCCATTTTGATCTGCTGGCGGAATACGTGCCCGGGTCGAGTGATTTTACTGACAGCTTCTCCTTCAAGCTCACGTTGGTGCCGCCGTTTGGGGAGCAGGGAGCCAGAGTTGACTTCTGTCTCCGCTTTGAAACACCTTTGGGAAGCTTCTGGGACAATAACGGTGGGGACAACTATGTTTTGTTTTGTCACGAAAAGGCAAAAGAACAAGATGAAGATGAGAACAGACAGCAAAGGAAAAGCTGTCTAAAGACTAGCAGGTGAGTGGTTGAATGAGAGACCAAATATGATTTTGCTCTCACAGTAAGAATAAGAGTGTTTTTGTGATATAAATAGAAAGAGGCCTTATTAAATGCTGGATAACATTTTTAACATTTAACATTTTCTAGATTAATAAACAAAGCAAGAAGTCTTAACATAATAAGCTTATATTGAAATATACCATTTTGACATTTTGTCAACAGCATTTAAGTTATTTACATACAAGCAGACCTTTGGTAGGTATTTGCTATGTGTATTTATAGAAATAATTCCTTTTTGTCATTTCATTAACATTAAGATGTTAACTGTTTTTCAGTATTGACTACTCCTCTGTGAGCACTTCTACCTCAAGCACAAACGAAGTCCCAGGTATAATCTCCATTCCATGGGATGCTATTTCCATTCTGTATTAAATATGGATGCATAATGGGATTAATACTTTCACACAGAAATCATTCTAAATTGTGGGATGACTGCTGTTACAAAACCTATAGCTATCAATGAAGATAAAAAGCAGCAGGAGTATATTGATCTACAGGTAAGGTCATATTTACACCTGCTCTCTATTCCATAAACACCTTTCAAAGCCAAAGTAAACTTTATTGTCCTCCCTGCTATATACTGTACAAGTACACAGAGAGACGAGACGACGTGGCTCCAGTTTTAACAGTGCGAAGAACAAATAAGGCACATAGCAAAATGAAAACAGAATATAAAATATACACTTTAAACTAGAAGTAGTATACAGACAGTTTATTAAATAAAACAGTGTCTCTTATAAAGTCTGAGCTAAGATTCAAGTCAGATCAAGTATGTGCGTATAAATATAAGTTCATCTGAGTTCATCCTCACACTTAAAAAAATGTATTAATGCAGGTCATCTAAGCTCATGGACCGATTTTGTATTTCTCTTTGAAGATCCCTTAAGTCACTGTGTCGACAGGGACATTTAATCTGCTGTGGTGTGAGGATAAGGGTCAGACAGAAACAGTAAATGTCAAGGCCAGTCTTTTTATGGACTGTGTGCAGGAGTGATGGGAATTTGGTGACACTGTGACCACAGTGGGTTTGTTTCTGAGGGAATGTCATGTGACGGCTAAGGTTAAGCTTTGACAATTACTGACCTGACACACTGTACCACTAGCCTAAATGCCTAAACACACACTATAAATACAGCGGTTGTATTCACAATCTCCTTTAAGACTGTTCTGAATAGTAGTCTTAGAATAATATGAGGAATAATTAAATATAATTACTCAAATACTATACTCTGCTATTATATATGGTATATGGATGAAAGCAACTATATTTTTCAAATATGGAAGCATGACTCGTTTCTAAAAAGAATCTTTATTTTTCTTACATCACAACAAAAACAGGTCCAAATTAAATCCTAGTTCTCTATAAACAGGAGGAAAACAACAGGAACCGCAGCAGGAGAAACAGGAGAAGAGCAGAGCGTCAGGCAAAAGTACGGCAGTACTTCGCACAAAGAGAAGAAAATCAACAGACTGAGAGAGATAATGACAAAGAAACGGCAGACACAACTTCAGATGAAAACGATTCAGTAGAAGGGGAGTCACTTTCTCATTTTCAGACACCACAAACTCAAGCGTCAATCTTTAATGTTGGTTCGGATATGGACAACAGAGTCTCACCTTCATCTGTGGAGATGGACAAAATCCAGGAGCAGATACTGACCCCAAGTGATATAGACACTGATGTTAATCAAGTTCCCACTGCTCAAGATCAAAAACAGGACGAGGAGATTATTCCTATAATACACTCTGAGCTAACCTCTTCAAGACCCCGGGCCGAGCAATCCCCCACAGACTCAGTGATCTTTCATAAATCTAGGGAAAGCTCAGTCTCTCAAGCACTGGAGAGCAGCCAAAACAAGGAAAGAGCTGCAAGCCAAGCTCTCTCTATCCAGCAGCGTCTAGATGAGCACCAAAATTCTGACACATCTATAAGTAAAAGTGTAGAAAAAGCATGGGAATGCTTCGAAAAAGGAGCTATGGAACGGATCGGGGGTATAACTGAAAGGCTGGGTGATGACACAAACACCAAAGCAGGTAAAACAGACGACTGGGGAAACGGTATCTCAAAAACCGACCCAGACATAGAGCCTTTTGATCAAAACTTCACGTTTGAAACAATAGTTGCACCACTTTATCACCAGGTTTTTGAAAAAATGGAAACTAAGAGACGAGACCTTGTGAACAGAACACTCAATGCTGGCGAGTCCGGTGGGAAAGTGGAGGATGGGAGAGTTGTCACGTACCAAAGTTATCCCAGCACACAAAGTATGGAATCAAAGACTAATGCAGGCATGTCTGAAAAATGCATGGTTAATGACACAAAAAGCACAAGTCAGAAACTGTTATTTGACATGAGTGTAAACAGTGTCGTAATTTGTGTTCAGACTTCAACTGACGTCACAGAGGACTTGTTGGATGCTAAGGTTTCAGACTCAAAAATAACACAAGTTGAAAAGAAAGACGATTTACTAAGTAGTCTGTCTTGTGGGGAAAAATGTTCCTTGCAAAGTACACCTTCCTTGAAAAATCAGGAACAAACATGTTGCAAGACTGCTTCAGAAAATGAAAATGTGTTAGACACTACTTTAGCAGACATAAAACATTTAAACCATGAACCTCCCTTCAGTGAAACATCTGTGGACAGATCACAACAGGAACCCTCCTCTACTGACTCTAGGGTTTTAGCCACAAAGTCTGACAAATTGTCAACAGCTGAGATGTCATGCTCTATAGTTTCAGAAAACTCAACCCTCTGGGACAATTCATGCTCCACTCAGATATCATCTAAGGATAGTTATAACACTGAGAGCAAGAAAATGCAAAATATGGAAGTAGAAATATGTATCCAAACCAAAGATTCTGAGGGAAACCAAACCCCTGAGGAACTGACTTCCACTGAGAACACAGTGTCTCTAAATAATGGGAGTAAGCTCTTGAACGAATGCCACATTCCCGTTCCACAATCTCCTTTAATTGATTCTCACATTACATCAAACATCATGCCTAGCTTTGGCCAAAGTGAAGATCTTACCCTTTCCAAGAATCTGTCTGCACAGGCCAGCATCCAAACCCAAGGTCCAGACATCACTTCCCTTAAACACGTCCAAAAATCAGATGCCATAACAATTGTACAGCTCCAAATTACAGACGAATTGAATGTGATCCAAGAAACAGAAAGCATGCCTGACAACACTGTTGATGACGATGATTGCCATGAAGTCAGCAGGGAAACTGATTCAAATACAAAAGAGAGAATAGAAAGTCAGAGTTTCATTTCTGCAGTTGAAACTACTCAGGCAGAAGAGACGCGTATGAGTCCAGAGGAGCCAACACTAGACAGGGCCTCACTAAACCTTTTACAAATCTGCCAAATTAATGATTATAAAGCAGATAAAATGGAGATTACTGATTTCAATGGACATGTAAATGAAAATGCAAAGCCAAAAACTGGTAGCAACATATATTCTCTTGTCATGGACAGACAGGAAGATATTAATATTGATGAAGAACAGCAGGTAGAAGTTTTGAGCGATCATCAGTCAGCGCAAGTTTCTGAGATAACAGACGAAATGTGGGAGGAAGAAAAAGAAGATGGCAAAGAACATCAACCACAGCAACAAAATGAGAATTATGGGATAAATCTAGAGTATGATGCCAGATGTTTAAACAAGCTACAGTACATAGATGATGATGATGATGCTTATGAAGTGGAGGAAGAGAACAACATGGACACTAAGCAGAACATAGAAGAATGGGAGGATGATGATCATCTGTCTCTTGAAGTGGAGATAGAGGAGCAAGAGACAGTGGGCTCTGTGGTTACAGCGGAAAGCAGTGCAAGCAGAGAGTCGATTCCAGGTGAGGGTCAGCTGCATTTGAGATGGGAACGGCAAGACCCAAGTAAAAATATAGAACAGAATTCCATCAACAATGTGAAAATCCGTGAAGAAGAAAAGATGCGGGGAACAGATCCATCCCTGCAATCTTTGACAGGAAATACTGTTTGTACATTCAGTAGCACAGTTGAGGAGGATAAATTTATTAGCAAACAACAAGCTGTAGATGTGACCACTAGTGAGGCTGGCAAACCTCCGGAGAACCAGGAGGAGCAACAAGATGGGAACAAAAATGACAGTAACATGGAGGACAGTGAGTCTCTGACTGACGATGAAATGGAGCTGTACCTTCACCATCTGAAGAACACACGTCAATCAGGATTTAGAGATGGTGTGTCCAGTTTGAACTACGGGAAAAGGCCCTCTTTGAGCAGAAGAAGGTCATTGCCCTTAACCATGCCTTCCATTTCAGAGACTGTGGATGAAGATCAACCAAATGCGTCTCTGGATGATCTGACAAATGAGGAAATGTTGGAGCTAGAGAAGGCCACTTTGCCTCTTGTGGACTCGGAGGGGGAGGTCATTGGGCGTAATGTGCAATGGTGGAGAGAGTTCTTCTCTTCCGATAACATGTTGAGAATGACTGGGTACACTGTATTGTTAATTGTTTTCTTAGTTACTGCACACTTTTATGACTTCATTGCATGTTTCGGAGTCTACCTACTTGCTGTGTATTGGCTTTATATTCATGGGGAAAGGGATCCATTAAAAAGGACGTAGCATTAAACATAACTGGGGACAAAAGGAATAGAAATTGGCAATTGCAAATGTTTCTAGTGGTATTAATGAACGTGATTTAAAACATGGAAGCAACAAAGATCTCTTTAGAATAGGGCATAGGTCAGATTTTACCACAAAAGGTTGAAAAGGGTTTAGACTGGATGAATTATGTACCAACTGTGCCTTCAAAAATAGATGGAATGTTTACAGGACCACACAATAGGATAAAAGGCTCAAAAAAAGATTAAAGGCTCATTATTGAAGATAGTGATTACACTTCACCTGCAACTGAATTTTATTACCCTGATTTTTGCATCAGAGCTGTTTTTGGCTGTTTAAATTATTCATAGAAAAAGGGATATAATTTAATGTTCAAACAATTAATAACACTTTTTAAATAGGATACGCTCACTTATTGATTTGAAGCCCCATGGTGAAGGGTGGAGCCTGGATTATATTCCTGCTCATTGTCCTTATTTCCTCAGTATCTGTGTCAACAATAAGCTCTTGGTTATGAAATGTTCCTTTGTTTTGTTCTGTTGTCAAAATGTAAAGTCATGCCTACCTATATAATATGAATTTTCAACATTCAAGATTTGAGTGTTGTGATCTGACATCTAAGGTTACATATTGTTGAAAAAATAATTTCAGTATAATAACACAATATTTGGTCTTTTTTTTTTTGGTCTACTGACTGGTAATGTAATTTAATGTTACAGTTTGCTATGCAAAAGTCATAAAACTGTTTTCATGACAATGCACATGTACAAAGTTGTTTTTCATCATATTGAATCTACTGGTTATGGTCTTATCTCTGCCAGACAGCACCACTAATAAGATTGTGTTTCAGAGAAAGTCTCATGTAGTTCAAACCTTCAGCTGTGGTCAGACAGTTATATAGACACATTTGTCTCATGCTGTCGCTGTATTGAAGAAATAACACATTTTATATTTTCATTTGTGAAATGATGTTACATCCCTATTTACTGCTATATTTGTATGTCTATTTTTATGGTGTTGGTTAATTTGTTAAATATCATCTCGTAATACACAAGAACTAAATATTAGGCCATATATGAGGCGTCCACACACAGATTAAAACCACATCATAGTAAAGGCATTTGAACACAGTTCTGTTAAACCAAATATACTAGGTAGCTCAGAGAGAGTTTCAGGGTTCACAAAAGTTCAGCTTTCTTTTGAGCATCTATATCAAATGTTCTGCTCATCATTGGGTTGAAAAGTTGTATTGTTGATTTACAAAGTCTTAAATTATTCTCATAAACTGAATATTTATGGAAATGATCTTTGCACCAAAAAAAGTGACCTTTAACTTGAAATTCATATTGAAGAATCTACACAGCTGCAGTGACCCATCATGGAGGTTCAGAGAAAAATCATGTGAGGGATTAACGCTGCCGGAATGGCAAACACCATGACATTTCAGTCTCCAAAGAGAAACACAATAGAACAGCAGTCACTGTGACTTGTATTCCAGTCTGAGTCTAAAACGATTCATTATAAATTATAGCACTCAATAGTTTCTGGCTTGAAAAGTTTCCTTTTCAGCTTCAATACAAAATAATTTCCATCACACAATTCTGTGACAATAATAAGGCTATTAAGTTGGATTATACCTACCAGCTGTTTTTTATATAAGAATATTTGGTAAACCTGGACTTGCTTGTGGATATCTCAATTTATTTTGATAATAATAAAAATAACATCCCCATATTCCAATAAAAAATAGGTATAATTATTATAACATATAATTAAGACAATTTCATCAAAGTATGGGAAAAGCACAGCTTGTAATTAATGCTGAATAAATGTTACTAAATTGAAGTAATCTGAAAATCTAAAGCATGATGGTATTAAAAAAGAAGAGTTAACAGAGAAAATATTCAAATCAAATATGTTTAGCATCTATGCATAGAAATATGCATATAATTGAAATATCTATATATTCACATTTAATTGAAATATGTTAACCAAATATCTAATAAGATGAGTGAATGCAGACAGAACTTTATATACTTGGTGTAACCAGGGTGAACTCTAAAAATGAAAGCTGCTGCAGCTGTATTTAGCTACTGAGACATCTGTTTTAGATTAGCAGATCATGTAATGTAATGACATTGCAGGGCACACACATATTCACACCTTACGGGGCCAATTTAGAGTCGCCAATTAACCTATAGCACATGTCTTCGGACTGTGGGAGGAAACCGGTGCGCCCGGAGGAAACCCACGCAAACACGGGGAGAGCGTTTCTCCACACAGAGAGACCCTACGGCCGTCCCCGGGGTTCGAACCCAGGACCTTGAACCAGGTAAACATCTGCGTTGAGGGTACTGGTAGAATTTAGGCCAGACTTTGCCATATGATTTAATGCAAGTTAATGTTTCCAGTTTTTGCGTGTTAAATCATTTTTAACAATCAGTCTATGTGTTAACCAACCTACTGTACGTTGAAAGTGTAAAAATATTTCAATTGTCCATAGATGAAACTGTTTATCTGATAACTACACAGATGTGTTTATACTCTAAACGCTTGCGAGTCAAATCATGTCACGTCAAAACGTAATAATGATTAATGAATTTAATTAATTTTACGTTTTTTCATTCAGTTTACTGATTTAATCTAATTACACAAGTAGTATACTAGACTATGTCACACGCGTGAATATAATAAATGAAAGGAAAAATATCCATTATAAATTTCATGTAGTTTTAACGTGACCAGTTTATGAGTGTTCTCTAGGATTAATGAGACCGAGCTACTATAACAATTCTTTTGGGGGGAAATGGCTCCCTTTGCAGTGTATTATTGAGCGTACTATATGTAGCCTACTGCTAGATTTTAAAATGGCTTCATATTTGACAGGTAGCTGACTGCACGCTACAATTCAATAGGTCCCTATTTGACAGATGGCGCCCTATCTAGTGACAGTGGAGCAGTGGGAGAAGCACCCGGGTTTTTTGGTGTCTGTAGACGGGCTGGAGCTGCGCGCTGTCGGCTTGCGGAGCCCCGGCGCGCCGGTAACTAGCACAAGACCATCAGTGCTATGGATTTACGGAGAGGTGTCCAGACAGAGCCCGACCCAGACGCCTCCGGCTCGCCTGTCCCGAAACAAGTGCTGTGCAAGCAGAAGGAGCAGGAGAAACTGTCTGGCGTCGTGAAAAGCGTCCACCGAAAACTTCGGAGGAAATATATTGAAGGTATTCCGTTAGCCTGTTAGCTAGCTTTCTTTGGCTTAGCAAGAGTTCGGTGGCAATAACGATGCGAGAAGCTATTATACAGGCCTCGCAAAGAGCACATTGGGTTAGACATATTAGCTAGCTTCGTATTTGTCGTTTCCTAATTATTGATTTTGTTGCCACTGAGGTGTCACTTGAAAATAACTTCTTCCCTGGTTAGCTGGTTAGCCTTAGCATTTGCAGTCATTTCGTCTCAACCAGACTCGGGCTGCGTCCCAAACCGGGCACTAGCCTGGGCAGCTAACTAGCTGCGCTGGTTCCCGTTTTGCTGTTTCATAAAGTTTCAGAGCGTGAAACATGGGTTATTATAGATGTGTAAGGCAGTTCTTCACTTTTGAAATTTAAGAAAGAAGACTTGGGGAAGTTGTCTTCTGACAGTTAGGAGAAGGAAGCGGGACAAGTTAACCTCCTTAGCAATAATAGTGGGCTTGTTCAAACGTTTCGCACGTCCGTTTCCATGTTTACTCTGCAGATTGAGCTCAATGGCGCTTGTCTCAGGCAAATTAGCCCGGTCGGACTGGAGCCGCACGCATGGAGCTCAGCACACAGTAGTCTAGTGTGAACCGCAGGGCCATGTTTGGTGAGCTGGGTTATATTTAATTAGGCTTGTGCGGTACTGGAAAAAATGCAGAGTCATGTATTTTTTCTACAATATTAGAGAAAAAAAAATCTAGGGATGTCCCGAACTGATATCTGATACCAGCTTGATGAACACCTCTTTTTATACTTACTTAAACTGAAATTGATATCCAGTATATCCCTATCAGACTGGTGCATCCTTCTTTTTAAATATTTGCTAAATTGGGATTGATATTAAGAAGATTAAGATTAAGACATTTCGGTTGTATATATATTGACTAAATTGGGGTTTATATATCAGAATCAGATTGATGTGTCCCTCTTGATTTGATATTTTTCAAAATTGGGATTAATAGAATCAGATTGATGTGTCTCTCTCCATTTGATATTTTTCAAATTTGAAATTGATATCCAATATCACAGTCACACTGATGCATCTCTCTTCTTTTTGTGTTTAGTAAAAACTGGATCGATATCCAGTAACAGCATCAGAGCAATGCATACTTTTTTCTGTTTATGTTTGCTAAATTAGCAGTAGATGTCCAATGTCAGTGTCAGATCAGGACATCACTTATGCTTGATCAATTCTAAGATGTGGCCATTGCAAGGTGTTGGTGGTCTTGTGGTAGGGCCGCAGAGCAAAGCCCTTAACCTTTGTTTATCCCATGGAGCTTGTCCCTAAAACTTGGAATATGTCACTCTGAATAAGAGAGTCTCCAAAGAGAGTCTCCTAGTGACATAAATGTAAATGCAGTTGGTGCATCCCTCTTCTTGTTATATAGTATATTTTCTGGATTTGAACCCACATCTTGGTCGATAGGTGAGTATGCTAGCAATAGGCTTCCAATACTCCAATAATACATTTGCAGTCAATATCTGTTATCAGATCAGTGCATCCCATTTGCATTCACATTCATGGCATTTAGTAGACCCTCTTATCCAGGTTGACTTACATTTTCATAATTTTAGGTTTCATTGGCTAAAATGTTTGCTTTGCATGAGTGGAATTTGTTCAGGCTTGATACAGTCACACTGATCGTTGAAACTGCTCCTAAATGTAGGAACATGTGCACATTTTCATTTTCAGATTTATTTTCTAGCTGCAGGAAGCATCTGGACCCGCCCTCCTCTTTGCCCAAATAGTTCTGTAAATCAGCACACAGTACTCCTTTCAGTAGACCCCATGATATCATAATAAGGAAGGCATGATCTGGTCTGTGGGGCTCTGATATTCAGACTGAGGAGGGCACTGCAGTTTATTCCAGTCCCTCTTGTTTTCTAATTTTCTTTTAATCTGATAAGGCCAGTGTTTTCCACTTGGTCATGAGATAGTTTGCCATTTTGCCTGTGCTCACAAGCCCCGTTCAGGTTGAGGTGGGGAAAAGTTTATTTCTAGACATGCAGCAGAAACGTTCTGTTTCGCTTTGCTTGCAAAATAAGTATACCTAGATGCATTTTGTTGGTTAGGAATGATTGCGTTCATCATTGAAATTTAAGAAAGGATGGTGACACTTGGTTTTTGAAAACTCAGATACAAGACTAACTACTTTTATATGGATGTCGTAACCTGCAAAAGTAGGTAATTCTCATTTTTATTGTGTTTTAGATTTTTTGATTCTGAACTGAGTGATACTGTCGCACTGTAATGAATTCAGTGTCCACTCAACATTATCTAAAGCTGCACAAAAGTGTGAAATGATAGTGAGGTTTTATTTATGCTAATTTTCGCCTATTTATTTGTTAGTATTACAATTATAAGTCTTATAAATAATTGTACCTTTCTTCAATAAGCCTTTAGGTGTAAATACCTACATTTTCAGTGTGAAACATGGCATTTTGTATGGTAAATCATAGTATTGAATTGGTATACCAAATAAGTAGTTTATGCCTGTATTGACTAGTATTGACTTGCTGTTATTTTTCCTTTTGTCTGCTTGGCTGCAGTGGGGGATTTTGATAAGATTTGGCGTGAGCACTGTGAGGATGAGCAGACCCTGAGTGAGTACGCCTTCGCCATGAAGAGTCTCGCAGACAATCACTGGGCCAAGAAATGTGACGGAGAGGGACGCATCGAGTGGTGTCGCAGGTACAAAGGACCAGGGTTTAAATATCAACTTTGTGCAGTAGGGTAATAGTCTCAGAAGCAGGATCATGTTAAAGTACTGTTATCAGATACATGTGTTTTTTCCTGTCCCAGTGTCTGTCAGGAGTACTTTATGGACGGTGGGATGAGAAAGGCCTTGGAGAAGGACGAGAAAGTGGCGAGACACGCTGCAGCTGCAAACGGAGAACCTTTACATGCTCCACTAGACTCCTCTCTGCCCAGGTGAGTTACAGGTCCCAGTTACAGTGTGCGATTTTCATCCACAAGCAGTTCTACTGAAACTGTGTAAGCTTGTGGAAAAGAAATTCTGCATAATAACACAAAAGACAAAAACATTGGTTATATCCACTGTCATTTGTAAATGTAGTATGTGTCTGGGAGTGTTACTGTTCTGTAGTTACAGAAGATTTGCCTTTTTTCTAGTTTTTGCTCAAGCTTCAGATTAGGAAAGATGCGTCTGCTGGATGTGGGCAGCTGTTTTAATCCCTTCTTGAAGTTTGATGAATTCCTTACAGTGGGGATTGACATAGTGCCTGCGGTTGAGGTGTGTTCTACACAATTCTCTCATTATGTTCCACCTAAAAGCAGTTTTTGATGAGTTCTGTTCCATATGCTCCATATACTGTACTATATAACATTAATGATAATACTTCCTGTTTTCTTTCTCGTAAGCTGTTTTTTGTGTTCTCCTAACCTTATGCAGTAGATTGACCAATTGTATCTGTGTTCTCTCCCTCCAACACCAGAGTGTCTACAAGTGCGACTTCCTCAACCTGCAGCTGCACCAGCCCCTGCAGCTGGCTACAGATGCACTGGAGGCCTTCTTGCGGCAGCTGCGCGGCCCGATCGACACGCTGCCCGCCCAGCTCTTCCACGTGGTGGTCTTTTCGCTGCTCCTGTCCTACTTCCCCTCGCCGTACCAGCGCTGGCTGTGCTGCAAGAAGGCCCACGAACTGCTGACTCTACACGGCCTGCTGCTGATCATCACGCCGGACTCCTCACACCAGGGACGCCATGCCCTCATGATGCGCAGCTGGCGCGTGGCTGTCGAGTCGCTAGGCTTCAAGCGCTATAAGTACGTCAAATTCTCGCACATGCACCTGCTTGCCTTCCGCAAAGTCTCGGTCACCACCACCAGCGACCTGGTGAGCCACAACTACCCAGAGATGCTCTTCATCCCCCAGGACTTCAACATGCTCGAGGAGGAGGAGGAAGGGTTCGAAGGGCTGCACCAGCCTCCACGCTCCGATTTTGAGGATGACCAGCTGGCCTGTGGTTTCTCAGAGTTGCCAGACGCTCCCTACGACTCAGACTCCGGCGAGAGCCAAAGTGGCTCGGCGCCTTTTCACGAGCTGGAGGACCCCATCCTGCTGCACAGTTGAACCTGCTCTTGCCAAATTAAATGCTAGTCTCCTTATAGTTCAGCTTCTTTCTATTAAATTTAACAAAACAATGCAATTTGCACAGTCATCGATGATGTTTACACGGGCGACCCGGAGTTGACACACGTCCCTGTTTAGCAGCGTAGGGGGCTAGTCCTACTCCTAGAATTCAGGTTCGAATCCCAACGCATCAGGTGCCCTCTGGGGAGGGAAGAATGGCAGCGTGCCTCCCTGCTAAACGGTGCCCAAGTGAATCAGGCTTCTGAGTGGGGAGAAAAAATGTTTACACCTGGGGTGGTGGAGGTCAACTTTTCTACTAGCTGAAAGATGCCGTGTTTTACCCATGAAATCATATCCATGTTCTGAGAAGAAGCTGGTAGTTTTGCGATTTGAAATGGGTGAGCTCAGGATCAGTGTTTCTCAGTCCTTCAGTGTCACCTGGACAGGATTTGTCTAAACATTTAGAATTGGTAGTTTTTGTATTTTACATTTTTTGTACTGTAGCCACACACAGCTGAAGATACAATTGTATGACTGGTTACTCTGCAGAATTTCTCAGTGTTGTTTGCTCATTTCATAGGGGGTTGTCTTGATTCCGTCTCAGCTGGTTATGACTTTAAACAGGCATCTTTGGTATAGACTTTGCCAGAGGTAGTTGTAGCAGTTTGTGTTAAAAAACAACACATTTCAGCTTGCTTGTGTGATGCTGTGACTGTAGTAGTTTTCTTAAGCCTCACTTTCCATGGTACAAATCATTTAAGGTAGTTGTCGTTCATAAGAACAATCTTTAAGATTTAGAGGAGAGAAGATGTAGATGTGTGTTTTCCCCCTTTATAGGGGATTTGAATGGATGTTGTATTAGAGCTTTTCCTATTTTGTGATCAAAAGACCTAAAATGTATTTTAGCTGTGAACATTTTTGTAAGGCAACAGGCTGTGTTTATATTACCAAGATGCTAGTTTTAAAACGAAGACAAGCTTGCTTTCTTTGGTTTGCCATGACTTCCCTGAATGTGGAATGATTAATTTCTTTCATTGACATATGACTCTTCAATTCTACCAATGTTTAAAGCTACACTCTCTCTCTTTACTCTGACTGATTTACATCCTATTAATCACTTGCAGTCCTAGAGTCCTTTAAACTAAACCTTTAGAAGTGTTTTTTGGATGATTAACCTCAGTGAGGTTTTTTTTCTCATATCGTGTTTAATGGTGCCAAGTGCTTTACATCCCATTCGTATTTCACTGTGAAATGAGCATTTTCGTACACTGCAAGAGTTGCACTTGTTTCCAAACACTCCCTTTGAAGACCTTTAATAAGAGCTACATCATTTTCCTGTGTTGCTTCTTCACAAGAAATATTAATAGTTTGTAATCTTGCAGTTGTTAATATAAAACTACCTAGCTTTATGATTCATTGGAATATGTAAATGTAACAATACATAGAAGTTACACAAAAATCATTTTATAGCTCTTATTAATCCAGAAAAGGAGACTGTTTGGTGTCCTACAGCTTGGCTTAAGCAGATGCATACAGTATATAGTTGCCGTCTGGTTCATTTTTGGAAAAAGTCAGCTTTGAGGGTGACAGAAAAATCACTTTTTGCTTTTTTGTTTGTTTCTTCTGAGGGTGGTGTTAGATGACAGTAGTGCACACTGTGGAACACTGGTTCTCTCATTTGATATCAGATCACTTGGGGGGGAAAATCCTTTAGGTGCCTTTAAGCTCAACTGTATTTTTGCATCTGGAAAAAGACTTTGAGCGAGACAGATCACGGCTGCGGTTTGCTGTGTGACGGTGGACAAAAGCCTGGAATTTTATTACTGGAAAACCAAACTGAACATTTTTAAAGAAAAGTTTTGGTGATGGATAATAATCACCTGTTAGCCACTTTAATCACATTAGCAATAGGGTTTTAGGGGTTTCGTTTAGTGTGTGTATAGTTCATAAAAATGCCACATTTTATGACAAAAAGCTTTTGTATTGTGCTTTACTTGATGTGTTGACAAATTTGTAATGCCTTCTGTCTTCCCGTGACTCTAATCCAGCGTGTGCATGAGTAGTTTCTCTTCAGTGTTGTTTGCTTTCAAGACGATTGGTATGCCTTGTTGTAAGTTGCTTCTCTTTTCTAAATAAAGATGAACATTGGCTATAAAAACAAATAAATCAGACTTACGATTAATTTGGTTGTGTACATGAGCTTTATTTCTGGATTTTCTCTTTGCACAGAATTTTCTAGATTGTTCCTGTTTTAACAGTATGGAAAAAGAGGCTGAACACGATTTTTTTCTTTTTAATCAGATATATCCATAGGAACATTTTATACTTTCTCTCTACATTCACACATGTATTTGTATTTGCATATACAAACTCACAGACACACACTGTATATACAGCCTTTGATGAAACAAAAATCAATTGCAGCAGATACAGATCAATGTAAAATAAATTAATGAGATACATACCCAATATTATGATAACATGAAATATATTTTTCTCAAAGTAATCTTTTTCTCAATGTACTGATGTTACTTTTTTTTGCAAATTGTTGTGAATCATTTTTTATGGGTGGTTTATCATGCATTTCTCTAATTAAGACACTCTCTTAGAAGATCAGATAAATATTTGTGATTATGACACAGAAAATGTGACTCTTGAAACTTCATCTTATGAATCTTTTTCTCTCCCAGTCATACTGAGAAAGTTTTTTCCTCCTACTGTGTTCCCCTTATGGGTTCGTGGGAATAATGACATAGGCAACACACGTATTTCTTTATAAATCTTATGACATTTTTGTTCCCATATTTTGGACGTCTGTACAGCCCAACCCATGTCAAGCTCTAGGGCCAGTTGGCCCTGTGATCAGAAGGTCACCGGTTCAAGACCCAGACCAGTAAAGGTACTCATGAGAAAGGTACCATCATCCCTGAGCACTGCTCCTCGGATGCTGCTGAAGCCGCCCACTGCTCCTTCATGGATGGGTCAAATGTAGAGGTCAGATATTGTTGCGGTGCCCTGTGTGCTGTGTTCACAATGACAAATAATCACTTAAATTCAACTTCAATTCATATTTTCTCATTTGTTACTAACTTTTATTTTAGCGAGTGATCTGCTAGAATATATAAATTATACTCTTACACATTTACACCATTTTCTTAACCTCTCACTGAAATGTCATCCCATTGTGTACGATTTCACGAACACTGACAAGAAACGCGATTGTTAGACTTTCAAAATCACAGCCGAGCTACCGGATTAAAAAACGCGCTGCTCCATTTGTCCGCAGAGGGCTTCCGTAGATCATTCACGATGAGGAAATATGGCGGCCGTCCACCTAACTTTTAAAAAGTGCTTCGCAAAGTAGTTTTGTGACTGGATTTGTTTTTGTTTGTTTTTCAATGGGCGCCACATATGCAATGAACGGACTCTGTTTTCAGCTAAGCCGTGTTCATTCCTTGTTGCTAACACACAGACCGAGTCCAATATGCTGTCAGCACTTTGACATTTTAGCACCGGCTGCTAAAGCGAGCGCTGTTAGCTAGCGTAACTGTTAGCCGCTAACGGTTTCTCTCCCTCGCCTCCTCCCTGTCATTCCCACTTGCTGTGTGTGGTACTGAAAGTTGAAGAAGTTTTGACAGTTTCTACGAGATATTTTTTGACAAGCTCGAGACGCGACAGGAAAGTTAGGAGCTAACATGCTAGCGTCGTTGTTGTGAGGCTTTGACGTGGTGTATTTTTAATTGACTCGAGACGACGTTTTGACGATGTGTTACGATGTCCCGGCGTTGCGTTTAGCGAGTTGCCACTAAATTCGACTTCGATTATGAGCCTCTTTTGAAAAGGTGTGAAAGCTTCAGGGTCAAAAAATGTGCAGATTAATTCGCTACTGTTTTAGCCACTCGCTTTATGTGGCCATGTCCAGGCTGGACGAGGTTAATAAGGGAGTGAGTCTGTGGACATCCATTCGTTATTTAGGATATCTGTCCAGTCTAAACTTGCTTATAGCCATATGTTTGGGCCTTTATGTCCGCTGGGAAACAACTTCACGGACTGTTATACTAGTCATTTTAATTTTGGGCTTGTTTGTCTTGGGCATGTCCAGCATCTTTTACTACTACTTCAGCATGGAGCGGGTCAGCCTGTATATCTTCCATTTGTGGCTGGGCTTTCTTCTGGGCCTGTTGTGTTTTCTAAACAGCAACATGATGGAGGCAGATTTAAAGGAGCAAGTCACCAACTGCATGCTGCTAGCCAGTGTGGCGATCAGAAGTCTTTGGGCTCTGGTGGAAAGACTCTGTGGCTGCACCAGGCACCGGCCGGCGCTTCTGAAGTCCGCCGAGGTGTTGGAGTTGACAGGTTTCGCCACAGCCAGCACCATCTGTGCTGGAGAATCTGTGAGTCTCGCTGTGCTGGCGCTGGCCGTCGCGGCATTGGTGGTCAACCTGAGGATGAAGACCTTCTTTGCCCTGCCCAACATGGCCTGCTTTGCTGTGGTGACAGGGGTTTTCTTTTTCAAGTCTCTGGATGTCAACACGAACCCCTACGCTCTGGCCTGCTTCTTGAGCCGGCTGGTCTGCGAGCCGCTACTGGACATCTATTTCAGCGGGTTGTCGGTCACAGAACGCTGGTCGCCTTTTCTGAGACGAGGAGGATTGTGGAGGCGTCTTAGCCTCTTGCCACTGCTCGCAGTTGAGGTGGCCTTCCTGGTGCTGGCTGCTTTAAAGATGGGTCACGCTGGGCGGTGGTACGTGGTCATCCCCAGCTTTTCGGCCTCTGGTATTTTCTGGATCATCTGTCATTTGGTGTTCCTGGTCACTTTATGGGGCTTCCACAGTAAGCTGAGTGACTGCCAGAGGGCGTGTTTGGTCCAGAGGTCTGAGCCGGGAGCGCTGGACAGGGTGATGGCCTCCAAGGGCATGCGCCACTTCTGCCTCATCTCCAAACGCCTGGTGTTCTTCAGTCTCGTGTCCACAGTCGTACTGGGAGCTTTGTCGTGGCAGGTTAGAGCTGCTGATGCATGATGAGCACATTTTGTGATATAAGCAGCATAGGGCTGTATAATTAGAATAATGTTATACATTGTCTTTCTTTGTGTGTTTTTTACACACTAAATCTAAACTAAATCGGTTAGCATATATCAGAACTACGGTCAAAGGACAAAAGCAGCAGATACAGAATAACGTTAAATAAAAAAAATAAAAGTCATGCTAAATATTAAAATATTTGTCTGCTTGAACTCAGATGGTAGTTGTTCTTGTGACTTGTTGTAAATGCAAGTGATTGAGTTAAATCAGTCTATGAATTGATCTTGTATCAATTTAATTTAATCAACATCGATATAATATTGTGTCATGATGAAACGTGATGGGTGATTTACACCCCTAGTTTTTGCTCATTGTTGTGCTGATCACTTTTACTGGAGTTTTGCTCTTTAAAATTATAGCAGTCTCTAAGAGGATCAGATTTACATTTGTGAATGTGACTAATAAAACATGATTCTTGAAACATTATAAAGCAGATATGTAAATCTGCTTTTTTTCTCCCAGCCGTACAACAGCCTGTTTATCAGTGTGCTTCTGCTGGTCCTGCCTCTGGAGTCTCTGGCTTATGGTCTTTTCTATGAGCTGGGGAACTGCCTGGGAGGAACATCTGTAGGATATGCAGTAGTTATACCTACCAACTACTGCAGGTACCTCAATTTTCTCTCTCTCTCTCTCTCTCTCTCACTCTCTCTCAAAAATGTCACAATTCCAAGTTTCAAGATATATACATATATACACAAATATGTGTATATTCTCAAGATGTTTTCTCTAGATTTTTTTTTAAATTCTTTATTTTTATTTTCTAGTAAGGTTGCTTTAACTTAAGGTTGTTTGATTTCTACATTTCACTTTGTTGTACCTCTCTGTTCTACCCTC
Source organism: Distichodus sexfasciatus (assembly GCA_032718565.1). Lineage (NCBI taxonomy): Eukaryota > Metazoa > Chordata > Actinopteri > Characiformes > Distichodontidae > Distichodus > Distichodus sexfasciatus. Next base: position 2,807,255 of record JAVGVS010000011.1, on the reverse strand, counting down.
TGTTCCAGTCTGGACGGTCAGCCAACTCTGTTGCCGCCTGACCAGGTGCAGGAACTGAACCTGCGCTCCACTGGGATGTTGAACGGCGTGCAGCGCTTTTTCTCCCACCACATGATTGAGACACATGGCTGCGATTACTCCACCAGCGGCCTGATGCTGCCAGCGCTGCAGGCCAAACTCCGCTCCTTCCTGCAGGCTCACACCGCCGACGGGCCGCGATACGACACCTATGTCCTCTTCTACAGCGGACACACACACCGCACTGGGGAGTGGGCTCTAGCAGGTAGGACAGAGTGTTGAACATATAGAACATAAACATATAGAAAAATGCAGTTGCAAGTGAGCAAACAAGATTTGCAAAAAAGTACTCATTGTTTTAACACCATTTGAGGAGCTGTGCTATGATCTTTTGCTCCCAGGCGGAGACGTGCTGCGTCTTGAAGAGGTGGTTCAGCTGTGGAGGGAGAAGAACGCAGGATACTGCTCTCGTCTGATTGTGGTCCTGGACACGGAGAACTCCCTGCCATGGGTGAAGGATGTACGCAAGGTGGAAGAGGTGTACATGGCCGTCCAAGGCGCTGCACTCTCTAGCCCCGCTGACATTGAAACCCAGAACACTCCTCAGCTGGGAGATTTCACCTCTCAGTGGGTTGACTTCAACTGCAACCCCGACAGCGCCGTCCGGTGGGCCGAGCGGGGCCGGACTGTGACGGCCGCTTACGGCGTGTCCAGGCACTGGGGGGACTACAAGCTGCACCTGCCTACTGGAAACGACGTGACGAAACACTGGAAGACCTATTTTCCCCGCGTCACATACCCTGTGGTTCAGATGGTGCAGTGGTGCGGCGCTCTGAACCTCTTCTGGGCCTGCAGTGTGGGTCTGCGCTTCCTGCGCAGGGTCAAGCTCCGCTGGTTCCCTCCAGCCGTTCTGGACACTGGCCAGGGCTTCAAGCTGGTCAGGTCTTAGAAATGTGTGAGTGAATCTTTGTGTTGTCACTATAAAAAGTGACAGGGCTTAGCAGTCAATAGCACTCTACTGACGGTCCTCGGCTATGGCAGCTTTTTGTATCAGCAACCAGCGCAATGTTTTTATGTCGTCTCAGGAGTGGAAGGAATCGTGTTTGTCTGTCTGTGTGCTTGTGTTATCAGCGAATTCTCACAGAGCAAATTGCAAAATCACCAGCACTGGTGGAAGACACTAACAGGTTGCTATGGGCCATGTCAGCAACACAGCTTTACATTGTCAATTGCATTTTCTTATCAAACTAATTTTGCTGTTACACAGCTTGCAACTAATGTTGTTCCTTGTAATTGTTTAAAATAATCATTTAGGGTTAGTTTTGTTCAAATCAGAGCATGTTGATGAACACACAGACAGTATCTCTAATGAGGTTATCCTGAATCAACCTGCATCACCAACGTCACCCACATCATACAGGACGTCACACTCTATTTACACAGACGCTCGCTCTGTGAGACCGAATGTGGCTTTACCGTTACTGCACCATAGAGGAGCTAAATCACACATTTTGGATTATAAACAACTTGGAGCTTGAATTTAAATCAGGTTTTTCTACAGTAGCTGATGTATTTATATTGAAATACTTTGGTGAGTTTTTATTATACTAAAAAGTATTTTTTGCCCTTTGTAATTTTGATATTTATGCTTTACCTCGTAGCAGAGTTCAGCTTTAATGTGTTATTTAGTAACACTGTGTTTTTGAATTGACCAAACCGAGGTAATGATTTAACCCATTGTATTTCCCTTTTATTTGATTATCAACTTGTATCCCAGACACTTTGCACTACAGTTACGACAGGCATGATGTTAGAGAGATGACCAGCAATGTGGACTGTAAGTATATAAGGACAGATTTCTGACCAGTGTTCTTTTTTGGACTCTATTTGCTATTGATGCTCTGACTAAATTGTTTTAGTCCTGCACTAGCTCTTCAGAAATGATGTCCAAAAAATTGGCCTGTATGTTTGCATATCGTCACCCTCTTAAAAAGTCATATTTTCAAGTTTTTCTAAATGAAATGGTCTAATTCACACTCTTGACGTAGGCCATCATGCTACAGGGGTAGGATCGTTTGATCTGTTCAGCTGAGGACGCAGGCAAATTTCCCGGAGGTGACCAGCATCATGAACAGCTGATTTAGGCAAAGAAATGACTTGGGCCATTATTTTAAGAAGGTGAAGATATGCAAGAAAGATTGTTTTATTTAAAAAAAAAGTGCCTTATAAAATCAAGTGACCTAACTGCCCGAGGTATCTGAAGATCATCTCTGCCTGTAGATGAAAAAGGTCAGATCAGCTTTGAAGCACATGAGGTTAATTTAGTCTGTTTGGTCTTTGAGCAGGGCTATGCAATATGCAAGATGTTTGAACTGTACAGGTTCCTGTAGTGATGATGACGATGATGATGAAGATGAAGGGGGTAAATTTTTCCTTGAGCATAAATTTAATGAGAATGATTGTTCAGAAATAAATAGAACACTCTTTTTCCCTGAAGATTGTGTTTTTAGGTCTTAATTCATCTCTAGCTCGGGACGTCTTAGAACTTTACTAATATTCTGCAAGGGACATATACCTGGGTACTACTAGTAAGTATGTCATTGCACCTTGAAAGTAGAACTGGTTGAAACAACCTGAAACCAGTCTCGCCACAATTTCACACATTTAATCTCTGAACACAGTATGTACAGACATAGTAGAACTTGTTTGTGGTTTCTAGAGGAACCAGTGAGTGTCATAAACAAGTCACAGAAACAAGAAACTGTAATGTAAACTAACAGTCATTTAAAAAGTAAAGGCTTGTTACTATGTTTAACTTACTTTGTAGCTCTTAAATGGAGCAGCAGGAAAAGCTTTTATTTATCATATTGCTAGGAGTAAAAATAAGTTGGTATCTTAATAAAATTAGGTCTCCTGATCAATATAAAGTGACAATACAATATGTAAGATGTCTGAACAATGTTTTCATTTTGAATCCGTCCTTGATCATTGACTCAATGTATCAGGTTAGATCGATTAATTGTTACACACCTAGTTTTAAGTCTTTAGATGATCAGTTAAAGTTGAAGAGGTTCCTGCTGGCTCTACATGACAAGGCCTCTTGTAGGACCCAAATGATCATGCGGTCGTGTAACTCATCTGGTAGTGAATGCAATAGGAACCTGTGAGATCCAGGCGCAAGTGCAGTTGAACCCAAACAGCTTGTTCAATCCGCACAGGGATTCTATCAATGCATGTCTCTACAGACCAAAGAAGGTCAGGGTCTCTAGATGCCTTCACTGGCTCTTTTAGGGATTTTGGTTCATGCAGAGCTCTGCAAATCCAGCAAGAGGAACCACGTTGCAACATGAGTCCGAGGTGTGTACAGGTGCATTCTCTCAGAGCATCAAGCAATGCTTGTCTTGAACCTCTGCTACTCAAAAGAAGACGACGGCCTGCATCAAGACTGCTTTCAGTTATATGGTGGAATGCACGTCCTCTTTCTATCGGATCTGCTGAGACCCTCGCTGTCTTTAAATGTCTTCTAAAGATGCACTTCTTCAGGGAGTAACTAGGGGACTAACTACTCCTCACACTTACCATTTACTTGTACTAAAATAATATTGGGGCACTTTTCCACTAGCTTTCATGCATTCTTGTTGTTTGTGAATTAACTTCAGAATTTTTCTTTGACAGCGTTTGTTAAGGCATGTAACTTAGCTGGCAGTTGCGTGCCCTAGCTTTTCAGGTTTGAAGACCAGAAGTGGAATACTAAGCTACAAGGCACTGATGTACCTCGCTCTGGGTTTGAGCGTCTGCTGAATGCTGTTCAATCAAATGACCAGAAGTCAAAGTGCAGCACCGCATTTCCCCAAGGCTTAGATAGCTACAGCAGCCTGGCTAAAAGAGAACACTAAAAGGTAACCCAGACGCGAATGCATTCAGAGATGCCCCTGCATTTCTCCCTCTATATTACCTTTTATGCCTTGATTAGAGCTGGATAGTGACATCACTGGATTTGTCATTTATCGTGTCAGTGAAAAGAGGAAAAAAACCTGGATCAACATCGTTCCATGTAATGAAGCCCTGCGTAAGTCACAAAACCTCCTACTGTTACAAGGTGTGCCATCCGTCGGTGGTATAATTACTGCTCTGTGGTCACATTGTCAGGTGTCAAGTTACCTTTTGTGGAGTATCAATCTGATTAGAAGATGCTAAAATACTGACTAAATCTTGTGTAATGTTTATATGGAAATAAAGTACCTATTTAGTCATCGTGCTCATGTGACATGCTGCTGCTGAGTGTAAATTTGCCCCAATATCTTCAGTAGAGGAATGGCCCAGAGGTGTGTCTCACTACAGGTTACTATAGGCTGAGGTTGCAGTCATCCAACATTAATGCCCGAGCTTGAGCGTGTGACGCTGAAGCTGACTATGAGGTTACTGACTCGGTGGGTTTGTAAAGCAGGCAGCAGTGTGTTGTGTAGTCAAGACGTTCACACTGGACGTGGTTATATTGCCCTTAACAGTGGACAAGGGTCGATATGGGAAGCGGAGCTTCTGTGAAACAAGGAGCAGGAGAGGTGGGAACGCTGCAATGGGAGGTCAGTCATGTTTGAGATCTACAAATTCAGAAGAGGGACCATATAGTGAGAGTACATTTACAATTATGTCCATTATTATTAGATTTTATAGAGTCTCAAAGGGTATCAAAATTGCAGTGAGCCAAAACAGAATCATACAAAGGTACCTTTTCAGTTTCAAAGTATATCGATGTGCTGTGTAAATAATGATAAACGCATTGCAAAGCTAACTTGAATGTAGTGAACCGTTACACAAAGACAAGGTTATATACTGTATAAAATCGTAGGAGTCTGGGTAGGTGAAGTTGTCTGACTTCCAGGTGAGCAGTTAAGTTTGATCGCATGGGCATTTTTAAAAGTTGAAATGCTGATGCTCTCTGTCAAATGCCCTCTCAAAAATGCTGATATATCTGAAGAATGTACAGAAACTGATGAGTCATTTTTTTTTTTTTAACTTCTAGAAAGTTCTCCACAGAGTTGAACCTACTGCCCCAGTGCTGTGTGAAGATGGCCACACCAGTGGGGTCTACATCCAGGGTAAAGGGACTCTCAAGACCTACATGTTTGAGGTTACTATTAAACACTACCAGCTTTCAAAGTTGCTTTTAATTTAAATTAAACGATTTATAAACAGAAACACTAAAGAATGGCTATCAAAACCAATGAGAAGCAGCGAGGAACTGCAGAACTAGGTCTTTTTCTAATACCATTTTGACTTTTATGATGAATAAAGTTTGCCACACGTATTATCAATGTTGGGCAAGTTATTTCCAAAATGTAATACATTATATACGTATTACTATGTACTGTTATTTCAAAGTTACATTACAATATTACTGTCTCAGAACTGTAATGCGTAACATGACTCTTGCATTATGTTTGAGTTCCTTTTACCAAAATAACTGCAGAAGTAGGACTTGGTGACATCCAGTGGAGGATGATGTGGTGTAGCATAGTAGCAGTACACACAAAGTCTGTAGGACATTTCTACTCCCCAAATTGGTAAATTGGTCTCAGCATGTTGATTTTTTTTTTAATAAAAACAAAACAGCACTAAATGTCAGGTTTAAAGCATGCTGCTGAAATATATGAGTATAATATCACTGGAAATGTGTTAGTAATGTCTTACATTACTTTGTTACGGCAAAAACTAATACACTAGTGTAATTATGTTACTATTGCCACATGTTACTCCCAGTACTACATTACACTCCATATGATCCATTTCTTGCATATTTCTAGATTTCAAAACATAGCAGAAAGGGTCCATGGTGAACATACATGATAAAAAAAAACATAACATTATGACCACTGACTTGTGAAGCGAATAACATTAATTACCTGGTTGCAATTACCATGTTACCCATTGGGATATATATGGCAGCAAGTGACCATTTTGTCCTTGAAGTTGATTTGGCTGAAGCACAAAAAATGAACAAGCGTAAAGGTTTTGAGTGACTTTGACGTGGGCCAAATTGTGATTGCTAGATGACTGGGTCAGAGCATCTGCAGAACTGCCACTCTTGCGGTATGTTCCTGGCTAGTGCTCAGAAGCTACCAAAAGTGATCCAAGGAAGGAGAACTAATGAACCGTCAACTAATGAACTAATGAACCAGCGTCATGGTGAGGCTCACTAATGCACTTGGAGAGTATAGTCTGGCCTGTGTTGTCCGATCCAATAGAAGAGCTGCCATAGCCCAGATTGCTGAGAAGTTAATGTTGGTGTTGATAGAAAGGTGACAGAACACACACTTCATCACAGTTTGTTTTTTATGGGACGGAGTAGCCGTAGAACTGATCATTATTTAACAGGTGGTTATAATGTTATGACTGATTGGTGTACGGTCACCATTCTTGTACCATACTCATACAATTATTTCCTACAGGAGAGGATCAACATTTGCAGATACTTTGACGTTCAGACTGGGCTGTGGCTCCCACTGCCCCTCCACTGGGAGATGGACATGGATTTTGTTCGTCACAGAGTGGAACAAGTGATGGTATTTAGAATTCTAGCGTCTTTAACACAGCTTCTTCTCTGCAACATGTCTTGGGATTAATCATCTTAACCGATCAAGATGAAAACATGCTAAGCCATCTGACGTATACAGCAGCATTTGGTAAATCTGTGCTGTGCTCTGTTCAAACCGTCCAGAAAGCTCTCCCGGGACTGACAGACCAGAAAGAAATCACTGCAGCCCTCAGACAGTTTAACTATGACCCTGATGAAGTCATCTCTGTCTACCTCACCATATTTGGAGATGCTCTCCTTGAGCCTCATAAAGGAGCTCAGCCTTATCCTGATTTTAACTCATTCAGGTAAGCAGCTACAAAAATTTGAACACTGCACCTCATTCACCAATATTTTCTCAGGAAAGAATCTTGGTGAAAGTGGGTTTTGAGAACAAATTTCTTCTGAAGAACAGTTATTGAATGAGGTCCTTTATGTTTAATAAAAACCTAGGAGGTTTTCAGTAAAGGACCAGACCATTGAAGAGCTCAAGCAGAAGCTCCATATGAAAGAGAAGGAGGCCGACGACCTGCTCCAGAGAAACAGCAGCCTTACTCTGGAGTCTCAACACCTGTCTGATGTGGTCCAGAATCTCACCCGGCGAGTGGTGGAGCTGGAGGCTGATAAGCAGGTTGCCATGGAGAAGCTCAGGGCTCTTCTGAGCCTTCCTACAGGCCCATCGACCAAACTCCCTTATAAAACCAAAGTGGACACTCATCACCTCATCCAGGTGAACATATTACTTATTGATAGGGGATCATATATGTATATATGAAAAAGTTGCTGCACCTTAGACTTCACGTGAGTTTTTTTAAGATGGATTCTAGTTTAAACTGGGCATAGTAAGGAATAAGCTGGTCTTAATCACTTCTAACCTGTTTTAGTTGCTCACCAGGTCAAGCAACCTCTGATGGTTAAATTATTTTTCCACAAAGCCTGCAAAAGTGTTGCTCATCCATCCATCTGTGGTTAGACAAATAATATAATAAGATAGTCAGATCTACCCATCTTTTACCACATTTTCATGACTCCCAGTGTCCACATGCTACAGGTCAGACGTTTAACATGGAAGCTGAACCTCTCCAGTAAGCAGCTGCGCTCTGCGGTGCACAACGAGCTCGCCGGCGTTCAGGATCAGCTGCGGCAACTCCGATCTGTAGCAGAGCTGATGACTCAGAGGGAGCAGCAGGAACACGGCACTGTGGAGGAGTTACGCTCCCTCTACCAGAAGGCAGGCATCTCAAATCCTAAAAAAACAGACTTATGTAAGAGGAGCAACCGCGTGCCACAGTGTAGTAAGACATCGTCACGTTGGTAAATGTAAAGAAAAAAAGATAATGATAAGGATAAAAACAATGGACCATTCCCCAAAATGTTCTTAATTTTTTTTTCTTTAATTTGTTCTTAATAAAGTGAAGATCTCTTCTTAGAAATGGTTGGTAAATGAGGCCAGGTCATTACGTGGGCAATATGAGTTTCTTGGACATTCCCATTTCAGAATTTTGGGCATTAATGTGGAATCAAGCCTCTGTTTGAGCTATAACAGTCTCTACTCTTAAGGCTTTCCACAAGATTTCGGAGTGTGTCTGTGGGAATAAGTGCACTTCTGGGAGGTCAGGTACTGTGCAGGTCTCTTAAGTTCCTCCGCACCACAACCTACCTTCATGTAGGAGGTGCAAGTCCACCTCGTCGTCGTCTTGTTTGGAAAGGTAACAAAACCCATTATACTGCACTACCGCTCGTTATACTTACAGGAACAAGTGTTTGTACACCGCAGGTTTTTACCGTTTTTCCATTTATTTCATAAGTTGTAGATTTGTAAAATTCCTGCTAAGCTTTGGAAAGTTGAATGAAAAACTATAAATATGTAACTGGTTATGTTGTGATGGCACAGTCCAATTCTAAGCTGTCCATTTGTCATAGTAAACACACCACAGCACAGCACACAGGACACCACAACCAAATGTGACCTTTGCATTTGACCCATCAATGATGGAGCAGTGGGCAACTTTTGGTAGCGCCTGGGGTCCGGTGCTTGCTGACGATACCTTTTGCTCATGAGTTCCTCATTGGCACTATTCACCGGACCAGGACTTGAACCGGTGACCTTCTGATCACAGGGTCAACTCCCTATTTTTTAACGCTACCAGTTGCTTCAGTGTGTGCAAATATTATTGACTGGTAGTGTATGCTTGTACTAACTGGCAGTAAAGTCTGAACACGCCAGCTGTGATAGCCATAACTCCAAAACTTTGCTACGATGTTGTAGTACAATGTCGTAGAACAATTGTCTTAGTCATCTTTCTTCTGTCAATTCATTTGGTTGGTGGAGGTGTTATAACAGAGCAAGGAGAGGGGGTCAGCCATATTCTAATGCCCAATGATTTGGATTTAAGTCTTTACAAACCTTTGGACACATAGTGGATGTCCACAGTAGCCGTCATTGGGTGGAAGACAAGATGGGAGACTCACTGCTTTTTTGCAACCGTCCTTAGGAAGCGTTGGAGAGGAAGGTGCTGTACAACAAGTTCCTGGACGTGCAGGGAAGTGTGCGAGTGTTCTGCCGCTGCAGAGGCCCACCGGACACCACAGAGACCTCTGGCTGTCTGGAGATCACTTCTGACCAGGAAATTCTGCTGCTCCAGAAAGGAGACAAGAAGAGGTTTCACTTCGACCAAGTTTTTTCTTCAAGTGCATCTCAGGTAAGAAAACCTCCTTCTAAAGGTATAGTTCAAGCAGCTTCCCAGTTTTCTACCTACACTACCTATCCGTCAAACAATTACATGCCCAGATGAAAAGTGAGAATTTAATATAGTACTATAGTATAGTAGAGAATTTAATAGTAATCTACATCCAGAGATGTTCTGTACCTCCAAAACACCACTGAAACCTGGTGATGTGACAGATAGTTTTCATATAAATTCTAACCTCATGTCATGTCATTTTTAACAGAACAAATATGAAGTATTTCTGGATAAAATGGCTACAGTTTCTCTGTAGTTTGTAGTGTATTCATTCATTCATTTATTCATTATCCGAACCCAGCTTAATCCCAACTGGGGTCGCAGGGGGACGGGAGCCTATCCCGAGAACTACGAGCGCAAGGCGGGGACCAACCCTGGGCAGGCGCCAACAAACCGCAGGGCACAAACATTCACATAATCACAAATACATTCACACCTTATGGGGCCAATTTAGAGTTACCAATTAACCTCTATATTGCATGCTTTTGGAAGAACCTGAGCACCTGGAGGAAACCCACTCGAATATGGGAGAGCATGCAAACCGACCCAGGGTTTGAACCCAGGATCTTCTCGCTGTGAGGCGGCAGCGCTAACCACTGCGCGACCGTGCTGCCCCACTCGTAGTGTAGTTCTGTATTAAAACAGTAACTTAGCTGTAGCTTAGCTACTTTCAATCAGGAGTAGCTTCAAAAGCTACTCTGTGAAGGTAAATAATAATTTAATTACCTAATAAAAGTTCTGATTCTTTTTATATCCATGTTACACACAGGAGGAGGTATTTGATGGGATTTCCTCAATTATAGCATCCTGTACAGATGGCTACAATGTCTGTATTCTGTCATACGGCCAGTCAGGATCCGGGAAGAGCTACACGATGACGGGCCTCAAGGACGAACCAGGAATCAATATCCGGTAGGAAAATTATCTTGCAGTCTGACTCCAGCTCAGTCTTTTACAGGGGGTTTAGAGCCGGCTCCAATCCTGTAGTTATGAAGTTAAGAAAGACATGATTGATTACAGATTTTAGGGTTTGCCTCCACTCACCATTTCAGACTGATTTAATGGACTAGTGATGACTTGTCACTGGCCTGTTTGTTTCTGATGAAATGGGCTTCATCAGAATCAGTTGTAGTTTAGTCTTGTCTGTTTAGATTACGCTTACTTGACGTTTCGATTCACTGCAAATCAAGTCAAATGATAATAATCCTGAGGTAAAAATAAAAACCTGACTGCAACAGTAAATATATACATATACTCTATAGGCTGTAAAGTCTATAAAACAAAAGGGAGCGGTGCATGTGGTTGTGCAATTTCCAGCGAACTTTTAACAAGATTATAATTCGGAACAGAATTGGAATATAAAATCTGAATAACCATGCCGTAGTGTGCACATTCATGCTGGGGTCGTGAGGATGTGGTGGTGTAAAGTTGCCTGATCCTTGCCTATTGTCTGGAAGTCTGTAAAACTTCATTACTGTGTCAACAGACATGCTCAGGTTTCTACAGGGAGTTTAGGTTTCCTCTGTTTTGGTGTATGACGCCATCATCTCTGTAGCCCAACCCACATTGAACACTCTAGGTCAGGTCCCTGTCTCTTTGTGATGACCTCTTTTGTTGGAAATCAGATTTATTGTGTCTGTTGAAAAGGACGCCATCACATGCACAAGATACTTTGTGTTTACTTGAAAGATTTATTCTTCTAACGGCTTTATAGATCCATCAAGGAACTGCTACGCTTGTGTAACGAGAAAGAAAACACAGCATACACAATAAAGGTACTGTACAAAACATGGCCTGTGGTCATTACATTCTTAATATTCTGGAAGAAGAATGACCAGGTCAACACAAACACACACTCCAACCACAGTAGATTTGTCTTGTATTTCTCCAGGTAGCAGTGCTGGAGATCTATGTTGAGAACCTCAACGATCTGCTCTCCGAGAACCCCAACAACGAGCTGGAGATCCGCTCCCTCGGCAGGTCCGTCGCCGTTCCTGGCCTGACTCAGGTGGAGGTGAAGACGGAGGAGGACGTAAGAAAGGTCATGGAGATTATGGAAAAAAACTTGTACGTTTCCTCGAATGTAACAAATGTTGAAAGGTAGGATGACCTTCCGTCCTTATCTTTCATTAAAGTCCCACTCAAAGCTGCAGGGAATTGCTGTGGGGATCGAGGGGTTTTTAGGGGACTCCGGTAACAGTGTAAAGGCAGACGCTTTGCGCTTCATAGCGACTCGATGCTGTCACTCATCTTCTTAGATGCAGCAGAGTGAAAATTGTTCTGCTGCAGCTTGTGATGGTTGTAAAACCCTGAGGAGTGTAACAGCGTGTTCAGGAATATTTTAGTGTCTACAAAAAGGTATATGACTATCATAATAAGTACATGTAGTTACAGTTTATAGTGTTTATCTCTATTTAGGAAACATATCTATATATTTGTGACCGATCTGCCGTAATGAGTCGGAAGTCGGCGTTCTATTTATTTAGATACGGGCCGATTATGTTGAAAAACATCAAAAATATCGATTTTTCTTTTTTGGTCTTATATGAAAGAAATTAATCAAAATTAATCTCCCAAAGTTTCATCATGGAACTAATTGTGAAAATGTACTTAAATGGCTATTTAAGTTGAGTTGCAGCTCTCAAATCTTACAAAAGAATGTCCAAAATAAATGCTGTTTTTGTTTTATTTGATAAGTATTTAATAAATATTTTGAAATAATTGAAGCTTCAGTCTTGATTTAATATATTTTCCTAAGTATCTAAATGCCTGTAGTAAAATTTTGTTGTTGAATACTGGGTGCATCTCTTTGGATGCTATTGAAGATATCAACAAAAAAACTGACAAAAAACTTTAAATGCGATTTTCTTGGTTTTTCAGTTGGAAAATGGTGCTGCGATACCATAATTCAAACGATTGTAACTTAACAACCGTTTAAGATATAGCTTTGACCAAGCTATCATTTTAAAGCTTATTTTTATCAATGATACCAAACCTCAATTTTGAATTTTGGGTCACTGTGACTCATTTTGCCAGATCAGGTCACATTTTAAAGTTTCTTTAACTTAATCTGTTCATTTCTAATTTCCCTTCTAATTTGCACCGTGTTGGGAACTGTCAGATTACATTTCACAATATGTTGTACTTGTATAACTGGGTTTGTGACAAATAAAGAATCTTCAAATCCATCAATTCTGAACCTTTTTACTTTAAATGAAAAGTCTGCTTTCATTCACGTATTTTGAGCTGCAACAGAGTGAAAATTGTGAAAATCTGCTGCACCTTGTGATAGTTCTAAAACCCTGAGCATGTTAAATACTTCACCTTTTTTGTGTCCATTTTGCAACAAAAAGGCATAGTTCACACATACTTTTATCATAATATGCACATGCACATTCACTGTTTATCGTATAAATCTCCATTTAGAAAACATTTCTTTTTATTTGCATTCTTTAGATTTAGTTTCTTGTGAGGTTTTAACTTAATATGTTCGCACCGTCTTTTACACGATCACGGCACATTTCACTACAAGTTGTACTTGGATAACTATGTAGAGGACAAATTAAGAATCTTGATTCTCTTTTTCTCTCTCTCCGCCAGTTCGTGCTCTCATCTCATGTTCTCCGTCACGGTGGAGGGAACAGACAGAATGGGAGGCGCGACTAGCCGAGGCACGTTGACTCTGTGTGATTTGGCTGCCCCCGAGCGCGTCTCTAAAACGCAAGCCACGGGCCAGCGGCTCACAGAGACGGCAGCCATTAACAAATCCCACACGGCTCTGAGGCAGGTGGGGAAGATTTACCCAGTGTTTCTCATGTTCTCATTTCAAATTTAGTTTACAGCATTTGGCGGATACAGGGACAGTCTCCCTGGAGTAACTTGGGGTTAAGAGTTCTGCTCAGGGCATCAGGGGTGGTAGTGGTCTTTCCACTGTTTGTTCCTTTAACCTGTTGAGCCCTGAGACTGTTTTACAGATTTCTGCTCTAAAAAGATCCCCAAAGTAAAATGTGTCATTACAAAGGTAACACTTGTGAGATTACTGTGGAATCAGCAAACATGTTACTGGGTCAGAATAAAGGAAGATGCAACACAGCAGAACATTGGACCCCCCCCCCCCCCAAAAAAAAAACAAAACAAACAACAAACAAACAAAAAAAATATTATCTGCGTAATCAGCAGAGTCTGGGCTTTCATATGATACACGGTATGCATGGTTACCATAGTAGTATAGATTCTACAGCTGTATTTCTTCCACCTAGACCTACGCAGTGTTTTTGTTCGTTGTTTCTTTGTGTTTGGTGTTGGAATTGTGTTATGTTTTGGTGGAATTTATTGTTTGAGATTTTTAGACGAGATTCTATCGGTGATGTTGATGTACCGCATACATATATATGTTTGTTTACGTTTACCGACTATTTAAAGTCTTCCTGTCCTGCCCCCGGTACCGGGGTGATCGGGCTCAAGCCATTAACTCTTTCCAGTTTAGCCGTAAAGACACTATTCATGGCTTCAGTGTTCAAGTAATCGAGGAGATCTCGGGTCTTGTCAGTAAGCACTGCATTCGACAATGACGAGATTTGACTTGAGACTCGCCTTCAAAGACTTGAGACTTGACTTGGACTCGAGATTTGAGACTAATCTTTATTTCATGTAATTATTGTTTCTTATCTTAATTTATTTTGCTCATAACGTTTTTTCCAATGTATTCACGTTATTGAAATCACTATATACTGAAGTATTGTGTTAGCGTTGCGTAGGCTGCAACCACTATAATCAACGGAACTGGCTACTCCTGACGCCACAGCAGAGCAAAAGTGCTACGTATGAACGCTCTGAACATTTACATTTACAGGATTTAGCACAGCGTTTCTCAATCCCGGTCCTCACGGACCACCGCTCTGCACAGATTCAACTTTCCCGACCCACAGCACAGCTGATGCTCCTGATTAGCTCATTAGCAACGTGGGACCAGCGTGCAACCGTGCAGGAAATACTGAATATGTGCAGAGCGGTGGGCCACGAGGACTGGGATTGAGAAACGCTGATTTAGCAGACGCTCTTGTCCAGATTGACTTACAATTTCCTTATTTCAGGGACAGTTCAGTTCCCCTGAGAGCAACTTGGGGTTGAGGGTCTTGCTCAGGGACCCAGTGTTGGTAACGCCAGAGGAACCCACAACCTCTTGGTCCAAAGGCGAGTGTCCTACCACTAGGCCACCAACACTTTAATTCAGAAATACACTACTCTTCTATTTTGTTAATGCGATGTGTGCACGGCCCTTTTACGGAACATGTTGTCTGTGTGTAATTCTCTCCATTGACATTACGTACGTCACGCACACGTGCAGTCACAGACATCAAAACAACACTGAACATCCTACGGTGCAGAACAAAAACAGTACTTTCAACTCATAACACAGCAATGCAGTGTTATCTCGACCCGATGGCATCCATCCGATGAGAGAAGCTCATTTCAGTCATTAGAGACTTAGAAAAAATGACTTGTGAACATCTCAATATTTGTTTTTCTCTTGCACTGTTCCATAGGTATTTACTGCCCTGAAGTCGAATGCCCCACATGTGCCCTACAGGAACTCTAAAATCACTCATCTGCTCCAGCCGTGTCTCAGCGGGGAGGCCAGGGTAAAACATGCCTCGTGCTGTAATTCATGTTACCTTCCGTTTTAGAACCAGCACATTCACAATGTTAAAGTGAAGACGCCGTGTGGTTTCTGTTTCTTTCAGACGTGTGTGTTTGTTCACGTTATCCCTGACGCGAGCCACGCTGCGGAGACTCTGAGCACACTGACGTTTGGATCATCCATTCGACATTTAGCTCTGGGCAAAGCCCCACAAAACAGAACTGCAGCAAAGACCATGAGAAGTGAGAAGCATCCGGAGAAGAGGATCCAAGCACCTCAGCCCTGAGCGGCAATAATTCATGTAATGAAGATGGACAAATTGTAGTAAGTCACAGCCTAAACGGCACTAATAATCTATCAGTTTATTAAAGAGATTATTAATTACATTCCATAACTGCATTTTCCAAATAAATGCTCATTGCTAGACTTTAAGACGCGTCAGTCACAGTGCCAGGTGTGAATCAGGAGGAAGTGAAAAATGATGACGTCGTAAACGCGAAGGACCGAATAAGAAAAAGAAAAGGTCATGGAGCATATTTTCGAGCGACTGACGACTAGAGACTCAGAAGTTTAGCAGACGCTCAGGATGAGCAAACGCTCAGAATCAGTCCCTGAGAAATGCCCCCAGTGTTTCATGGATCTAGTTTTTACACTACCTTGCAAAAAACTGAATCTTAGCAAGCAAGAAAGACGTCCAGCTAACGCTGGCATAAATAACGCTGCCCTGCTTTCAGTTTTCACCAGAGACAACGGAGCCGGGCCTGCAGCAGTGAGACCGTGTGGAGGCTGGGTTCCCAGGCTATCGCTGTAGAATCTGCTGTTTGACTGTGGCTCTGATGCTTTACACAGAGCCGCCGCGGTCCTTCAGGAGGTTGTTCAACACACTAGACTGCTTTAAGGCTTTCAGGTTGGAGATGTCCTCGGGAATAACGGGCACGTCCGAGCTCCAGCTGCTCCCTCCGGCCTCACTTTCACCCTCGCTGTCCGACAGGGCCGTGAGGAGAGCGTCGTTCTCGTACGTGGGGAAGTAGTATCTAGAGGGAGAACGAGGTGGGGCAGACTGTTCATTTAAAGTAAAACCATTCAGATTTTGATTCTCTTCTAAATCTAAACAAAATATGGAGAAATAATTCACAGAAAAAATGTGTTTCCTAAATAGAGAATTATACAATACAGTAAACAGTTACTAGACATTTGCATTAGGGGTGTCCCGTAATCGACGCATCGCAATGCAGACGTAGACAATTCAGACCATAATCGATTATAATGGAGGTTTTCAACTGGCGGTCTGCTGCTGGTGGTTTCCAACATGCAATCCAATTTCACTACTGAAATAACTTTTTAAAAAACTATACATTTTTTCGCTATTCAAAACATTTCCAGACGAATTGGGCATCTTTATTAATAATTAATTTAATGCAAATATCAAGAAAGTTAGAAAAAAAAATACTCCCCCCACACTCAGACTGCTTAGTCTCAGTGGTGGCCCCTGGGACAGAAGCCCCTGAATTATATATCATAATGACATTGCTTGGTGATGTTCTGACCACTGCGTAAAAGGATAGTTAAAAAGAACATCGCGGTAGCAACTATGGCGGCACGATCTGCGTGCAATGTGATGTAATGTAGAAAAATTAATGGGCTGCATCATGATGCATCAAGATATCGCATGGAATCGAATTGTTGACCTTCACTGGTCTCCCGATTGGATTACAGCCTCAGTTCCTCATGACATGACAAGATGATGGAAACGTTCGAATCGTTGACCTAATAATCGCAATCGAATCGTAAAGGTTCACACTAATTTGCATATTATGATGGAGTGCAATGTGCGTTTTGGTTTGTTAAATTGAAATAGAGGAGTTCATGAGTCAGTCTGCGTTCTGAAGATCAGTTAAAAAAGTTAGAAGAGATAAAAATGTGTACACACGAGAACTTTTACCCTTAGAACTAGTTCCAAGTTTGAAACAACAGTGCTTGCTGTTTTGGTTGTGAACTCTTGGACCTAGGTTCTGAAACCTCATTCTAGGAGTTCACGACCAAAACAACAGGTTTGTTTCCCATTTGAGAAGTGCGAACTATTATGAAAATTGTAATACTAAAAAGCAAACAAACAATTGTTGGTGTGTATTTGGACATCATAGATTTAAACAATTAATATATAAATCAAGTCAGAGGTGAATGGCAATAAACAGTTCAGTGTTCTTACTTGGCTGCCTCAGTTTCAAAGTCTTTTAACACATAAGGAATGTAGCAAAACAGGAGACCTGCTGACAAACGTGTGATGCTGTCATGCCAACACTGATCAGAATCTTAAAGAGATGTTTCCAACTTGTCATGTCATGAGGAACTGAGGTTGTTCTACATATCAAATGTACACTGAAGCTCACTGGATTTGTATTAAAAATATGTGCTACCAGTGCAAAAACCGTGTTTGGTGGACACAGGCCCCAATAGTCAATAAAAGTTACAACCGTTTCACTCTACACTCAGTAGGTTGGAGACTCACTGTGGCTGGTCCCAGTGGGAAACGTTGGGCAGCTGCATCATGTGTTCCGCCTCTATCATGTGCTGCACCACTTCCTCCCTACTTTCAAACTTGCTCTGGCAGCCGTAACAGCGGCACTGGTGCAGCTCGCGCCGAACGTAATTCACCAGCTTGACCTGCTGGTAAAACTTTAGGTCTGGACAGGGACACGGAACAAAACTTCATTAGTAGCTCCTCGCAGTAAGCTATTCAAAGTTTAGAAGTTAAGCTGTACTTACCGAGATCCATTTTCAATTTGTGGAAGTCAAATTTGTGGACGTTCTGGACACATAATACAACACATTCAACAGAAAATATGTCAAATAAAAACGTGATTTTTCTTTATTACCATGGTCATGACGTTCCTGAACCATTACATTTTTGACAAACACTAGAATGGTCTCTGTCCACTGCTTTTATTATTTAACATTCAGATCAGACACCATATTATATTTACCATGAATATATTCTGGTTTTGTATATCACAGTAATTAACTTACCTGCATGTGTGTGTACATTTGTTCCATAGACTCTTCTTGTTGTTCACAGAACAGACACACAGCACACATTGGTCGATCCTGCCAGTCTGACCAGTCACTACACACACACACACACACACACACAGACAGAGCAGTGAAATATCCAAGTGTAAATGTAAAAAGGTCAAGCTGTGCACAGATTCTGTACTCGCTTTTATTAAAGGCGCGAAGAAAAACGTCCAAGATATTTACAGCTGAAAAGAACCTCTGTTTTTCCACCATCACTAGAATTTTGTTCAAGAAAAAACGCTGCTTATTTCCTTTTTGAACAGGAGGCAAACAAAAATACTGATAGAGATCGGTTATGGTACATGTTGCAGTTTGTTTTTAACTTGTATGAAGGTTTAATGATGAAGCCCTTCCTTCATCTCCCTGCTGTGTCAAGGTTTGCCTCATTATGTAGTGTTAATAATCTTTTAGCTATTCATGCCACCCGTTACTCACTGCAGTTACAGTGTTTTCCTCCACTCACTCTACTACTTTCATTTATGTGCAGAATGTCAATCGAATTTGTATAAACGATACAATCAGCATTAATGTCAGACTTCACATGATCCAACTCACTGCGCCTGTACATTTACTGCAGCAGAGAACTCATTTAGATTAAAGGGAGTAAGGTTGAGAGTCTTACTCCTCCTCATCCTCCAGCAGGTCCCTGTCATCCTCAGACAGCACCTCCTCCCAGGTCTTCCCCAACTCCTGCACCAAAACACACCTTCACGTTACACACGCCTCACTTCCCCTATCAGCTCAGTCTGTAGACCAGTGTTAAAAAAATCTGACAAGACTGAGATTTTAATAACTCAACTGACTTATCCGTGCCTACAGTGTCCAATTAACACCTACAGGGTGTACACGCAGACCCAGCTAGAGAACGCAAACAACCCCGCCACTTTGATTAACACCCATTAAATATACTGTATATATGAAAGGCCCTTATCTAGGTGTGGCAAACCAACAAAAACCTTGAGCTATTATCACTGTCGAAGGCGCTTTTACAAAACCCTGGATCTGAATACTTATGTAAATGTGACATTTCAGCACCTTTATATTGAACACATTTTCAAAGCGCTGCAAATCTGTTCGGCCATTTTCAATCTGGAGTACTTTAGATTTACAAGGAAAAAACACCAAATCCATTTTAGGGGCCTGAGTATTTTCTGAACACAGCTTTATGAAAGTTCATTCATTAAACAAAAATTAAAGTGAGTGATTAAGTTATTGTGAACACAGCACAGCACACAGTGCCCCACAACCAAATGTGACATTTCAGAGAATCTCATAGCCACTATTTGGTATTAAATGCGGGGTATTCTAAAGCGAGGCCCATTCCAGGTGATGGTGATAGTGATGGTGCTGATGCCTGAGTGACTACAACACTCCATTGCTGACCATAAAATCGTGCATTTGATCCCTAAACGAGGCCCTAGATGCTTCAGAGAGACTGTGCCTGTAATTAGGAGATGGACGTGCTCTGGATAAGAGCCTCTGTAAATACCAGGTAATTGATGACGTAGAAGCGGTCGTAGTCATTGTTGTTCGCGTTGATGCGTCTGTGTTGCTTCTTTCTCATGTGATCTTTCAAGGTAGTCTTGTCCCGAAATATTTTCTCGCAGTACAGACACTGCATACTGTCAAACAGAAGAGATTTGGGTTTTATTCTGTTAATTGCATGTTGCCATGTAAGGGAAGCAAAGTTTAATATGACCTGCTGCATCTCGTGTGAATTTAACTTAAAAAGTGATTATTTTGTCATTGTGAACACACCACAGCATAGCACTAAATGTGACCTCTGCATTTGACCCATCCGTGAAGGAGCAGTGGGCAGCTAACATGGGCAGCACCTGGGGACGGTAGCTTGCTCATGAGCACCTCAGTGGTAACATCACAGGTCTGGGATTCAAACCGGCGACCTTCTGATTCAACGAAACTGCCTGCCCTCACTGGGTTTGATTCACTGTTAGACAGCATGCTGTTTGCCCCACTAAGCCAGTCCTTCACTGCTTGCTGCACTGACTATAATTTGCTGTGTTAGCCATGCTGCTAACCCCGTTGGCTTTCAATCAGTAGTTGCCAGTCATGCTGCTTGCCCTACTGAATTTCATTAACTGTGATTTTCAGTGCTGGTTGGGATGTTCCTTTAAGCAGGTGAGGATTTATGCTATGTTCACACTACAGCTGTTTTTCCTAGATTTTGGCCCACCTTGAGTGGCCATGGCTACATGGAGAGAACGATTAAAACTGCTGAAATTGTGTCCGGAGACTGTTCAAAAAACCCAGGATTCTAGATATCCAAACTGCAGTTGAGCTTTACTGTGTATTCCTGTGTTCCAGAGCCGTAGTGTCCCTGTAGTGTGTTTCAGGACAACCAAATGCAAGGCAACACTTAAATATAACGGATATAAAAGATCTCGATGTGTGTGTGTGTGTGAAAGATGTTTAAAAGTCATTTTTTCCAAGTGTAGTCTCAAGTCCTTCGAGGGCGAGTCTGAAGTCAAGACCTAAATCATTGTTTTTACAACTTAATTGCGACTCGAGTCCCCATCTCTGGGGTGGGTGTGTGTGTGTGTGTAAGAGACGCTACCTGTCCAGTTTTCTCTCCAGCACATCGAGGAACTCTGAGCAGTAGACAATGTTGTCAGGCAAGCCGATGCTGAACGAGTGCTCCCTTGCCATGTGGTTGAGGAGTAAAGACCTATGGCACAGTGAGTTGTGAATGTTGCTGGCTTAAAACTATACATGAGACTTATTAGAACATTACGAAACAGTTCCAACGTGAAAACCTACATATATATGTGCGTGTGTGTATGTTTGTGT
Organism: Distichodus sexfasciatus; assembly: GCA_032718565.1. Classification (NCBI taxonomy): domain Eukaryota; kingdom Metazoa; phylum Chordata; class Actinopteri; order Characiformes; family Distichodontidae; genus Distichodus; species Distichodus sexfasciatus. Next base: position 2,786,395 of record JAVGVS010000011.1, on the reverse strand, counting down.
ACTAAAGGTCGACCGACTATTGGGGGCAGATGCTTAGTCAAATACTATGAGTGGTTATATTACCAGTCATAATCTATTATTATGAAGTTATGAGTGGCTATAAAATTCAAGATTTTGCTTCGTTTGTATTTAGGGTTCAGTCTTGTGTTTTAGAAGACAATCAGTACATTTTTGTCAGGAAACATATAAGACGATCTCACCTGTTTCCAGCAAATTCTTCATTACAGAACAGGCAGGTGCGCTGGAGGCTGGTGTCATCTCTCTCTTTCTGCTGCTGTTCAAGAACTTCCTCCTGTTTTTTGAAGAACAGCAAACTCAACAGAAATACCCAGTACACTAAATTACAGTAAATCATAACTATAAACTTCTGACTTTCCTAACTGGTTTATCATTAAAATATGTCTAAGTACAGCAGAACGGCTCATGCTGACATGATGTTTTCCTTACCAGCTGCAGGTGTTTTCCTTAATATGCAGAATTACAAAATAACAAATAGTAACCACTCATATATCGCTCTGACAGACAGATTGTGATAATTATGTGCAATCAAACAGCAGTGGCCAAAGTTTCCTTTGCATATTAGAGCGAGCACCCGAGGAAGGTCACAGAGCTGCAGTACGGACCAGGGAGGAGAGGAGGGGATACGGGTTGCCTAGCAACCACTATCACTGGTTTTCCCAGAGATGACGACGACACTGATGATATTGACTCGCTACAACCTACTGAAACAATGTGAGAAGGAACTCTAGCTTCTCCGCCTGCTCTTTATTAATCGCTTTCATAAGGCTTAGCCGACATGTGATATTTACAGAATTCATGGCCAAATATCACAGCAGAGCTGAGCTTTGTTTAGATCAGATGACTCATTTTTTCCTGCAGTTGCAATTCTCTAAAGCTAACTGATGTATAATATTGTATAACCTTTAGTTTTTGTGTTTATTCTAGACAAAGGAACGAATATTTAGCTCTGATACTCCTACTGGCCCTGCAGTCACTGCGGTTCACCATAAGACGGTTCATTTACCAAGGTCGCTTTCGATTGATGAGTTTCACTCTTAAGCTCAGAAAGTGGTCAGAATAATGCGTCCGGCCTCGTTGGGCTCTTTGTGGGCATGGCTTAACGAACACTCACCAGTCGTTTCTGCTGGAGCTGCTCTCGAAGGATGCGGTCCTCTGGCAGAACGTCACACAGGAGGAAGTAGTTCTCCTGCAGCTCTGTAATAACAACCAGCGGAAATCAATAAGCCTGGCCATGCCGGTATGCTGCGAAACACGCCTCTTCTAATGCTCAGGCACTGGATCTAGAGGAGATCTAACTATAAAGAAGATATGATCGAGACCTGATTGAAGCTGCCCTTTCTGTAGGGCTGGACTATATGACCTCAAATCTCAATTAATACTGAATATGGTTAACTGAGAGACTGACGATTATGATTAATGAACATTTTCATTTGTTTTTCATTTTCATAATTCACTGACAAGGTTTGTAAAGTAATAATGCTACTAACTACTAAAGCTGGGGATTGTTGTTCTGGTGAAAGAATGCATGTATTTGTGATTTTAAAATTATTGAGGGAAACACAAGTAATTGCAGACTGGATGTTGAATTTCTAAAATTACTGACAATCATCATGGACAAGTTTACTGCAATTTGACGTTTTGAATGACGTTTTGAATATGTTTCAAATAATTTTCGATTAACTCCCCCGCCCTACTGTTTGATTAATTGTTGTTGTTAGAATACCGAGTCTTACCGACAGGTCTCTCCGAGTTGGTCTTAATCACACTGCAGAAGTCTGTGATCGGCTGTTCCATAAACCTTTTCTTCCAGTAAAGCATGTACCTGCATCACAACACCGCAGACTTAATTCCATCTGAATCTAATTGTAGGGATAATGCAGTCTCAGATGCTGGTAATGCTTAAAAGATTTATAATAACATAATAGAAGTTTGTTGTGTGAACCATCAAATAACAGACTATATGCTCCCCCGTCATACTTTACTAATGGTGGCGGGCAGGAACAATGGCCACCGAGTTGTACATACAGGTAAAATTACACCTACCTTAAAATTCAAGATTCTTGTTACAAATACAGATAAACAAATGCAACATGATGAGTAATGCATGAATATACTTGATGCTCAGAACGGTTCCACACACATATCATGGCCACTTGGTCAAAAACAGCAGTTCCACCAAATATTGGGGTGGCAGTGTGTTTGTTACATTAACATCATTGTTTAACAATATGGCTGAATGTTTCGAGGAAGAACTGAGAGATATGATCATGTATAGACTAGAATGATAGAGAGGAGGTTAGAAATGATCATCAGCATCAGGATGCAAAGATTTCTTTTGGATGTCGTTTTCCCGCTGTGGTGATTGATTTCTCACACTGGGGGAATCCTCCAGATTTACATTAAGTATGCAAGTCAGTACACAGTTTGCCTAGAAACCGTCACTTAGACTCAAGTATATGCTGGAACTAATTTGATCTTGATTAACAAATAAACTGAAGACCCAAATTTCCCACAATTATAAACATTAAGCAAACTTAACAGCTCTATTGAAAGACTATTTTAGCAGCAAATCAGCCAGGGCAGGTCTGTATAGAGTCATTTTCTTTGTGACCAGAATAAATAATGCGTTGCACATCTTTAAGACGGGTTTAATACTCAACCAGCATAGACTGTGTTTTTAAAACCAGTTTGTTCAGCAGAAACCCTCAATATCCAGCATGAACTATCTTAAGAACTATAGAGATCTTTACTCTTACATTCTCTGAGGCACAGTAGAAACTAACTTGACTTGACTTTCAAATTTCCCTCACAAATATAGTCAATAATGTTGGCATTCAACCAGTTTTATACTGGCTATGTTAAGTAATAAAAATGATCCCAACACAGCTTGTCACAAACATGACAGTTTCAGAAGTGTGAGCTTCTGTTACTTGTTAGGTACATTTTACCAAGACTAACGAAAGAAAGAAGGAAGGAAAGAGGACTAAGTGACAGCAACAGCATGCTACGCTTTCTAAAGACAGAGACTGCGTGGGCTTTTACTTAGGGAAGTCGGCGATGAGCTTGACGTCAGCGATGACCAGTTTGTGTTCCAGCAGCAGGTGCTTGAGGAGTCGCTCTTTATCAGAAAGAAGAGCTGAGCGTGAACACAGCACACAGAGAATGGGACAGACATCTTCTGTGGAGGCCTGAGCCACGCTAACGGCCTGCCGCTCAGGAAAGCACAGCGGCTCCAAAATGCAATCAGCTGAAAGTAGAAGAAACAGCCTGAGCTTAAAGGAATGTAGTTTAGAAAACCTCAATATGGCAACGGTTAGGAGAAATGACAAATCTGTTAAAATTATTTGACTGCCTCAAAGTAAGGCTGGGCAGTTAATCAAACCTCTTGCCAACTTAATCTGGCTGACATTAGTTAATTGACATAATGCAAAAATACAATTTACAATGTTTCAACCAACTAAAAATGCATATAAATGAATAACCATTTGTTTAACCAAAATCAAGGTAAAAGTCTGAAATAATAATGATAATACTAATAATACACATTAACATTAATAATAATAATAATAATAACAACAACAATAATTTAATATAATTTGGCCCAGCTCTTCCACAAGGCATCATCACAATGCCCAAATGGTGAGGTTGACAACTGGAAAATGATGCTGTAACTTAATGAATCACCAATAGCAGTATTCAATGTAATTGATATTGCACTCATCCTAATTCTGAAAGCACTTTACAGTATTGGTTCTCATTCACCAATGTTTTCTTAAATTTGCTCTTAAGAAAGTTAAGACATTTAAATACTATGATGTTATACAACTGTTAAACTAGATAAATAAGCTATGGTTTTGCACAAACCAGCAAAAAACATGCTTTTGGACGTTTGTAGATTCTGTTCTTACCAAGAATAAATCTCAAAAAAATAAGAAAACATTGGTGAACACAATCTCAGTGAAAACTGCGTCCACACCAACACACACAAATACAGAATATGGATCTGCCGAAGGTGCACAAGCCTACTGAAACATTTACCATTCATGAAATATGGTTGGAAACCAGGATGGATGAAACACACTCACTCAAACACTTTGAAATAGTATTATAAAAACAATAAATTGGTTTGTTCAAATTGTTCTCTAGCACAAACAAATGCACACCAGCATATGCAGGGAAATGTATTCCAGAGATCCCATGTTGGACTGATGGTCAACACGTTCACACACTCACACTTCCAAGCCGCAGTAACTGTTCAGCACTAATTCACATCAACAAAGCCATGATTCAGACATGACTCAAAACATTACATCTCCCATCTCAGCAAGAAACCTGTCCCAGGCCCTTTTGTGACTGTACTCTGCTGCTCCCCCACCTCAGACCAAGCATGAGAGAGAAAGGACAGGAGAGATGATTCATCCACACTCAGTACAGCTCCTACTACACACACACACACACACACTTCACAAAGAGAATGAATGGAAATAAAAAGTACAGCATCTACTGGGCTGCAGTGGTAGGGCACTAACTGTCTTGCACCACCCACAAACAGAAACACAGACAAAAATGAGGGGCGGATGCAAACACAAGCTGACACAAATGCGCAAACACACAAACAAAGATGGACGCAAACGCAAGGAAGGCAGGACACAACCTGAAGGAAGAAAGGGCACAAACGCAAGGAGGGACTACACAAACACATGGGGGGAAAGACCCAAACGCAAGGGGGAATGGGCATAAAAAAAAGCAGGGACAGTCACAAACACAAGCAGGGATGCCATAAACATAACCAAGGGCACCCTTACAAAAACTAAAAGTCTGCAGCAGATGTGCGACAAATTTGTGGTTTATTTGTGGCAAACAGAGGAGTTTGCCATTGTCAGGCACTAGTGGCAAACTTGCAGCAATATCTTGGCAACAATGACAAATTGCCACAAGTGGCAGATGTATTTGCCAGTGATTTGCCACAGCAATTTTCCAGTAATAGCCAGTGCTGGGGAGTAACGAGTTACATGTAACAAAATTACGTAATTTAATTACAAAATAAAAGTAACAGTTATCAGTTACATTACTTTGAAAAAATGTGTATAATATTATTAATATTATATTAAATAATATTATTGTTTTGACATTTTTTCTTGTGCACAACATCCTCCATTTACAGCTGAATGTCTGATACTATTCTGATATGTCTAATTGGTTCTCTTATCATGTTTGAATTTGCAACACCCACTTGCTTCTGGATCTACAGCCTACAAGCGGTGTGAGCTGCAGTTGCGAGGAGGCCTGCAATGCCAAAGAGGAACTACAATGTAGGCCTAGCCCGCTGCAGGAAATAAAAATGAGCTGTAGTGAGCAGACGCTATATACACAATCAATCCCACACGAATAGACAACTGCTTATTCAGTGATGTTCACCAAATGTTGAATGTCAAATATTTGATTTAGCAGGCATAGGTGTTCAAAGATCAGCATGATCTCACACTAAAGCCGTGTTGAGGTGTTGAAGTCCGACGCGGCTGTGGCTGTGCTGAGGGAGTTTAAAAGGATTTTGACAGCAGTCAGTGTTGAATAATGCTGTAAGGTTAACCAGGTTTCAAAAACTGAAAATAGTTGAAAGTTGAGAAAATTCATTCAAAATGTAGAAAAGTAATCCAAAAGTAATCAAATGTAATTGGTTACATTACTTTGTTAAAGTAACTGAAATAGTTACACTACTATTACATTTTAGATAGGGTAACTTGTAATTGTAACGCATTACATTTCCAAAGTAGCTTTCCCCAACACTGGTAACAGCAAACATGTAGTGAACTTTTGGTGACAAATTTGCCAGGTGCATAAGGTACACTTTAACAGCGGCGTACATACACTGTTTAGTTTGTATTTATAATTTATTTGTATATTCTATACTGGGGCCACGTGGTCTCGTCCCACTGTATACTTGTAACTAGCTGAGATGACAACGTTTACGTTGACACACACATAAATAACCACATCCACACACACACACACACACACACACACACACACACACACACACACACACACACACACACTTATCCAGTGACATAAAATATTGTTTTGTGGTCAACGTCTGTTCTTCAATCATAACATTTTTTGCATTTATCATACTCTCACTATCACACACACAAACACTGTAACTGCGAGCCTACGCCTGCTCCGTCAAATAACTTCTTAACTTTCTAGCACTTCTAAGTCACATTAAAACACCTGACACCTAGTTAACAGAACGTCACTCGGCCTTCGAGGTAACACGCGTTCATGTTAAATCTCTCAGCGCACAAATATCAGTGCATCATCAAAAAAACCTGATGACATTAACGCTACCTGGCGACTCGGCGCTCTCCTTCGGAACCGCCATCTTGGAATCACCGGGTCACGTGGTGCGCCCGTCAGCTATCTGGCCAATCCCAGTGCGGTGCATCAATGCGGGGGTTTATGGAATTCGTAGTCCTTTTTCTTCTACTTTGCCATTCATTTCCTTCACCTCCCATGATGCAACGCTGTTTTTTACGGGGCTGGGAATGTAGTGTATGTAGGATGCTGCGCGTCTGCCCTCGGAACAATACAGCGAAAGCCAATGTGACAGCAGTATGGAGTGTATCGTTTGCAATTGCCGCGTTATATAGCATGTTTTCTTTTTTGCTCGATGCGAAAAAATGTGGATTCCGACTGAACACGAAAAATATGGCGTGGGTAAGACTGCTTTTTATTGTTGGCGTGTTATAATATTGAGCTGGTGTGTATTACTGCAGGTGCGATAATAAGATGGGGGGCATTTACACACACACACACACACACACACACACACACACACACACACACACACACACACACACACACACACACACACACACACACACACCGAGATCTGTTATATCCAGCACACTAATTTGTCATTGATACCTGGCTGATTAAAATTATGTGATTTATTTTTAGGGTTATAAATCGATTCATGAGAAATTACAGACTATTTGGTGTTTAGGTTTGTTTATTTTCGTTCAGTTTATTTCCCATAATTTGATTTCCGGTGCCTCTATTACTGATCATGTCGCAATCCAGAGAAACAGCAGCAATTTATGCATGTCTCATTGTTTTGGTACTCAGAATCGGATTTTTTTTAGCGGGATGGAGAGAGATAGGAAGAAAGAGAAAGACTGACCAGGTAGACCAGTTTAAACATTGCAAATTAATTTAAATTATGCATATCTGTTTTGAATTCTCTTTTTCCTTTATTCTCTCTCGCAAAAAACAGAAAGAAATAGATATGAAATTAATTTATCTTTTCTACCATAAATTTTATAGAGTTTATGCATTATTATTATTATTATTATTATTATTATTATTAGTAGTAGTAGTAGTAGTAGTAGTAGTAGTATTATATTTGATATATTATTCTGTCTCGCTCTCTAACATTTACTTTTTTGGGGGGAGAAAGGGAGAATTCAAGACAGATATGCATTAATTTGCAGTTCTCTATATCCTGTATATTACACACGCACACAAATATATAGACAGTTTTTTGGGGTTTGTTATAAGAGAAACAATTAATATGTACAGTTTGATTTATTGTCCAGTCTCTGATTAGGACCTTGGGTATGTTGCCTGTTTCTACTGAGATGTTAGAGCAGCAGGCCTGTGCCCACGTGATAAAACTGATCACATTTAGTTTGCACATGCAACCAGATAAACCTTTATAAAACCATCAAAAATGCCAAAACGCTTACAAACAAAAGAAGGAACGCCACTTAAACAGTTCCTCATTTGTGTTCAGATGTCCAGTGTGATTTTGTTGTGACAGAAGCTGACAGTTTGAGGGATGAATGTTGTCAGATGAAAGCAGAAGGAGCGGATAAGCCATCCATCAAAATGCAGGCGGCCGTTTCCCACGGGCTAACGAAGTGGACGCCGGCGTCTGGCCGCTTTCAAAGCCAAGTGGCTGCTTGGGAAATTTAAGGCACTCAAAGTCTCCACTTGTCCTGCAGTTAGCCTTCCCTGAAGCATTAGCAAAATCCAAATTTACACTGACATGGTCCCACTGACCTATTTCAGATTAGACACTGACCCTTATAAGGGGTCTCACGGTCCGAAAGGACTGTCAGCCCAGTTCCCGGGCTGCCCAGTTCCAGCGTCTGCTTCAGGTGCTGCTTGTGAAATGCTGGTGTCTTGTGATTTTGGTGTAGATACAGTATGTGGGCCTTTATCTTTTGTGTGGGAAGGATGAAAAAAGATAGCGAGAGAGAAATCTGTCATATGTGCAAGAGAGGAGAACTAAACATGAAAAGTAGCCCTCCTCGGAGAAGAGTGAGGGAGATAGAGAGTGGGAGAGAGACTATAACTGAATTTTCTCTCTCTCTTTCTCTGCTTTAGGAAATGCAAAAAAAATTAAGATTCCTGTTGGTGATAAGCTGGAGTAAAAGGTTTTCTGGCTATACTAATGTGAGGCCAGAGAGCCCACTAAAGCTGAGTACATAGAAAAGCTTCTGCATTTACATCGCTTCACTCTTGAAGGTGCACACAGCTACAGAAACCTTTATCATTCATGAAATATGGATGGAGTCCAGCCGTGATGGCACCCACACACATACAGACACACTCACACACACTCACACACACACAATCACACACACGCATGCCCATACACATATCCAGGCGTTCATACTCACTGTCATCTTCGCCAGCCTTTCCTCGCTTGCACATCGAGTTTGATGTGCCATCTGCTGTCTGTTCTGCATAAACATCATCAAATTGTACATTTCACTGTAAACAGAGTATTATAATATTTGAAAAGCAATCTTTCACCTGTTTTAAAGAAACCCTCCTAAGTTTTCCACCACAGCTGCTATGGCCATATGTCCTAAAATACCCGACAGCTTGTTAAAAAAGTGCCGATGACAGGCAGATATTAAGCTATCGGCTGACAGCTCACTGTTCTTGTAACGTTACGTTTGGGGCTCGTCCGATTTCACGCAGGCACAACGCTCTCAGAACATAGCGTTCATGTCGTTTAACATCTTGCCCCAAGGGCACCGGAGAAATAGTTGCATTCAAAATTAAAACGTCTACCAGTTGTCCACTTCTCCGCCCAAGTTCCTCATCCTCAATGGGCAGAGAGAGAGATGGACAGAGAGAGTCATGGTGGAGAAACGGAGAGGTGGAGAGGCTGGATCACAAGACCCCCTTCTCCTGCTGGCCAGGGCCTGGGGATGGAGAGAGAGTGAACCGCATGCAGATGAGACGAATACAAGAGTAGAAGAGAGCGTAGATCTGGTCAAGAGGCCAATATGCGTGATGCACGGAGAGATGGAGAATATAGAAAGAGACAAAAGAGACAGATTCAGAGGGGGAAAAAGACAATCAGGAAAAGAGAAAATCAAAGAGAGAGAAAGATGGATGCAGTGTGCAAGAGAGAGAGAAAGATGAAGTCAAAAACAGAAAGAGTGGAAAACAGAGGAAGAGAAACCGGGGGGGGGAGAGACCCTGAGAAGGGGAAGGTAAAAAAAGAATCAGCAAAAGAGTGAAAGAGAGAGAGACAGAGTAGAAACAAAGAAACAAGAGAAATGGAGGCAGAACTAGAGGGGGAGAGCAGAAACAAATACAGTGAGAAGGACAGTCAGAAAAAGAGAAAATGGACAAGAGACATGATACAGAAATAATAAGGGAGAAAAAAAGGGATGGAGAGAGAGAGTTTCATGACATGAGGGACACAAGTGGACTGTCCCTAGAGAGAGATATAGGTGGACAGAGACACTGTCAAAAGGACAATATGGAGAAGCAGTGGATCACACACACACACACTAACACACACACACACACACACTAATTTGGATAGGGAAGATGAAGGTGGTACAGAGCTCTGCTGTGATTGTGCAGATTCGACAGACATCTCTGCCACTTCTCACACTGCAGTTAAGACTCTAGATCTGGAGGAAGTGTGAGAGCAGGCTGAGGACGAGTACAAGGTGTATCATACAAATCTCACTAAATAAGATCATTTTTATCTTAAAAGTCTACTGTCACACGTTTAAGGTTTACATTTTTGCCATAAATGAATTATTCCTACAGGAGTCGATTATTTCCTTAAGATCACGAGAAAAACAAGTCATGTTTCCAAGATAACGATGGTTGTTTTCTCAAGATCACAAGAAAAATATCTTTTGTTGTCTCAAGATAGTGAGGGTTTTTGTGATCTCAACAAAACAAATGTCTTTAGTTGTTGAACAATTATCAGTGTCAGTGCAGACGTGCAGATATTCAGATGAGTTAACTGGTGATCTCAACAAAATAACTTTCATTATGTCAAGATGTCGATAAAAAGAACTTGTGATGTCAAGATCATGAGCAGAAAAATATTGCTGATGCATGTCCTCAAGTAACTTCTCTAGAAGACTGCAGACCAATGCTAATTTTGTTGACAAAAAGTATGAAGAAAAATGACAGGAAAAGTATGAGAGAAACCTTTTGTCCACAACTAGGACAATGTGTTGATCATTGATAATGAAGAAATGTGTATTCTTTCCTGTAATGAGATGAGACCAGATTAAAATTTACCTTGTTGACTTTCCGATATACACAATGCATCTGGTTCGCTATTTTTGTCATGGGAAGCAAAAAACTGCAAAAAGTCCTGCTACAAGTAGATAAAGTTTGCTAGTCAGTATTATTGAGCTGTCGATTGTGTTAAATTTAAATGTCAGATATGCGTGTGTGGTGTTTGTCTGTTTTTGCAAGTTATCAAGCTTGTAAAACTGTCTTTGTGGGGACATTCCGTGGACACCCATAATGATTAGATCTATAGATCGTTATGGGAGAGATATAGAGACATAGAGATTAGATCATTCTATAGCTACACCTAACCCTAACCCTAACCTCAGTAATCAAATGCACATCTTATACCTCTTTTAGTTTCTCAAATAAAAAGTCATATAAAGTCATTTTTCCTCATGGGGACCTCTCACATGTCCCCACAAAGCCATAAAAAACAAATAAAAGTTATTTTAGGGGACAAAAAGGTCTTCACAGTGCATGAAAACAGGGTACACACTCACACACACGCAAACACAGTTTGTATTAGCCTGGCTAACACTGGCTTCCTTAATGTGTTAGGTCAGCTAACTTCAGTTCACTAACTTCAAAGTGTAGAATACATGTGTTGGCCTGATTGAAGAAGTTCAAAGACAGGAAACATGAATAATTTGACTAAGATAATGACTAAAAGCTTACTGTAATGTAACTGCTTTTCTAGAATGAAGATGTGAAGGATAGAAAAGTAACTAAAACTAATTAGCATTTTCATCTAAAGTAGCTGCCAAAGCTAGCACTGCTACAAACACACATACACAGGTCTTTATCATGCAGAGTAAATGTTTTTCGTTATTGTCTGTAAAAATGTAGAAGGTATGATTCTTGTGTAAATTATGTTTAGAAACATCAGAATTGTCTTTATGTTGAACACTTTAACCCTGTAATGAAGTCTTCCACTGCTAGTGGAAGTTGGCAGAACAATATTCAAAGGTGCTTGACTGCTTGAAGGTATGGCAAAAATGTGCTAAAATGGGAAGTGGTGAAAGTACCGTTTGGACAAGATAAATACAGAATTAAAAGCAAGCCTGAGAAGGCAGCCCATGTTTTTAGGTGCTTTATAAAGTGATAAAAGCCTCAGTATATCAGAGACGGCATTGAAGATATTGAGCTGCCAGTCGATCTTAAAAGAGAGACTGTTGTTCCTCTCCACCTGAGCACATCGCATCCCTCTCTCTCTCTCTCTCTCCCTCTCTCTCTCTCTGTCTTGGCAGTTCAACTCTCGTCTCCTCCTCCACCTGAGTTCCCTCATGGATCTTATTCCCTCACCATTACTCACACTTCTGGAACAGAAATACAGAGTGTGACAGGCTGCTATTGAATTCATATTGTGTGCCGTCTTGCCCAGGAAGAAATTGGTATGGGAATACTGTCTCTCAATATCTGATTCTTCTTATTGATCAGAAGCTCTCACTGCTTTTTTTCTCATGTGATTAAGTTTATTTTACTGGATGCAAAAGATTTTAAGATGTACCTTACATCTAGATTTTTGTCCAAAGTAGTATTATGAAAGTATTTTTCTCTTTTCTTGGTAAAGAAATAGTGGCACGTAACAAATTTTGGGTGACCGATCATCTGCCTGGCCATTTATCAGTGCCAGTATTTGGTGTCTTTATGGTCATAGTATTGGTCAATTTTAAACTGATATGCTGATAAAACAAATTAATTTACAAATGCACTACTTTGGCTCTGATGCATCCACCTCTAACTGTTTGAAGTCCACCACGGACCGGTCTAATTTCAGACAGCTTGTGGGTTGGGGGAGGGTGGGCACGTGGGCCCGGTGGTTATGGACCCCTAAACTAGAGGATCTTGTTTGTATTTGTATAGTGAAGTTTAGTCTATCAGTACTGAAGTTTAAAGTCACTGAAAGTTTGGCATTCTGACCCAGAGTCTGGGAACTCCCTGCATTTTTGTGGTAAGAACATTATAAAAATTTCTCAAAATTGAACATATGCTAAAAGGTCTTCTAAGTTTTGACATTTTAAAATTTCATTTTTATAGCAGACATACTATATATCGCTTTAAAATATTAATCATCAGTCTTGATGTAATAATCAGCGTTAGCCCTGAAAAAACATATCTGTTGATCCCTATAACAAATTTTCTTTGTGTTGCTGGAAAGTAAATCAATTTTGGCCAATATCATTTTTATCCAATGTTTACACCCTCTAATTATTATATGTAGTATTGGCATTAAAAGCCCTGATGGGCCAGGCTCCAATTTGTGGTGTTGTTTTTCCCCCTCACTACACAAGACATTTAACATATTTCACACCAGACCCTTTTATTCCAGAAATCCCAGGCTGAGATCTGACCTTGGCCACGTCAAACTGTGGTCCACACACACGGCAGCTCGTGTGTGGACTTCTCCAGCCTTTTTCCTGCTCGCTGTCAAAGCGTCATGTACAACATTAGCATCAACGTCGAGGCGGTTCGAGAAGGACGTCCGCCTCCTCGCTGAGCCGCTGTTTTCACCCGTTAGCTTCTGTCAGACCTGCTAGCCCGATTTTCTCAGTCGGCAGTAGTATTTCCTGACATTTGGAGGGTTTATTGGATGAAGGGTTGCAATGTGGCCTATGTTAGGTTCTTATAAAGGTTCCTTGACTTGATGTTATACCAGAACTAGTGCTGTTTGACTCAAAATGTTTAGAAATCAAGTCTGATTCCAATGAAGGTTGTTGGGAATCTAGTCCAGGAGTCAGTGATTCCAGACAGTGATTTTTCTCAAATGAACACAAAGAACAAAATGCGAGGTAAGAAGCCTCACAAAACAAACAGCTCTGCATTCATAGTGAGAATGAGTTTTTTTGTAGTTTCTAATAAAGCATAAGTATTTACTTCACATATTATTAGTTAGTAAAGAATGACACGTCTTCATCTTTAGATTGATAGGAATTCAGAAAATCATAATGGAAAATTCATGAGGAAGGTTGAAATTAGCATAGAGGATAGCCCATGTGATGGAAATGATTTTGTTGGGTATAAAGTGAATATTTGGAGCTTGTAAGTCAGTAGGTCTCAAACAAGTCTCTTTATTGTTTGGGTTTTAATGGACCATTGATAAAGGTATTGTTCCTGCAACCATGTTGCACGTGACATTCAGTTAATCAGAGTATTTTGGGAAATCATTTAAAATGTGATAAACCAGGTGGTAGCAATTGATTCAAGGTAACGCAGAATTAAGATTCACTTGCTAGGACCTGAATCATCTGTACTGTGTGGAGTTGATTCAGGTCCTAGCAATTGATTCTTAATTCTGAGTTACCTTGAACTGAGGCATCCATTCTTCTTTGTAACTGATTCCCTTTCCTAACCAAAAGCAGAGCCACAGTTCCACTCTAGGGAGGTACGTTGGTGTCCTGAAGGCAGAAAACCCGCTGGCAATGACACTCGGGTCAATAAAAACTTCCTGTCATCAGTGTTTTGTCAGACAAAAATTAGAGCTACTTAGCAAAATGCTAACAGTTCTGTGTACACAAACTGCATGCGAGCCAAAAACATTAGAAAGCCTGCTTAATTAATGAAGTTGAGCGAGCCTCCTGCTGACTGCTCCACTTTTGTTCAAAGAGTGTCATGGGACTTTTCGTTTTCTCTCAGAATGCTCATCAATTTGATAGAACTAGCGCTAGGGCGGCATACTTTTAGCGTCCGCAGACGGACCCGGGGCGTTTCGAGGTTGTCAGGAGTCATTTTACCTCCGGCGTCTGTCACTAAGTATTAAAGTGAACGACAGAGGGGGCAAACAAATCCCCTAAGACAAGAGTTCGCCGTGTCCTCCTCTCTGTCTCCTTCAAGTCTGACTGTCTCTCTTTCACCCTCTCTCCCTTTTTACTCTCTCTCACACACATAAGCTCACTATATTCCGCAGACACTGTGTCTCTCCTCCACCGTGTTGCTTGGTGACTGCTTTCTGACCAGACTGTCCTCCGTGGAGAATAACTCCAGGACACAGCGTCTCACCAGCTCGTCTATGTGAAACGACGGAGCTCAGCATCACAGAGACAAGGACACCCATAAAATTCTCCAATGGTGATGTACAACAAAGCAGAAATAAAGGCTTAAAGCTGGAACTGCATTCCTATTAATTCACTTTAATGAGACGCTATTAGAGACAGAGCGATATAAAGCTTTCAGGAATTGGTGGATTAAAAAATCCAGTAATGATATATTGGCTGTCTTCCAGAAACACAAAATGTATTTTCCCTACAAATTGTAGGTAATTGCAACAAAATATATTTAAGTTTTGTCATGTTTCTAATATATAAAAACACAAGCCTGAATTAGAGTACTCTTAACATAGGTGTATTTATTACCACTTTATCCATACAGGATTTTAAATGTCAATAATTGAAGGATTTAAATGTCCAATAATACAAATTATTATAATTTTTAATTCAGAATTTTAGTTATTAATGTTTAAGTATTTACAAGCCCTCACAAAGATAACATAACACAATACAGTTTAAAAATAAACATTATAAGCGCAACAAAATGTATTAAAGTTTTGATTAATTTGGTCTAATGTATAAATAATAAAAAATAAAAGTCTATAATGCAACATTACACAAAGTAGGCAATCTTTCAACTCACAACGTTGTTGAAGAAACATTTTTGTTAAATTGGGTATTTAAAAAAATATGAATTTTTCCTGAAACACAAAACATAAACAGAGAGTTTTTCTAAAAGGTGTTATGTACAGTTATTTTAGGGTTAGATAACATCAAAAGAACAGTCTGAAAATAGCTTGAGTAATGTATAAAAACACAAAAAGCCTGCAGTGGACAAACTGTGATAACAACAGTGATAACCTGGTTTGAAGCATCTTTCATGTCTCTGTTGCTTTTTTAAAATAGACTTTTAATGTCTCCTATAAACACTGAAGAAATGATCGGTCAGCTCTAGTACTGATGAGACCTGGCCTAAAACATGAAAAACTTTTTTTTGGGGGGGGAACTGAAATCCCTGCTGTGTAATTGCATATGTCAGTGCCTGAAACTTCGTCACCTTCTAAAGTATTGTGGACTGTTCTGTATTTCAGTTGAGCAGTATTTTAAATTCATGCTGGTTTTCTGAAATGCTCTTCGTTTAAGCCTCTTTCTGTATCAGAAGGCAACCTTATTAAAACATCAAAGGCACTCCAGCAGAAAACTTCACTTTTGCATAGAATATTTCTTTTCATTACTACACGATTATGGCAGACATATTTCTTTGTACTAGTTATAAGCCTTAAAATGGGCGTATTGTGAAATATGTTGTCCTGGTCCTGCTCTAGGCCTCTTATATTCATATCAGGGGCAAAATAACAAAAAGCATGATCTCTCTTTCCTCAGAAACAAATGCACATGATGTGTAAATACATAATTCATAACCTTCTTATGAGGTTGTAGACGCCAGACTGAACCCAGCAGTGTTTCAAATGAGATCGTTTATGCCTGGGAGCCGTTTGTATTGTCTTGAAATGTCAGATTTAATAAGGGTCAAGTTTTGGGTGGTGTTGAAGAGCCTTAGTGACCCGAATGCAAGTTCTTCCCAAGCATATTTTCAGTGTCAGGAGTGATCCGGTCAGCTGAAAACTAATTCTCTTTTCTAACGGCAGTTTAATGCTTGGCCAAGGCTGCATGATATGGGGAAAAATACATTGCAGTATTCTTTCTGTAGTCATGGTCCTCGTGAACACACCACAACGCTGTGCACAACAACAAAAACTCCCTAACCATTACGCTAAATTTGTATAGTATTGTGCACAGGTCTTGAGCCAGCCCTCATTTCCTCATATTTTGCTTCCACAGAGACGTTCTTTCTTGTGTTTTGGATATAGTCTTGATGAATAGTATTTCAAAGTCAAAGCCAAGTACACAGAGAGACAAGATGACGTGGCTCCAGTTTTAACTGTGCAAAGAACAAATAAGACACAGAATAAACAATATGTATGTAAACAATAGAATTTAAAATATAAACTTTAAATTAGAAGTAAAAAGTGAGACATGCTGTATTCAGCCTATAATTATGGTCTTAGGGTTGTCTTTTACACTGAATGCGTATAGGTTCTGTAACACTTTCAAAATGAAAAATTGTATACAGACAGTCTATTAAATAGAAAAAAACAAGTCAAATCTACTATGTGCAGATATTGTAACAGCAGTGGAGAACTACAGTCTGTGCAATACTTTCTATAATTTGTGCAGATATACTTTACACGCAATAAATCACTGCACAAAACGTCATTTTCCTGGCAAAATATAAAGAATGAGGGGCGGCTTAAGATTCTGCACAGTATTCTGTGATATATTTTGCAGGGGTGTAACAATACATTGATCTACATCGATCCATTGATCATATATCAGACGTTGTGATGTCGGCAGAAATCAAATCTTGTTCATTTAATCAATATAATATTGTCTCGGGATGAAACCTGTGATTTACACCCTAAGGGCCAATTTCCCGGTTGAGGATTAAGCCTAGTCCTAGACTAGTTCTGAGTTTGAATGGAGAATCTCCATTGGTACTACAAATTAGTCCAAGACTAGGCTTAATCCATGAGAGAGAAACCAGCCCTTAGTGTCAAGTAGCAAAGAAATTGTAGCATGACATGTTTGATGTAATTAGTCATAGGGGAAAGTTTATTGTGTTGTTCAGAATGACAAATAATCACTCTAATTGTAATCCTGCATTGTAATTCTGATAACGATCTTGAAGCGATATATTGTGCAGCTTTACTTAGAGGAAAGGAAAATTAAAAATAAAGATCTCTTTTTGGTCCAACCTCCATTTCCATGAGATTTTGACCATATATCTGAAGAGAAAAAGCAAGGTAATGTTTGACCAATGAACTACAAAGGCCCTTTCGGGACGTGTGGCGACCGCCAAGGTTCTGTGTTAAGCCCTCCTACGTTTAAACGTGACCAGATCGCTCCGGCACGTGAGACTGGGATAGGAGAGAAATGTTTTTTGTTGAAGGTTTATGATCTGGCAGGCGGCGTGTTAAAGAGCCGATGGCGGGAATGGTGTGTACTCTGTTGTAGCATGTGGGAGTTTGGCGGGAAACAAGGCTGGCGCTTTACGTAACGGCGATGTAGAGGCCCACGCTCTCGCTTCTGCATGCAGTGCTCTGCCTTTACTCCAGCCGCTGCTACCGGCTGCCGGCTCGGACGCTAAATGACGTTCATCAAAATGGATGATGGAGAAGAGCGCTGTCACGTCTCCACCCGGCACCGTTTCATTCCGAGAAACTCAGAATACTGCAATATTTAATCTAGAAGTAGCCAGAACTAACTACAAGTAACTAATGGATTATTTGTCATTGTGAACACAGCACAACACACAGTGCACCACAATGAAATGTGACCTCTGCATTTGACCCGTCCGTGAAGGAGCAGTGGACAGCTTTTTGGCAGCACCCAGGGAGCAGTGCTTTGGGGACAGTACCTTGCTCATGAGTACCTCAGTGGTACCTTAACTGGTTAGAGAGTCAACTCTATAACCGTTGCGCCACTAACTGCCCCCGTACAGACTATACAAAATTAACTACTTTTTTTAGCTTATCAGTAGTGAAGATACCTGTAAATTGTTGCTATAAAAATATCTAATGATGTAGAGTGGCAAAACATAATTTTAATATCTTACAAAAATGGATATTTGCAACAAGCAGGTGCTAAATTAGCAGGAGTGCCATTTGATAGGCTGTGGTGCCTGCATAGCGCATGTTCATTGCATCTCGACAGCTGAAAATGAGAGGAAGATGGCTGTGAAATGGCATAAATGAAGTTAGCAACTTTTTCTTTGCAGCTTATAGTTTAGCTCACTGCCATATTAAAACAGTAGCTCGGCTGTAGTTTAGCCATTTTAATCATGAGTAGCTTGTAGCTAGCACTAGCGCAGCAGCAGCAGTGGAGGTGGCGGTTGGGGAAGGGGAGTTACACAGCCTCGTCTCTTTTTGACGAAAGAACGGATGTCAGAGGTTCTGTGTTCTGCCTCAGCAGGGCTTCTGGACTTGCGTGCGTGAGCGAGCGAGCGTTCAGGGTTTGTAGCGTTTGTGTTACTTGCGAACAGCCTACTGTAGTAGAGAAATTAAACCTGCATCTGAATGTTGAGTTGTGATATGGAGACCAGGGTTTCTACTGAGGGCAGGAGGTTCTTTATTACATTCAGATGGGATTTTTTATGATCTTGTTTGTTATTACTGGTGAATGTTGCTTATGACTCTGACGTTCCATCAGTGTGTGTGTGTATGTGTGTGTGTGTGTGTGTGTGTGTGTCACTGCAGTGGAGAGAAAAAGAGAAAGCCTAGCAACAGAGGTGATGTGACTGCAGATCACACTCCTCTCAGTCTGGATGCTCTTTCGTACCAAATGGCAAACATTACACACACACACACACACACACAGCCAAGCTAACTCACCCCATACATGTACATTTTCATACACACACACACACACACACACAGCCAAGCTTACTCACTCCATACATACACACTCTCTCTCTCTCTCCCCCTCACACACACTGTACTCTCACTCATATACATATACATTCATATACATTCTCAGTCTCCACACACACACATACCAACACACAACAACGCTTATTCACTCCATTCATATACATTCTCACTCACGCGTACACACTCATTGACCCGATGCATATACAGTACATTTTCGCACACACACTCTCACTGCATAAATTTTCTTTCTCTCTCCACACACAAATAAACACACAGACACTGATCTCATGCATATGCACACACATGCATACACACGTACCACATACATGTACATTCACACACATACATACACAAGTCTATGAGGATATTCTCATAGATTTTGTCTTATTTTCATTGCTTCATTAGCTTTTGTTGGATTAATTTCAAGACACACATCATATTTAGCAGGTGATTCATTAATAGCATTGCTCTGGTTTGTGCAGCCGTGCATTAGTGTTCCTCACCACAGAGCTCACCGTTGCGTAACAGTTTAACGTCCAGCACTTTGGCTGCCTAATTAGTGTCACTCTAGCCTTTGTGAGAGGCTCTTGTGTTTGAGGAGGATCGTGACAGCAGCCTGCCTAAACTCCAGCCTAATTCCTGCATCTCTGCTACAGGGTTGTGCTCTTTGTGCCTGTTTAACTTAATGGAGTTTTACAGCTTTTAATTCCTTGCGCCAGCAGCAGCTTGCGGCCCCAACACAATCAGCGGGACCTCGAGAAAACGTTTAGCGCGAACACACACAGTCTAATGAGTCTGTCCATCCCCTGTAAACATGGCTGGTGTAAATGGTAGGGCTGGAAATCACAAGTTTCATCACAATACAATGGTTAATCGATTCTACAGACGATGATTCGATGTCTGCTGATATTACAAAATCTGCTGTGATATGATTTCGATTCAGAGACCGACAATGTCATAAACTGATTTAAAAACAACCACAAAAAACAGCTAAAATATCATTTGACCTTTTGGTTCCTGAGCTCAACCAGATATTTAAATTAAAAAAAAGACTTTTTAAATCAAGCAATAACTCTAATTCGGTCATTAATTCTTATACGTATTGGTGGCACAATGGTTTTAAAGACTGAAACAATGTGTCGGAGACCAATAGATTGTGGTTTCAAATCCCAGAAGAGGCAAAAACCACCATCAAAGCCCCAAAAAAGGAACTCATCTCAAGTTATCTTCTCTTTTAATAACAATCAGGCTTCTGTTACATGTAATGTGACATTACAATATGTATAATGTCTGATCAATATTGAATCAGTGATCAGCGAGCCTATAGAGTCAATCCAAAATGAAAACATTGATCAGGTCTATTTTTATCCAATAGAAAAAGTTGAATATGAGTGTATATTTTCCATTTATAATTTGTGCACAAAAATTGGAAAATGACACATATCGGAGCATGCGAGTGGAGCGTGAGCGTGGATCTCGGAATTACTCGGCGCACGAAGCATTTTGTAATCTAAAGGACTGAGCAGCCGCTCTGTCTCGCTCCAATCTCGCTCTAATACCGCTCACACCTTCAGTCTGAGGCATCTACCCAGAATTGCCCTTCAGCAATTATCAAAACTGTTACACTTCAGACATCATGAGTGGGGTGAAATTTTAGCGGAGCGGAATTGAGCGGAGTGACTTGAGGTGAATTTGAGCGGAGGAACGGACGGGGCAAACAACCACGTGAGCGGGGAGCAGAAATTCTCACCGCTCAGCGCCGCTCACATGCTCAAATGAATCGTTTTTCACACACTTTGTTTGTAATAAAATGCCGTCTGCTGCTTGATCCAGCTCTGCTGAATTGTCATCTCCAGTCACATGCTTTACATGCTTAAGATGGTGTTTTAAAGCTATTATTATTTAAAGTGTTTCATGAAATTATTATTATGGATATACCGTGGTCTTGGTTTAAGGATGTATACTTTCTAATATCATCGATTGTGGAACTACTGGTGGTGGTCTAGTGGTTAGGATACTCACCTCTGAACCAATAGGTTGTGGGTTTGAGTCCTACCTCCAGCACTACCATCACTAGGTCCCTGAGCAAGACCCTTAACCCCAAATTGCTGCAGGGAGGCTGACACTGAAATTAGGAAAATTCTTGTATAAAGATGTTGATAACAGGATTGTGTTAAAGTAGAACTGAAATAGCCTGGTGTTGTGATTCCCGGCAGGTTGGTTTGCTGTACGCTCTGTGCCACAAATTTGTTCTCCTTCTTCTGTATGTATTAGTGGAAAAACCGCTGACAGGCTGCGAGCTTTGCCAAGCAGATTTGCTTTTTTCTCTCCAAAGCTGACGCTGCTTTTTAAGCATCTTCCTGCTTGCTGGTGGGAGTCGAGTCTTAACGGCTTTCTGCAGCAGTTTTGGTTTGATGCATATTCATACGTAACGTCATCAGAGATCTCAAGACTTCACCTGGACCGCAGACGAGAGTCATGATTGTGCAAATTAGTGTGTGATTTTTCTGTGTGTGTGATTTGACATTTTCCAAAGCTTCATAGTGTAAAGATTATTGGACCTTATTCGCCCATTTTTTTATGTAAAATATTTTTGCTAAAAAGTTGAGACAATTTAAATAGTATAACATACCATGGAAGTGAATTTGAAGGAAATATAATAACATGAATACTAGAGGTCGACCGATATAATTTTTCAGTCAAAATTTTGAATTTTACAAACACCAAGCTCAGCTGAAGTCTCCTCTTTCCTCTTTACTTCTTCTTGGAGCTTCATGCTGTGCTTGTGTGTGAGTTTGGTGTGAGTGACGACAAGGCACATATAGCCAATCAGAGACTGTTTTGGGCAGCGAGTAAAGAGCAAACGGCACAGAGAGAAGAGACGGCAGTGGAGCCACAGTAGTGCACCTTGTAATTACTTAACATCAGTGATGGTTGAAATTAAACACCAATACCGAAAAAATGCCTAATATTGGCTCCCGATAAACGGCCCGGCCGATTTATCCGGTCCGACCACTCGACCCTTGATGCACACAGTAACATTTCCATAAGACTGCTCAATACCGTTTGTAGATTCTGTTCTTACTTGGGAAAAAATCTCAAATTAGAAAACTTGAGTGAAAGTCAGAATTGTCATTAAATTGTGTCACTGCGATTTAAGAACAAGATTCATCTTAAGAACGGTTGATGATTGAGGTCTATTGTAGTCATTCGAGAATGGTGTTGAAAGTGACCAACATTATGCCGTGTTATATTGATCTTTGTGGGAAGCTGTTGTGGAGTTACATAACTTGAGTGTGAGTGGGGGTTTAAGGTCTTATTTAGGAAAAGAGAGCTGCGCAATTTAAAATGTTAGCTGCCCACTGCTCCTTCACGGATGGGTGAAATGCAGAGGTCAGATTTGGTTGTGGTGCTCTGTGTGCTGTGCTGTGATGTGTTCACAATGACAAATAATCACTCACTTCCACTTTCAGGTAAATGTAAGATTACAAACATCTCATTTTAATGCCAAATAATTGAAAAAGGGTAAAGTATTGATTGATTTCCTTATTGACTCTCAAGAAGTTAATATTCTGATTTGGAGCCAGCTGGATCATGTTATAATTTGTCCTCTGTAGCACAGTAACAGTTTTGGTAATTGGAGGATTAAAAAAAAAAAGTGCCAATATTCATCTACCAGAAGCTCAAAACATAAACATATTTTTTATTACTTGCATCTAAGATATTGCAAAATCATGTTACCGAATTAACTTGGTATTTTCCGTAATTATCCAATGACAACATTATTCCATCTTTCTGCTTTCTCTCCTTTAATGGCCATTATGAATATCAACATAATTTTTTAGCAATTAGATCAAATTGAACGATAATATTGGCACGTAGATTTATCGGTCAGTCTCTAACCCTTGTACTGCATGGCATAACATTAGTGTAATGTGTTGCCATTTCGATTTTGTCAGTTTTCACTGCTTTCATGATGGTCTTCAGCTATTTTAGTGTCCTCTTTTTGGCTGTGAGGACGTCGGAAACATGGACAACAGCAATTACCGGCAGCCGGAGGTTTGATGGAGTGTGTAGCACGCATTCACACACACTCAGCCGCTGCCACAGGATCTGCAACGACTGCAGCATTATTAATAACCCCATTTTTGTCTTTTCAGTGCTGGCAAACTTTCGTGGAACGGTTCAGCATGGGCTGCCCCTGGAGATCGGTGACACCGTGCAGATTTTGGAGAAATGTGAAGGTAATTAGGGAAACAATTCTGTTGCATCTTTTACTCACAAAACTGTAGCAGAAAGGTTCTGAGGTTATAAATGCAATTAAACTCAAATGATTTGGTTTATTGCACAGAGGCTGCTGGATGT
This sequence comes from Distichodus sexfasciatus, assembly GCA_032718565.1. Lineage (NCBI taxonomy): Eukaryota > Metazoa > Chordata > Actinopteri > Characiformes > Distichodontidae > Distichodus > Distichodus sexfasciatus. Next base: position 2,762,967 of record JAVGVS010000011.1, on the reverse strand, counting down.
TACGGCAGATAATAAGTGAACACAGAGGAGATGGACGTGTTTTATTTTTTGTCACAAACTGTATGACTCATATGATAACCCACAGCCCTCTTTTCATTCAGTGCGTTTAGCAGTTCTTTTAGCTGCCGGTAATAACAGAATGCTACATGCTGTGTGTCCTTTATTCTTCCCTTTTCTCATCTTTTGGCAGTTATCTTTTACAGCGCCATAACTGATTACCTTTTTCTATTTGAAATATCTGCCATGATAATAATTTAATGATGATTTACATGTCACTGTCGAAAGAGTGATACAGCAAAACTGTGGTTTCTCCTTTTACAGGATGGTTCAGAGGGTTTGTCGTAAAGAATCCAAACGTTAAGGTGAGTTGCATCACCTCAGAGAAATCTGGAGGATGGTTTCTATTTTTGTCCAGCATGTAATCTGCCGTGGACAGTAGCTGTTGTATAAAATGATAAATAAATAAATAAATCTGGGAGCTGTGAATATCCCTGCCCTTTTTTATGAGTTTTTTTTGCTGTTCTGTCAGTTTAGAGACACTTTGACGTGTGCTGGAATGAATTCTGACATGTTTTCTGTCTTTTTCTTTTACAGGGAATATTCCCATGCAGCTACGTCCATCTGAAGCATGCACACATCAAGAACAAGGGGTAAGAGCCGCTCTCTCAGTTGTCCATAGCATGCATCGTTTTGTTGTAGAGAAATAAACAAGCTGAACGCTGAATGGTATCTGTAGTTAGTATTCGTAAACTTTGACCTAGCTTTAAACTTCTTGCACATAGATTAAGCCCAGTCTTGGACAGGGCCGGATTAACATATTGTGGGGACCCCGCATCCCATGCCCCGCACCCCACTCCCCCCCGGGGACCCAGGCCGCGAGATTTTTTGACGTGCACTGTGGACGAGCTCATTCCGATTGGGGGAGGGGTATGCAATCGTGATTTGAAAAAAATGTTTCTTTGTGTGTTATACGCCCGTTCCTTCTGTCTTCAAATGTATGCAGTTATTTTGTGCAGTGGAACGTTCGCGAGTGAAATCTCTTGTCTTTACGCACTCAACTCTGCCTGCACGTGTGCTCAAAGTGCTCCGCCCTCGCTGTGCTTTCACACTCGCTGGACACGCCGCTTGTTAGAAATGTCAAAGCAATGGCATTGTTTTTGTGCCAAAATTGGAACTTCGGTCGGGTAATAACATTTGGCATAAAATTGGCATTTTTTGCATTTTTAATAGTAAAATTTGAGCGTTGGGTAAAATATGTCGAAAGTGAAACGTTCTCTTAATTCGCTAGTTGCATTTACGGACGTTCTACGATTGTTAGTTTTCATTGGTGGGCAGTGGCACTTTCGCTCGAATTTTTGAACCAACGACGCCGGTAACTCTCAATACCTGCCAAGGATAACGATTAACGACGTACATCGAATAATTCAAGGAGAATAATTCTCCAAAGAGCAAGAGGGCAAAGGGATTTACGATATACAGTAGATCTCGACAATTGTGAAGGTAAGTTATGCGATGTAGTTAGATAGCTCTAGCTATAGCAACGACACGCTAAAAATTACAGTTAGAAATACATATTAAACCATTAATTTTTGTGGTTTGCCGAGATATTCACTTTACTATCTGAAGTTGAATCATTTTATAAGAAAGACTTATTTTACCCATTTATACATGTATTGATGTATTGATTATCATGTATTGTATTATCCCCAGTATCAAGTAAAGAGCTACAGACAGAGAGAGTCAGCATCTGTGCTACCTGCCATAAATCTTTGAGGAAACACGAGAAATCACACTACAGTGTAATTTAAGGCTTGTTTTTCTACGTGTATATAGATATTTTTATAAACCCATCTTTATTTGTGCGTTTCTTTTTTTTAATTGCATTAAAAAAAACTCTGTACACACTAGAACTCTGTGTCGTCGCCTGCCTTTGTTGATGACAGCAGCTGATTATTGTTGTCATGGTTATCGTTGTCACTTGTGGTATGTAAGGAATTTTAAGTTATTTAACTTAAAATTAAGCGCACAAGAGAAGTAAACACGTCATCATTTTAGGAAAACTGCGTTTTACCTGTTTATACATATCCACAGAATCCAGCGTTTTGAAAAATCTTTACTTTGGAGGACGTTTTAAATAAATACCCCTTTGATGTGGCCCAAACATTTATAAAAAAGAGTTGCCAGTTGGAGAATAATATGCATAGCACTTGTTCTTTATTCTTAACATTTTACGCACACTCACTCATAGCTTACACCGGAAGTACCAGTGCACAGAGGGGTTATATACATGTTTCTCAATATATACACTTGGGTTTTTATACCTGAAGCGATGTGATCTCCTAACCAGAAAGCTTATCAATCAAAACTATCAGTCTTTATTTAGGACATCAAATAGGACCCTTATGAAGCCTCATGAGCCGAGTCTAAAACACAGCATAAGGACTGCACTCTAAGGTCAGCAGAGGTGTTAGTTCACTGCTGAGAGGGTGAGATGTGATATTTGTGTGTGTGTTTGCGTGTATGTGTGTGTGTGATCCACAGGCAGTTTGAGACAGTCATCCCCATGGAGGAGTCTGTTATCACTGAGATGACGGTGACTTTGAGGGACTGGGGCACCATGTGGAAGCAGCTCTATGTGGTAAATCCGGCTGTGTTGTGTCAAATTAACTTTCGTAAGTTGGATTGAGGGGCTGGTGATGAGTTTTGTGCAGCTGCTTATCCATATGCAGAGACGGAGGAAGTGCTGCGCACAAGCTCGTCAAGGTGTCCCTTAATTTACGCAAGATCCTGATTAAAAGTGACTTACAGATGCTGGAAAACTCTACCTCTGGTTTTTTTCAGTTACAGTAACTTGCTTAAGAAAAAGTTGAGTTTCAGTCTCATCTTTTTTCAGTGATTAAAAATGTACTCGTGTCCATGTCTGAGCTGCACTATTGAACTCTGCAGTCTTGACCTTTATGTTCATTTCGTCCAAATTAACAGCTTGAGTCGCCCACGAGTTTGCAGGACATGTAATCATTTTCACTTTTCCTTCATCTTTCTTACGGAGCTTTCCTGTTAGAATTACACATTTAGCAGAGCTTTTAACAGGACAGGAGAGTGGCCCTGGAGCAACCTGAGGTAAGGGCGCTTTTCAGGGGACCAACAGTGTTTTTTTCTTCTTTTTTTTTTTAAACCTCTTCTGGAATTTGAACCTCCAGACTAATGGTCACCAAGTCACTACACCACCATTAGATGTATTAGAATTAATGCTCGTGACCCTCTTGTGGAACACCATCACTCGCTAAAAAGCTGCAGTTCAGTCAGATCTTGCCCTGTATAACAGACAAAACTCATATTCTAGTTGATGAATAACAACCAGCCTTTCATAAGGAATGGGTTGATCTCAAGACTGTGTCCGTATTTACACAGTAAATGCAGGAGTAGTGCAGGACGTTTTGAACACAACAACATAAGGCATGTATGGCTAAATTCTATGCAAACGCTAGAATAAGCTATAGCTAAGGTATAGAAAAACACCTCAAATGTTCTTAGCGCTGTAAGGGTTAATTTTGATTTTAAAAAATGAACATTCAGGAATAAAAGCCAATTGGTTGTACATTTTCAGATGCTTTTTTTTTCAGTTTTTTAAAAAGAACTAATCTGAGTATTCGATTAATCGAGGAAAAAACCAATCGCTGCTGCACTAGAAGTGTACATTGTGCACAAGTGCAATTTCAATCGTACACATAAATGTTGAAGGACTTTCTTCGTTCCTCTGTCCCTCTCCATCACCCTCATAACTGCTGCACTTTACACTTAAGGCTGCGCTTTACTCAAAATGAGTTGTTTCATACATTTTTCACATTTACAGCATTTAGCCGACGCTCTTATCCAGAGCGACTTCCATTTCCTAGTTATAAAAGAGTCTCCCTGGAACAACTTGGAGTTAAGGGCCTTGCTCAGGGGTCCAATGGTGGTTTTTTCTTAGACTCTGATGATTCAGACCCCCAATCTTATGGTTGCTAACACTAAGGTGGCTTAGGCCACTGTTCTATCAACAACCCCTACAAAAATAAACTAACATTTTATATATATATATAGTTTTGGACTAATGTGACATCCTAAAATAAATGCACAGAATTAAGTTATGTCAAAAGACCTTAAATACCTGCCTTTTTGTCTCCCCTTTGCCTTGTTCAGAGGCCTGACGGTGGGGTTTTTTTGGCCTCTCCTGGGATTTGAACCCAAATGGCCACCAACACATTGTTTCAGTCCCTCAAACCAGTGAATTAACATTTGCATTTTTAGAATTAATAACTGAATCTAAGTTATTGCTATATGTCATCCCTTGTGGTCTGAGCCATTTTTCTGAGATGTCACTTCTTTCTGAGACTAAAAACATTAACATCATATTTTACCTGGAGATTTTTTAAATGGGGATTTTAGATAAATATATTATATCAAGGGCGGCACGGTTGCGCAGTGGTTAGCACTGCCTCCTCACAGTGAGAAGGTCCCGAGTTTTCATGCTCTCCCCATGTTCGTGTGGGTTTCCTACGGTTTCTCCGGTATCCTCCCACAGTCCAGAAGCACGCACTTGGTGAAACGAATTTGGCCCCGTATGGTGAACGGGAACAGGAATGTGCTTGTGTGAGTGTGTGTGCCCTGTGGAGTGTTGGTGTCTGCCCAGAGTTGGTCCCCGCCTTGTGCCCGTAGTTCCCGGGATAGGCTCCGGTCGGTGCGGCTCCAGGTTGGGATTAAACAGTTTGAATGATGAATGAATGAATATCAAAAGAACCTCAGTCACCTGACTCCATTTTTGTTGTCTCTCCTCTGCAGAAGAACGAGGGGGAGCTTTTCCACAGACTCTGGCACGTGATGAGTGAGATCCTGGAGCTGAGAAGGCAGGTCCTGGTCGGCCATCTGACCCACGAACGCATGACCGACATCAAGCAGCACATCGTAGCCAGACTGGACTGGGGAAACGAGTGAGTCTTGGGGGAAAAAAAATCACTGATAAAATGATGCTGACGTTGCACTGCCGTCTCTCCTGCTCCGATTTAACACCTAGAGTACTCAGGATATAGCTTACGGCTGTGACGCTTACAGGTTGTGACCTCATATGTCAGCTGCTGCGTTTCTGCTCTATTATGAGCCACAAGTGACATTTTTATCACAGGTAGTGTGTGTATAAATGAAATAGACATGAATAGATAAAGGAAAGCTGCAGAATTCCATATAGGCCTGTCTTTGATGAAATGTAAATGAAAATGTGTTTTATTTGTAGACGTATGGAGGCGGTTTGTCGTGATAAATATTTGCTTTATTAAACTGGAGTTCTAATAATGTAGTATACTTACTCAGAAAGTGTGTGTGTGTGTCTGTGTGTTTTACAGGCAGCTAGGTTTGGACCTGGTCCCCAGGCGGGATTTCAGCATGGTAGACCCGGATGAGATCAGCGTCACTGAGCTCTATCGGCTGGTTGGTTTTACACACACACACACACATAAGCACACGCACACACACACTCTTTCATTACTCATGACTCACCCTTTCATTGTTGCCTTAGTTCTGTGCTGCGTTACCACAGCAACTGCAGACTGACCTGACGCCAGGGCTGTCGTATATAATCCCACTACTCCAGCCCCATGCTCACACACACACACACACACACACACACAGTCAACCTTGTGTAGAGAATGATAGTAATTAAGGGCAACAGAGGCAAGGTAAATTGCACATTAAGTGGCTGTTTGCAAACTCCCAATGCTGATCAGTTTATGCAGCATTCTGCCCGAGTGGTCATGTACCACAGCAGAGCCTCATACAGTCTGATTTTACACACACACACACACACACACACGTGTCTTGTATTACTATCTTTGTGTCTTTCCACAGACTCCCATAATGACTAGATGTATATTATTTTACACCTTCACCTAATCCTAACCCTAACCTTAACCTCAGTAACCAAAAGCACATCTTTTAACTCTTTTAGTTCCTCAAATAAAACAAACACATTTTCAATAAAGTCATTTTTCCTCATGGGGACCTCTCAAATGTCCCCACAAAGCCCAAAAAAACAAGATAAAGGTGATTTTAGGGGACAAAAAGGTCCTCACAGTGCGATAAATAAAATACCACACATACACACACACACAAACCCTTACCGCCGCTGTCCCACACATCCACATTTTGGGCAAATAGACAAATTATTATAAACCCATCATCATCAACCTTCATCACCATTACCGTATTCATCACTGTCATCATCAAACCACCACCATTGTAAAATCACCACTCTTCATCATCATCATCATCACCACCACTCATCATCATCCTAAGAAAACTGCTACCACTGCCACTAGCACCGTCATCAACATCACTCGTGTCATCTTCATCATCCATCATCATCACTGTCATCATCATCATCATCATAAGAAAACTGCTACCACTGCCTCTAGCACCATCATCATCATCACTGTTGTCTTCCTCTTCATCCATCATCATCACTATCATTACCTCTCGTCACCACTCATCATCATCATAAGAAAACTACTACCACTGCCACCAGCGCCATCATCATCATCACTGGTGTCATCCTCATCATCCATCATCACCATCACCACTCATCATCATCACCACCCATCATCATCATCATCATAAGAAAACTACTTCCACTCCACTAGCACCATCATCAACATCACTAGTGTCATCCTCATCATCACCACCACTCATCATCATCACCACCCATCATCATCATCATAAGAAAACTACTTCCACTGCCACTAGCACCATCATCGTCATCGTAAGACCACTATTGTAAAACAGCCTCCACCACCAGTACTGTCTTCATCATCATCATTATCATAAAACCACTATCATCATCATCATTAGACCATCACCACAGTCTCGATAAACGATATTCGTCGTGACCCAGAATTTTCGGCCCCTGCCCTCTACCCCATAATGAATGCAGTAATGCACCAGAACGTCTCCTGCTCTGTGTTTTGTCAGATGGAGCGTCGTCACCGTCGCCGTGAGCTTCCTCCCCACGCCAACATGCATCACCTGTTCCTGCAGATCAACAGCCTGCTGAACTGCAGCCTGGGCGAGGAGCTGGACGTCTTCTTCTTCATCTACGACAGCAGGGAGATGCGACCCATCAGGTACAAAAACCCAGAACAGACGATGGGACCCGAGGGAAAAGTTGAGAGAGGAGAAAAATGTTTGAGATCCAGACTGTGAGCCAAGAATTATTTAGTGGGCAGCTCAACAACATGTAAAGCAAGTATTAAAGATGGCGTTCCACATTCACTTCTGTAAAAAAAAAAAGGGTTTCTGCTTTTATGGATCTTTCTGATATAAATTTTTCATCATGATGATCACATCAAATTCTGCTTTAAGGATCTGGGCCATACATTAAGCCCAGGAGGAACAGCCTTGCCTTGTCTGGCCGGTTTTTATATAAATAATGAATATGGGGAATGCGTTGGCCCCGTTTTCTTGCCAGACGTGTGTTTCTCTTTCAGCCGATGCTTCGAAGATGCGCTGCTTTTGTTCAGTGTGTGTGGATCTGACCAGCTTGATTTGACTCCCTCTCGTCTCTGAGCCGAAAGCCACAAGGCCTCAAACTCAGAAGTTTTATTGATTTTATTCTTTCACTTTTTCACTTTTGCTCTCCAAATCGTTCTCACCATCCAACCAGATGTTAAGAAGTTAGAACAAAATAAACAGTTGTCCTTAATGTTTTTAAACATCATGTCATTGGAGTTTTTGAGGAATAAACAGGTGACAGCTGTGTGAGACCACTATAATATATCATAAAATATCATTATACAGCAGTTTTATGCACAACACTGCGCTCTATAATCAGACATTTATCAGTAATGCATTTGATTATACAATTTATGAAGCAAAATCCTACAAATCAAATTGGGCCAGTTGGTAGCTTGAGGGTTAGGGAGCTGACCTCATGATTGGAGGGTTGCTAATTCAAGTCCTGGACCAGTAAAGGTACCACTGAGGTACTCATGAGCGAGGTACTGCTCCTTGACGAATGAGTCAAATGCAGAGGTCACGTTTCATTGTGGTGCACTGTGTGCTCTATTCACAATGATAAATAATCACTCCTGGTAATTAAAAAAGATGTATATGACAACCAGCTTTTCTTGTTCCTTTTCCCTTAAATAATATTAACATGGCATTTTATTAAGATTACTTTTATTCCTTCTTAGTAAATCACAGTTTAGATTCAAGATTTTATAGAACTTATTCGTCCGTACTTCCATAAACCGCTAAAGTGAAAGCGAGTGAATATTTGACATCGTGAACACACCACAGCGCACCACAACCAAATTTGACCTCTGCATTTGACCCATCCGTGAAGAAGCAGTGAGCAGCTGACATGGAGCAGTGCTTGGGGGACGGTACCTTGCTCATTGATACTTTCACCGTTCCTAGGATATGACCTGGCGACCTTTTGATCACGGGGCGAATGCCCTAACCGTTACACTACCATTTCTTCATATGCATGGTGCTTTTATAAAGAAATAGAACAACATAAATACATATAACTTTAATTACAGTTGGTAGATAGATATCTAGGTGCAGTAAACAGTGATATTTCAGTAAGCACAGTAACACATATCTATCTGTCTGACCTGTTTTTATATAAATAATGAATATGGGGAATACATTGGCCCCGTTTCTTTTCAGACGTGTTTCTTTTTCAGTCGATGCTGCAGGATTTGTTGAGCGTGTGATGCTCAGTATGTTTGAGTGTGTGTCTGACCAGCTTGTCTCTGGGCTGAAAGCCATGAGGCCTCGACTCTCCGAAGATTTATTGATTTCTTTCTCTTTTGCCTTTTCACTTTTGCCCCCTGACTTATTCTCACCTTCACTACCTCTCTCAGTTGAGGTTGGGATGTGTGTGTGTGTGTGTGTGATGTTCAGGCACTCCCCCTCATGTACTGTGCTGAATTATTTAGTTAAGAGTAATGCCCCGGGGGTGGGGGTGGGAGTGGAGCGGGGTGGTGGGCAACAGAGCAACAGAGTGAGTGTGTGTGTGTGTGTGTGTGTGTGTGTGTGTGTATAAAGGGGTGGTGTAAAAATTCTGCGTTTCGGCAGACCGTCAGGCCTCCTCTTGTAATTAATGTGCATCAAGTATTGCAAGAGAACTCGTTAATAAAAGCAGAGGCTCGCACTCACATTTCCACACGCAGAGCCCATTTGGAGTGTGTCAGGCTTCAACTGGAGTTGAATGCCACTGATTCTGAATCTCCGTCTGTCTGTTTGTATCTCTCTCTCTCTCTGTCTCTCTCTCTCCCTCGCTCCGTTGCAGTGAGAGGTTCTTTGTGCGCCTGAATAAGCAGGGGGTTCCAAAGTCGCCTGAGAAAACAGAAAGACAGTGTACACTCTTTGTTGTGAGTACACAGACATATTTTTTTACATTATTAATATATTTTCAGCAGGTTGAAGCAAGGTCACATCCTTGATCTTCTGTCTCCAGGGCAATGATGGCATTGAAAAGTGTTGTCAAGAAGTACTCTCAGTTATTGTTTTTCCTTGGGCAGTCCAAAGCCGTGAATGATTTTGTGGAGTGTGTGGCAAAACTCTGAAGCGCCAAGGCCAAGGCCGAGGTGGAATTCGACTTCTCCACCGACGCACCACCGCTGACATGAGATTGGCTAAAATGTTGAAATGAATGTGATAGGCAGAAATAACCTTTTGCTTGAGCTGAAATGCAGTAACATCTTTGGAAGCTTTGCTGTTTGATGCGTGTTGAATAAAACGTTTGTCTTTCTTTAAGGATTTGGGCAGTAGCGATCTCCGCAAAGATGTTTATGTTGTAGCTCATATTTTTAGAATAGGTAAGAGCTGCTGTCGCTGACCGCCATCTTTCTCTTCAAGTGACCTATCACTATGCCTTTAAAAACAATAGCGTGTGACCCCGGAACCTTTCATAATATGCTGTGACAGTTATGCTTCAGAACGTTTCATTACTAGATCAATGTGGAACGCTTTGATCAACGTTCCAGTGACTGTCAGGCAGGGATTAGCAACGGCTCAGGGAACAAATAAGTTGATTTATTTAGAAAATAACTGAAATCAAGAACAAAATGACTTGCAAATCATCTGAAGTGACAGCATTATTTTTATTAATTTGCTCTGAGCAGAAACCATATTCTTGTGCAACTACTCCCTCAGATGGTGTCCAGTTAAAGGAATGTCCTTAACATCCTTAAAACATGCAACATTATGTTATAACACCGTAAAAACTTACTCGATAGCAGTTCTATGCACAACATGATTCTCAACCCCTCTCTAGTCAGATATTCATCAGTAATACGTTTGAAGAGACAGATTATGAAGTTTACTATTAGTATAAACATTTCCTTTGCTTATTTCTCCGTTATATCAGGGCATGCAAGGAAGGGCCAAAAGGCTTTGAGAGGTAGTAATGTTCCTAAAATCAAATCACAATTTAGATGCAAAATTTAATTGAGCTTCATTGTCAGTACATCCACAAACTAAAACACTAGTGTATTGAAATAGTGTTTCCCTCTGGTCCTATGCATGGTGTATTTATCAAGGGATGATATGAATGAATAAATAAACTTTATAATTGCAGTAAACACAGTTACACATAGCTTTACACATACTGTAGCTTTCGACGTAAACTTATACATATCTAAATAAATATCTAATTCCTGGAGAAATTGTACGTTTATTGTGTTGAAAAAAACTAAAATGGCACACAGTGGTGAAAAGGCTTAAAAGGAGAAATAAACTAAACTAGATGAAAAGCTCTGGAAGGACTTAAAGGAGCTATATGTAAGATTGTGGCCAAAACTGCTACTGCAGTCAAATTCAAAACACTGTAGTGCGTTGTTTCGCCTTCCCCTCCTCCCCGACTCGAGGTTGCCAGATAGGTTGGCGGATCCTCATATTTGGCCAATCTAGTGTCTAATGTTACATTTGGAATTGCCATAATTAGCATGCTAATGTTTGTACTGTTATCACACTGTCTCAGCGTAACACGATGCTGATGTTAGCCATCACAAGTCACCCTTTTTGTTTCTCAAACAATTCACTCGGTTCGATGACCCAACTGCACATGGGCTACAATCTGTGATTGAACATAAATAATGTTTTCCAACTGTAAAAAATATTTGAAATATTCATCGCTACGTCTAATTGTGATACAAGTTAGTCAACCTCAACTAAATCTTACCTGTCCAGGAGAAAATTAGCCACTTTGGCATCTGTCTTCAATTTCTTCTCCGCTTTCAGCCGTCTCCATCTTTCAAACACATCTTTCGTCACATGCTGACCCCCATTTTGTTTCTGCTTTGGTCAAGATGTTTTTGTGAGCCATAGCGAGTCCTTTTAGTTTAGTAACGTCAGACATTTGTAATCCAGAATGCTTGTAGCTGCAGCTCAGTGGTAAGTGGCAACCTGGATGTCAAAATGCCGCTGACTTCGTGATGGTCTGGTAGCGGTGATAACACAAAACCAAAAGAAATTAAACTAAATTACATTTTAAAATGTCAATATTCTGGCTGTACTCATTTTGTCAATGAAATCAGTATTTCAAATTAACATGATTCCTTAATCTCTGGTGACATATTAGATTCATTTTATGATCACTTGCCATACATTTCTTACATATAGCTCCTTTAAGTGGTGAAAAAGGTAAACAGGAGTTTAAAATATTTTTCTCAGAATGACAATGTGGCAATTTATCCTTAAAAAAGTTAGATATACGGTAAAAAAAGAAGGGATAAAGTCTATGAAAAACAATCAGACCACACCTTGGGACCTCATCTGAAATTAGGGACAAAAAGACAGATGTGGTTGGGCTGTCCACAAGAACAGGTGTTGCTGGTGTAGTGGTTAAGACACTCGCCTCTGGACCAAGAGGTTGTGGGCTTGAATCCTACCTCCAGCACTACTGTCTATCACTGGGTTCCTGAGTAAGACCCTTAGCCCCAAGTTGCTCTCAGGGAAACTGGCCCTGTAATTGGGAAATGGAAGTCGCTCTGGATTAGAGCATCTGCTAAATGCAGTAATGCCGCCCTTCGTCCCGACGAGCTGAGCATGTTAAGCCGTGAACAGTGTCTCTAGGACAATTTAACTGCTGTTAAACAGGAATCACAATAAATGACACATGACGAGACAAATGCAGTCACAAACCGACGTTGTTCATGCGTCTGCAGTCCGGTTGTGAAATATAAGACTTTACCAGGACATGAACAACAAAACAAGAACAGAGAGAAATGAGAGAACTATCCTCCCAGTTTGCACCGATGTCAGGCCTTTGCTGGTGTTAGCGAGTTGAGAAATCTCTCCTTTAAAAGCCAAATTCACTCCAGAAGAATTGAAAGTCATTTTGTTCTGGTGTTTTAGTTTTCATTCCCTGATCCTTGTCTAATCCCTGCTGCTAAGGTGTATGATGGCAGGTTTGGATGAGATACGTTTTAACAAATGTAGGCAGAATGATACGCCACTTCAAGTAGAGTCTGACCGGAACGCTGTCTTTATCATCAGTGTGTGAGTAGTTAGTTTGTTACCTCGTGCATGGCCTGCATCAGTTAGTAACATTGTCCTGTATGTGAGTGTGTGTGAATGTGGATATGTGTGTGTATAGTGTTCTCCGTTCACTTGCATGCCTCTGTGTCGTCCTGCCATGGAGCGGTAAGTGCTTGCTTGTGAAGTTGTGCTGTGCATCTGTGGCTGTTTGTGTGCTGAAAGCTTTATAAATAATAACTGGTATCAAACCATATTTTTTGGTGTTTAAATAGCAGAATTCTGTCACAAATCCAGCACCACGCTGCCAGCTTATGTCAACCAGCATGGTAGAGCTCGGCCGTGACACAGTCACAAGCTGTTAACTCTTTTATAGCGTTATTCTTGTGGCAGGCTTGTTGGTCTTTACGACAGATCTGCAGCTCGGTTGCTGTATTTGTGACGCGACGCCCGATTTGTGTTAACCTGACCGGTGTGTGTTTGTCAGGGCGAATGGTCGCCGGCGAGAAGAAGAGTGTGTCCAGCACTCAGTACAGACGTCCGTTTGGCTGCACGGTGATCAGCGTGTCCGATCTGCTGACGGCCGACTGCAAGGACGATCACCTGCTGAAAGTTTACTCGTGAGTCACGTGACCATTGCTGACCTCCCTCACTTTCTGCAGAACAATGTTGATAACCAGCAAGCAAATCCTCATAAACCACTTTAAAATGTTATGTTTTACTTCAGTAACGTCAGTAAAAACCGTACAGGGTGAACTGAACCGTTGCAGAGCTTTCATAAAGGAATGCTTATCCCAGTTCTGACAGAACACTTTGGGGCAGGTGGTATGGGTGGTGGTGGCCTAGTGGTTAGGACACTCGCCTCTGGACCAAGAGGTGGTGGGTTGTAATCCCCATCTAAGAGCGTTAAACCCCTAGTTGCTCCAGGGAGACTGTCCCTGTAATTAGGAAATGGAAGTCACTCTGGGGTGTGTTTCCCAAAGGCATAGTTGCTAACTATGTTAGCTAACATAGTGTACATTAGCAAGTGTACATTGGCAATTAACATAGTGTACATTAGCAACTAACATGCTGTACATTAGCAAGTGTACATTAGCAAGTACTATACTGTACATTAGCAACTAACATACTGGGCTGCAACTAACATACTGTACATTATCAAGTGTACATTAGCAACTAGCATACTGTACATTAGCAAGTGTACATTAGCAACTAACACACTGTACATTAGCAAGTGTACATTAGCAAGTAATATACTGTACATTAGCAACTAACATGCTGTAAATTAGCAAGTGTACGTTAGCAAGTAATATACTGTACATTAGCAACTAACATACTGTACATTAGCAAGTGTACATTAGCAAGTAATATACTGTACATTAGCAAGTAATATACTGTGCATTAGCAACTAACATACTGTACATTAGCAAGTGTACATTAGCAAGTAATATACTGTACATTAGCAACTAACATACTGTACATTAGCAAGTGTACATTAGCAACTAACATACTGTACATTAGCAACTAACATACTGTACATTATCAAGTGTACATTAGCAACTAACATACTGGGCTGCAACTAACATACTGCACATTAGCAAGTATACATTAGAAAATATCATACTGTACATTAGCAAGTGTACATTAGCAACTAACATACTGGGCTGCAACTAACATACTGCACATTAGCAAGGGTACATTAGCAACTAACATACTATACATTAGCAACTAACATACTGCACATTAGCAAGTGTACATTAGAAAATATCATACTGTACATTAGCAAGTGTACATTAGAAAATATCATACTGTACATTAGCAAGTGTACATTAGAAACTAACATACTGTACATTAGCAGGTGTACATTAGCAACTAATATACTGTACATTAGCAACTAACATATTGTACATTAGCAAGTGTAACATAGTGTACATTAGCAGCTAACATAGCAACTAGCACCCCTGGATAAGAGCGTCTACTAAATGCCATGAAATGTAAATGTAAAATGTAAATTGTAGTGTAACGATTAGGGAGTTGTCCTCGTGATCAAGTGTTCAAGTCTTGAACTGGTAAAGGGACCACTGAAGTACTCATGAGCAAGGTACCGTCCTTAGGCACTGCCCCCCGGGCGCTGCTTACTGCTCCTTCACGGATGGGTCAAATGTAGAGGTCACATTTGGTTGTGATGGACAGCGTGCTATGCTGTGGTGTGTTCACTATGACAAATAATCACTCACTTAAACACTCTATTCATAATGCTAATACCATAAGTGGAGACCAGTGGGCAGCTTTTTGCCAGTTCCCAGGTAGCAGTAGCTTGGGGGATACTTGACTCAGTTTTAAACTAAAGGCTTGCTCACACTAAAACAATTTTAAAGCAGTTTTAGAATTGCCAACAAAAGTCCTCGATACGGTGCAACTCCCACACATGATTTGGCAGTCAACAGTCGTTATGTGCGAACAATACTCAGATGTGATCTAAGAAGCTTGCTGACATATCTGGGCTGCTAATAAGCAGGGCCAGTCGCAGAGGAACTACAGTTTAGAAAGTAGAGGCTGAGGGGTGGTGGTCTAGCGGTTAGGATACTCTCTTCTGGACCAATAGGTCGTGGGTTCCAGTCCTACCTCTAGTACTACCAACATTGGGTCCCAGAAATAGTTGCTCTGAGGGGCTGGAAAATTCAAGTCTGCTAAATTGCGTGAATGTAAATGTATCTAATCAACACAATCCAAATGGTAGTGCTTGTTTTTGTTGGACATCTCTTTTCATCCCCCAGTTTTGCACAAGAGTTGTTTCATTGCCTGTGTTAATTTTCATGACAGAACAACCATAAATCAGCCAAAGCAACTGTGCTGTGATCGTCTGTCGTCTCTTCATACAACTGTCTGACTTGTGATCAAGAGTCTCAAGGTTTTGTAGTGTAATAATAGTGTAGTGTAATTAACATTAAACTGTCCTAGAACAAAGTACTCAACATATACTTATGTACAGTAAATAATTGCAGTTGCTCCAGTACTTTTAAGCACTGCTTATAGGTTGAGGCGATATGCAAATATCACACATTGCAGCACTTCCAGATTAAGCCGTAGAATGAACATAAAAGTAAAATATATAATGCAAATTTCCACTAGTTTTATGCTAATTTCTGCCAGTGTTTAATGCTAACACCACTGTGTTAATACCCATAGGTGAGCCAGAGGAAATTACCATAAATTAGCATTTGGAATATATTATGTCTGCATTTGTTCTAGAGCTGCCTTCTTAAAAAGCAACTGGCGTTGATTCATGATCTTTGTTATAATCATATCTTTCCTCCAGTGTCCAGTCCGCTCCTGTCCTAAAAGTAGTATTTTTTTGTTCTTCTTGCAGATGCAACACTGAAAGCGAATGGTATCAGATACACGACAACATCATCCGCAAAGTCAGCTCCAGATACAGTCAGATCGGCTCCAGCACAGGTTGGTCATAATGTTGGTTAAGTCAGTCCACACCTTTTCTCTTCCCAGAACATCTCGTCCATAACTCTTTCCCCTTTTTAACCCGGTGAAGAATGCAAATGAAAAGGTGTTGTATGGGCGTGCTGACAAAACGAAGACTTTTGAACAGCTCGCCTTTCATCCGAGTATGCAGAGCTGTTTTAATGGTCTTGTTAATGAAGCAGAATTTCTCTTTCCTTTTCTTTTCATGATATAAATAGCTGAGTCTCTTCACAGAAAACTGCCCAGGTGGCTCTTGGAGACGGTTTCAGGCTTTGGGGCGTCTGTCTCATGGCCGTTTCAAAGCGTCTCAAATGAACGAGGTGTATAAGGTGTATAAAGAGGAGTTTTATTGTTGGAAAGGAAGGGACTTTTTAGACCTGGGATTAGGAGAGTCATTTTTAAAGGAGAACTCAAGGACGGTAATGTGACTAACTGTAGATGAGCTAAAGATATCAAAACAGACTGTTCCGTTGTAGGAGTGTGATTAAATAAAAGAGGAATAGAGAGCTATAGAGCTGTAATCCTTCCAGCTGTAGAATGTGAGCTGTGTTGGCAGATTAACGAGCAATCCATTTTCTCCATAATTCAGTCAAGCTCAATGGGGCTTTTCTAAAGTGTGGGCCATTAGGATCTAATTATCAGTCATGCCTATGTTTGCTATCAATACGGAATAGAAAGCCGTCCTGCTGATGCAAATATGCTTTATTTTTATTGCTTTATTTTATTATAGCAGCTAATTGTACTATGTAACTGAACACTACTACCTAATCCAACATCAACTAATAATGATAATAATAATAATTATTATTATTATTATTATTATTGGGGCAGCTAGTGTAATGGTTAGTGTGTCGCCCATGATTTCGATGTATTGCCGGTCGAATCCCAGGACCAGTAAAGGCACCACTGAGGTACTCATGAGCGAGGTACCCTTTCCAAGCACTGCCCGGTGTCAGCTGCCCACAGCCCTTCACGGATGAGTCAAATGCAGAGGTCATGATTGCCAGGCACTGGGTGCTCTACAGGGTGACAAATAATATTTTACTTTCACTACTAATAATAATAATAATAATAATAATAATAATAATAATAATAATAATTTTAAATACCATACTATAAAGCCTACCCTCTCTTAGCCTCCATCTCTTCATTTCTTCACTTTTTTACTTCCAAAGCACAAGACTTTCTTGAGTTTTTTTGCTACGTGAATTGTTAGGAGTTTACACCTGTGATCAGTATGTCGCCATTTGAATCCTGGACCGGTAAAGTTACCACTGAGGTACTCATGAGCGAGGTAATCACCAAGCACTGCTCCCTGGGCACTGCCCATGTCAGTTGCCAATTGCTCCTTCTCAGATGGGTCAAATGCAGGAATCACATTTTATTGTGGTGTGTCTTCACACCGACAAATAATCACCTATTTTCACTTAATGTCTTTAAGGAATAGTATTTACATAAGTCACTCTACATATTGTCTACCTTACTATCAAAATATAGAAATGAGGGCTCAAAACTTTTGCACAATAGTGTAGCACTACAATGTTCCTCACAATCAGTTAATTCCAAACATACCGTGTAATAAAAATGAAATATTAAAAGAAAACAATAAATTAAAAACAAAATTTTGATTATAAATTAAAATTTTATGTTTAAAATAATTATAATTATAATTATAAAATGAAAATACACACATCAGATGTATAATATCTAATAATTGTTTGGATTCTAGCAGAATGTGACCTGATCGCAGACTTGCACCATCTGGTTGTTGTTTGTCCTGCTCAGCAGTTGTTTCTGATATAAAGAAGTAATTAGCCCGGGTGGTAACAGCCATAATTAATGATTTTTACTAAAATAGGAATAATTGGTGCAGTGACGATAAATCAACCCGGGAGTGAATCTTATCCAAATATTGTTCATGATGTAGAGGAATTATCATTCTATAAAAACTGCTAAATGTGTGGTTGTGTTTTTAGAGAAACAAAAAGCCAAGTAGAAGCTATATAAGAGTGTAGCTGTGATCTGACTATCGTTGTAGATGTGAATGGTTTGTGTGTGTGAGTGTCCATGTGTGGCAGGTCCATACTGAATGTTACAGAAACAAAAAATGGCCATAATTAGGCTTTGTGTTGGGAGGAGGCAGAGAGATTCTGGAGCCAATACAAATAGTCTATGTTTATGTGGGTTGGGAAATTGGCCGAGTGCCGGATGCGAAATCATTTAGCAAGAAGGAGGATATAACCAGGCTTTCGGGAGAAGAGAGAGAGAGAGAGAGAGAGAGAGAGAAATGAGAAGAGAGAGTATTAAATTGTTCTGTATAAAACTGAATTTAAGGTAAAAGTTTTAGCAAGGAGTGTGAATAATAAAAGATTAAAGATGAAAGCTTTCTCACTATAGGAAGAACGGATGATGGAGTTTCCATTCTAATGCGCTCCTTCTTCATCTTGTCTCTATCGTAAAAAAAGAAAGTTATTTTCCCGTGTTTCTTCAAAGCGCCGTGAGACTTTAGTGTGTAAATCTCATGGCGACGTGTCAGAATTGTCAACTTTCATCACTAATGCAGATGAAAGATCCTCAAAGCGTTGTTCATTAAGAACGGAGCAGACAACAGAACTGTGTGATTACGAAACCTTCCCAACATGGGCCCTACAGTAAATTAAATCTAGAAATGCCAAGTATCCAATTTCTTGCGTAGCCATTATGGTCACCCACCCATATCCATTTATCAATTTTACCCAGCGATGGCTCATTGCTGTATATCACACAAGTGTCTGCAAGGAATCTGTAAACAGCTACAACTCACAAACTTTTCACAGAGGGATGGACTATTGAGCCTGCCAGCTCCTGGCCAATAGCAAACTATGAGGCAGCAAAATATATCTTTGCAGAATCATTATCACAACGTTTGCCTGTGCAATAATCATATCGCAGCACATCTAATGTCAAATAACGCTAATTAAATCAAACACATCATGCAACAATTGTTGCTGCTAGATACAAGATGAAAACTTGGACATTACTTGGATTTTCCACCACACACACACACACACACACACACACACACACACACACACACTACCAGTCAAAAGTTTGGACACACCTTCCCATTCAATGTTTTATTCTTTATTAGCATAACTATTTACATTGTAGATTCTCACTGAAGGCACTATGAATAAACACATATGGAATTATGTAGTAAACAAAAAGTGTGAAATAACCCAGAACATGTTTTATATCTTAGATTCTTGAAAATAACCACCCTTTGCTTTGATCACTGCTTTGCACACTCTTGGCATTCTCTTGATGAGCTTCATGGGGTAGTCACCTGAAATGGGTTTCCAACAGTCTTGAAGGAGTTCCCAGAGATGCTGAGCACTTGTTGGCCCTTTTGCCTTCACTCTGCGGTCCATCTCATCCCAGACCATCTCGATTGGGTTTGGTCAGGTGACCGTGGAGGCCAGGCCATCTGGCGCAGCACTCCATCACTCTCCTTCTGGGTCATACACAGTTCATTCATAGTTTTGATGCCTTTAGTGAGAATCTACAATGTAAATAGTAATGAAAATAAAGAAAAAACATTGAATGGGAAGGTGTGTCCTTTTGACTGGTAGTGTAAATTACTATGAAAATTAAACAGAAACACTTCTGTAGGGTTTTTCGAGGATTTTGCAGATCCGGAAAAAATCGCGGGTGCAGATACGTTAGGTTTTAATGAAATTTTTGCGGATCTGTGAATTCGCGAATCACGAAGCGTGAATGCACGAGGGCTGACTGTACAGTATATGACACATTTCTCGATATTTTCTCTCTTTCTGGGAGAGAACTGCTTTTCCCACAATCCCTTGCGCCGTGTCACAATAATGCAATGAATGTGTGTCTGTAATAATATTAAGTAAATAGCTGTATTGTGGGTCGAGAGCTGGTTGTTGTTATTTATCAGCTAAAATATGGGTTTTGTCTGTAATAAAGGGGAAGATTTGACTGAACTGATCATTTTTGTGAGTGAGGGCGTTCCGTATCACAAGTGTGAGCGTCCAAATCGGAAGTGACATACATACGGTCTGTTTAACATTAATTTGTACTCGATATTCATGATATAGACATTATGAATATTGACATTACTACATTGCACGTGGAACAAGCAGAGATACATTGAGTATTTTTGATATATCGTCCACCCCAACTCTCTTGCTTTTGAGATGACGCGGGTTTTGAGTTGCGTTATTGTGGCTGTTTTATGTAGGGATGATATTTGTGCTCCTGCAGGTCTTGCGGTTTCGCTGCAGCTGCTGCATGGAGATCTGGAGCAGATCCAGAAGGACTACATGCGTCTGTTCACACGCAACGTCTCCATCACACGCAGACTGGGCTTCTCCGAAATCATCATGCCAGGTGAGGAAACATTTATGTATCAGTAAATACAGAATATTGAGATGTAACAGAAAGTATGAATACGTGACTTCATAACTGTAGTCATGAACTTTTTTAACCGATGAGATCGTCGAGAATATTATTTCTTTTACATTAACAATCTTTCCAAGAGACGCAGTAGATTTGAAAAGAAACAACAAAAACAACAATAAAGACTACGCATCCATATGTACTTGGCTTGGGATTAAAGCCATATTCATGCATCAATTACCAGAAAAAATGAGGTGTGATTTAATTCAATATTTTTTGAAGAAGTCCCTTAACAACAATTATTATTAACTATTAATGATTCTTAATTAGTATTTATAATAATTATAATAAAAAAATAAATTGGGAAGGTTTGGAGTAGATACCGATACCACTTTTTTGAGACCGAGTACGAGTACCAATACTTATTTTTGGGTAGTCACAGATACCGAGTACCGATACCTGTGCAGGTCTGTTATTAATAACAATGACAATAATAGTAGGATTTTTAAAGAATTTTTATTTTTTTTACCAATATCAATTACCGTATTTCCCCAACTATAGGCCGCCCCATTCTATAAGCAACAACTTTGCAGCAATACTAGTTTTGCTTGGTTATAAAATAACTTGTTTTAAAACCAAAGTGTTGCCAAACATCAGCCTTTGAGCGGAGCAGCTTCAGCCATGGCTCTATTTGGTTTTGGTTTCGCCGGTCTCACGTTTTTATAGCTCTCCTTGCGCGGTCGCGAGGAGTAGTGCATAGCCGCAGGAAAAGATTGATCCGTGAATTTTTGAATCGATATCGTATTTTTCGAACGAGAATTGATATTGATCGGTGAATCGATTTTTTTTGATCGTTTCCTAAGACTGATCAGCTCTAAGACCGATCATGTAGATACACGTCTGATTTCTCACACTGGGACTCTTATTTTAACTGATGTGGAGCTCTGCACATGATGTCTGTTTTCCTAAATCTATAATGCCATAGAATATTGATTGCCTGAGTGTTTAGTGAGTCTTCATAGATATACAAGTACTCAGAGAAGCTGGAGTTGGTCTGTTTATTAAAGAATATTTTCCCCATTTGTTACATTTTTATATAGTCAAAAATAGCTACAGGCTCTTTAGACACAATTTATTTTTCAAGTGTGTTCTGTTGAGGCGGTTCTATTTATAAATTGTTATCCGAGTTGTCCTTGTTGGTGTGTTGACACTCTCGTGCACAATTTCCGTCCTTTGATTGGATTTCACACCCTCCGATTTCTCACGAGGGACCTGCTTGAATGTGTAGACACAGTAATTAATGTTGTTTTATGGTGTTTTTACCACCTCAATTCACCTCTGACCTTTAAGGTTACGGCTCTTGGACTGATATTCTGTTGAGTCGTTTTATTGGGGTCAGAGGTACAAAAATGAACCACATTTATACAGCTTTGAAGACAGTTTCATGAAACTATCAGACCCTATTTGGAATGTTTGGGCCGTTTTAATCACATCAGATCATCTCAGCAAACGTAATGTTTTTAATCTCAGACTGATATGTCTCACAGCCGTCAAACTGTTTAACTTAACATTAGGAAAATAAATTACTTGCAATTTATCAAATACCATCAAGTCATTTACCACATCTTATTAAGACATAATTTGGAAATGGGAAGAAATAAAGAAGAAAAGCACCGTCTCTTCTGGGCTTCGGTTACAGGTGAAGTCAGAAATGACCTGTACATGACCCTGGAGAGAGGCGAGTTCGAGAAAGGGGGGAAAAGTGTGGCGAGGAACGTGGAGGTCACTGTGTATCTGATGGGAGGAGACGGACAAGTCCTGAAGGTAAAATGGAAGCACATGCACCTTAAACACAAACCAATTATTTAATATGGGCCTCATTCATCAATACAGTATTTTCTTACATTTTCCTAAAATTCGTTCTTAAGCCTGTTTACACCTGTAGAATTTAAGAAACCCAAGATTGTACTTTGCACAACCCAGATGCAATAAAATTTGTGTAAGAATACTCTTCAGCATTCGTAGTTTTTGTCCTAACCTAAGATCAAATCTCAAATTAACATTTTTAAATTGATTTGCTTTTAAGGTCCCATATTCTCCATTTTTTCAACAAGTAAAAATAGGTCTATGAGCTCCATTAAACAAGTAGTTTGCTGAAAGCACCTCAGATCAGACATTTTCACCTGCTTTTTACCGCTCTATTTCAGTCCCTTTCAGAACAGGCTGTTTCTCATTAGTATTCCTAAATGCAAATGACCCACTGCTGCCCACTACGGAACTAGGGTGTAGACAGCACGGCGAGAGTTTACCTCACGTGAAAATAATCAACCAGGCTGCTGCTAACAGACCATCCATACAGTCATACATGTTCCACACAACACTCTGCGACTCCACAACATTGCGATTCCTACACTGGCGTTTGTGAGAAAACATGGCGGATCAGGAAGCCCCAGCGGTTCTACCTGGTGGGCGGAGCTTCTCAAATAGGAGGGTGGAGTTATTCAAATGTCCCCTACTGTGACGTAGAAGTGGGGGAGAAATCTAAACGGCTCGTTTAGGCCATTCGTAAATTTATACTAACATAACTGTCCCTTTTATTAAATCAAACTTACAGTGTGTGTAGAGACTGTACAGACTTAAATGGATGTTGTAGTTCTAGTTTACGGGGAGAGTTTATTCTTAAGAACGGTTGGTGCATAAGGCCCAATGCCTAAAGCATTTTTGATATAATGTGCATGTTATAATCACACCCTGCCCCTTATTCTCTCTTTTTTCCCATCCCTCTCTCTCTCGCTCTCTCTCTCTCTGTCTTTCCCAGGCTCTGGTGAGTTCGGGTTCAGGTGAGCCAGGTCTGGATGAGTTCCACTCGTTTGTTCTCTACCACAGTAACAGTCCTCGCTGGTCGGAGCAGATCAAGCTGTCGGTTCCTCCGGAGCTCTTCCACGCTACACACCTGCGCTTTGAGTTCAGACACTGCTCCAGTAAGACCATCTTGATTTCAACATTGTCCACTTAAGCTGGAATCACATTGTGCACATTTAAAAAAAAAAAAACCTATACTTTGCTTACGCTGTCAACAATGGCCAACGATGTACATGTTTACTGGTGTCACTACACAAATGAAGTGTTGAGTCTGCTCGCAACTAAAACAAATCCTTTAGATCAACTGCTTCATTGTGGCAAAGAGGTGTGTGTGAAAATTGGCACAACTGAGGAAAATTGTCATGACACTGTGTGAAATCACACAGTGTGAGCCCATGGTCCATTGTGGTGTGTAGTCTCCGTGCACTCTGTGGAAACTACCAGGTTGTGAGAGCTGTCATTTACACAGCCTGGAGATTTTCTGTAAATGCTGGAAATCATTTTTTGACAGATATAAGTAGTCAAATTGATGCCCACGTTTGATTAGATTTCTTGGAATACTCTTTGAAATTCACATTAAATTTGAAGCAGCAAATTGCAGACCAGAGCTTCAACGCCTTAGGTTGGAAAACCATCTTGGTGTCCTAGATGTCCAGAGGGGCAGAAAATGTACTTACATAAACACATACAGTATATACATATATATATATATGAAGATGTTCAAAATGCCACACGCACACAGGAAACAAAACCAGATTCTGTTTGTTGGCAAGTACGTTGTTACACATGAGGAACTTGCCTTGCTGGTAGGTGCTAAGACATAAAGCGCAAAGGATTTTTAAAAAATATATATTTATTTACAAGATACGAATATAAATGTGGGCGGCACTGTGGCGCAGCGGTTAGTGCTGCCTCCTCACAGCGAGATGGTTCCTGAGTTCGAGCCCAGGGTCGGCCGTAGGAACTTTCTGTGTGGAGTTGGCATGCTGTCCCAATGTTCACGTGGGTTTCCTCCGGGTGCTCCGGTTTCCTCCCACAGTCCAAAAGCATGCAATATAGGTTAATTGGCGACTCTAAATTGGCCCCATAAGGTGTGAGTGAGAGTGTGATCGTGTGAGTGTGTGTGGCCTGTAGTGTGTAGTGTCTACCCAGGGTTGATCCCCGCTTCGCGCCCGGGAGAGGCTCCGGTCCCCCCGCGACCCCAGTTAGGATTAAGGGGTTCAGAAAATGAATGAATAATATAAATGCACACAAATATGCATAGTGCTGTACAAACTGAAAAATATACATTTTTAAGAGAGTACAAGGATATAGCTACTTCCTGTTGTATACTGTTGAACACATGAGGTTGGTTAGAGTGAAGTGTGCAGGTGTGACCAAGATGTTTTGTCTGTTTTTCCAGCAAAGGAAAAAGGAGAGAAGAAGTTGTTTGGCTATTCCTACGTCCCGCTGATGCAAGAGGATGGCAGGACGCTGCCAGATGGAACTCACGAGCTCATAGTTCACAAGGTTGTGTGTGTTTAGCAGTGTTGTGGAGCTACACTACTAACTTAAGTAGTTTTCAGTAGCTTATCAGTTGCAAAGTTACGTTTATAAATTTTTTGCAAATAGCAGTGTAACCCCGGCTTTCTGATTGGGTTAAATTGGCAGAAGCGGCATTTGGACAAGATTCTGTTTCCGTGCTTATCAAAATGTAAGACTCTGTAAGGTGAAATGGTCAGAACTTACACATTCGAGTATAACTGATGAAAGCTGAAAAGTCAGATCCCCTCCAAAACATCACTGGAACATTATTGGGATTTGACATTACATTGTTAAAAAATATTCATTCTTATGTTACTTTTAACTTACTTTGCTTTAAGAGTAGCCTACAACACACTTATTAAGTATTACTGGATGAAACAGCTTGGATGTTGAAAATCGCCTTTACTCAATATCTCGTGATGAAGTGACTATTAAAACAGCCGCTTCCTGGAGCTGCTTTTAATCAGTACCTTGTAGCTTGAAAAGCAACCTTTTAAAAGTAGCTTCCACTGTGTGTATATTTGAGCATGTGTTTATCAGGTGAGTAAGGTTTTTCAGGTTGGAGTGTGTGTTGATATTAACTCCTCCCCCTCCTCCTGCTCTCAGTGTGAAGAGGGTACTAACCTGCAGGATGTGTCCCGCTACCTCAAGCTGCCCTTCTCCAAGTCCAGCCTGCAGCCTGGCAACAACCAGACAGTCAAGAACAGCAAAGAGTCGTTCTGGATTCACTCGCAGCTCTGTTCCACCAAACTCACCCAGAACGGTACAGTTTCACACACACCCACTCGCTGTCTGGCTTTCAGCTGTGGATTCAGGCTCATCAGTAATTACACAGTACGTACAGGGCAATGCTGAAGGTTATGAAATACTAACTTTCCAGGCGTTTTAAACTGGTTCAGTAACATACGCGTCTTGCGTGAGTGGAAGCAATATTGTTGTGAGCATTTTCAGCTATTTTTATTCATCTGGCACTGAGAAACACAGCGTGAAATGACAAATTAAACATACAAATAAAACATAAGTAGTGTATTTTAATCACACCATTGAACTGCATTGCTTTTATTTTGAAGGTGAAAAAATGCAAAAGCGTACATATTTCAATATCGCTGTTAATAGAACATTGTCAAAAATACAATTACATAAAGTTATATTATGCCCTGCTGCGCACATTTATAGCTTAACCGTAACATCTAGTACAGTCTATAGTCTGTTGGTTCAGCCCTCCATTTGTAGCCCCTTGGGAACATTAATAGCCCCCTGTGCTAGGGAGTTGGACCTGTGATCGGGTCATTTACAAAGACAGTAACTTGCAGATGTTTGTGAATGGTGTTGAACTGACAGGGTTGTCCTCTCTTATGCTAAAGGGCCAGAACAGCAAATGTTCATTGGATCACAGTGCACTCTTTGCAGCTGTGAGATAGAGTCGGAAGACGGAGCGGCTGTGAAACAGCGTGGATGTTGTTAGCTGCTTTTTCTCTGTAGCTTCAGGTGGAGCCAACTACTGTATTAAAACAGTAGCTTGACAGTAGCTTAGCTGGTTTACTCATAAGTAGCTTATAGCTTGAAATGCTACTGTTTAAAAGTTGCTTCCCCAACACGGGGTGTCATAAACATTCACTGTTTTTGCACTTTTTTTCCTTCTTCTTCTCCTTCTTCTTCTTCATCATCTACCAGCTTTCAGAGATGCTTTACTTTTAAAGCCTAATGCAAACCAGGGAGATTCCTGCCCTTTTAATCCAGAAGTAAATTTTCATCTTACCGTTTTGTTACCATCAATCTCTCAACAAACACAGGGTGTAAAATCTCTACCCCCTTCTGTATTTGACCTTTTCCTCTTTGACTTTTATGCTATTTATGGATTTGTGCTCTGTGAGACCGAACCTGACACAGTGGCAGACATGAAAGTGTGTTTCGCATTGTTCCTGCGTGTGTGTGTGTGTGTGAGAGAGAGAGAGACAGCTACACGCTGCTCTGACACCTGGCTGTGTTGATGTTGGAGCGCTGCCCTGCACCTCTGTCCTGGCTCTGAGAGAGCGAGCAGCTGTGCTCTGGTCGAGCAGAAGGATCCGGAAAGAGTCCAAAAAGTCAGCACACATCAGCCACTTTAGCTGCATGTGACATCACTTATTGCAATAGAAACAACTGCTGTCGTCTTTGTGGCTGATATGTTGGGGAAATGTGGCTTTAAAGTGTAGCTTTTCAAGCTAATTAAAAGTAGCTACGTTACAGCCAAGCTACTGTTTTAATGTAGTAGTTAGCGACACTACAAGCTCCGGAGAAAACGTAGCTAACTACAACATAAATGACATACTTTAAATAGCTTCAATGTAGTCAGCTTTAGTGTTGATGTTTCCACAAGGTAAGAAAGTACTTTAGATTCTCAAATTATCAGAAAACAGACATTTGTTTTGTAAGAATGTGCAATGTTTGGACAGTTTAAAAGCAGCAGCACTGCACTCAAGCTCCTGAAGAGAAAAGACACCAGCACAGCAAAACCACCCTCAATTACCACTAATGATAGAGATTTTAAATACCAGTGGTCCTTGTAGGTGCTAAATACTGATTATTAAAGCCATGAATTGTTTAATTGCTATACATTTGACATACCTGATTCATGACTAATAGTGTGATTTTTCCTTTTTTCTTCTTCTTTTATAATAGCTGAATTCTTCTTCTTCTTCTTCTTCTTCTTATTATTATTATTTAACTTTTTGCATTTTTGTATGTGTCTTCTGTATTATTATTATAATTGAAAAAAAATTGTTTGAAAAAGTGAAAGATGATGTGGACATTCACATTTCTTTCTGTCATTCATGCAGTTTTCCTAACTGCCTTATAATAATCTTTAGGTGACTTGTTGGACTTGCTGAAATGGAGAACACACCCAGACCGGATCATGGAGTGCCTGACCAAGCTGAAGGACATAGATGGTACTGAGATAGTCAAGGTAAACATCTCTATTCATCACAGATTTTCCTTTATATGTCATATGTCTAAATTTTCCTGTCAGCTGTATATGTTGAATTGGTTTCTCTTTATCTAGTAAAAATTCCTTAATGTTTATATTTCATATTGATGTGGTTGTAAGTAAAATTCTAAAGACCTTCACAGACCTCCAAACACCACCGTAGTTGTGTCATGTTTGTTTCGGCTTGTGTCTGCTCCCCCACAGTTTTTGCAGGACGCTCTGGACACGCTGTTTGCGGTTCTGGATGACAGTCCCCAGAGATATGGGCTGAAAGTCTTCGACTGCCTGGTGAGAAGCGCTTTGGCGATTGCTGAGCATCTGCGTCTCACATTCCCAAATTCCACAAGAACGTTACGCAACCCGGACTTTAATAACCGTCTCGCTCCGTCCTTCTCCACTGCTGCGTTGCCACGGTTACCTTCCAAATATGGCTACTGGCAAAATATCTTTAATTGCGCTGCCTCATGTCGGGGTTCAGCTCCCGACTCGAGTGTTTGAGATTTCTGCTTGGTGATGTGAAGGCTGTCGCTTCTAATCCTCAGTGGGGAGGAGACGCCCAAGTGAGAACCAAACCCAGAAAGAAACTTTTAAGGCGGTAGGGAACTCTGTTTTAATGTCTGGATAACACACATCTATTAAAAAGAAAATAAACCTCTAATAAGCAGCAGTTTTTCTGGAGGGGTCGGACGATATATTGACGATATTGCTTGAATTCGGTATTGCTCCAAAAACTTTGCTTAAATTCAAATATAGTGAAACAGAAAAAGTTGTTATATAGGTAAAGCCTTATATAGTCTGTAAATAAGTTAAACACACATTCACATGACTTTATCTTCATATAGATTCTATACATTCACACTATTACCGTAGGTGATATGGTCACAAATTCAGATTGTGCCATAAAATTGGTTTGAGTTGTGGTATAAATTCCTAATTACAATGATCTGTTAATTACTGCTATGGTTGGCTCAAAAGTAACAAATATGACTTAACAGAAACAGACATTTGAAGCTTTTCATCTGCTTTCCTGTTCTTTAGACCCAAGATTTATAAAGACTATGTTGAAGCGACTACGCTGAAATACACAAAAGTCTTGACCATCCCTCATTTCTTTAGCCAATAGGTATAGTCATTTATTGCCACGTGCAAATATCCGTGTAAATACTATTCTTCAAGACTGCTTAAAAAATACAAGACAGTCTAGGTCTGTGGAAGCAAAAATATGAAGAAATGAGTGGTGGCTCAAGACTTCTACACAGCACTTTACAATAGGTCAGCAAAATGTTCCTAATTTCTACATACAACACACTATTCTAATTGCTGATGTCCTTCCACTCTGTGTTGCTTATTTTTCTTTTTTTTAATCTGTTTCGAAATCTCTCTTGCTTTCTCATCGTTTTCTGAGTAACGCAGTCTGCCACGTTCGCTCGGAATAGCAGCTTTACACTGCAGCTTGAGAGTAGCTTTTATAACCTGGCACGTCTAGCATGTGCTGTAGTGAGCGAGAGCGGCAGACAGCGTTACTAAAGTTGTTAATTAAGCTTGAGTCATCGTGACACAATCCAAGCCGCTTAGGCAGGCGGGTCAGGGTTAGCTAGAGAAAGTTTGTAGGCTGTACACTGCCCTCCAAAGGTTTGGAAACGCCCCAGAAAAGGGGGGTTTTGGACAGTATTGCCATGAATCCTTTTTAATTTGTGATAATGTTGCACTGATAAGGGACAGCACAAACTACGAAAACATATTTTATTACATAGAAAATACTTAAATTTTGGATTCATCAAAATATCCACCATTAGCAGCTATTACAGCTCTGCATAATCTGGGCATCCGAGCTGTCAATGAACCAATCAATTATTGAAGCTGTTAAGATGTGCTGATCCAAAAATCTTTTAAAAACCTGGGCCAAGTTTAAACCAGTGTCCAGACATCACAGCTGGCAAAGGGGCACGTCTGACTTTGACATGTATATATTGCCGTTATTATGTAATCAAAATAAAAATTATTATTGCTGGTATCCAAAGATAATGTCAAGTTACTTTAACGTATTTGCACCAAAAAATGATGAGGATTTATGCTGTCCAAAATCCCACTTTGCCAGGGGCGTTTCCAAACTTTTGGAGGGCAGTGTACGTGAAATGCAGTCTTCAGTGATGCTGATTAAACCAGCGAGGGCAAACTGTTTTATCAAGTTACAGTTTTTTTTGCAAAACTAAGGCTGAGCTTCCATTAGTTTGGAGAGTTTACACTACAGAATTGGGAGACTATGACTCCATATGACTACAAACTCACCCAAAACTCAAATGTTTGAATTAAGACTCGCCAAAAACTCAGTTGTGAAGCCAAAGATTGAAGTCTGTTTCAGTTTAAACACTGCAAACTCTGTTATGACGTAGTTTTGGGGCAGTTGGTAGCATAACGATTAGGGAGTTCACCCTGTTACCGGAGGATAAACTTAATTTTATAGTCACTGGATGAAGGTCTGGAGCGGAGTGCTGTAAGGAGGGGAGAGTCTCCATTCCAGATCTCCACCGAATCCTAACAGTGTACAGAAATCCTCCTCAATGTTACATCTTCGTAGAGATGAACTAAAAGTGTTGTATTTCTCCCCACAGGTGCATGTAATCAATTTACTGCAGGACAGTAAATTTCAGCACTTTAAGCCGGTCATGGACAACTACATCGAGAACCACTTTGCAGGAGCTCTGTCATACAGGTAAACACTCACACCCCCAAAACCTGATTCATCACTTGATGTTTCCTTATTTTTATTCATTTTTATTCACGTCTTCAGTTTCCATATCATAGCAGGTTGCAGTTTAGGTGAGCGAAAAAACAAGACATCCTGCGCTGTGTTTATATAAATCCTGCACTTACATAAACAGGTGTAGGTGTGAACTCAGATTTGGACTGTAGGAGGATGGTGTGATGATTTGTGCTTCGTTCAGATGCATTTGCCTGTGTCTGTGTGTTTTAAACCATTCAAATGTGACTTGTGTACATCAAATCTGCATGCAAGATTGTTTATTTCTCACATACAGTCAAAGTAAAAAGTATGTGAACCCCTTGGAATATTCTATATTTATGTCTAAATCCCAGTCTCATTGCAGTCAGAATTTAGCACACCTGGAGTCCATCAAATGAAACGAGTTCAGGGGT
Source organism: Distichodus sexfasciatus (assembly GCA_032718565.1). NCBI lineage: Eukaryota > Metazoa > Chordata > Actinopteri > Characiformes > Distichodontidae > Distichodus > Distichodus sexfasciatus. The sequence continues at coordinate 2,732,063 of JAVGVS010000011.1, read as the reverse complement.
GTAGCCTAGAATGGCTTTGGTTGATAAAAACCACTGAAAAATTTGAGTTTGGGCTTTTGACAAGAAGCATATCTAGATGGGAATCATGCCTCGCACAAAAGAGCTGTCTGAAGACCAACAATCAAGAATTGTTCATTTACCTAAGGCTGGAAAGGGTTACGAAGTCATCTCAAAGATTTGACATATTCATCAGTCTACTGTTAGGCAAGTCATCTATAAATGGAGACAATTTGGTACTGTGGCTTCTCTTCCTAGAAGTGGGCGCCCCACCAAGATGACCCCAAGAGCACAACGCAAAGTCATCTTTGAGGTAAAGAAGAACCCTAGAGGGACAACGAATGACTTGAAGAAGTCATTAGAACTGTCTAACATCTGTGTTCATGAATCAACAATATGCAAAACACTGAACAAGGAAGGAGCCCATGGCAGAGCACCAAGAAGGAAGCCACTGCTGTCAAAAAACAACATTGCTGCCTGCCTGAAGTTTGCGAAAGAGCACTTGGACACTCCACAACGGTACTGGGAAAATGTTTTGTGGAGTGATGAAACTAAAATTGAACTATTTGGGAGGAACAAGCAGAACTTCATTTGGCGTAAAAAGGGCACTGCATATCAACATAAAAACACCAGCCCTACAGTAAAGTATGGTAGAGGGATCATCATGATTTGGGTCTGCTTTGCTGCATCACGGCCTGGACAACTCGCCCAAATTCGAAAATGAATTCCCAAATTTATCAGCAGATTCTTCAGGATAATGTGAGAATGTCTGTCCGTCAACTGAAGCTCAGAAGAGGCCCAGTGAGGCCCAGGAGTGGCCCAGTCAGAGCCCGGATCTCAATTCTGTTGAGATGATGTGGAATGACTTGAAGAGAGCAGTACACAGGAGACAACCAAAGAATATGGAAGAGTTAAGGCAGTTCTGCAGGGAAGAATGGGCTAAAATTCCCCCCACACGATGTGCAGGTCTGAAGCGCCTGGTTGAGGTCATTGCTGCCAAAGGAGGGTCAACCAGTTATTAAACCTAAGGGTTCGCTTACTTTTTCCACTACCACTGTGAATGTTGAATAGGTTTGTATAATGTATACATGAAGGAGTGGAACTTTTTGTGAGTTATTGGCTTAAGCTCATTGTGTATATCAGTACCTGTGACTTCATCAGATATCAGATTTGATCTGTGATCAGATCAAATGTGATCAGATCACATTTTATGACCAATTCATGCAGAAAATCACAAAATTCCAAAGGGTTCACATACTTTTTACTTTGACTGTACATGTATAGTTATATATGTAACCCTGGGCAAATTGTTCATGAGTAATATATAGTATATTTTAAAACTGAATTTGTGACCCTCCACGGCAAAACCAGTCGCTTGTCGCAACGGAGGTTTTCGAGAAAAACGAGCGTTTATGTTGCGTGGGGTAAAATTTTGGATTTTTTGTTTTTAGTGTTTTGAAACAGTGGAAGGTCTATACTGTACTGTTGTGAATAAATTTCGCTGTTTCTTGAGGTGAGGAATCTAATTGCAGCAGAATGTTAAAAGTTTCTTGTTTTGACCGCTTCTTACTTCAATGTTTACGGTAATCCACCTGGACTAGCGTGAAGATATTTCCTCCGAACTACTCCGCCTCCTGAGTTCAGTTAACCTAACGCAGGTAGGCTATCCGTGTGGCTGTGAATGCAGCGTAGGCTACCGTAAATGCAAACGTAGCCGCGACCGCACCAAGCGTCTGTGAGTGCTACGGCGATAGTCAATCTCAAAGGCAGATTTCCTGCTTTCACTTGGCGTGACAGGAGAAACCAGACTTTTGAATGTTGATATCTCAGTCATATGTCGGCCCCATCTATTCGATATAGGTATCGCTAGCTTGATTTATGCTCTTCACTAAAAAACATAATAAATTTCAATTGAAATGCCCAAGTATGCTTTACTGGTTTTACGTGGAGGGTCATATATATATATGTATATAGTATATATATATATATATATATATATATATATATATATATATATATATATATGTATATATATATATATATATATATATATATATATATATATATATATATATATATCTACAGCACAATTGTAAAAATATTTTAAGATTCACACAGCAGGCAAACGTAGCAGCACATGTTGAGTTGTCTCGGTGTAAGAGTGTGTATGTGTCTTGACTTACTGTATTTTCTGTTACGATGGGGGTATTGTGGGTCTGGGACTGTCTGTATAGTCAGGTGGTGGGGGTCTAGTGGTTAGGATATTTCACCCTGGAACGAGGTCAAGGATTCAATTCTACTCTCCTACACTGTATTATTGGGCCCATGATCAAGACCCTAAGCCTTGGTTGTTTCCAGGAAAACTGACCCAGAAATGAGGAAAAACTGAAGTCGTTTCAGGTAAGAGTCACTCTGTCAAACGCCAGAAATGCATAGAAATGATATGCAGCATAGGTTTTCATCTGGTTCTGTCTCTAGTAGTCTATGCCCACTGTGTGCCTGTGTGTGTGAGTGGGGGAGTATTGTTTTTTTTTATATAAATATTTGCATTACATTAAAGTCATTAATTCATAAAGATGCTCAAATCATCTGGAAATGTTTTGGAAAATAAATAAGTGATTTTAGCAGTGAAACTAGATTGAATGTCATAGACCACCTGCATTGCTTCCCTGTGACCAATGCTTATAAAGACCTGATATACAGAGTACTGTGTGAGGGTCTTAAGCCGCCCCTCTATTTCCTTCGTGATGGCTTTAAATAGTATTTATATGTATGTTGCATTAGTTTATTGTACTTATTGTCTTTATTTTTCCTTAAAAAATATAACAAAATGAGAGGACTTTTAATATACTGTTCTGCAACAAATAAACATATTTATTTATTTATTTATGTCAAAAAGTGAAGTTGTGTATGGTTGTGTCTCATTGTGGCCCCCTCGGTGTGAGTGTGTGTGTGTGTGTGGGGCAGATCAGCATCTTCTCCGCTTCCTTTTGAGTGGGAAGCTCCAGGTTGAGCTCAGAGCAGTGTCTTTTATATCTGAACTCAAGGTTTTCTTGAATAAGATGCTTTCAGCACCGACTTGTAGTTGCGTGGGGCCGAGATGTGTAAAAAGTTTAACAGATAGAAAGGTTATACTCGGAGATGTTCTATCCATTTCTTACCCAATTTTCTATGTTTATTGGCATTAATTTCTCATTTCCTCCTTTCTTGCTCACTCTCTCCTCATCTGTCCATCGCCTCCTCCTCCCGCCTGCTGCCTCACCTTTCACGCCTGAGCTATCTCATCCTCTCCTCCATCCGCTTTACAGCGTGGGGTTTGGCAGGGCAAGTAGTGTGTGTGTGTGTATGTGTGTGTGTGTTGGGGGGAAAAATGGTTTGTGTGTGTATGTGTGTGTGCATGTTACCTTTGGTAGCTGGAGTGTTATATTCTCACATGTGTGGTGTTAGTACTGCTCATTGTGTGTGTGTGTGTGTGTGTGTGGTGTTAGTACTGTCAGCCTGTGTGTGTGTGTGTGTGTGTGTGTGTGTGTGTCTGTGTGTGTTTAGGGGAGGGTGAAAAATCTATTCACATGTTGTCTGACCACTGCTCTCCCTAAAGCCCCTCTCTCTTCATCTTTTCCCAATTTCTCTCCCCACTCCATCTCTCTCCTTCTATCTCACTGTCTCTTTTCTCCTCCTACCATCTCTCTCTCCCTCCTTCTTTTCTCTCTCTCCGCCACATCCAGTTTCATCCTCTTTTCTCCTCCATCTCTCCCTCCATCTTCCATCTCACCTCTTTCTCCCTCCTTCCATCTCTCCCCCTCTCACCCTCTCTCTCTCTCTCTCTCCCTCCTCCCTCCCCCCATCTTACCCACAACCCTGCTTTCTGTTTTTCTTTTACCCCATCTCTCCCCATCTTCACATCTCTCTCTCTGTCTCTCTCTCCTTCTCTATCTCTCTCTCTCGCTCTCTCTCCGTTGTAAGTCAGAAATATCAGCTGTTATTGCTCTATTTTCTGGATCTTTCTGTGCGCGTAGTGTGCAGCTCGACTTTTATTGAATAAACAGCTCCATGATCAGCCAAACTCGCAATTTAACAGCCTTCAAAATAATCAGTTTTCTGGCCTTTTCCAGCATGCACCACACACACACACACACTGCGGTCCGTCCGCCACGCAGCATGCGCAAAGTCACTCCGAGGTTAATCTGCAGTCTGGATGGATCTTGTGGAGCTGCATGTTTGTTCTGGGAGGATGGAGTGAAGGACCAGAACAACACACACACACACACACACACTCTCCACACATAAAACACACTGAGAGAGAGAGCGCAGGAGGGACACAAGAGTTATAAAGTACAGCAGCAGTAGAGCTCAGTTGATAAATCTGAATGCCGATATTACTGGCCAATTTGAGCTTCTGTTGGTGATAGCCACACACTCACATAAACACACACACACACATTAATACACACACATATTATTATTATTATTATTGTTATTATTATTATTATTATTTCTAGTAATTTCTAGCAGTTTGTAGTTAAGTGGTTAGGAGCTGGCTAAAGCAAAGGTACTCACAATGACAATCACTCAGTTTAGTTCACTTTAATAAATAAATAAATAATTATAACACTGTATAGAAAGTTCATATGGAAAGTTCCAGAAATATTCAAATTAGCATTATAGCTCTAATTTCTACAAATAGTTATGAAATATTAAATCCAAATATTCAAACATTCATGCAATTAACAAAAATGGCTCTAACAGGCTGTAAGAAACACTGCAGAAAATGGATGAGTTTAGTCCTGATTGGAACTAGTAAACAGGTAATAATGCATGAACAGTGCCACACATCGTCATCACTGTCATTTTGCAAGTTCGCCGTTTTGTGAGGTTTCTAGTTTTTGCATTGGAAGGTGCTAACAAGAAAGTGTCTGAGAACTCCTCCTCTCTCTTTCTCTCTCCCCCGCTCTCTCTCTCTCCCCCGCTCTCTCTCTCTCTCCCTCTCTCTCTCTCTGTAAGGTTTTTATTAGTCTGTGTGTAATTACATCCCAGTCTGGATTGTTTTGTTAGTCTGTTGGGATATGACTGCTGGTATTTCTGCTTTAGAGAACACCTTTTTTTCTCTCTTATCGCAAATGTTAACATTCTCCCCCAACAGCAGTGGGCCTCTCCTGGGCCTGGAAATCAGCTCGGAGACCCAGATTCTTAAAATATTCACATTTCATCTGGCTCCCTTACCAGCCGACGACTTCACAAAGAAAACACAAGGGCTGAATGTTTATTTTCCGTCACATCCCATCGTGCTAGTTCCCTCCGTAATGCAGTTTTATGGTGGTTTCCTGCTCAAAAACACACAACGGGGTTTGTCATGCACCTTCGCTTCCCCAGAGGTTTCACGCGGTTTAGAGGGATTTGTCAGAAGCAGCAGGCGCACCAGGTGAAAAGGCCCAAGCATCACACACACTCGGAGTCTACGATACCCAAGCCACAGTGTGTGTGTGTGTGTAGGAGTTCTTCTTGAAGAAACTAGCCTGTTTAATACACTGCTTAGGCCAGATCTCTAAAGACGGCCATCGGCGAACAACATTACGAGGCCAGACAGTCATACACTGCAGCATTTTGTGGAATAATACAGGCCAGTTGGTAGCGCAGCTGTTTGGGAGTTGGTCCTGTAATCGGAAGGTCACCGATTCAAGTCCCGGACCAGTAAAGGTACCGTCTCCAAGCACTGCTCCCTAAAAGCCTAAAAGCTGCCCAATGCTCCTTCACGGATGGGTCAAATGCAGAGGTCTCGTTGTGGTGCACCGTGTGTTGTGCTGTGGTGTGTTCACAATGACAAATAATCACTCACTCACACTGCACCACAACCAGATGTGACCTCTGCATTTGACCCATCCGTGAAAGAATAGTGGACAGCTTTTAGGAAGCGCCCAGGGCATGTGCGTGGGGACGGTACCTTGCTCATGAGTACCTCAGTGGTACCTTTACTAGTCCAGTAGTTGAATTGGAGATTTTTTCATTTCACTGTTTGATTGAACTCAGGAATAACAATGTCAAGTGATATTGTAGTTGCTTTTTGTGATCTGACGTGAACGGAAGTGATTGTGTTAAATCAGCATATTGTCATTGTCGGGCAGAAACCTCAAACGTGCATTTTTGGTCATTTGTATTTTATGTCATAAAACAATCCTATTGCTCAGTCTTCACATTGGCCTGACAGTTTTAGAAATATTCAACCAATGAAAAGTGTTGAAAACGATCTTCATATATTCAGGATATACATCATTTTTTTATATTCTTGAAAAATAACCGTTTTGGACATTAAAGGTTTCCACCCGACAGTGACGATGTGATAGTGTCTCATATCGATCGTTGGTCTCCTGAACTGAATCCGGTTATAATCGTATGATAGCAGACTTTATATCAACATCAGACATCTAATCCTTATCAGTTAAATCAATTCATATTGAATCGTGATGAAACTTGTGATGTACACACTTAATATTTACCTCCTGCTTTTCTCCCTCAATAACGTGTCTGCATGAATGTGTGTGTGTGTGTGTCTGGCAGGGACCTGATCCGAGTTCTCAAGTGGTACATTGACCGTATCATTGATGCTGAGCACCAGGAGCAGATCCAGCAGGTCCTGAAGGTAAACAAACAAACAAAGCTTTAATACCATCATCATTATCTCACCATGATGCCAAAATCAGAAGACAAATTACAAAGCAGCACTTCGTAGCTTGGAAAGTGTGCGTTCATACACACACACACACACACACACACACACCCAACATATACACTGTTCACCCACTCCCTCACACAAACACGCACAAATCAAATTCTCACTTTCAGACATGTATACTCACACACTCATTTTCTCTCTCCATATCCATATCCACACACACACACACACACACACACACACACACACACACATGCACAAAACACATATTCTTGCCTTCACACATTCTTGCCTTCACATACACTCACACTTTCTCTCTCTCTCACACACACAAACATTCTCTCACACACTATCACCCATTCCCTCTCCCACTTCCTCTCACACACACACACACATTCTCCCACCCACTCTCTTTCACACACATACACACACACTCTTCCTATCTCTCTCTTTGCATACACACACTCTCATACACATACACACACACACACACACACTTGCATTAACACATACGCTCCTCCTCTCTGTCCCTCTCCTTTACACACACACACACACACACACAGTCTTGTATTACTATCTTTGTGAGGTCCTTCCATAGACTCCCATAATGACTAAAGTACATAATTTTACACCTTCACCTAATCCTAACCCTAACTTTAACCTCAGTAACCAAAAGCACATCTTTTACCTCTTTTAGTTTCTCAAATAAAACAAGCACATTTTCTATAAAGTCATTTGTCCTCATGGGGACCTCTCAAATGTCCCCACAAAGCCCAAAAAAAAACAGATAATAGTGATTTTAGGGGACAAAAGGTCCCCACAATGCGATAAATACACATACACACACACAGGGTCCCACACTAGTCAGCTTCTCCCCCTGGTGAGTGTGTATCCTGGTCTATAGGAGCCCAGTCTCCTGTTGGTTATGAATATGTTTCAACAAAGTCCCATCCATGTCAGCTGCCCACTGCTCCTTCACGGACGGGGTGAAATGCAGAGGTCACATTTGGTTGTGGTGCACTGTGTGCCGTGCTGTGGTGTGTTCACAATGACAAAAAATCAATTAAAATCATTTAAATTAAGATCCCGATTTAAGCCAGTAAAAAGCATGACCGCACGATGGACCAGCATTTAACTCTAATCGTAACTTCTTAAGTAGGAAGTGCAGGAACCTGCTAAAAATTGATCTTGTTCTTTTCAGTATGTCAAAGCAGGAAGCTTGTGGGAATAAATGTATTCTGTCAAATATAATATTGATTGTGTGTGTGTGTGTAGGCCTCAGAGTACCTCTTTAAGTACATTGTCCAGTCCCGGCAACTCTACGTGGCTTCAGCGGCGGTGCAGGCCGAGGAGGAGTTTCACTGCTCTGTACACGAGCTGTTCAAATCCATCCACCTGTTCCTCTCCCACGAGAGCAAAGGCATTAGCCCTGTTACACACACACAGGTGAGAAACACACACACACACACACACATACTATCAAGTGGTTTAACGACCTCTCAGGTGATCTTGTGGTGGTTGTATATCGTGTCCAATGACAACTTGTAATATTATGAGACTCATTATAGGTCTCAGGTAATGCTCATCAAAAACACTGATCAAAACCAGACACACACACAAAAAACCACACACACAGATAATACACACACAGATAATACACACACAGATAATACACACATATATAGGTAAGCGCATTAGTGCTGTCTCATATATATACACACACACACAGACAGGTGGGGCACACTCCTGTGAACACACTGTTCCTATTTGCAGTCTGTCGCATTGTTTCACACTCTCAGCATCAGCGAGCACTCGGGATCAGCTGTGTGTGTGTGTGTGTGTGTGAAAGTGAACGAGTTTGTGTTGTGTGTACATGCTGTGCATGTCAACAGTGTTTGGCAGGGTGGCTCTGTATGCTAAAGAAAACAATCCACACAAACACACACACACACACACACACACGGCTTGAATCTTAATGCAGCAGACGTGAGATTTTTTAACGCACACACACATCACAAGCGCAAAATCACGTACACACCACAAACACATACACACTCCCAGACGCATTTAATCATGTACACAATTTTTACACACACTCTCACACAGGCTCATGCTTGTGGCAGCAGCTCAGCAGGAGAGCAGATTTCTATTAACACGCCTGAGGACACAAAGCCGTGTTTGTGCCCCACAGCTCTAAGCTCCAGCATCCGGCCCAAGCCTGCATCACTACACACACTGTATTTACACACAGGCCCTGTGTGTGTGAGAGTGTGTGAGTTTGTGTGAGGCGGGAGAGGCGTTGGTATGTGGGGGTCGGTCCTCATCAGGGTAAAATATAGATTTAACAAATAAAAGAGGTAAAATCGTTTGGTTGCTGTGGTTAAGATCAAGGTGTTAGCTGAAGTATTATGTACATTGAGTGGTTATGGGAGTCATTAGTACGTAGGGGCGGTTGGTAGTGTAATGGTTAGGAAAGTTGGACCAGAAGGGTCGCCGGTTTAAGTCCCGGATCAGTAAAGGTAGATTTGACCCATCTGTGAAGGAGGGCAGTGGGCAGCAGTGCTTCGGGACGGTACCTTGCTCATGAGTACCTCAGTGGTACCTTTTACTGTTCCTGGGATTCAAACTGGCGACCTTCTGATCACGGGGCAAACGCCCTAACGGTTACGCTACCAACTGCCCCAAATCAAACCAAATCGTCCATTGAATAGATGTAATGTTGATGAAACTCTTGACTTATTGCCTTTACGTCTAGTCAGTATGGGATGCAGCTCGAGCTCGCAAAGACAGCGGGGTGTGAGTGTGTGTGAGAGTTGATTAATATTCTGTAGCTGCAGTATTATTTACCTCTCGTAATTACCGGGATCAATGGAAGTACCTCATAAAGGTAGAAAGGGGTGTGTGTGTGTGTGTGTGTGTGTGTGTGTGCGTGTTCCTGTGCTTGCATCTGTTGTTTGGTGTCCCTCCTGCTGTGCTGAGTCTGTATTATCTCACTATCCATGTTTGCTCATTGTACACCGTCTAAAGACAAGATGTCTCCACCCTAAAGAAAAAAACTTATCAGATCTCACACACACACACACACACACACACACCTGTAACTCCTCCTCTCTGTGAGGTCTCATTATGAATAAATGATGTTTATAATTTTTAACGGGAAGGAAAGACACCTCACTGACACAGTACACTCCCGGACCGTGTGTGAGGTTTGCATTATTAAGCCAGCAATGTGTGTGTGTGTTTCCAGGCTGTGTTCCTGAGGTCGTTCCCCACCGTGTGCTGCGAGCTGCTGAAGGTGTTTAGCGTGCGCGACGTGGCTAATCTGGCGCGGGACACGCTCAGCAGTTTGCCGGCGCTGACGCATGCGGACTGCCCCCTGCTGGCCGTCAAGCTGCAGTGCATGTCCAAAACCGTGGAGAGTCCGCTCTACTCCAACCAAGGTACACTGCTACTGCACTCTTAACAGACACACAGTCACACTTCTGGGAAACACTGTGTCCTTATGTCATTTTACATAAATAACTCTATATAAATATATATTTGTATTTTTCCGGCTCCTATTAAAGAAAGACATACCTTTGTTTGTGTCTTTGTGTGTGTGTGTGTGTGTGTGTGCGCGCGCGCAGAGTCACGGAGTGTGTTGCTGCCTGTGGTCCTCCGCGTCCTCCATACCTACATGCAGGAGCAGAAGGAGCTGGTTCTGTGTGCGAGTATTCTCACCAGCATGCTGTCGCTGGTGCACAGGGACCCCAACACGGTAGGTGGCATCACAGCGAACGCCACACAGGGCACGGCAGTAAGTCGGTACCCACATTCAGAAGCTCTATTTGAGGAGGGGGAGAGAGAGAGACTCCCACCCGGATCCAGACTGAGAGCTTATGAGACATTTTGAGAAGTTTTCCGTTTTCCTTGAACTGCTAATATTAATCTCATTACCACTGACTCTGATTATCATCCTTATTCAAATTCATCATCTACTAATCACTTATTAAAATCTTAATTAACATTTCTGAGGCCTGACAAAAGTTGGCTTGTGCAAGAAACTTGGAGATGTGTTCACACTTCTGCTCATATGTGTGTGTGTGTGTGTGTTTAGGAACGTGTGGCGTCTGAAGAAGTGAATATAATAATGGACAGTCTCTCTGGAGTGCTGCTAAGGACTATCTTGGAGGTCACCAATCGACCCCAGCCGGCCTGTACCTCACTGCGGCTGCAGTATCAGGACGTTACGGTGAGGGATTATATATCACACATACACCCACACACACACACTCATACACTCGCACGTGATTTTGTGCTTGTGATGTGTGTCTGCGTAAAAAAAATCTCACGTCTGCTGTCATTAAGATTCAAGCCTTGTGTGTGTGTGTGTGTGGATTGTTTTCATTGAATGGCAAGCCTTATTATATCAGTCCTCCACAGTTTGGTTGAAATATTTGATGCTGCTTTTAAATGAAGAAGAATCTGGCAGCAGTGTTTATATCATGTTTATAGAAAGTTTGTGTTTCGGGTAGGTTTTGAAATTTGCCAGATTTTTGTGGCTTTGTGAGGAGATTTTGCTGGTGTGAACCGCTCCTCACTAGGGAAAAATGACCGTATAAAATGTTCAGGTTAAATTTGAAAAACGTAGAAGAAGTGATTAACAGTGATTATTATCATTATGGAAGACTAATGAAGTATCTCACAAAGATTCAATTCAATTCAAATTTATTTATATAGCGCTCTTAACAACAGACATTGTCACAAAGCACTTTACATATAACCGGCCTAAACCCCCCAACAAGCAAGCCTGAGGCAGTGGCAAGGAAAAACTCCCTCTAATAGGAAGAAACCTTGAGAGGAACCAAGACTCGGTGGGGGACCCCATCCTCCTCTGGGCGACCGGGTGCACGAACATTTAATGTACAACAAGCAATAGTTCAACATGAGTTGTTAGTTATTTAAAGAAGCAAAGATACAAAAATAGTCCAAGGAATATTTCGAATCCCGGGTTGTTGATGGGCCACTTGCAGGACCCTCTCAGCAACATTAAGCTGAAATTAGTTCAGTATTGTGCTGTCAGTAGACGTCCATAGGGTCCAATCCCAGTTGGTTTCATGATGATGTCCCCATGGAGTCCTGGTGCGGGTTCAGTGGGTCAGGATCAGCTCGGGAGGGTTGACAAGGTCAAGCGTCAGATCAGGACGTCTCCGGGACTCCTGGTGAGTTCAGTTGATCAGCGTCAGCTTGGTAGGGTCGAGATGGTCAGTGTCAGCTCGGGGCATCTCCAAAGAGTCCCGGTGAGGGTTCGGTCAGCCAAGCGCCATCCTGGCATCAGCTCGGGAACAGCTCGGAAAAAGAAGAAGAGAGAGGAGAAAGTTAAGTGCCCTAACCTAACCTCCGGCAATGCTAGAGTGCAAAGACAGAAAGAAGTGACTCTGTGTGTGTGTGTGTGTGTGTGTGTGTGTGTGTGTGTGCAGGGTGAATTTGTGGCATGTCTTCTGACTCTCCTGAGGCAGCTGAGTGATAAAGACTACCAGCAACTCCTGAGCCGATTCCCCACTAAAGACGAGCTGGCGGTGAGAGCAGTGAATTTTTCCTTTAATCTTCAAATCAGTCAACCAGGCGACTCCCGACTCCCTGAAATTCCCATGATTTTACAACATGGCTCTGTATCGGGTTCATAGTGAGGAACAGGGCTTGCTTGCAACTAGATCCGACTCCACACTGCTTAAAATGATGAAAAACTGTGATTTTTACTCTCTGAAATCCATGTTTCCTTTCTTTTGTTCTAGAATTTTCTCTTGCAGCTGTTCACCGTCTTCAGAATACTCATACGGCCAGATATGTTTCCTAAAGACTGGACAGTAATGAGATTGGTCACCAACAAGTAAGCGCAAAATGACAATCAAGCAGAAAATGACTGATCAAGTTTCTTGAGGTGTTAATACATTAAACAGATTATTATGTCTGATCGGGGCAGCTGGTGGTGTAACGGTAAGGTGTTCGCCCCGTGATCAGAAGGTCGCAGGTTCGAATTCAGGGCCGGTAAAGTTACCACTGAGGTGCTCATGAGCAAGGTACCGTCCCCAAGCACTGCTCCCCGGACGCTTGTTAGCTGCCCACTGCTCCTTCACGGATGGGTTAAATGCAGAGGTCACATTTGGTTGTAGTGCACTGTGTGCTGTGCTGTGGTGTGTTCACAATGACAAATAATCACTCACTTTCATTGTAGGGCAAACATTAAACAGGACCGATCACTATACAGTAAAAGAGAAAAACCCTATAGACAAAAAAGTCTAAAAAATGTCAAAATATGACCTGCAGTTCTGTGAATTTTCACGTTTTTGTTATGTTTTCAGTCTGTTATGCACAAGATCAATCCTCAAGTGTGTAATTCAGTGTATGAAATGAGATGAGGTGATGTGTTTGTGTGTGTTCAGTGCTTTATCATTGAATTCTCAGATTTTGAATTTCAGTTAAACCAGTTTGTTTATAAAATGTTCAATAATTATGTTCAATCCATGAAAAAAATGGAGTAAAGAGTCAAATCTTAACATCAGTAGCTAGGGGTAGTTGCCAGAAAGTTGCGTCAGTTCAAAAAATGACAGATTAGAGGATTAGGGACTAGAGAAATGCCTGTTGATTTTTTATTTGATGTGTTTCCAGTGTGATCATCACCACAGTCCTCTATCTCTCTGACACACTGCGTAACAACTTCCTTAATGAGAAATTTGACTTCAAGGTAGGAGAAAATTGAGTGTTTTTCCCCTCTTCCCTTCTTATACGTTTTCATCACATCTGTCTCACGTCTAGACACTTTATTTGAAAAATTGTGTGTGATATTAGCTAATGATGAGTTAGTGTAATTAAACGTGTTCTTTCTCCCTCAGGTGTGGGAGTCCTACTTTTATCTTTCCATAATATTCATCATTCAGCCGTGTCTGCAGCTCGAGATGTTCCCTCCATCGAAAAGAAAGAAAATTCTGGAGAAGTGAGTAGTTTTTCATCCTCTACAACGTGATCAGTTTTATTTTCATGGCTTAAATTTCCTGAACATGAACCAGTTCTCATCCTGCTTTTTGTCTGTTTTTTTAAAGGTATGGTGACATGCGAGTGATGATCGGATGTGAGATCTTTAGCATGTGGCAGAACCTGGGTGGGTTCAGTTGTATGGAAACCACATCACACCGGGTGCCAACTTCAGCTCTGGCAGTACAAATCATTATGTTTTTACCTGTCTGGCCTTCAGGAGAGTACAAAGTGAACCTGATCCCGTCGCTGATTGGTCCGTTCCTGGAGGTGACTTTGGTGCCACAGTCGGACCTGCGCAACGTCCTTATCCCCGTCTTCCACGACATGATGGACAGTGAGGAACGACGCAGTGGAAACTTCAAGCAGGTGAGGACCTCATTGTGGCTTTTGCTGTGGCTTCTCAACCCTGTAGTACTCACCGATATGATTTTGGAATAGTAAATAAATGATCCACACACACCACATACAGCGCCTTTGACAGCATTTCTTTCTCACCATGTGTGTTGCCTTTCTGGAGACATCATAGAAACGTCTGTACTGTATAATTCCTCATTTTACCCAATTTCTCAAATCCCAAATGTTCAGCAAGGGCGTAGTAATGATCTCTGGTCTCTGTAAATTAATGAACTGTGTTAGAAGATAATTATTATGTAATTACATTTCATTATTTTTATACTGTAACATCATACATTATTTACATAGTGGAGTTTACATAAAAATCAAATTACAACATGATATAGTTTTCAACCGGCGGTCCGCGCCCTCCTGGTGGTCCACGGTGGCATTACAGGTGGTCCCTGACATGCAGTCCTGTTTCACTACTGAAATCACTTTTAAAAAATGATTTTATTTTATTAATAAAAAAAAAAAAAACATTTCCAGAACCTGTTGAAAACCTGTTATATAGCATTATATTATTGCTAATAATGGAGATGTGTTATAATAATAATAATAATAATAACAATAACAATAACAATAACAATACTTGTTATTAATAATTTATTAATAATGTGCTTGGGGCAGCATGGTGGCGCAGTGGTCAGTGCTGCCGCCTCACAGCAAGAAGGTCCTGGCTTCAAGCCCCGGGTCAGCCGTAGGGTCGTTTCTGTGTGGAGTCTCCCTGTGTTTGCGTAGGTTTTTTCCGGGTGCTCTGGTTTCCTCCCACAGTCCAAAAGCAAGCACTATAGGTTAACTGGCGACTCTAAATGGGCTCCGTAAGGTGCGAATGTGAGTGTGAGTGTGTGTGCCCTGTGGTGTGTTGGCGCCTGCCCAGGCTTGGTCCCCGGCCTTGCGCCCGTGGTTCCCGGGATTAAGCGGTTCAGACAATGAATGAATAATGTGCTTTTTATTGTGCTTCTAAAAATGCAATCAAACAGAAAGGAAAACATATGAGATATTAAAGAATCACAGTCACACCCATGTCGTCTTGTCCAGTCTCGGTCCAGGACTGTCGTGCTGTTGGAGGTACAAACCTCCCCACTCTCTCCGCTCTTTCTGAATCCGTAATCCTGTCTCAATTACGATGCAAACTAAACACAATGGCAGATAGTACCTTTTTCTCCTGTGCCCCGGTGCCCGGCCGTCCTGGACCGAGACTGGACTCTGCTTGGGTACATTGAAGACTAACTAAAAGCCTGGCATCACCATGTCATGCTATTACACAATGTTGTGCTCAGTGTCATCTTTTACTCTGTTACATTGATCGTGTGTCGCGTGTTTTCTAGGGCTGGGTATTGTTGCTGATTTCCTGAATCGATTCGATTCCGATTCACAAGGTCATGATCCGATTCAATTCTCGATTCGATTCAATTTGAATTTCAATTAATTTATTTAGAGATTTCTTTGCGTCAGTACTAGTTTTGCTTGGTTATAAAATAACTTGTTTTAAAACCGAAGTGTTGCCAAACATCGGCCTTTAGGCCAGACGGTGATTTGAGCGGAGCAGCTTCAGCCATGGCTCTATTTGGTTTCGGTTTCACCGGTCTCATGTTTTTATAGCTCTCCTTGCGCGGTCGCGAGAAGTAGTGCATAGCCGCAGGAAAAGATCGATCCGCGAATTTTTGAATCGATATCGTATTTTTCGAACGAGAATCGATATTGATCGGTGAATTGATTTTTTTTTTAACCCAGCCCTAGTGTTTTCATGTTGATTACTCATACTTGAGGATTTTCCATCGGGTTATGTCTCATGAATGTGATCCTGACCCTGAGTTGTCCTGCAGGTGGAGGCTAAGCTGATAGACAGGCTGGAGGGTCTGATGTCTGAGGGCAAAGGAGATGAAACCTACAAGGAGCTTTTCAACAACATGTGAGTGTCTGATTAGTGCAGAGACGTTTCATAGTTGGCACAATAGCATTTCTACGTGGCAATCACACAAACTAAAACCACCTTTTATCTGCTCCTGGTGTCTGTGTTAGAATACCGCTGTTCGGCCCGTACCCAAGGTAGGACACACGTTAACTCATACCTCTTTACGAGTTCATATCTCCATCAATGTTTTAGGATTTTATGCAGTAAGAGCAGTTGGAATCAGTTTGTAGTCATCAGAATGTGTGTGTGTGTGTCTGTGTGTATAGTCTGTTGAAGAAGATTGAAAGAGAAACCTGGAGAGAGAGTGGAGTTTCTCATATCGCCACTGTCACACGCCTCATGGAGAGGCTCCTGGATTACAGGTAATGAGTGTGCGCACACTTTCTCTCTTACTCACTTTCTTTCACGCTCTCCCTCACACACACACACACACACAAGCTTGTACAATTATCTTTGTGGGGACATTCTATAGACTCCCATAATGACTAGCAGAGGTGGGTAGTAACGCGCTACATTTACTCCGTTACATTTACTTGAGTAACTTTTTTTATACAACATATTTTTTACTTTTACTTGAGTACATTTGTGAAGAAATAGCGCTACTTTTACTCAGTTACATTGAGCGACATTCCGCTCGCTACTTTGATTTTTATTCATCTGTTATCTAATGCATGATCAGTTTGTTTTGTCGGAAAACTTCCTCCTAAATGACCGTTTCACCAATCAAACGGAGCCTGGCAGTCACATGACCGCACACGAAACGGACACACGCAGAGATACACACACACACACACGCACAGGCACACACAGGACAGTTTATACACAGACTGCCTTGTTCTTGTTTTACTGTTGTTTAAACTAAAAAAGTTAAGTTTTTGCCTTAATTTATGTTACTTTGTATAGATGGGGTTTTTTTTAAAGTTTTTTTATGTAATATTGTTTGGTAATATCCAAACACACTGTACATTGTTATTTTATATTTTTGCATATTTGATTATATGATAAACCAATTAATCTTTAATTTACTCGAGTACTTGAGTAGTTTTTTCACCGAGTACTTTTTACTCTTCCTTGAGTAAATTTTTGGATGACTACTATTTACTTTTACTTGAGTAATATTATTCTTAAGTAACAATACTCCTACTTGAGTAAGATTTTTGGATACTCTACCCACCTCTGATGACTAGATGTATATAGTTTTACAGCTACACCTAATCCTAACCTTAACCTCTGTAACCAAATGCACATCTTTTACCTCTTTTACTTTCTCAAATAAAACATACACATTTTCTATAGTCATTTTTCCTCAAATATCCCCACAACGCGTAAAAACATGGTATACACACACACACACACACACACACCTACAAGGGCTACACTCCAGCTACAACCTAAACCTCAGTTAAAAAAAGCCTTTTTTAATTCTGAAAAAATAAATGCTAGAGCTTTCCTACAGAACATTTTTAAAATCATGAGGACCCGTTCTCACACGAGGTGTGAACCTTATGATTATCAGGTCAGTGATTCGATTCGATATAATATCTTGATGCAGCCCATCAGTTCTTCTACATTACTTCACACTGCATGCAGATTGAGCATGGATGGCAGATCGGGTAGCCATAGTTACTACCGTGATGTTCTTTTTAACTAGAATTTTTATGCCGTAGCCAGAAAATCACCAAGCACCAAGTGTCATTATGATGTAATTCAGGGTTTTAAAAAAAAACTGCTTCTGTTCCAAGGAGGGGAGTATTTTTAGTATTACTTTTTAGATATTTGCATTAACTTTATTATTCATAAAGATTGCAAAATCATCTGGAAATGTTTTTTTAAAAAAAAAGAAAATTTAGCAGTGAAACTAGATTGCATTTCACGGACCACCTTCAATGCTGCCGCAGACCACTAGGGGACAGCGGATGACAGATTATATTACTGTATATTGAAAACCCGATATAATTGATTATGGTCTGCTACAGCATCGATGCAGAATCGTCCACGTCTACATCGTGATGCATCGATTATGTGATTCATTTCAACATCCCTACAAAAATGTCCTCACATAGCCACGAAAATCGGACAAATCTCCGGTTCTCCGCTGTATATCTACATAGGACGTCAAGGAAGCGTATTACATTAGATAACTGTGTTCTTTATCAACAATATTTCCCACTTTCTCTCTCCCGTTCGCCCTTTTCTCTCTCACTCTCTCGCTTAGGGACTGCATGAAGATCGGAGAGGTTGATGGGAAGAAGTTTGGCTGCACTGTCAATCTGCTGGTAATTAGGAGATTTCGGTTGCACGTAATCACATGAATCTCCTGTTTTCTTCTCCGCTGTTCCACTTTCTTTGTTCTGTTTTTTGCTACCTCAGAACTTCTATAAGACGGAGCTGAACAAGGAGGAGATGTACATCCGCTACATCCACAAGCTCTACGAGCTGCACCTCAAGGTTCAGAACTACACAGGTATGATGATAACGTTAGGTGAGGGGCTTTTCCTCAGTCGCGTTGCAGTAGAAAATCCCAAAAGAGCCTGAACAAGAATTCTGAGTGCTGATTTTATCGGCTGATATGAGCTAATTGCCAATAAATCAAGTGTATAGTAGTCGGATATGAGAGCCCGGAAGATGGATTGTTTAACTGTTATAAAAAGCTGATTATCATAACTCAGAAAACGCAGAACAGTACACAGGAAAAATCCCAGCATCATTTCCCTTCAAACTGTGAACTAGAGCCATTCGATATATGGATTTAAGCTTGATTCTGTTTTCAATAATAGAAAGATTTGAAAAATTGTTGAGTCGTTGTGAGTGTTGCATTGTGTAGTTTGACCACCAGTGTGACTCTTCTGTGTTTTTATACATTTGACTCTTCTTTACCCAAACTTCAATATATTCTGCTATACTTTTATAGTATTTTTTTAGTATTTACAAAAGTTAATTTTGGAAACTAAAGATGAATTTTTGCAGATATATCATTATCAAAGTTCAGAAACTTGTGATTATCGAAACTGGCGTTGGTCTCAGTAATCCTGTATCACTCAGTTATTGTTCACACAGTGTGGAAGGAGAGGATGTTGGGATTTTATTCCTTTGTACTTCTTACAGCTTAAGAGAGTTTTTTGCTGTTCTTTGACTCTATTTTCAGGCTCATGCTGATATGCAGCTGCACACACACATCTGTTATTGTTAAATAAGCTCTGTTGTTCTTGTAAGTGATGCTCATCGGATCTTTCATACAGTGATGTTCCATACTGGTGCTCTTTTAAATTGGATCAGCAAGCGGTCACATGATGTGTGTGTGTGTGTGTGTGTATAAGTCTGTGTGTGTATGTTGGTGTTCCTAAGTTTTTTGAGAAGTGATGCAACAGAATGTAACTTCCATAACACTCTGTGTGTGTGTGTGTGTGTGTGTGTGTGTGTGTGTGTGTGTGTGTGTGTGTGTGTGTGTGTGTGTGTGTGTGTGTGTGCTTCTGTGTGTTTTGTGAAGCCATTTTTGGCTCTTATAAATATATATATTTTTATTTCTAAAATTAATAACCTCTGTTGAAAGCCAAAAAATCCAAATCTACTATTCATTTTAAGATAAGTTTTAGGATTTACTTTTGGACTAATGATTAGATGCTAATAGGGTTCGATTCAAGATTCTTTATTTGCCACAAAGATAATTTAACACAGTAAAATGCACTGATGCATTCCTAAAACTGTGTGAATCAAAACAGACATTTACAGAATAAATAAAAACAAATTGCAAGAAACTAAACACTTTCCTAAAAATATCCTAAAGTAAAAATAGTTCCTAAAACAGATATTTATGCTATAAACAGTAGCTGTAAATATGCATGTGTGGGGATGACTGGATGTGGTCGTATAATAAATATGATGGGAAGGCAAATTAAATTGACAGATGAAAATTAATGAAACATTACCACACACTCAATCAGGTATTTTTTCCTAAAGAAATTACAGCATTTTATTTAACTGTTCTTTACCCCCAGGTGCTGGGTTCGATTCCCGAGTCGGCCGTAGGGCCTTTCTGTGTGGAGTTTGCATGCTCTCGTAGGTTTTCTCCGGGTGCTCCGGTTTCCTCCCACAGTCCAAAAGCATGCTATGTATAGGTTAATTGGTGACTCTACATTGGCCCTGTAAGGTGTGAGTGTGATTGTTTGAGTGTGTGTGCCCTGCGGTCTGTTAGCGCCTGCCCGGGGTTAGTCCCCGCCACCAGCCCGTAGTCCCAGGATAGGCTCCGGTCCCCGCGACCCCAGTAGGGATTAAGCGGTTCGGAACATGAATGAATGAATGAATGAATGTTCTTTACCACAAAATAAATGTGTGTGTGTGTGAGACAGAGGCTGCGTACACACTGCTGCTGTATGACGAGCTGCTGGAGTGGACGGAGCGGCCGCTGAGGGAGTTCCTCACCTACCCCATGCAGAGCGAGTGGCAGAGGAAGGAGTGTCTCCACCTCACCATCATACACAACTTCGACAGGGGGAAAGTTAGTCTTCCTCTTCTCCTCTTCTTCTTCCTCTTTTCCTCCTCCTCCTCTTCTTCTTCCTCTTTTCCTCCTCCTCCTCTTCTTCTTTTACTCTTCCTCCTCCTCTTCTTCTCCTCCTTCCCCTCCTCCTCTTCCTCCCTCTCCTCATTCCCTGCTCCTCCTCTTCTTCTTCCTCTTTTCCACCTCCTTCCCCTCCACTGTTCTGTCCCACTCTTCCTTGTCATCTCCTTCCTCTCCTCCTCTTCCTCTTCATCTCCTCTTTCCCCTACTCCTTGTTTCCCCTCCTTCTCCTCCTCTTCCTCCTCCTCCTTCTTCTCCTCATCCTCTATCCCCTCCTCCTGTTCTTCCACCTCCTCCTCCTCCTCCTCCCCTCCGCCCTCTTCTTCTCCTCCTCCTTTCTCTCTTCCTCCTTCTCATCCTCCTTCCTCCTCTCCTCTCCTCCCTTTCTTCCTCCCTTCTCCTCTTCGTCCTTCTTCCTCTCCTCATCCTCTCTTCCTCTCGTCTTATCGCCTCCTCCTTCCTCTCCTTCACCATTCCTTGTTCTCTTTCCTGTCCTCCTCCTCCTTCCCCTCTTCTTGTACTTCCTCCTCCTCTCCCTCTCCCCCTCTTCCTGACACGCACTCTCTCTCCGTCTGTTCCTTTCCAAACTTCTGAGCCTCCCCTTCATCCATCATTCACTCCAACTCTCCATCTGTCTCCCTGATTCACTCTAATTCCCTTATCCCACTCTCTAATCTCTCTCGCAGCCCTTTTCTCTTCCTCACTCTCTTTCATAACAAAAGAACCCTGATGTCTGCTCTCCCTTGTCTTGCTGTTAAATGTGCCTCCATGTGACTCTTCCTGACTTGCAGTGCTGGGAGAACTGTATCATTCTGTGCCGGGAGCTGGCCAATCAGTACGAGGCTTATTACGACTACAGGAACCTGAGCAAGATGAGGGTGAGTGTCCTGATCCCACAGTGCACTGCAGCACACTTCACCCTGCTCTTTGAGATAGAAGCTCAGGTGTGATTTAGGTGAGAAGTCTTAGCCACCTTCACGTCCTGGTTTAGAGCCGTCAGCCAGAAAGGACTGGCTGAGCTTTGATCACCGGTATTAAATAATGATATTCATTCATTCATTCTCCGAACCGCTTAATCCCAACCGGGATCGTGGGAGGGCCGGAGCCTATCCCAGGCAGGGAACAACCCTGGGCAGGCGCCAACACACCACAGGGCACACACACAATCACACTCACTTTCACACCTTAGTGTTGTCAAGTAACCTATAGTGCACACCTTTGGGCTGTGGGAGGAAACCAGAGAAAACCCACGCGAACACGGGGAGAGCATGCAAACTCCACACAGAGAGGCCCTAAGGCCGACCCGGGGTTCGAAACCAGGACCTTCTCGCTGTGAGGCGGCAGCGCTAACCACTGCGCCACCGTGCCGCCCCTTAAATAATGGTATTTAAATGAAATTTGTTCTTAAGAAAGTTAAGACATTTACATAGCACATTAGTCAACTGTAGCACTGAAGGAAACCTGATAAACTGTCATGCAATGGGGTTTTAAGCACAAATTTCTTCAGTTTAGCCTCTAGCAGCACAAGAAAAAAACACCATTCTGTACAAAATAACTTTACAATGATAATAAATACCAACACTATGTGCAGTCATGAATACCAAAAACAGTTGTCTTTAGTAAACTCTTGCGTTTGGATGAGCTGTTTTACAACCCTTCACAGTGTGCTGTGTCAGTGCTGTTCCATTCATGTCTGATTGCTTCCCACAACTAGTCAGTTCTCCTAACTGACCTACCGTTAAGGCCCAATCCCAATACCCCCACTTAGCCCTACCCCTCCGTTTTGCGCGTACCCGCGTAGGGAAGTGTTGTCCCATTTCTTTTTAGCAGCGAGGGGTAGTGGTGTTCAGTCCTCAAGATAGCCCTCAAAGCAGAGAATTTTCAGATGCTGACTCAAAACCAAGTGAAAGAAGACAATTCCCACAATGCATTGCAATACACAATCAAGAAAAGAAAAGATGGTTAGCGCTGTGGGGAAAGAAGTTCATAAATGTAAGTACATTTTATAAATACGCTTGCAAAAAAAATCACATTTTAGCGGAATATCTTAGTTTAATGTAAGTGAAACGGAGTATGAGGTTGAATTTTTCAAAAACAATTTTCTGAAAATCGCTAATTCCGTGCGTAGAGACAGAGCAGTATCTCTGTAGTATTTATAGAAAAAGAACCGAGCAGGGGTGAGTTTCACAAAACCGTCGAAAAAATAAGCACGTATTATTCAGAGAGAGAGCGTTCAAAGTCCTTTTTATGTAGTTTTTTGGCTACGACACTTTTGGGAAACTCACCCCCGATTGTTTTCTGACGTAAGTGAGTGGTGTCCCGATTCCTAGGTAAAGATTTCAAGCCCTACCCCTTGTGACTACAATCTGTGAAGTCAGCTTCGAAAGGGAGGGCCCTTGAAATCGAGTGGTAGGGCTAAGGGAGGAGAAATGGGATTGGGCCTAAGTGTGGCCTTGATAGGGAGACTTAATTGGACACTAATTAAAGTGAGGTTAATGACATTACGACTAGACACTGCCTGCTCTCATTAGCCGATCATACTAAAATGTGCGTAGATACATAGACACATAGATGGTACAGTGGTTTAAGTGACTGCAACCCTGTTGGTGATCACAAGTGAGAAACTTTGGCTGATCTGCTCTCTAGTGGACAGATTGCTTAACGTCCATAACAATGTAAATGATCCATGGACACGACGCGTGATCTGAACGTGGCCGGTTCTAGTCCAGGACCTGTAAAAGGTCACTCATGAGGTACTCATCAGCAAGGTACTGTCCCCAAGCACTGCTCCCCAGGCTCTGCCCATGTCAGCCGCCCACTGCACCTTCATGGATGGGTCAAATGCAGAGGTCAAATGTTACACCCAAAACACAGCCTTGTTTTAATTGAGAAGAGCATGTCTTGGGTGTAACATGCAATAAACCAAACAGAGTGCCATCTCTCGGTTTAAAAGGCTTTTTCCACACAGACCTCCTATGTTTTTATCCTAAGCCTTGTGTAGTCAACTGCAGTGTGAGGCTTAATGCAGTGTTTATTTGGTGTTCCCTAGCTGATGGAGGCCTCGCTCTACGATAAGATCATGAACCAGCAGAGACTGGAGCCCGAGTTCTTCAGGATCGGCTTCTACGGCAAAAAGTTCCCCTTCTTCCTACGGGTAAGTGCTGTGGTCTGATGGAGAGAAGCAGTGGGACACATCCAGACCTGACTGTTTACAGCAAGTGGGGGGCACGGAATGCAAATGAAAGATGGTGAAAATGAACTCAACACCAACAACCGTTTGACCAAATGTCAAAGTTTTCATTTTTTCTCTCAAGGAAACCGGTTACGTTTTAAAGTCATTTTTGTGCAGAGGGGCAGTATTAAAATGGGTTGAAAGTAGGGCTGGAATGTTAACACATTAATGCGATTAATCTGGAAATGCAACACTTTTTAAACCAAGATTAACCATATGAACCTCCAGTGCAGATGTTTATCTGGTTCATACTTGATGCTTTATACACATGCGTGTAAACATTTATAACCAAGTTAGTTGGTTATTTTAAAAGAGACAAAGAAAAAATGCATTTGAAATGAATTAAAATTTGATTCTCATTCCTCATCATGGAAATAATTTGAACATTTGCATACTTTTTTTAAAAGACATTAAACATTTTCCAAATAACATTTATAGTCTGAGAACCCAAAAGAGCATAGTTTTAGAATTAGTTGTTGCAGCTCTAGATGTGGCTGCTCGTGAAAGATACAAAGAAGGCAATGGATAAGGACAAGGTGGGCTCAAAAATGCTCTTAGCAACAGTAGGGCGTGCTGCTGAAATAGTAGGTTTATACTGTAGTAGTGCAGGAGTGTCCTGGAGGGTTTCCATCTCACCTCGTGAGTCAGTTCCGGTGAGCTTCTACCGGACACAATGTGTCATTGTTCTGAACTCAAGTATGCTGGATATCAGCCCTCCAGGACCGGAACTGGACACCACTGCAGAAGTGTTTTGTGGTCGGTTTATGGAGAAGTAGAAGTTTATTTTATATTCCTCTAGGTGGCGTGCTGCACTAAGCTCTCATGAAGTTATTCAAGCGTTGCAGTCTCAGTGTGTATGTGTCTGTGTGTGTGTGTGTGTGTGCAGAATAAGGAGTTTGTGTGTCGGGGGAACGATTATGAGCGGCTGGAGGCTTTTCAGCAGAGGATGCTGAGTGAATTTCCTCATGCTATCGCCATGCAACACGCAAACCAGCCGGACCAGACCATCCTGCAGGCCGAGGCGCAGTGTATCCTTTACACACGCACACACACTCACACACAGAGTCATGTCATTTGTTTTTTTAAGGTACTTCATTAAACTTCCTGAATTACTAAATGATAATAATAATAATAATAACAAGAATAATAATAATAAAAAACATGACAACTTTATAAAATCATTTTTCATTATGACGACCAGCCTGTATTTATGAGATGTCCTCGCAAAGCCACAAAAATCTGACAAGCTTCAAGTTTTCCACTTTTCCCCTTTTCCCCCTGCACATGTTAAAACAAACTGACACACAGTGGTACTTTAAAAAAATGTAGATTTGGTGCATCCGCCCACACACTTCCCCAAACACAAACTCATATGCATATACACACACTCTCACATAAGCTTTTGCACAAACACTGTAAATAAATACCCATCTAGCTACCTTGAGTTTCTATCTGTGTTTCCGTATATGTGTGTGTGTCTGTGTTTCCGTATACGTGTGTGTGTCTGTGTTTCCGTATACGTGTGTGTGTGTCTGTGTTTCCGTATATGTGTGTGTGTTTGTAATTTTTGTGCCTGCAGCTGTACCAGGCAGGCCAGCTCGACTCTAAACTGCAGCGGTTTGAATAATGCATTGTTTTGGGGAGAGCAGCTGTTGGAGTGCTGGCTTGGCACGGTTCCGGCTGTGCGCTTCATAATCAGCGTCTCAAACAGGCTGCTACAGTTCAGCCGGACTACACACTGCGGGACACACCAGCTCCACTCACACTGATGTTTACACACATCTCGTGTGATCAGTGTTGGGGCAGTTGGCAGCGTAACGGTTAGGGAGTTGACCCTGTGAACAGAAGATTGTCATTTCAAGTGCCGGACCTGAAAAGTTTCCACTGATGGGTGACGCTGTTCATTTTTGGTTTTGGTACTAAATTCCTTTTCACTTTTGGCACTAAGTTCTCTTTTGTTTTTAAGTTTCTTTACATTTTTGGTACTCTCACTTAAATCAAGTCACTAGAGGAGGTGAACGCGCCTAAAACACACCCTGATCCGATCAGCAGGACACTCATGGAGGCGGGTTCGTATGGTATGGTTCGTAGAGGGAATATGTCCAGGAGCTCAGCGTTTTCATTTTTTTTTTAAAAACTGGAATGTAGGAGCTAGGGGACTGTGTGTGTGTGTGTGTGTTTACGTTTGAACCTGTGACACCCAGACGTGTGTGATGTTGGTGCTTCTTAACGGCCGGGGCCAACTCAGACCTGCAGATCTATGCGGTGAGCCCGGTCCCGGAGCAGCAGGACGTCCTGCAGCGAGACGGAGTTCCCAACAACATCAAGAGCTTCTACAAGGTCAACCACATCTGGAGGTTCCGCTACGACCGGCCCTTCCACAAGGGCACCAAGGACAAGGAGAACGAGTTCAAGGTGGGTCGATGACAATGAACCCAGAAATACTGACTTACACTCTGTTCCTTCTTTCCTGCCTCCTTTTTACCCTTGTTTTTCTCTCCTTTCTTTTCGTTTGTCTTTGTCCTTTATTTCCCTTTATTTCTAACTCTTCACTTCACCCTCACTTTCACTCTTTCACTCTATTTCTGTCTCTCTGTCTCGCTGTCTTTCTCTCTCTGTCCCTCCCTCCCTCCATCTCTTCCTTTCACTCCCTCTCTCTCCCTCCCATACTATCTCTCTCTCTCACTCGCTTTATCTTTGTCCCTCCTTATCTCACTCTCTCACTTTCTCTCCCTGCACGTTTCTCTCTCTGTCTGTCCATCTCTCTCTTTTCCCTCCCTCCCTCCCTCCCTCCCTCCACACTGTCCTTCTCTTTCTTTGTTCTGCCTCTCCTTCTCTCACTCTTTGTCTCACCCTCTCTCACTCCATGTTTCTCTCTCTCTCTCTCTCTCTCTCTCTCTCTCTATGTGCCTCCCCCTCTCTCTCTGTTCCACCTTCCTTCCCGTTCCTCCGTCTTCCTCCCTCTTTCTCTCTCTTTCTCTCCATGGAGTCTAATTAAACAGTGTGAAGTTTTATCTGATCTGATCTGATCATTCCATCATTTGAAAATTTCAGTCGTCTCCATGTCCCTCATGAGGGAGGCCCCCAGCTTCGGTCCCCTACACCCGCACGCCGTGGGTCGAGACCCCCACTCTTACCTCACATTTACTGCAATATGACACACGTGCACTGGAGCGGAGGTTTTCCACCTCAGCTGGTTTAAAGGATTTGCTTTCTGTCTCTAAACCGTACTACATATTGAGAATACTGAGATTCTGTGTGTGTGTGTGTGTGTGTGTGTGCACAGAGTCTGTGGGTGGAGAGAACTACGCTAAGCTTGACTCAGAGTCTGCCAGGCATCTCTCGCTGGTTCGAGGTGGAAAAACGGGAGCTGGTAAGAGCTAAACATCATCTGTCCTCTGGCTCTTCTGCCAGAAAGTTCTGCCATTTCATAACTCTCATGACTCACAGTGGAATTTACACACACCAGATGCCTGTAAACAGCACCTTTTCCAGACGATAACAGCAGGCGCTGCCTTTTTTAGCTGCCCGCTGCTCCTTCACGGATGGGTCAGATGCAAAGGTCACATTTCGTTGTGGTGCAGTGTGTGCTGTGGTGTGGTGTGTTCACAGTGACTAATAATCACTCCCTTTTCACTTTCACTGTTCATTTCAGTGGTGTTTATTGGAAACGAAGCAGCAGCAAGATTTTAGATTAAGATTTGTAATGATGTGGTGAGGTAGGCAACGTAATGACATAAACATTGATGAATAAAATAGTTGGCCATCGTTTTAGTTATTGATGTTATGTCAGTTAGTCGTTTGCAATGAATCGGAAATGAATTGAAAACAACATTCAGCACCTGTTAGGAATGCACAATGATATTAATAATTGTTAGCCAATAATTGTGGGTTTTTTTGGCATCAGCATCAGCCTTTTTTTTACAGACAATTTTTACAGCCCGTGCCTTCTGTCTTAAAATCTATGGTGTTGTTTTGTGCCAAAATTCTGTGCATGCAGTGGAACATTCATGAGCAAAATCTCTTGTCTTTATGCACATGCACTCGAAGTGCTCGGTCTTTCCTCGACTCTGTTATGGCGTTATGTTGGTGCCAAAATTCTGAGAGTGCAGTGGAACTTTGGGTATCCTGTCTGCACTTGCACTGCACGCCGCCGTCCACATTTATTGGGATCAGCAAATATAAGTATGAAAAACATCAGATATCGGTATCGGTCTGTAATTCCTGCATCGTGCATCCCTAATATATAATATCACAACTATTTAAATAGTCGATTTTAATAGCAGCCCTACTATACTAGAGACTCTGAGTTGACAGGCCGACTCTGCACTGCTGCCCCCTGCAGGTGGAGATGAGTCCGCTGGAGAACGCCAGCGAGGTGATCGAGAATAAAACCCACCAGCTGCGCACGCTGATCGCTCAGTGCCAGACGAGGCAGATGCAGAACATCAACCCCCTCACCATGTGCCTCAACGGAGTCATCGACGCTGCCGTCAACGGGGGACTCGCTCGCTACCAGGAGGTCTAAATATACACACACACGCACACACACACACACACACCACTTCCCTCTGCGCTTTTTAAAACATACACATTTCACCAGTCCTCAGGAAACCACTTTTAAACCTTTCAAGTTACAAGCTACTCCTGAGTCATGTTCTTGTAGCAAAGGAAATATGTTAGTGCTATACGTTGACATTTTAAAAAATTTAAGTATGAAATTAGTAACTAAATAAATGAGCAAATATTGAAAGTATATATAGTGAGCGACCCCTCATCGTGATTGCTGAGTAATAACAAGGACCATGATTTTTTATATTTGGCTTTGCAAGTTAGACAGTGATATTCTGCACCATGTAAGCATTATTCCTCAAGACAAATAAAAACCACGCAAAGTCTGTCTCTTTAAAGGTAAAATATGAAGAAAAGAGCGTTGCAGTTGAAAATATTTTACATGTAAGAACAAAAAGATTGTTGCATATGTAAGAGAGCAGCATTTATAGTCATTTTAAGCATTTCAAAAAACAAAGACAATGACAAACTGCACCAGTTGGATAGTTTAACAGCTGGATAATGTTCCATTTGTGCTTCTGTGTGAATGACATAGTATATATGCTGTTGTTACGCAGTTTGCAACTACACGTCTAAGGGTTTTCCTGCTGTGTTTTGCATCAGCATCTTTGCAGAAGCTCAGAAAGCTCCTCCTCGACCAGCTTTTATCCCAGAAGCCATTATCTAAACTTGGTGGATAGAGAAGTTTTCAGCAGGGGGTTGCCTTTAGAGTCTTCAGCAGGCTTTATGTCATACATCTGATCAGATAATGTATAAAACAGGATCAGAATCTTGTATATTGTCAAAAGTATTGGGACACCCATCTTCACGCACACATGAACTTGAATGAAATCCCATTCTTAATCCATATGCTTTAATCTGCAGTTGGCTCACACTTTGCTGTCCACAAGTTTTAGGAGTGTGTTTATTAGGAATGGGAATTGACAAGACTTTATCAATATCAGTGCCATTGTCGATTCTGCCTATCAGTCCAATTCCTTATCAATTCTCTTATCGATTCCTGAGTAGTTTTTTTAAATGTGAAAACAGTAGTTCTACACAGTCTTCTGCACCAAAAGCAACCATTTTATTTTTACCAAAATGATGTCTGCACAAGATTGTGCACATCCACACATTCATGTTCATATTCATATTCATATTCATATTCATAGTCTTTATTCTGCAGAGACATTCTGTAGTTCAGTACTATGAGGAACAATAAGGTTAGGGCAGGTGGAAACACTTCTTTATCCATTTGGAATCCATCTGGATATAAAATAAAACAGTTTGATGCATTTATGCATTTTTCTATATTTATTTTTTACTCTAACACTAGAGAATGGAAACGATATTTTCTGATTAATGACTGGTTTTGGCCTATAACTCGTTTTTGACTCATTTCTGGGTCGTTTTTGCCATGAGGGCGTTCCATATGAGAGCCGCGGCACAATAGCGCTGTGGATGCGCGTCGGGAATAAATATCAAGTAAATGTCTGTACTGTGAGTAGAACGCTGGTTGTTTTTGTTATTTATCTACTTAAGTATAATTTTTGTCTGTAATAAATGGGAAGATTTAACTAAACTGTTTAAATGAATGTTGAGTCATGTGAGCGTCGTGTGCAGCATGTGTTTACCTCATGAAAATTACTATTTATGTGTCATGATTCCTTGTGGTTGAAGGTCAAGTCGCAGAGGGTGTGACGTAATGTACCGCGACGCAAAACCTTGGGAAAATATATAAATAGATTGAGAACTGTGGATATCGCAGTGTTAAAACTGAACAATCTATAGGACAGTTATTAACAGAGTTTAGCTGAATAGAACACAGAAAGAGGAAAGTCATGAGAGGACGTGTGCAGTCCAATTAAATGACCAACTAAATAACATTTAAAAAAAACAACTGTGTAATATTTTTGCACCTATTTGACACACACAAAAAATATCTCCATTGCTGTGGAAGAAACCCCCGCTGGCCAAACTGAAAGAGGACGGAATCATGCTGCTGTTGCTGCTGCTAGAGGAGGCTGGAGAAAAGTGCGATATTTAATGACTTTACTTTAACCTCGTCTTCTATAGGAGTATTATGTGGTTGCCTGGAAACTAGACGTCAGACGCCGACTCTTTTTTTTATGAGCCAAAGCCACAGAAGCAATTAAAATGGAAAGAGCTGTTGGCGGGGGTCCTCCAATCTCCCAGCATGCACCGCGGCGCGCCGAGAGTTAGCGATGTGCCGCGACGCTATTAGCGCTGCATCGGCGGCCTTTTCTAGATCATCCGCTCGAGACGGAGCAGGCCTGCGAGGAACTTCTTGTCGCTGTGGCGTCGTCATTTTACATTTTTTAAAATCCAGCCTCTTCATGTTGCGATGAGTATACGAGTTCGTCGTCCATACGGCGCATTAAATCGTAACCCAGTTTGCTGAGAGCCGCTGCTCTCGTTTGAAGTGTGTTGACTTGTGTGTGTTGTGCGACAGGCTTTCTTCGCTAAAGATTACATCAGCAGTCACCCCGAGGACGGAGACAAGATTACGCGTCTGCGGGAGCTGATGTTCGAGCAGGTAATGACACAGAATGCAGAAGTGCACTCACAGGTGGATCTCTTGGCTGGTTTTAAAGGCAAAGTCAAACTGGGGGCGCATGATATTTGGGGAAAATGTTGACAAATCTGATACTTTTTCTATTGCCATAATTAAACTACCATTCAACATACTGAGATTTTCTACATGTGCATGCATTGCAGGTGATATGTATTGTTTTTCGGGCACACACAATCACACTCTCAGACATACCTTAGGGGCCAGTTTAGAGTTACCAGTCAACCTATAGTGCATGCTTTTTCTTTTGCATGCAAACACGGGGTGGAAGTAACGAATTACAAATACTCACGTTACTGTAATTAAGTAGATTTTTTGGGTACTTGTACTTTTATGAGTAGTTTTTCAAGTGTGTAATTTTACTTATACTTGAGTACAATTTACACCATGTTTTAACAAACAAAATTCCTGCTTTATATCTACATTTATTTACAGAACAAACCTTGTTCATCTGAGAAATGTGCTTTGAACGTAGATATTTTATACTGGTGAATCGAATCGAATGCCTGCTATTGACGACGCAATAAAACATCCATTGGTTAAAAAGTAATTAATACTCTGAGTAGTTTTTGAGAAGAGTACTTTGTACTTTTACTCAAGTGTTTTTTTAACACCAGTACTTTTACTTGTAATTGAGTACATTTTAACCAATGTAACAGTACTTGTACAAATTTTCAGTACTCTTTCCACCTCTGATGCAAACGCAGGGAGAGCACACAGAAAGTCCCTACGGCCAACCTGGGCATTGAACTCAGGACCTTCTCTCTGTGAGGTGGCAGCGCTAACCCCTGCACCACCGTTCCACCCCTTGATATCTGTTAAAAGGATAGATTTTAGAGTTTAGGCTAATATAAGAATTTTGGCAAATGTTCTGACATCCATCAATGTTTTTATTATTTGAGATTTTTTATTTTTAGGTAAGAACAGAATCTACAAATACCTAAGAGCAATCTTACACACATTTGGAGTGCTCCACCGTCGTTATATTTAAGTAACCTGCTGAGGCAGTTGGTAGTGTAACAGTTAGGGAGTTGGCCCCATGATCGAAAGGTCGCTGGTACAACTCCCAGACCAGTAAATGTGCCAAGGTTCTGAGGTAGTGGTAGTGCTTGGGGACGGTACCGTCTCCTTAACCCCTTACACTACCAACTGTCTTCTGCCTATAGGCATGTTTGATGTAGTTTGTCTTTCTTGACACTGCATATCTTGTGACTATTGCACATGCACACATTGTGATGGCTACACAAAAATGACATATTGTGCAGCACTAACACATTTCATCCTCATATGCAGGCTCATATTCTGGAGTACGGTCTGGCCGTGCATGAGAAGTTTGTCCCACAGGACATGCGGCCGCTGCACAAGAAACTCGTCGACCAGTTCCACGTGATGCGCTCCAGCCTCGGCATACAGGTGGGTCTAACACGGAGACACTTCACACCTGCATACAGGGACGTCTTTTTATAATGATGATTAAATTGGCCGGTCAGCAAAGATAATATGACCACTGACAGGTGAAGTGAATAACATTGTCTCAATACAGTGGTTTCCACCTGGCAGTGGGTGGGGTACATTAAGCAACAGTGTTGGGGAAGCTACTTTTAAACAGTAACCTTTCAAGCTGCAAGCAACTTGTGATTAAATGTGTTTAATCTACAGCCAACTTACAGTTTTAATACAGTAGTTAGCTACCGTACAAGCCACAGAGAAAAGTAGCTAACATCCAAGCTATTTCTCAACAACAGATTCTTGGTTCATCAAGGTGGACTCCATCCTCGTCTCACTGCTGCCAAGAGTGTGCTATGATTCAATGAGCGTGCTCCATGCAAAAGCCACTTCTGCCAAATCAACTCCAATCAGAAACACCTTGTAGTTGAGAATACATGTGTATTTATTGGCCACACTACATCACTTTTTGCAAAGCTAAAGACCTGCAGACAAGAACATTTTATTAGTGTAACACAATAGTCATTTTCCCTGGTAACTAGTTACTTTTTTTATGCTGTAACTCAGTTACTAACTCAGTTACTTTTTGGGAGAAATAACTAATAAACTCTAATTAATTAGTGATTTAAAGTAATGGCCCAACACTGTCAGTAGGTTCATCAGTAGGTTCTTTCAGAATTGGATTTTAAAAATGCTTTGAATGCTTAAGTCTTTTTAAAATCACGCACTCCAGTACTTTAACTTGAGCTAAACTTTACAACACAATGTCCTCAATTAAATAATCACTCACTTTGACTCAAGTAGGAGAGTTGAATACTTTCTCCACCATGGGGATATCATTTCAGGTAGACTCAGAGAGCGAGAAACCAAGGGCTCGCCCTCAAGCATCTTTAATACAGTTTAATGAAATGCATTTCAAATTTGATATTAAATCAGAGAGTTCCTAGCGCTCTTTTGTGAGTAGAGTGAAAGTCAGGAAGGTGTCGATAATATTTGCCTCAGGCAGTCTGGAGGGAAAAAAGGAAATTTGTGACTGTGCAACATGTCTTGGACTATTTTTAAAGAATATGTGTTATTCTATATCCGTATGTTTATGATTGTGTTTTCAGCCACAGGAGTTCCCTGCGTATGTGCGAGTCAGTCCGCTGCATTTTGCCAACGGCAGCCCCCGTACCTGCAGGACCCCCGTGCCCAACGCCATCAGCCCGGACGGAGGCCGAATAGTGGCCAGGCGCAGGTCTGTGTTCACAAATCTGATTAAAGGAATAGTTCAAAAATCTATTCCCTGGCCTTGTTGTCTTAATGCATTCTATTGATTTAAGGTGCAGTCAGAAATGCCCCTGTGCTGTTCACTTCCATTGTACAAAAAGCTGATTCTTGATTGTACAGTTTCATAATTTCTGAGTTCACCTAAATTCAACTTTGATATGT
Organism: Distichodus sexfasciatus; assembly: GCA_032718565.1. Lineage (NCBI taxonomy): Eukaryota > Metazoa > Chordata > Actinopteri > Characiformes > Distichodontidae > Distichodus > Distichodus sexfasciatus. The sequence continues at coordinate 2,698,266 of JAVGVS010000011.1, read as the reverse complement.
GCATTTGCATTATTTAACCAGGGAATCTTTACCTGGCTGTGGGGAAAATGGATGAGGCTGCTAGTGTATTTATTAGAGGTGTAACAATACAGCAATGTATCAGTTCAGTGATCAATGAGCACATCGCATCAATCCAAAATTAACACAGTGATCAGACATCTTATGCACTGTAATGTCACTTCATATTGAACAGGAGCTGTTTTTTTTAAACAGAGAAGTTTCTTGTTTAAGATTTTGCAGTTGATGGTAACAGTAGGGTGTTCGCCCTGTGATCGGAAGGTTGCCGGTTCGAATCCCAGACCGGTAAAGTTACCACTGAGGTACTCATGAGCAAGGTACCGTCCCCAAGCACTGCTCCCCGGGTAGCTCCACAGCTCCTTCACGGATGGTTCAAATGCAGAGGTCACATTTCGTTAAATAATCACTCCCTTTCACATAGCTGGGAAAACAGTGATATGTCCATGCTTTTTTGCCTTCCGTTTACACAAGAATGGAGATTTAATTCACTGAAAACGATCATTTCTGAAACCTCCGGCAAATCTCTGTTTTCACGTCTACATGTAGACAGAGGAAAACAGAGTTTAGGTTTTCAAACGTCACAGTATGTGGCAGAAAATGCATTACCTTCCGGCGGCTAACATGGCTTTATGCTTCTCGTTACACTGCCGCCTGTTGGTTTTGCGAAGCCTATCCCGAGAACTACGTGCGCAAGGCGGAGACCAACCCTGGGCAGGTGGCAACACACCACTGGGCACACACACGCACACACTCCAATTTTAGAGTTGCCAATTAGCCTATATTGCATGCGTTTGGTCTGTGAGACCACCCAGAGGAAACCCACGCAAACACGGGGAGAGCATGCAGACTCCACACAGAAAGGCCCTACGGCCGACCAGGGACTCGAACCCGGGAACTTTTCACTCTGAGGCGGCAGCGCTAACCACTGCACCAACGTGCCGCCCCACTCGTAAATTCAATCAAATTAAAATAGTATCGTGGCAGGCTTGGTGATAGCAGCAGACATTGAGTTGTTGAGATTTACAACAGGGAAGCAAATGGAAAGCAAACAAACATGTCGAAAAAGGAACCAAGCAAATCCCCCTGCGTTTTATTCGCCAAAACATGCTAATTTAGGGATGCCAAGCTTCTGCTAGTGGTTTGCCAACGCTAACTTCGTTAGTCACATTGCAGAACCTACGAAGCGAAATCTGGAGGTCAAACCAGCCTAACAAAAACAAAACATTTGTAGCAGGTTTCTAGCAAACTTGGGGTTAATTTGTGGTAAATAGTGGATTTTGCCAGAATATGTTGTCGCAAATTTGTCATTGTCAGCCACTAGTGGCACACTTACTGCAGTGTTCTGGCAAGAATGACAAATTGCCACTAGTGGTAAATGTATTTGCCAAAACAATTTGCCAGTAATAGTGAAAAAACTTGTAGTGAAGTTTTGCCACCTGCACAAAGTTTGCTAGAAGTCCACTGCAGGTTTGCCACAAACCTAATTTGTTGTGAAAATGTGACCTTGCTGCAAATTTAATATTGTAAAAGTTAGCGGCAACTGTTTGCCAGAAGCCTAAAATTTTAGTAAGGGCGCTCTTGCTAATTAACTGCAAGTGTACTACAGTACTGTGCAAACGTTTTAGGCAGGTGTGAAAAAATGCTGTAAACAAAGAACGCTTTCAGAAATATAAATAATGATTGTTTATTTTTATCAATTTACAAAATGCAAGGTGAGCGAACAAAAGAAAAATCTAAATCAAATCAATATTTGGTGTTACTACCTTTTGCCTTCAAACCAGCATCAATTCTTATAGGTACACTTGCACAAAGTCAGGGATTTTGTAGGATTATAGTCATTATATTATTTTGTAGGATTCTAGGATTATAGATCTGTGGTTAGTTCTCCAAGATGTTTGGAACAACCTACCAGCCGAGTTCCTTCAAAAACTGTGTGCAAGTGAACCTAGAAGAATTGATGCTGTTTTGAAGGCAAAGGCTGGTCACACCAAATATTGATTTGATTTAGATTTCTCTTTTGTTCATTCACTGCATTTTGTTGATTTATTGAAAATAAATGATTAACACTTCCATTTCTGAAAGCATTCTTTGTTTACAGCATTTTTTCACACCTGCCTAAAACTTTTGCACAGTACTGTATGTAAATACCTGTCTAAATCAGACTTCTGCTTAAAATAGGAATCTGAAGCTTGAGAGTTTCTGAGGGAAAATATCTAAACAGAGAAACAAGACACGAACTGAATTGAGCTGTGTTTCTCCTGTGGCAGTCCCCTCAGCTACCCGGCCATCAATCGCTACTCGTCATCCTCGCTGTCCTCACAGGCCTCCAACGACGTCAGCAACATCACCGGCCAATCAGAGAGCTCCGACGAAGTATTCAACATGCAGGTACGTGCACCCTGGAGGAGAGTTAGTTATACTTGCATACACCCACACACACAAAAACACACACGCACAAAGTCCTGTGATGAAAATTCAACTCCTCAGGCTATTTTTTCAGTCTTGATACTATAAAATATTACTGCTAATAACAACTCATTTCATATAAATATTCAAATGTGGCATTGTGTTTCTTATTAAAAATAGAAACGCTTGCTAAGTTTAAATAGATTACACAGATGCTTCTCTTGTCATGTATTATAATGAACACAAACACACACGGTATACTTCTTGCACTGTTGCATTTAGAATTTTATTGTTATATTGCCCATCACACCTTAAACATGTAGCTACAATGTCTTGTGAAAGGTCAGTTAAGCCAAACAGCTTTAAAGGTCACATATTCTCCGTTTTTTTCAACAAGTTAAAATAGGTCTATGAGCTCCACTAAACATGTCTCTGAAGTAGTTTGCTGAAAACACCTCAGATCACACATTTACACCTGCTTTTTACCGCTCTATTTCCGTCCCTTTCAGATCAGGTTGTTTCTCATTAGTATTCCTAAATGCAAATGAGCCGCTGCTGCCCTCGTCCCCCACTCCGAAACTGGGGGTGTAGACAGCACGGCGAGAGCTTGCCTCATGTGAAAATAATCCACACGGCTGCTGCTAACAGACCATCCATACAGCCATACATGTTCAACACAACACTCCGCCGGTAGACTTCTTCATTACGATTCCTACGCTAGCGCTTGTGAGAAAACATGGCGGATCAGGAAGCGCTAGCAGTTCTACCTGGTGGGCGGAGCTTCTCAGAGAGGAGGGTGGAGTTATTCAAATGTGATGTAGAAGTAGGAGAGAAATCTAACCAACTCGTTTAAGCACACAATTTCTGACATTCGTAAATTAATATTCACACAATTGACACATTTGTATCGGACTTACAGTATGTGTTGAGGCAGTACAGACCCAAATTGACCTCCAAAGGACAGAAAATGTGATTTTTTTTCATAATATGGGACCTTTAACAGTGAGCAATAAAATATCAATTTATGACCAAATTCTTCCACATGCACGAAATCGAATGGTCAAGCTATGCATGTGTAAGGTGTGATGGTAAATATAATAATCACTTTGTTACAAGATTCATTTAGAATGCAGCGGTAAAAGATTTTAGAAAATCAGTCAACATTTTGTACAGAGCTCCTCCTCTTTTTTGAAAGAAAAGGAAAATGAAACGTCTAAAAAATTTTGCACTAACTTCCTCTAAAAACAGGAATTCACATCACCTAAACCAGTCAGCTGTGGCGTGGGTGGGCTTGACCTTTTGGAGCTACAGATTCAGTTTGAACTCTTGTGCAAATGGAATTTTCTACACTATGAGTGATAGAGATTACTAAGAGATCAGTGTGTTTTCTTGAGATGTGCCTCTTCATCACCTCTCTCTCTCTCTCTCTCTCTCTCTCTTCCTCCAGCCGAGTCCATCTACCTCAAGCCTCAGCTCCAACCACTCCGGCTCCCACAACCTCACCAGTTCAGCTCCCTTAAGCAATAGAGGTGAGTGTGTGGCTGAGGGGAGTCGCTGTGTGTGTGTAGGAGAAATCCACGACTATAAGGCGTTGTAAATCTGCAAACTCCATTTGACTTGATGGGACTGATTTGTCTGAAAAGTTGCATTTTGAGTGATTAGATATCACTGTTCTTTTTCGTTAACACTGGAATCTGTGCTTTTCTAGAAAATCTCAGTAATCAGTAAGTTCTGTGAATTAATCAGAAAATAACAGACCTGTTGATTGCTAAATATTTTTTTCCAGTCAGTGTAAACCATAATTATACACTGTGAGTCCCAAAAAGGGAGCTCTGTACCTTGGCCCATGACTTTGGCAAATGTTGACTTCTTTTATCGGTGCAATCAGAATTAAATTTGCAACAAAGTGATTATTACACCTCAAATGTGTATGTTGTGTAATTCGACTCGTCAAGCTATTGATGCTATTAAATATTAGCACTAATGGTGACTCATTTTATACAGAAGTATCAATAAATTTAGAGAGAGAATTTTTTTGAAAATCGGTGAACGTTCGCCAAATTTATGAGCCAAGGTACAGAACTCTCTTTTTTGACTTGCAGTGTAGCTGACGCTATGATAATTCCATGCCACGGCTGGGCGATATCACCACAAATCAATGCCACAATTAATTGAAAATCAATCTTGACTACGATAAACACAGGATTATTTTTTCTTACTCTTAATTTACTGACAAGATTCGTACTGTAAATCTGCTCAACTATTAAAGCTGAGATATATGTGACCCTCCACGGCAAAACCAGCCGCTTGTCGCAATTTTTCAATGTTTTCATGAAAGGGCATAAATCAACCTTCAAAATGATACCTATATCGAATGAATCGGACGACATATGACTGAGATATCAACATTCAAAACATTCTGAATCAAACATTCAGGAACGGAGAAATCTGCCTTTGAAGTTGACTATCGCCGTAGCACTCACAGACGCTTGGTACGGTCTCGGCTACGTTTGTATTTACGGTAGCCTACGCTGCATTCACAGCCACACGGATAGCCTACCTGCGTTAGGTTAACTGAACTCGGGAGACGAAGATGGATTCCGCAGAACTGTCTTCACGCTAGTCAACCAGTGGATTTACCATAAACATTGAAGTAGAGCGGTCAAAACAGAAACTTTTAACATTCTGCTGGAATTGAATTCCTCACCTCAAGAAAGTCACGTTTTTAGGATGGAAAGGGTAAGTTTTTCAGCTAAATTTATTCACAACAGTACAGTATAGACCTTCCACTGTTTCAAAACACCAAAAACAAAAAATCCCAAATTTTACCCCACGCAACATAAACGCTTGTTTTTCTCGAAAACCTCTGTTTGCGACAAGCGACTGGTTTTGCTGTGGAGGGTCACATATTTTCTAGTGAACGAGTGCATATCTTGGTGATTTTAAAGGAGCTATAAGTAAAATTGTGGCCAAAACTGCTTCTGCGGTCAAATGCACTAGCCTGTTGTTTCCCCTCCCCCTTCTCCCCAGACTGAAGGTTGCCAGATAGGTTGGCGGATCCTCATATTTGGCCAGCTTGTGTCTAATGTTACGTTTGATATTGCTATAATTAGCATGCTAATGTGCTGCTTTACAAAACCCTAACCAATTTTAGGGAAAACGTTTTGCCAACACTCATTGTCATATAATGAGTAATATAATAATTTGAATTCTGAAAGGAACAGTTTTGAAAATCATTCATTCATTATCTGAATCCGCTTAATCCCGACTGGGGTTGCGGGGACCGGAGCCTATCCTGGGAACTTCTGGGCGCAAGGCGGGGACCAACCCTGGGCAGGTGCCAACACGCCGCAGGGCACACGCACCCTAATCCGACCTCCCGGTGTTGTTCCTCTGCCTTCTTATCACCGACTCGTGTCTTCCATGCAGATTCTCTCCCCTCTGCGTCCCCTCTGCCCATGGATAAACACAAGCACTCTAAAGAGAACGCGTGTCTCTCCCCCCGAGAGCGGCTCTGCAGCGGTGTCTTCCCCAGCCCTCTGGACCCCCCTCAGGTGAGCTGCCGAGCACGATTCATACCCACCGGTGAGGGGCGCGGGACGTGGAGCGTGTCACAACTCGCAATCTTACACAAAGCCCTTTGTAATAAAGGCAGCTCTGGCTTTGCGAAAGCTGCATAAATTCCAGTTCCTTCTTTAGTTATTTGACACAGTTGCACTCAGTTTACATCACTTGTCATAAAAATATCATTGGGCGTATGTTAAAAAAAATGAAATATGCATGAAGCCAGGAGGCGAAGTGATGGTGCAGGCTGTATGGTTTGCACATTTAATTATTACATCTTCAAGTGTATCTCTTGTGTAAATTGGACTGGCTTTACTGCTTTAGTGCTTGAAGTCGTGAGCCACTCCTCAGTTCTTTATATTTTGCCAGGAAGAGGGGAGAATATGTACAGCGATTAATTGCAGCGTGCCAACATACATGTAAACACTCTGCCTCGAGACTAGGAATGGGAATTGACAAGACTTTATCAATATCAGTGCCATTGTCGATTCTGCCGATCAGTCCAATTCCTTATCAATTCTCTTATCAATTCCTGAGTAGTTTTTTGAGTGTGAAAACAGTAGTTCTACACAGTCGTCTGCACCAAAAGCAACCATTTTATTTTTCCAAAAATGATATCTGCACAAGACTGTGAACATCCACACATTCATGTTCATATTCAGAGTTGTTGTTCTGCAGAAACATCCTATGGTTTAATTTATGAAGAACAATAAGGTGAGTGCTGATGGAAACACTTCTTTATCTATTTGGAATTCATCTGGATTTAGAATAAAATAGTTTGATAACCATTTATTCTATATTTATTTTGTTACTCCTACATTATAGAATGGAAAAAATATTTTCTGATTAATGGAAAATGAAGAAATGCTTCAGTTTTGGGAATTCTGAGCATTTGAACTGATTTTGACCTATGACTCATTTTTGACTCGTTTCTGGGAAAGAATTACATTTTTGTCTTGAGGGCATTCCATATGAGAACCGCAGCACGATAGTAGTAAATGGCCGTTTTGTGAGTAGAAAGCTGGTTGTTTTTGTTATTTATCAGCTAAAATATAATTTTTGTCTGTAATAAATGGGAAGATTGAACTGAACTGGAATGTTTTAGTGAGTGTTGAGAGTCATGTGAGTGTCGTGTGCACTCACATGACGTATAACGTATGCAGTGTGTGTTTACATCAGAAAAAATATTATTTATGCGTCATGATTCAACCTCGTGTTTGAAGGTCAGAGAGTGTGACGTAATGTACCGCGACGCAAAACTTGGGGAAAACCGGAAAACGCTGTGCTGGGAAATGAGAGAATCGTTAGGAAGAATCGATAATGTTGGAGGTGAACAATTCTGATGGAGCTGATCAATTGGAACCGGTTCTGAGTCGGAACTGGTTTTGGATTCCCAACCCTACCCAAGACTATATTTAAAAACACATGCAAGTCTGGCTGTTTGGAAGCAAAGTGTGAATAAATGAGTTAGTAGCTGAACGATTAAGGAGTTGGGCCTGTGATCGGAAGGTCATCAGTTTGAATGCCAGACCGGTAAAGGTACCACTGAGGTACTCATGAGCAAGGTACCGTCCCCAAGCACTGGGGGCGTTCACAATGACAAATAATCACTTAATTGGATTGTTTAAAAACCTGGTTAATGATCTGGTTATGTTGTCAGATCTATTGTTTCAGACACAGAAGGATTTAAAAATATTTTTTTCTATTAAAAAAATATGTAAAAGACTATACAAATATGGTGAAGATTTGATACATAAGAGACTAAAAATTCAACCCCAGAGTTGTAGTCTGTCCTTTAGACAAACTCTTCAATGAGAACTCTCATAACATGGTTGAAAGACCCAAAATCCCAAATCCTCCAGCACTGCTATCATTGGGTCCCTGAGCAAGACCCTTGTCCCCTAGTTGCTCTCAGAGAGACTGTCCCTGACATTAGGGAAATGCTCTGCTAAATGTCTTTTTGTTTCCTTTCTAATCGATTATATTTATATTTGTTAATATATTTATCTATTGAATAATCTATATTTATTAATATATTTATTATGAGTTTGCAGCTACTTCAGTCAGGACGAAGATATAGAGTGCCACAATGTAAAACAAAACGTTTTAAGAGCAGTTTCATCCCTATTGCCATAAGCCTCCTAAATAAATGAATAAGGTTTTAGTCTTTTATGTGGAGATTATGGTTATGTGATTGTGTTATATTGTGTTATATTTGTGACTCACCTTGTTGCAAAGCAAATTTACCTTCGGGTACGAATAAAGTTCAACTGAACTGATCTACAGTCAGCTCATATCGGCACACTGATTTATCGGTCCGGTTCTAAACCCTACTTATGACATACGTCTGTGTCGCTTGCAGAGAATGATACCGTTCCAGATTGACACCAGTTTGCCACGATGTGAAGTCAATCACGCCACAGCAGAGACGGGTGGGATACTCTCACTTCCCTGCATGCCACATAGTAAAATAACGAATATTCTAATAGTTTATTTACAGCTTGACTGTCTGTATATGTCGACCTTATGTGATGGGGTGTGTGTGTGTGTGTGTGTGTGTGTGTGTTTGTGTTTACAGCGTCCATTGGCAAGAACATAAGGTCTCTGTCCCCAATGCCATCTGTAAGATCTCCTCAGAAGGTGGGCATTATTCTCAAAAGTGGCTTTTGCACTGTGCGCTATGGTTCTTTGTGACTTGTGGTCATGACAACCAAGACTTGACCACAAGGGAAACTGTCCCTGTAATTAGAATATGGAGGTCACTCTGGATAAGAGGGCAGTTGGTAGTGTAATTTAACTCTTTTTAACTTTATTTTTACCATTTTACTTTTGCCATCCACTCTCCCGTCATCATTTCGACTGTACCGCCGAGACACTAATTTTGCGCTTCCCTCTGCAGACCAACGCACCGCCCCTCACCCCCTCGCCCAGTGACGGTTTGCCAGCGGGGAGCTTGGCGTCCCACTCTCCCGCCCGATCCGGCAGCTACAGCAGCGGCATCTCCTCGCTCAGCCGCTGCAGCGTGTCCGACACCTGCGGAATCGAGCCGCCCCCTCCGGACCCGCCCCTGCCGCTGCAACTCCCCCTGCCCCTGTCCCTGCCTCCAACGACCCCTCCTCCCAACTCCGCCCCCGCCGACAACCCCGTCCGCCGCGG